>JAFJYI010000244.1:0-1217623 GCA_019022655.1 Acacia acuminata | reverse complement strand
CTTACTAATGAAATATAGGAGCTATTAAAAATACTTAAACCCTCTTGGAAATGAGTTTACCTTTATAAATAAAATATCCTCTAAAATAATCTAAAGGTTATAGAAATTTTTCCATCAATAAATCTATTGTTGAATTAATTGCAAATACAATATAATTTTTTAAAGAGAACTACATTTTTATATAGCAATTTTATATAATTTGAAAAACTTCATGTAAAAATTCTTATATGTTATTGAAAAATATAATTATTTTTAGTTTGATAAATATAAAAAAAAAAATCAAAAAATTTTAAAATAAATATTCATTTATTTCAACATAGATTGGATCTGAAAATATCGAAGTTGAACCTCCCAGTCACATATTAGGCCCTAAGCAGAATTCAGGAATTTGGACTTTTTGCACCAACCCACACGCAACGTTGTTGGACCGTACACCTTTTGAACTTAGTTCCTCATTACCAAAATGATTGCAAGAATCCTATCAAAAAAAAAATTTGATTGCAAGAAATGTTTTATAAAAAAAAAAAAGATTGCGGCAACCGATAGAATAGGTTGAATCTAACGCTATGAATCAAGGTTTAAATCTTTATAGGGAAAAGTATCTACATTTAAAGTTAAACAAGCACTTCGAATATAAATTTGTCTCTAATAACATGCATGATACATATATGTAGCATAAAATGATTGCCAGGGGGGGGAAAAAAATTTCTCGACCCGTTGTTTGATCTAGTGGAATGGGTTAGTCTTATAAACTTAGTAAAGCAATATTTGAATTCCTGTTGGAGGAGACAACGCTGTGTTGATATGTTATGATGTCTGCGATGAGAAATATCTTGGACAAGAAGAATACATTTGGTCGGGGAAAAAAACTACTTTTTTTTTTTTAAAAATGTACCACACTCTATTTCTTTTTTATAAGTTACTTAAAATTCTAAAAGTTTGTTTCATAGCATAAGTCACCTATAAAGGTAATAAATTAGCATTTACAATTTTACCCTTATTAATAATAGAAAAGAGAGACGTAAATACAGAAAGATAAAGGGAAGTGAGAGAAGATGTGCATCATTCATAAATAAGAGTAAATATAAAAAATTTATATATTTAATGATTTTCTTATTTTATGAGAATGTGATATAAAATGACTTATAAATAACAAAAGTGTGATATTATTATTAAGTTAAGAACCAACTTTAAAAAAGGATATTATTAAAAGATGAAGAATGTTCTGTTACGGTAACTACCCAATTGATTGTAAAAGAAAGTAACGCATAAATAATGAAGAAATAATGAAGGCGTAATGATTAGGGATGGTACTTAAGTGGGGGATTCTGGTGGCCACCCACTGGAGGCAACCTCGCAACGTGAGTTGTGATGCCACCTCATCATGGCCCAAAGCTCTTTGCTTTGATTTGGACCACACAACTCATCTCTTAATTCAAACCCTGTAATGATACTTCAACGCTCTAAGGATCGGACGGTCATTGAAGTGACTGATAAAAGAAATTTAACAGTAGTCAATCAATCTATCAAAAAAATTAGTCCGTCTTTTTTTTATAAAGATTTTTTTTTTTTTTTTTTTTAGAGCTAGTTCTTAATTTAAATAATTTTTTCCTCAAAACTTAAGTTATTTTTTTTTTTCTACTTCTATTAAATATATATTTTTATATTAATTATTTTTGCTCACCATTAATTCTCTTTCATTTTAATTATTTATTCCACATTATCTCTCCTATTTTATACACATTCTCTCCCATATTTTTTATTCATTATCTCTCTTATACTTTTTTTATAAATAGTAGCATATTTAGAAGAAGAAACATGACATGTTTGAAATATTTATTATTTTTCATTAATTTTAACCATCCAGTTGGTTTTGCTCCCAAAATAAAAATAAATAATAAAAAAAGGCTTACAAAAGGAACCGGAGGGAGGGTATATCACATCTCAAAACTACCCTCATTAACTTCCCATGAGATTACATTGCAACACACTTTGTATTTTCAAAAGAATAAAGCACATACTTGTTGGTGATCCAGTTCATTTTTATAAGATATTTTTAACTAATTCACACATCTTGATAAAAAAAATTAAAAACATTAAATTTATTATAAATTCAAATAATTTTCAATATCACTTATATTAATCATACTAAACCCCAACATCATATTAATTTCTATTCTTTTTCACTATACCTAATCGAATATTTGCATATATTGAAAAAAAAATATTTAATATTGATTGAAAACCGTTTTATAAAAAGAATCAAAAGCACCTTCTAGAAAACATGTTATAAAATGGATTGAAGGGAGTACCTTGTGGTAGTATTTAATTGTGCAAGAGATAAGTTAAGGGGAGAAGAATTTAATTAGGAAAGATATAATAATATCTTATGATCAAAGTAAGGATACTTCAAAATCCTCTTTAGGCATTGTTTAATTTGACCAGATCTTAATCAGGAAATAAAAGTGAACTAGTAGTTCTGTTCATGTACTACCTTTGTCAATAATCACTTTTCATAATAAGAAACACTATTGGGATCATGTGCATATAATGCATCTCATGATTATCTATTCACATGCTTCATTCACTCTGTCAGTGTGTGTATGTGTGTGTATGAGGTGTATTTGGAAATTGGAATGCTTAATTGCTTTATCATTCACATAATGCATCCCACTTTGGATCATGTAGTTAAAAAGTTTAAACTTAATACATGTGTGAGTTCCTAATTTGCGTACAAAATTAAATTAAATATTTGACTTTTTTTATAATGAACCATATGAAGCCTTAGGCTTGAAGTTGAATGCTTTCTAATTAAGAGATATATAGAGTGTTTTGCTACTCAATCCCAAGAACATTTTGGCTCAGTACTTAACTCTCTTGTGTGTATAGAGCTTAACTACGTTAGTATTGTTTCTTTACTTAATATCCAAGTTTATTCTTCTCCTAATGGGCATCAAATATACTTGAGAAATAATATGCATGTATGTATGTACATTGGAAAAATCACACCTAAAGAGTACAAAAATTACAAATATTGTATTAATAAGAACTCTTAATGATAAATAATCAATGTTCAATTTATAAATTTGTGTTGTTTGATCGGTACGTAATGTTAAATTATTTTCAGTTGTAAAAAGACCTTCTGAATAAGTAATATGTAAGGTTTATCCAACCAAATTTTCTTGCTATGAGACATCATCTGTACTCTATTAAACTTGAACCATAACCATCACCATTATAGCTTTTATATACTCCAACTTATGATATCATAATATATAAAATAGCATCTTTCTTTTAACTATAGTCTCACCAAGTGTATATATCTGATATCTAGAATAAATTTAGACGAGGAATTCCAAATTGTGTCTTGATGGAAAATTAATGTGCTTAGTTAACAAGAAGCCTTTTATAAATGGGAAAATCCCTAATAAAAAATTTTAAAAATCCTAAAAGACAAAAAGATGTTTCGAATATTCCTAATCCCGGAGGGATGTTAAAAAAAATATTACCCCCAGCTTTATCGGCCGCCACGCAGAAGGCTCTAGTGGCCCACGACCACTCTTGAGATCATTTGGAGTTCTAAGCTATCCGGCCATTAGTCACTAGAGCTTTGTGTGGGAATACTTTAGTGGGAGGAAATATTCCATGCGAATAAATATTCCCAGTGGTAGGGGTTAATCCCACCCCACCGCTTGGTTTTCAAAAAACATTGGTGCCTATTCAGCCGCCGATACTTTTCAATGTATATTGTGCAAGCAAATATAAATATAAAGACACAAACTCACGCACGCACGCACGCACGCACATAGGTGCACTCACGCGCGCACACACATATAAGCTAACCCTTTAGCTTTGATGTTACTTAGGAGCATTTTGATATTTTTCACATTGCAAGTAACATTAGTTAAGAGAATCTAACGGCCATGGTATTTTTGCCCTCATTTTAAAAGTTTATCTGTACTTTTGCACCTAAAAAAATTTGGTGTTGGGCCTCCTCGGGGTAAAACATATGTGTATTTTTTTGCACCTTTTACCCATAAGGGTTAATAATTTTAAAAAGACTAATTTGGAGTTTTGAAATGTGGAAATTACATAATTATCCTTACTTTTTTTTTTAAGAAAATCCCTTTAGATCCCTTCTTGGCTATTGGAGCTCTAGCGATAAGCGCCCTTGGTGTCTTTGTCACCGAGCTCCGGTTACCTTGTTGGTGTGGGTCATCAAAGTTCCGACGGTCTAATATATATATATATATATATATATATATTATTTTCTCAAAAATGTAGTTAATATGAAAATTTGAGTAGTTAATAGCAAAACTAGAGTGGTAAACAAGGTACTTATTGAACATTTCCTAATAACAACTGTTGTTTAGCTATAACTACTACTCAAGTTTCTATATTAACTACTTTATTTTCAATATTGACTACTTTGCTATCTTGACAAAGTTTTTAACATATTTTTTTGAATTTCCTAAATAAGAGTAGTTAATAGCGAAATTAGAGTAGTTAATACAAAATAAGAGTTTGAGGTCCCTTTTGCTCTTTACTACTCTTATTTCAATATAAACTACTCTTATGTTGGAAATTGAAAAAATATATTAAAAATTTTATCGATAGTCAACCAAAATAGTAATATCGAAACTAAAGTAGTCAATATGAAACATTGAGTACTAAATAGCGAAACAAATACACCTACTAGGAAATGTTCAACAAGTGTCATGTTTACTATTTTAATGTTCAACAAAGTCTGCCAAGCTCCAATGACCGACAAATATTGGCCAGTTGATGGCCCATGAGGTTTTAATTAAGGATTTTTTAGAAAAATAAAAATGCAAGGGTAATTATGTAATTTTTCACATTTTTAAACATTTGAAAATTTCAAATTAGTCTATTTAAAATTATTGAAATTCAACACCCTTCTCTGTCATTTGCATATTTCAAATATAATATATATATATATATATATATATATATATTGTCTTTTTTCCTATAATCAATGGGGATAATTAAAAAAAAAAATGAATCAAAATTTTTGGCATACACAAAAAATGTATATAACAAGAACTAACCTTATCTCAAAAGTTGTAATCTAGTACCACACTACTACTCTGGTCTTTTTTTTTTTTTTTTTTTTGGGTTCAATTAGGGAAAAAAATTGATTCTTATTATAAGTCCACTTAGAGGTTAATTACTAGCAATATTATAATTTTGCTTATATTAAATGTAATGAAAAAATGAGTTAGTTTATGTTAAGAAGAGAAAAAGTTGAGAGAGGGTTGAGAATATTATTCATAAATGAGGGTAAAATTAAGAAAATGTATCAATTTAATACATATTTAATGACTTAACTAGCTTTTTTTTTTAGTATGTGAGAATTAGGTAAATTATACTTATAAAAATAACTAAAGTGGTATAGTATGATAAATACCACTCCATTCCTTTTACTTGCACCACATTCTTGTAAAATAAAAATAAAAAACATTAAATAGATAAATTTTTCCATATTTACCCTTTTTTATGAAGGGTGCACATATTCTCTCACTTCACTTTATCTCAGTACATTTACATCTCTCTCCTATTATTTAAGAAAGGTAAAATTGTCAAAAGCTGATTTATTACCTTGATTTATATTTTTAAACAAATTTTTTAACTACAAATAGCTTAAAAAAAGGAAAAAGAGGTACATGTGTCCTTTCATGGATTGAACATTTGCTTCCTAGCGCATTGACAACATGCTCATATTTAGGAAGGAATTATGATGAACCAGTGAGCGGTTGCCGTCAAATTGAAGCTATGTTGACAAAGTGCCTTCATACCATTTAATTTTGGGCGACTTCCCCTCTGCTTTCGGGACTATGCATAACTTGTAATACAAAAGTCAACAAATAAATGTTTTGTAGCCTTTTGGGGCTGTTTGGTCGATGGGAGGGGAAGAAAAGAAAGGGAAAATAAAAATTTTATAAGTGGAATTTAAAGAAATTAAAAAAAAAAATGGGTTCTAAAATTTTACTAATGAGAAATTATAACTTAAAAGAGTATAAAAATTAACTAAAAACTTTTAACCCAGCTTCTTTATTATTTTTTAAAAATTCAACTCATAAATTTTTTTCCTCTCTTCTCCTTCTCTCCAAATCTCTCATACCAAACAAACCTGAGGATGTTAACTTTGCAAAGTATTTAAAATTAAATATATTTTTTCTTTACCAAAAAGTACAAATACTATATTGTATTCCCCGAGTTGCTCTTAGAAGACACTTGCGAGAAAGAACGAGTAATCCTTATAAGTTACTCCCTCCGCTTCCTTATCTTGGGTGCCTTTTATTACCTCTGTTACAATTTGCCAAGAGGATATTTAAAGTCATATGCAGTAATTTCTATGCTTTTAAATGAAGGTAAAGATGGAATACTTTTTTTATTTTTCGACAATATTAATGAATTAACTACCTCTTTTTAATTCAGGTAAGCAGATTAGATGTAACTTATAATAAAGACTAGAAGGAGTACGAAGTGAGTGTTAGACCCGGCTGACTACTATTATAAAAATTGTGATATATAACGATTATTAACTGCAATACATCACGGTTCCGAACTATCATATATGTGGGCACTATAGTTGCTGACAAAGATACATTAAAGTTCGGAAGTTCGGAACTGTGATTTATTTTGAATTTATTATAACAATCCTAGTATAAAAACCATTATGTATTGAAATGTGGTGTGGTCATGCTATGCGCAACTCTTCCATGATAATAAAATGGGTTCATGTAAACAACGGATATATATACTTGTAATGTTGGTACAATAAATAGCAGTATTGGTCATTGGTAAACAACTATTATAAACTTTGTAACATACATAACGGTGCTTTCAAAATAACCGTTATATAAAGTTTAGCACTGTAATGGTCATTATATTGACACGTTATTTATTTGATATAAATGTTAACGGGTTTAATGAAACAACTATCATATATAGTACATAAATATATAATGGTTTTTATGTAAGAATTGTTAAGTTTTGATGGTTTTTTTTTTTTTTTTTTTTTTTTAAAAGGGTACTCTCCTTTTAATATCCCCCGCATGCACACAGAACGAAATTGTACACAAATTTGTATATTACAGAAGTTCACACATCGAGTACAATTTGAGATGGATCAAGACATTCATAACTTTGGGGTTAAGGCTCAATGGAACTATCTATCGTAAAGGGCTCAAGGGGTATGCATCCTCAAGAAGAGTTGATAGAGAAGGAAGGGTTACATATATAGTACGTCATCTTCTCCTTCTTGTTAGGTGCCATATGACTTTCTATAGATCTAATCACTCCTTCTCTATCAAGTCTTGTTCGAAGTTTCATATCCCTTGAGCCTTTTATTATAAAGAGTTCCATTGAGCCTAGCCACAAAGCTGTAATGTCTTAATTCATCCGAAATTGCACTCAATCTGTCAGCTTCTACTCTATCATACTATAAAATCCAACAAGCAAAGAAAAAACATAAACCCTATCTAATGTGTATGTAGGTACATACATACATACATACATACATACATACATACATACATACGTGTGTGTATGCGCGCGCGCACACACTTACATATGTAAGCACACACACATATATGATAAGGTGGTTAGGCCAAGCAACAAGTTCAAGCATACATCGCGAGCACAGCTCCTCCCACGAGCATTTTGCAGTGGACACTGGAAGAGCTAACTTGGATAGAAGTTGGCTTTTAGCTCTCTAGGTTAACATGATTTTGAGGGAGATGCAAGTTGTTAATTGTGTTTTCCCATTGTAGGCTATACATGTGACTGTAGAGGCAGGTTGTGAATCATGTTCTCCCCTTGTAAGTTATATATGTGGCTTGTTGCTACAAAGCATGAGCATGAGTTAGGCCAAAACCAATCTACAAAACACAAAGTAAATAATAATGGAGAATGCGAATTGAGAAGGAAGTCATACCTCCATATGATTAGAATAGACTATGCAAAAAAATATGACCTAGGCTAAATTTGAAGAACAAAGCGTGAGTAAGGGAAACCAAAGCAACTTATGCGGCTATTGCTAACAAAAGTACAACGAACGCTTTGGATTGTGTGGCTTCATCGAATATTATTGACGTATGACAAAAAATCCAACTGAAGTTGTGGGTTTTTGAGGTTGGTTGGTTACCAAAAAATCCTTAAGATAAGTGTTGTAATGAACGAAAAAGCATGTTAGAGCTTACATAACAACTCAAGTAGTCAGCGTCTCTAAGAAGTACGGAGAAGGCTTTGTGGATGATGTGGTTTGACTAAAAAGAACGGTGGACGACTGGAAAAGATGACCGAGGAGTAGGGTTCTGAGGTTGGTGGGTTTGGGGTTTACATTTGACCTAAAATAAGTGTGCTAATGAATGAAATGGAGAATGAACACAAACATAGAACACTTGTTTAACCTAAGAAGCCAAAACAAAAGGCTCTTATTTATACCCTTCCTTGTTCAAATTCGTTGTATCGAGACTAAGCCATCAATTTTCAAGCCATGATTATTGTCAACCCATTTGCAACGGAATATGGAAACACGGAAGCCAATATAATCTAACTCCCATATGTCCTCAATCAGCCCAACATATGACATATTTCCATAGATAGGATTTCTATCTTTGGAATTCAACACATGCATGGTGTTAGCTACAAGAGTTACACTACTATTTTGCATTTTGCTACGATCATCTTGGTCTTTGGTGTAGTTGAACCCATTGATTGTGTAGCTAGAGTAAGACGTCATTTGATTGCTTGGATTATATGCTAAGAACTTCAATTTACTAGAAACTAATATAGGATCAACTTTATCCTTGCAAAGGACTTGATCTTCAAACCATGTTATAAAATATTTATTGTATTGTTGAGCACACTATCTTTCTCTTTTGTAGGGATTTTCCCTATGAATTTGATGCATATGGTTGCGCACGTACTTGTCAACCTCCTTAGAGTTGTGCAGTATATATAGGTGTGCTTGCTTCAATTTTAGTTTGAGATGATTTCAACTTTCCAGCAAATTTTCCCTTCCCTATCAGTCCTTCTTCCCTTATGCTGAGACATGAGAAATCCAATATCTCTTGCATGCTTTAAGTATATGGCAGAAAATTCAATAGCCTCTTTATAGATATATTGTTAAAAAATACAACCCTCTTTGGACAACTCCAATTTTTTACAAACCCTTTCATTATGTTAATGACACGTTCAACCGAGTACATCCACCTTAAATAGGCCAAGCCACAAAGTTGTACCTTTCTAACCAAGTGAGTTGTTACGTGGACCATGATGTCAAAGAATATAAGAGGAAAATGCATCTCAAGCTCACACAGTGTGTGTACGATTCAGTTTTGTAACCTAGGAAATTTTGGAGGGTCTACCAATTTACTACAAAGTGACTTAAAGAATGAACATAACTTGGTGATTCCAAAAAGACCTCATAATTCAAGATACCCAATATAGCTACTGGAGTCAAGTTTTATCAAGACATAGCAGTCATGAGATTTTAATCTCATTAGTTTCAAGTCCTTCACTGACGTGAGTCTTCTGATGTTTGAAAAGTAACCTTCTGGCACCTTGACTGAAGCAAGGAACTGATAAAAACTAGTTTTTCTTCCTTTGATAGTGTCTGAGTAGCGTGACAAAGAAATATACGGGCTCCCCTCTCCTTTAGTGCTAATTCTTCCCTTGTCTCATCTCAACCATGTCTAATAAGCATTTATGCCTTTATTGATCTTCCTTGGCATATAGAGTAATGTGCCAACAATACTTTTGCACACATTTTTTCAATATGCATAACATCAAAAAATGTCTCACATCCAAGGTCCTCCAATAAGGCAAGTAATAGAAAATAGACATCTTCTTCCACCTGCTTATCCTAACATCACTTGCAAAAGGTTTGCCAAATATATATTTTATATATTTCACCTTTTGATATACATGTTCATTTGTCAATTGTTAAGGTGCCCGTCTTTTGATTTCTCATTGAAATATTTTTTAAATGACGATAATGATGCTCTTGAAGAAACAATCTTCAATGTCCCATGTAGGCAACTTTGTCAAACTAGA
The DNA here is from genome assembly GCA_019022655.1 of Acacia acuminata. NCBI lineage: Eukaryota > Viridiplantae > Streptophyta > Magnoliopsida > Fabales > Fabaceae > Acacia > Acacia acuminata. The sequence goes on along the minus strand of JAFJYI010000244.1, from coordinate 1,207,540 downwards.
ACTTCAAGTCCTTATTTGAATAGTAAGATGCTCATACTAAGATGCTACGGGAGCAAGCTAGCGTGTGCAAAAGTTATGTGCTATGGTTGTTTGCTAAATGAGGGCACAAATTAAGTTGATGGATGTACATGAAGCCTAATTTTGAGCTCATCTTGATATCTTTAAGTGCCCACAAAGACTACACCTTCGAATCCCTCAATACGATCACATAATCAAACAAGTGACTAACCATGATGCATCAATAGACTATAGAGGATTATGACTCAAGTAATTATGACATTATTGTACTCTTCCTTAATTCAAATTCTCTAATTTGCATCACTCAAGTGAGAACTAGAGTGATGGTCGAGTAGGATCATTCAAGTGACCACTCAAGTGATATTGGGATCTATCCATTAAAACCTTTGAATAACATCATCATTTTTTTTAGACTTTCATACTCATTTTCTTTATATCAGTCTTCAATAGTCTTTCAAACCTAGGAGAATTCTTAACTCTATTCTTCATAATGATTTTTAAGTCATCCATTCATTAAGGGGAGTTTCACATTCACACATGTGTTTTATATCTTAAAAGCTCGTCTCCTTTATTTAAAGAAAATCATTTTAGCATACCCATATGCATTAACTATCTTTTGATGAGTTTTAATGATGAGTTACTATTATATTTTCCTTTCATGATCTTAATTTTAACCTATCATATAGAAAGGAAACTTTTGATACTTGATTCCACTTACCATTCTCCTTGCAATAATGATTTTAACTTAAGGCAAGAGAATTTGTTCTTTACGAAATCATTCTTCAATGTACAAAAGAGAATCTACCAACTTTGAGGAAAGATGCTTTAAAGCTCAATCAAGGGAGAGATTATTCCTCAATGTACCATCATCTTTGCCAATACAAGTGAGAAATTAGCTTGACTTGATCATTATGGAAGAAAGCCCAACCTCAATGAAGAAACCTAGACTTCATGGATTATACATCAACTTACTTTAGAATATAAATGTGCATTTTTAAACCCTATCTCTTTATATTTTGTGAATATTTTGCACATATTTGGTATCAATTTGCTTTGATTATGAAATTATTCTTGAAATCCTCTCCAAATTGTTTCAAACTTGTTTTCATGAAAAATTTCTTTTATTTGCATGACATTAAGTGTGAAGGATTATACATTCTTTTTTATTGAAGGAGAAAAAAAAAGCATTTCTTACACGTTTTCATATCCCCTTTCTAAGAGTATTCCTTATTTATCCTTCAAACTTTTTGCTAATGTCAAATTGGGGGAGAGAAAGGCAAGAAAAATTGTTGCATCTAATATGTTTTCATACTCATACATATTTTCTTAAAGGATTTTCCATCATCAAAAGGGGGAGAATGCTATATGATTAGTTTTGATTATGTCAAACATAGATGCCAAATATTAAGAGCAAAAATATTGCATAATGTACTTATCTCCTACATTAACTAACTCCTATATTTAGTGATAATTAAATATCTTGTAGATTAGTCAAGCAAATAAAGAAGACATCAAGTTGGAATATGGAGATTCATCAAGAAGAAAAGAAAGACGATATTGGTGAATGAATTTATCAACTATGGGGAGAAGAAGCCAAGAAAAGAAAGAAGTTATTAAGCTAGATTGTGGAGAATGACCATCAAAAAGAAAAGGAAGAAGGAATAATGAAGAAAGAAGAGCCTTCATGGTCAAGCTCTTAGATGTGATACTAAAGGTCTCTAAGGTCAAATAAAGGTTGGAATGGATTAATTTAAAGCTAAAAGGACTTATATGGAAATTATACCAACTTCATTCGAATGATCATTCAAGTCGCACCTCAAGAGATGATCACTCAAGTAACCACTTGAGTTATTTTCTTCATAACTGACAGCATCACTCGAGTGTTATGCTAGTGATGACCACTCTGTTGTACTATGTTTTTGCTCAGCATGATAGAGGTTTGGTGTTTTGGACATATATCTTAAACCACACATCCAATTGACACTAAACTTATTTCATATATAACTAGACTCCAAATTCAACACACGAGACACCAAGATCAAGGTCAATGGAGTTCGATGAAATAGATATGATATTTAGAATTTGACACTCGGAATTTCTCAAGCTATTTCGAATAGGTTTAGTAATTTGGATGTATCTCACAAAATAAATATCAAATTGAGGTGAAACTTGTTTCATATGAAACGGAACTCAAAATTAGTTTCACAAAGCCTAAGATGAAGCTCAAAGAGGCTAAGAAAAAAGAGAGAAATTGATCGCAGAGGTTGACACTCGATGTTTTCACGATGTTGCAACGACTATCGAGTTTTGGATCGTAACTTTCAAAAGACAATGAGTTTAGGACTAAATCTTGTTGCATATAAAACTAAATTGAAGATGTGTTTTAAAGACATCAAGATAACACTCAAAGAAGTTCAGCTTTGGAAGAGATATCAATATTGGAATTTCACGGATATATAAAGACATTGCTCTAGAGTAGTTGCTATGAATGTGATCATAACTTTCATAATACAATGAATTTAGAGTTGATTTTTTTTTTTTTTTTTTTGATTGCAACATAAACTTCAAGAGCTTTCTCATTATATGTAATTTTCCATATTTGGATTCAAAATGAGTATATTACTAGCGTAACACTCCGATGATGTTTAAGTGATTTACAAGATCACTCGAAAGTGATCCCATTTTATGCATTACTAGCACATTACTCGAGTGATCTATTCGAAAGTGCCTTATGAAGATCACTTGAGTGATGCTTTCCCAGAAAAATAGAGTATGCTTTGAAACTTCTAAAAATCATTGGAATGATTCTGTAACTTGTTCTTCTTGCTTTTAATCACTTTAACTCTTCATTATATTAGTGCTTAAGTGATTTCCAAGTGATCAAACAAGGATTAACAAACAAATTGGAAAAATCACTTTTTTGTAAAAAGCTTCCAACGGCTATTCAACGATCATATTTTCTAAGCCTCAACAAGGAAGAAAAGCTCATCGGTCATCAATCTTCATCAACTATAAATAGAAGAGCATACAAGGTGTAAGATGAGAGCAACAATGCCGAAATGAAAAAATCATGAATCATCCACTTCAATGCGAATACTCTCTATTGTTTTCTAGCTTTGATATCATTTACCTTAGGGAGAGAGATTATTTGTATTGTGCTTCAGTGTTCATCTTAATTCACTTCTGAGAGTGAATATCATTGTAATTCTTCATCATCAAGGTTGCATCCTTACGGTGTGTAAGGAGAGTAACTCGGTGAGAGATTTGTAAAAGGCTTCACAAGAAGGTAGTGAATTCAAAATCTCAAGTGAAGCTTGGAGATTGGAGGTAGGTCATCAAAAATTGGATCGAATCAATATAAATCACAATTTGTATATTTTCCTCTCTTATCTCTTATATTTCTAGTATACTTGATTCGTTTAATTGATTATGGTTTGATGGCTCATTATCTTCATATTTATTATTTTCACTAAAATCACAGTTTGTATATTCTTTTATCTTATCTCTTATATTTCTAGCGTACCTAATTTGTTTGATTGATTATTGTTTTATGGCTCATTATCTTCATACTCATTATTTTCACTAAGATGCAAAAAGATTTTTAAAGTTCCTAAGTAATTATTTTACACCCAATTCACTCATTCTTGGGTATCAGCCGATTCTAACACTTAGTTGGAAGATAATAGGAAAATTGGAATAATGAACATATTACAAATACATGGATGGAAGATTATATTGCACATGATAATTTGGGAGTAATTATTATTCCATTCCTTCTCAGAAGTGTGTATGCGTGCCTCTATTTGTAGGACTCCAATATTGATGACTAATCCTATAAGTTACAATACATAAAGAAGAGAACAAAGCAATATAATTGTGTCATTATATGTTACAAAGAAGGGTTAATGAGCAATTTGGTCAAGAACTGTTACCTCAAGAGTGCCCAAGACAAATAACTTTTACGGTACCAAAAATACCAAAAAACTTTTAAAAATGTACATCAAGACAAAAAACTTTTAACAATGTGTAGTCGCACAATGCCGTTAGAAAAAGATAACGTTTGTTATCTAAAGTGCAGATTGGCCAGCGAACCTTTACTCCATGAGCGCCCGCACAAAAAAGTCCATGTGCAATCCACCCAAAATCTGACTGTTGCAAATCCTTGCCCAGATCCCCAACCACGTGCATTGGAGTTAGAAAGAGTGAATGCAACAAAAAAATCACAAATTATATTAATTATCTTATATTAATTATTATTATCAGTTATCTTATGCAATTATTGACTCCAATATTGTATTATTTACTCTTTAAATTAAATTTTTGTTGTTGTAATTCTATTCAATCTTTTAAAAATATCACATATTTACATGCGTATAATATGCATAAAAATTGATATATGGCTGATGAGATTTTTTAGTTATTGATATAAGTGCGTATAATATGAGCATTTTTTTAGTTTTATTTAGGGATAAGGGTCTTAAATGCCATGATAGTTTTCATTCAGGAGCACTGGTAAGACGGAAGTTTTTTTTTGGACCAAAAATGCCACGGAAGTTCACAAAACGTAGCAATTTTGCCTCTCCATTAATTTTGACCGTTAAGTTTAACTAAGTACACACGTGGCATGCCACCTCATCAATCAAATTTTTTAAGTATCATTTTTGCCCTTGAAGTTTTCACTTTCGGGAGCAATTTTGCCCAAAGTTTACAAAACATAGTAATTTTGCCCTTCTATCCCCTAATATTAAATTTGACTATTAAACCGCCAAAGACCACACATGTCATGCCTTGAAAAGGTCAAACTTAGAGTCAGAGAATGAGATCCTTGAGATGTTGAGCTCAAAGCAGTTAGAATTTGTGAAGCCAAACTAGTCAAAGGGACTGAAAGGTCTGTCACAAAACTCAGAGGAAGCATCACTTATGATCTAAGTAAATGAAACGCAAAACGAGAAATGAATTGTTTCAAAACTTGGTTCAAGAAAACAAATCAATAGTGATAATATTTACGTTTGTATAGACTAATCATTTGTTTAGATTATAAGTGATGCTTCTTCCTGGTTTTGCAAATGCACCTTTCGCCCCTTTGACCGCCGGCCACAAATTCTAGCCGCCTTGAGCTCAACATCTCAAGGATCTCCTTCTCTCGACTCCAAGTTCGATCTTTTCAAGGCATGATATGTGTGATCTTTGACCGATTTAATAGTCAAATTTAATATTGAGGGACGTAAAGGCAAAATTGCTACGTTTTGTAAACTTCCAAGGTAAAATTGCTCCTTAGTGAAAATTTCTAGGGCAACATTGCTTCTCAGTGAAAACTTCTGGGGAAAAAATGATTCTTTTGATTGATAAGGTGGCATGCTACGTGTGATGAGATGGTATGCCACGTGTGCACTCAGTTAAACTTAACGGTCAAAATTAACGGAGGGGCAAAATTGCTACGTTTTGTGAACTTCCTTGGCATTTTTTGTTCAAAAAAAACTTCCGTCTTACCAAAGGTTCTCCCGAGGGAAAACTTCCATGGCATTTAAGACCCTTATCCCTTTTATTTATCATCAATTTAGAATAGTTAATGTGATGGGATCTTTCTTTGCCTAAAAAATTCGAAGCTTTCGTCCCATTTTTAAAAGTAATACTCCTAGAATACCCACTTAACCGACAATAAGATTTGAACTCATAGTATGTTAATCTCATCACCATATATCAATTTTCATAGGCAAAAATATTATATTTATACACATAAATATAAATAAATTTGATCCCTTTATTCGCAAAGACAAGAGAGAAGGACATACCCAAATAAATAAAGGTGGCCTATAAATTATGTGATATTTTTAAAAGATTGAAAAGAATTACAACAACAAAAATTTAATTTAAAAAGTAAATAATACAATATTATAGTCAATAATTGCATAAGATAACTCGATAATTATAATTAATATAAGACAATTAATATAATTTGTGATTTTTTGTTGTTGTATTCACTATTTCTAACCCTAATGCACATGGTTGAGGGTCCAGGCAATGATTTACAACAGCTGGATTTTGGGTGGATTGCATTTGGACTTTTTTGTGCTGGGCGCTTCTAGAGTAAAACGTTTTTGTGTTGGGCGCTCCTGGAGTAAAAGTTCGTTGACCAATCTGCACTTTAGATAACGAACGTTATCTTTTTCTAACGACGTTGTGCTGACTACACATTCTTAAAAGTTTTTTGTGTTCATTGCACATTCTTAAATGTTTTTTGGTATTTTTGGTATCCTTAAAAGTTATTTATGCTGGACGCTCCTGAGGTAACAGTTTGTTGGTTAAATTTCTCCTTAACCCTACAAAGAATAAAGGTTAGAAATTCTTCAATTTGGGGGTTATAAGCTATGATGCCATTCAATGTGGATGGGCAGGTGAAGAGTCTAATTCTTGGATGTTATGGACATCCATACAATCATAATATATAACGTTTTAACTAATTTTTCTTACTTTTTTATTTTACATATGATCTTTATTAAAATTTTATAACCTTACTTCTCTATTTTTTTTTTTAAAAAAAAATCATACTTACATCAAATTTTTTATATTCGTCATTACATCAAGTTCTTTATATTCATTACATCTAATGAGTTTATAGTTAAATAGTAATAATTAAAAAAAATAGGACACATAGTCATATGATTGGAGAACTTCACAAAAATAGATATAAGCAACTTAACATAAGTCATTTTTAACTAATTAATGAAAATCAAGGTTTTGAAATTGAATCACTCGTCTAATTTTACCCACACGCACACTATCATTAAATACCCTACTTTAATATTTGATTGAAATGTGATAGGTAGGGATTTTCGGAATAACCCATTAAATGCTCCATAAAATAATAAAAATTTATATTAAAGAGTACTAAAGACCATAACTTTATTCTACAATAACATGCCCGGTACATCTGTACATGAGACCATATCTTACATTGATTCTGACAAAACAAAAGATATATTGATAATGACAAAATTTTGGAGAGATAATTATTTACAGGTACTTATAATTCATAACTATACATGCTGCCCCGTGTTATGCAAGAGAACAATAATTTAAAATTTATTTAATTCTTATTAAGTTTTATTGAAATGAGGAAAAAGTCGCATAAAGCCCAACGAATTATGTAAGAAAAGTTAATGAAAAATATTGATAATTTTATGAAATTAAAAAACCACATTTTTTATGAATTATAAATAATATGATTATTTATAGATTTTATATCTTATATTAATGAATATTTTCATATAAATTAAAAAATTTGACTTTTTCTTTCTTCAAAAAATGTCTTTTTTATTGTTAGGTGTATCACCTTTTCCACCTGACATTAAATTTTGTCTGTTTCAAAAAATTTTGAAAAGTACTGAGTATGGTTGGAAAAATCTTCACACAAAGCGAGCACATTTTAGAATATTCCTCTTTTGGAAAAGAATTTTTTTCCTGTTGAACCATTCAAAACGATATTGTTAGAAACAAGCACTTCAATACTCCCCTCGTCTTTTTTGACCAAAAAAAAAAAAAAAAAAAAATACTCCCCTCGTCTTTTTTTTAATAAATAATAACTACCCTAGTTACGTAAGATAGACTGATAAATAAGATTAGATAAAAATAATACAAGTGTAAGGTATATAATTTTTTTCCAAACATTCCTTTTAAATATGAAGATGATAAGTGAGAATGATAATGAGTGAGGAAAAAAATGTGACAGAATGAGGGGGAAAATATGAGAGATGTATGCAATTAATTAATTAGGTGTAGAAACAAAAAAAGAGCATTAAATTTTAGACAAAGCAAAATTATTAGCTTATATATAGGATCAAGCCTATGAAAGAGAATGTTGTTTATAAATAAGACGAAAGGGAGTCTATTTTACTCATTCTCTCTCCTATACTCTTTTCATGAATATGAACCTATTCAGAAAAGATGTCACATTTTTTACACATTTATTGTTTTTAACTAATTTTAATCGCTAGTTTGTTTTACACAAACAAAGAAATTGTTGCTTATAAAAAGGATCAAAGGGAGTATTTACAAGGAAAAGGATACTCTCGTAATCTTTTTCCTCATTTTCTTCTTATAATCTCATTTCCACACTCAAATCAAAAAGTGAATGGTTCATATTCAATATTTTCTAAAGCTATTACTATATATTTTATCATTTAATTTTTTTAAAAAAAATTGTGTTGTAGTTATGAATTGTGTAGATCATATTTTAACAATTTAATTTAATTTATTTATGTTTAAAATAATATTTTTATAAATTATAAAATTTGAACCATCTTTTTAATTTTTTTAATCGAAAGATAGAGATGAGAATCGAGAAGAAAATAAGACAAAGGATTATGAGAGAACCCAAAATCGTATTTACAAGAGAGATATTTGAAAATTACTTAATTCTCTTTCATTTAATCATTTATTACTCATTTTCTCTCATATTTTCTAGAGAAAAAAATCGTTAAATATCATTTAAATTTACAAAACTTCAAAAAGTCTGTCAAAAAAGGAAAAGAAAAAATAGGCTCAAAAGGTGAGAATCTAAAGTTTTGAAAGGTTTTGTTTTTTCTAAAACGCCCTTCACTTTTTTTTATTTAAAAAACAAAAAAGGTAAGTTCCTCTCGCCGACCGAGCTCCACCGAAAGGTGAAGCCTCGGCGACAAGGTCAACCACCATAGCTCAAGGTGACAACTTGAATAAAACAATTAGTTACTTAGGTATAGATATTGATAACTTGAGCTCCCCAAGTTGTCACTGTATATACTCAAGTTGCTAATTGTTATTCTGAAGTTGTCATTGCATATACTCAACTTGTTAACAATATTAGGTGTCGTTGACAACTCGAATATAGAAAATGACAACTTGAGTATTGCACTTAGTAACTACTCCTATTAGGTAGCCATCGTCGACAACTAAAATATAGGAAATTAATAAATTCGATATAGAGATTGACAACTTGAGCTTCTCAAATTGTCAATCTCTATACCCAAAGTTGCTAAATGCTATACTTGACAAGTTGAGTATAGCCAAATAAGACTTCATAATAGTAAGTAGCAACTTGGGTATACACATGACAACTTGGAGAGCTTAAGTTGTCAATATCTATACCAAAGTAGTTAATCGCTTTACTTAAGATGTCGTTGGAGTTCTAGCCACCGTGAGTCGAGCTCTAGTCAAGAGGGGAACTTGCCTTTTTCTTTTTAAAAAAAAAAGTGAGGGAAATTTTGGTAAAAGCACAACATTTCAAAAATCAATTCCTACATTATAACATATATGTCATTTTTCTTTTTTGACAGACCTCTTGGGGTTTTGTAAATTCAAATAATATTGATTTTACTAGAATTTTCCCTAATTTCTACTCAATCTCTCTCATATTTTCTAGTCATTCTCTCCTCTATACTCTTTTCATAAATAAAGACATATTTTAAAAATACATTACATTTTTAACATATTTGTTGTTTTTAACTAATTGTAATTGCTAGTTAGTTTTATGCAATCAAAGTAGTTGTTGCTTATGAAAAGGACTGAAGGGAGTATGAGAGAGGATGAGTAGGAAAAAATGAGAGAGAATAGGTAATTACTAAGTATATGAAAGACAATTAATCGTGAGTGTGAAATAATTAATATAAATATATGTATTGATCAGGATTGTCAAGGAAAAAATAGTTTAAATTTTGAGATAAAAAAGCTTCTTATAAAAAGGACTGATGGTGTATATGATATAGGATTGAGGGAGTTTGTAACATGAACAATATCATATAAATAATAGTTCGCTCCTCAATCCCTTTGAAAAGGTTCTCTTATAACAGTGCCCTCTTCTCTTCCATCTGCGTGTTATTGAATGTGTAGCGTGATCAGAGTCTGTATTGGTGCTTTAGTTTCGTGTGGGTATTTAGTGAGTTAATCCAATTCCATATACACCCAAAATACTTCACATTATGCCAAGTTATCCAATCAACATGACCATGTGTCTTGTTTTTGTCATTTTATCATTTAATTATAAATTCACATAAAAAATAGGACATATAATCTTATATGATTAGAAAACTTGACGTAATGAATATATAAAACGTGACATAAGTTTTCTCCTATTAAAAACTTAACTTGATTAGTTAGATCAACTATTTCAAATATAATTTTTATTTATTTATAAAATTCACAAAATGTGGACCACAATGAGTGGCTTAAACTTTTGTTCTATGATATTGAATCTAGAGTGAGTGTGCAAATTTACCCTGGAAGTTTTCATTGAGAAACAATATTGCCCTCAAGGGCAAACCTAGGGGGCTAGGTCTGGTCCCAGCCATTTAAATTAGAGAATCAAACCCAGAGTTATAGGAAATTACGTTTTTAGCTTCATAAAAATTTTAATATTTTCACTTTAGTCCCCACTAAAAGCTGACTAAAATGAAAATATTAAAATTTTTATGGGGTTGAAATGTACTTTAATAAAGACCTGGGTTCTCTTTTGTAATTGTCGCCCCCAATTACATTTCTGATTCTGCCTCTGGTTCCTTGAAAGTGTTTTAGGTTCAATATTGCCTAGAAAGTATTAAAATAGAGCAATATTGCCATTGCCATTTACCGTTAAAAAAATTTAATGATCAACGTCAATTTTCTAACGTACAAAGTTAGTTTTTTAACGATATTGGGTAAGATTGCTATACTTTGAAACTTCGAAGGTGATATTGAACCTAAAAAAATTTCCTGGGCAACATTACTCCTCAACAAATACTTTTAGAGTAAATTTACACCTTAACCCTTGTATCTACTTATGAAATTTTATTGCAATTAATAATATTTGTGCTAGTATGCATTTTCTTATTGTCTGGATCTAGCCACTAACTAATTTGGAGTTTTTAAGTATTATATTTAAAACTGAGAAAAAAAAAAGAGTATTATATTTAGAACTAGGCACTGAATAAGTGAATTAGAATAGAGCATTTAATTTTGCAATAAAATAAAATGTTTGTGAAATTTAGTTGAATGATTGATCAATTTGCCTTTATTAGGATAGACATATATGATTATGGTCACATGTAATTATAATTGGGTTATATGAATTGAACTTCTATATTAATCGCCTAAAGAGTTAGGAATACTTATAGTTTCTTTATTCTGTTGTTTCGGTTAAGAGATTTGTTTTAATATATATTCTTCTCTCTCATTTGATTTCCCCAAAAAAAAAAAAAAAAAAAAAAAGCGTGAGGATGGACCCACAGAGGTATTACAACTTACAAGAAAGTATGGAGATATTTTATCATGCCCCCACATTAATTAAGGGCCAGAGGGGGAATGGAAGGGAATGGTAGATGTTATGTTGTTTTTGCTTAATGAGAAGGTGAGTCGTTTTTAATACAGAGTCCGGTTTTTCTCATAATCGTTTCCTCTCATTATTTCTTATTGTCGCCATCTAAACCGTCCAATTTTTGATCCAACAATCTAGAGGGGACTTCTAAAAAACCGTGGATAATGAGAGGGAGGATGATGAGAGTATCTTCTTCCCCTTTATTTGGTTTAAGATGAGATGTGAGAGGAGAAATGATCACAATTTACCATTCTATCCTAATATATTTGGTTATATTTTTTATTTATATGTTAGATAAATTAATTTACATCTTATCTAATTAGTATAAAAACATTTTTATTTATAATTAATATAATAAATATATTTTGTTATTATTTTCAATTTCACAAAAAAATATATTTTACATTATAATAATATATTTATTTAAAATTATATTAACATACTTTATGATTAAATTTACTTTTATTTATGAAAATTTATTTTTTTTAAAATCAATTTATAATAAAATTTTTATTTAAATTTGTATGAACTTACGTTATTAACATAATTATAATAATTTTTTATTCATACATATATACTTTTTATATTAAAATATTTTAATAATAATAATATTTTTATTCATCATAATATTTTTCATCACGGGCATTATTGGAATATCACATAAGTTATAAGGATAAAGTGGTCTAAAATTTTGGCTATCTTCCAAAACCTCTCAATTTAGAGGAGAGCCAAAATTGGGGTGTTGGAGGGGAGCCGATGGAAACTTTGGGGTCCCTACCCTCCAAACTTTCAAACCGTATAAAGGGAGGGGCTTATTTTTCATCCCCTTACATCCCCTCCCTTCCAACAAAAAAGGCTATAAAGGGAAGATGATAAAATATATATATATATATATACACTGGAAAATGAATAAATCACAAATTGAAATGATTCGAATTTACAAAGTACTAAATTACTAAAATAAGACTCCCTAAAATAATTTTGAATTTTGAAAGACTAGAAATAGAGTCACTGCTCCTAACTTTTTTTATAAAGAAAAATGTCACCTTAGTACCCTCATTGGCAAATGGCCACTGATGAGCCACAAGGCGATCATTGGAGCTCTAGCATCGTGCCATTGGCTATGATTTTTTGAGGAAAAATTGATAAATGAAGTGTGGTAAATAGCCAATGAAACATAGTAAATAGCTACAGAAGTATAGTAAATATCCTGAAATATCCAAGGGATAGGATATTGTCATTACCAACTTTATGTCACTACCAAGTCACAACCATTTTTCCACTGTTAGATCATAATCTCATATACCTTTATCATTTCTCTCTCCTATTGAGATTCTGATCTAACGATAGAAAAGTGGTAGTGATATAAAATTGGTAGTGACAATATCCTATCCCAATATCCAATTGTAAAATTTGAAAAATTATGCTATAATTTGTTAATCAAGTGTAGTGAATAGAGAATAAAGGGTAGTAAATATCCATTTTACACTTCATTCGCTATTTACTGCACTTGATTATAAAAACATGACCGTACATTTCATTAGCCAAGAAATCCTAGCCATTAGCGATCTGCCGTTGGAACTTCACTAATCGGTTGTTGGTATAGGGCTACCCGTGACGGAGCTCCAGCAGTCAGTGAGGGTCTAGTTGGCCTTTTTTAAGTGAAGAGATAATATTGTAGAAATACAAACACTTCAAAATTCCATTTTGGTACAATGGAGTGATTTTGGGTTATTGAATTGGAGTCACTGATTTCTTATTTTGATATTCTCAGAGGATTTGTTCTGGATTTTTCTGTGAGTTAAATAATTTAAACATAAATGTCAGTTGTTTGAAATGACTATGGTATACATTTGGAATTTTAAGTTCGTATCATGTTTTAGTTTATCTCTTTAAGTTTATAAAATGTATTTTTAATTCCTCTTAACAACATTGATTTTATTAACGGAAAATGCTGACTAGGCGGTTTAAGGGGGTTATTGTGCATTTAAACATGGAAAAAACATGCTTTCATTTTAATCATTGAATATGATATTTTATATTTTAAAATTTAAATAAATTATAAAAATATGATATAAAAGATAAAATATATAATATCATATAAAATTTTTAGTTTATGAAATTATAATATAACAGTATGCTATTTTATATTTTAAAATTAAAATATTTTTCCAACATAAAAAGGGATAGGATATTGTCACTACCATTTTTTGTCACTACCAAGTCACTATCACTTTTTTAATCATTAGATCAAATATCAATAGGAGAGAGAAATGATAAAGGTATATGCGATCTGATCTAACGGTGAAAAAAGTGGTAGTGACAATATCCTATTATCCAAAGATAACAATTTAAACATGATTTAACAGCATTTAATTAACAACAAAGTCACCATTCAAAAAACTTGGAGGACTAAACTCTAAACATATATTTTAACCAAAAAATAAATAAATTAATAAATAAAGCAAAGGAATCTCATGTGATTGTTGATCTCAAAGCAAAAGAATCCCAATATATTTATTTCCATGAGAATCAGCTCATATTTTTCTTATGGCAAAAAGTATCAACTCATATTAAATGATCTAAGAGTGCCAAATCAACTATTTCCATTATATTACATAAAAACAAAGTCAACACACTAGTGCAAAAAGGCTTTTAAGACCGGACAAAAGGGGGTCAAAACCGATATGCGACCGGCTTATTCCAAATGCATTAAAAGTCTACCATTTAAGACCGGACTCAACCTGGTCTTAAAGAAACTCTTTTAAGACCGGACATTTAAAAACTTGGGTCTTAAAAAGTTGTACTAAATGAAGCCGAAATATTTTTTGTTCGATCCTAATGCTCAACTTTTAAGACCGGCCAAAAAATAGGTCGCTCTTAAAAGATCGTAATTATAAGACCGGACGACAAGACACATACTGTCTGAAAATAGCGGCTTCTAAGACCACACGACTAATTACACACCTGGCCTTAAAGGACCGACTTTCAAGAGTGGATGATAAAAACATCCTCTTAAATATTTTGATTTAAGACCGGACGTCTAAATATACCGGTCTTAAAAGACCATCTTAAAATATCAAAAATCAAAAGTCGTCGACCTTTAAGACCGGTCATATAATTACATCCGGTCTTAACAAGTGAACATTTAAGACCGTCTTATTATTTCCGGTCTAATTTTTCCTAATTTTTCCCCGCTGTTCTTCCCGATTATATATATACACAAATCCACCACCCAATCCAAAGACATAAAATTCGATACTTTAAGCTACAAGCTATGAACAATTATTTGAATAAATTGAATTGGAAAAAAATACAAATATTATTCACCATGAGCTATTTGGCCTCTTAATTAATGATTACTATGACTACAACACCTAAATTAATATAATTCATACAATAAGATAACTTACTTACAAATACAATAAGTTACAAGTACAACATACATGCGTCCAAAATAATATTCACCATGCCTTCATCTCGATTCCCCCACCCAACAACGTAACATCCTCTTATATAACATGCCCCTTTGGATCGGATCCCGCCACAAAATAAAAACAAGAACAAAATTCATAGTCAAGGACATTAACTATGAACATAGATAGAAGGAATATAATATATATAGTTAAAGCCTTAAAGTCTTCAAAGAAATCTGCATATGAATATTACCTTATGAATTGACTCTTTTATAAAGTGATATCTTCCCATATCCCTTCTTGATGATCACTTCTTATGCCGGGTTCATTATCCGCTTCATCGTCTTCGTTCATGTCCCAGACCCCTTGAAAAAGGAGTACTCTCGGGAATACCATAATTTGAATTCATTTCCTCATCAATATCAATGACCCTCTTTCCTTGGAGAGCTACGTACCACATTTTATTTTCTTGATCGGTGATATAGAACACTTGTTTTGCCCGGTCCGCCATAATAAAAGGTTCATCTCCAAAACTTCTACCATTGACATCGACTAATGTAAATCCTAGCCGATCGATCCGAACACCATTATTGACATTAACCCACTTGCATTTGAAAATGGGAAATCTAATTTTCACATAGTCCACCTCCCAAATCTCTTCAATAACCCCATAATATGGCATGACTGCCAATAAAGGGCTCTTGTCTTTCGAACTAGAGAAGTGCATAGATTCAGCCTCTAACATAACACCACCGTTCGACCGTGCTCCTATCATCTAGGGACTTCGTGTAAAATGTATAACCATTGATCACATACGAATTCCAACTTATGACATCAACCTCGACCACCTCGCTAATCATTTGATTGTATCGTAAACACATTCCTCTCCCTCGACCTTTTGTTTGAACCAGTTTTGCAAAAGTTCTGTTATGCTCCCTAATCAACCTTTGTTCGGTATTCGATGATTTTCTTTCCTTACAACCGCTTTATGTGCAGCTATGCCGGCTTGAACTTCATCGACGTTATTCAAGATGTACAAGTGGACTAGTGACAATTCATCGATCCACACTCTTTACGGAAGCCCCTCGTCTACCCCCATCGCATGCCGACGTTTTGAAGCCCAATATGTCTTACTTTGGCCAAATAATCTTGACAAAATTCCATGGCTTCTTCGAAACATATTTCCGAACAATCGATGCTTCGTCGGTATGCGTTCTTCACGTACCCTTTTAGGAATTTCATAGATCTTTCAATTGGGTACATCCACCGTAAATGGATAGGGCCGCACATCTTTATCTCCCTCACTAGATGAACAATTAGATGAACCATGATGTCAAAAAATGTAGGAACAAAAAGCTTCTCAAGGTGGCACAAGATAAGATATCCTTCATTCTCCAATTCATCCAACTTTTCACTCTCGAAAACTTTACCACAAAGCGCATTGAAGAAGACACAAAGTCTAGTCAAAACGACCCGAAGATCATATTCGGCGATGCCTCGAATAGCTATTGGGAGTAGTTGTTGCATCAAGACATGACAATCATGAGACTTTTGGCCTAATAATTTCAAGTCCTTCATCGATACAAGCCTCTTCAAATTTGAAGAATACCCCGCGGGAACTTTTGTGCCATGTAAACACTCACAAAAAACTTCGTTTCTCATCCTTCGACAAAGTATGAGAAGCCGGGGACAATAAGTTCTCTTCCCATCCGGCCTTGGATGTAACTCTTCGCGTATTCCCATTGCTATCGATCCAATCTTGCCTTCACACCATCCTTGGAACTACCTTGTATGTTGAGAAGCGTGCCGACAATACTATCACATACGTTTTTCTCCACATGCATGACATCAATACCGTGTCTCACATCAAGATTGCGCCAATATGGAAGATCGAAGAATACGAGATCTCTTTTTCCATATATTTGTTTCTTTTCTACACTTTGCGCCTTACCGAATACGACATTGATATTTTTCACCTTTTCATAAACTTGCTCCCTAGTCAATGCCACCGGAGCATCTTCATACTCTTGGCCACCAAAAAGGCTTTCTTCAATCGACGATATGGGTGGCCCCATCTAAGAAATCTCCTATGTCCAAGATAAACCGTCTTTCTTCCATGTTGAAGTTGATGGTAGCGTGTGCCTTCTTCACAAACCGGACATGCTTTATGGCCTTTTACACTATACCCTGACAAGTTCCCATATGCTGGGAAGTCGTTTATAGTACAAAATATCATGGCTCGCATTTTAAACACCTCCTTCTTGAAAGAGTCAAAAACATCAACACCTTCGCCCACAACTCCTTCAAGTCTTCGATCAAGGGCTGAAGGTAAACATCAATGTCATTTCCTGGTTGTTTCGGTCCCCGAAATCAACATAGACAAGATGATGTACTTTCGTTTCATGCATAACATTGGAGATAAGTTGTAAATAATCGCAGTACAGCCATGAACTATGTATGCTGCTAAGGCTTCCATATGGATTCATGCCATCCGTGCTAAGGGCAAGCCTAAGGTTCCTAGGTTCTTCGCCGAAGTTCGGAAATAATTGATCGATTTTCTTCCATTGAGAAGAATCGGCCGGATGTCGAAGCTTTCCATCGAAATCCTCTCATCTGCATGCCACCTCAAATTTTTTGCATCATTTTCATTCGCAAACAACCGCTTGAACCTTGGTATGATTGGAAGATACCACAACACTTTTGCAGGCCCCTTATTTGACTTGTACCTTGGGGTTTCACATTTCGGACAATTCTCGCTCCTCTTCAAACTCTTTTCTATACAACACGCAATCATTCGGGCATGCATGGATCTTTTTGTACTCCATCCCCAAATGGACAAAGTATTTTCTTAGCATCATAGTATCGATGCGGCAACACATTATCATCCGGAAGCATGTCCTTAAAAGCCTCAAGCATTTCTGAAAACTCTTGTCGCTCCATCCATGACGTGCCTTCAAGCTTACCAATTTCAATACGGCGTTCAACAATTGGTATTTTTTACACCCACGGTATAGACGGGTCTCTCGCACCACCGCACATATTACCATATGCATGTGATTGATGAAAAGCCTCTTCTCCTACATCACGGATAATGTCCTCTATGTGATCATCCATATCCGTGTCATTATCATCAAAGGCCACTTCCCTATGTTGAGACCCACTTGGTATTTTTTCACCATGCCATACCCATACCGTATAAGTCTTACAAATTCCTTCACAAATTAAATGTGTGTGTATAACTTCGTGACTTAGTCGCCTTTTATTCAAACATTTTACACAAGGGCAATAAAACTTCCCACCCTCGATGGGCATTTTTTTTAGCAAATTTTATAAAGTCCTTCACCCCATTCGATATTCAACACTCGTCCGTTTAGCATTTATCCAACCGTGATCTATAGTAGAATTCCTATATATATAGACGGAAAGATTTAACATACATATATATGCTCAAATGTCGGTTATGTCTATTTTTTTCCTTTTTTTTTCCGGATAAACTTGCTCATTAAATGCGTAACGAAGAATCACTTTTGGTCATAAATGTATCGTGAGTTGAATCCAAGAACCAAAATAAATGCATGACGAGGAAATTAAATGCATCGCGTGAAGGTCTTGTGGACTCACCGTATCATATAAATTCAAATTCGTTTGCTTAGTCTTTCTTCTCCCGCCACGAACGTTGATGTTGCGTACGAAAGAGTACCCTAAAAACATTTATTGGTCACTTGGGTAGGTCTAAAGTGCAATTATAATCTTCAAAATACAATATCCATTAACAACACGAAACCCACAAGAACATTTGATCGATTTCGCTCAACCCGGAAAACCCGAACGATGAGCGGAAAAGCATAAAGTTATATAACCGAAACACCTCTTACGGGTCTATAGACGTTTAGCTAAGGAACCGAAAGTGATTGTCGAGAGAGCAATGCGAACCAAATACGAAGTGGCGACGTAACCTCGAGTAACACTTTAGGCGCGACAAGAGAAGTTCGTAGAGGGAAATTTAATATTCCGCGCGACGTAACGAGACGTGTTTTATATTTGGGATTTTATTAAGACCGACCTTTTATAATACGTCCGACCTAAAAGTTCATGTGAACTTTTAAACTTTTAGAGCGGACACTAAAGAAATATACGGTCCTAAAAGTCTCATACTTTTACACCGAAGTTTTTCGACCTTTAAGACCGGACATGCCGTTAATGAACGGTCCTAAAAGTCTCGAATTTCAAACACTAAATTAAATAGCTATATCCACCATCCAATAATACATTCAAAACCCAAAATGGACACAAGAAAATTGTTCGAAAAATTAACTAAATTTATTTATTGAATTTTACATTGCCTATGTATATTTACAAATGAATTGTTCAAAAAAATAAACAAATTTACTAAGAAGATCGATTATTGTTGCTCTGATTATACTTACAAATGAATTTAGGACATTAATTATTGTCATTTTTCTGACTCTAAGATCGACCATACAGATATTCACAAAACACATTGCGTATGTGCTCCAGCTTCATCATCGAAAGGGAGTTTTGCATTGAAACATCCGTAACATCAAAGACAAAGAATCGAATTAACTTGCGTGCATATTTCATTTGTAACAGTAAAGCCCGAAACTGAATTAACTTGCATAATATGTAACATCAAATACATTTACCTTTGCGTTAATTTAGTATCCCCTCGCCTTGTAATATCATACATGTGTTTCATGACGTACCGGCCACATAAGTTGGACTCTCGTGGTTGCCGACGGTCTAAAATGAACAAGAAATATATATCGGAGCATATATATAGCTCAATGACCAAGTTCACAAGGCAATTAGTGTGCTACAAATTAAATATTGTACCAACCTCCGGTCCGTACCATATGGGGTCTTTGTCCCGAGTAGCACGCCTTTTCTTTTCTACTATTTGGAAGGTCCTCATGGCACTATCATCAAAATCACAAATTTATCAATGATTCACTTAAAATTCACAGAGATGTCGACAAGAGAATCAAAATGACATGCTTACTCGTTGATGGTCTCGCACCAACGAAGGCAATGGCTCAAAAAGTGAGTGGAGCATAAGAAGATAACTTTATGCTCGTCCATGCACATGACGACCAATCGCCAAATGGCGGCTGAAAATTCACATCAGTAAACTATACTCAGTGATATATGTAGCAGAATTAAGTGAATTGCGGACAAGATTTTTGATATGTACCTGTGGAAGAATGGCAAAAAGTACAACTTTCTGATCACTTGACACAACCTCTTTGATATGTACTCCTGTCTCTCCTCCATGGTTGTTTGACTTGAATAGACAAGGCACAAGAATCCAAAATCGTTGATCCTGCACCTTTGAACCAATTCATGATGCAAGAACCTACCATAATGACATCGATCGGGAATTAGTATATATGTATGTATGTCTAAACGATGCATTTAAATGATGTACTCATAGACAAAGATACTTACTTCATAAAAATTCTAACAACCGCATCGGTAAGCTCCCGAGGAAGCAAAGCAGGGACTCAACATCAACGGTATCAACTTGAACGGGCATAGGATGAGGGACACCTACTACTTCATCGACAAAGCCACGATTTATCCTTAAAATATCCACTTTTCATAAGATCGGATATTTTTTCCCTGGCAGCAGCCAACTTAGCAGTAGGGGATAGAGCTTGAGGAGGGGATGGAGCTTGAGGAGGGGAGGGAGCCTGACGAGGGGATGGAACTGGAGGAGGAGGGGTTGAAGCTTCAGGAGTAGTAGAGACATGTACAAGCTTCACCGGCCAAGGGATGAAGGTTCCTTGACATCACTCACAAGCTTCACTCATCGCTTTGGAGAAGGAGCCGTGCATCAATGATCACCTTTTCAACTCGACACTCGACTTCATCATCGGGCATTTGTTGGTGGTGTACGGTTGATCCCAAGTTGTGAACAGTCCCTTTTGCAACCAATAATCGTCCATCATGATGATCGGGATCCTCCACATAAAGGTCACAAGGTTGCTCGACCGTCCATCAATGCAACTCCCCTCTAGTGCTCGTCGCACAGCTGCGGTGAGTGTGTGAAGGGAACACCGGTCTCTCGGACGATTGCTCAAAAGCGCCTCACCGACTCGCTTCCTCCTTCATCCGGCTCATCTCGGATTGAAACATTGCAGTCATTGAAGCTTTATTAGCGACGGCGTCTGTCCATCTCCTCCCGGTAACCATACTTTGTCTATGGCGTTTGGATGTACCAAAGACTTGCTTTATGCCTACCCGTCCTCCAATCCCCTTACACGCCCGGTGATCCGGTTTTCGGCCGCAACGGTCGAACATCATTCCTCCCGTCCGACACAAAAGATCCCTCTCGCTTCTTTCTTTTTAAGATCTTCCCGTAAGATACGTATAACGAGAAGCTTAGTAATGAAACATGTTTAGTAACTAAAAAATAACAATAACGATACTTACAATTCTTTCAAGAACTAGACGAGTTTGTTCACTCGTGTAGGCGCCGCTTGGCTTTTGCCGAATATGCAACCACAACTCCTCGCGACGTATTGGAGATGGAGGAGCATGTATCACGAAAGGATTGGATTCGCTTCATCATCCAATCTCTTCCGTCTGGCGTCCCATCAAATCTTTTTCGGCCTTTTGATATCCGCGAGAAGCCCTATGAGGGCAATCATTCTTTCTACCTATCTCCCGTGCTTGTTCCCTTCTTTTCTCGTGAATCGGATTGAAAACATCTATTAATTATGAATTCCAAATGCATGTCACTAACGAAATTAGAGAACTTCGCTTCATATGAACGTCAATCAAACAAAGAGTCAAATTCTTCACTTCATCAAGTTTCAACATTTTATTTAAGGAAGATGTAGAATTGTAGAAGAAATTGGAGCTATGTTTTGTAGTGCTAGCTAGATAGATAGGTTAAGAAACAAAAAGAGAATTATGCTTACGTAATAATACAAACTTGATCCTTTTTAAGGCATCCAAAGGATCAAGCCATCCCCATTAGATAGTAACAATTGGGTATATAAAGTTTCCCCCTTTTAAGACTATTCATTTCCTCCTTTGCAAGACAAACCATTACACAATTAATACCTTCTCATCGTTAATTTACCTTTTCGTGGTTGACATATCGACTTGCATAGACAAAGGCGAAATGTATACTTCTATTCACACACCGAACTATTATATAACTAACAGGATTAGATGAACACAATAACATTCACATATCCGCACAAAGTTAATAAGCAAACAAAAGGGAAAACAAAACTAAATATAAACTCACCCCGAGCTTCGGAGTGGTCCGCAAGAACAAATTGTCGCCAAATTCGTTCATCAATAAATGTGTAAACTTCCCAAGGATGTTTGGCGGCGGAACATCGGAGAAAATATACGTGTTAGCGAGAAAGGTCTTAAACTTCCTCCACCGACAAGACAATAAGACAATGTCTTGTCTTTCAACTTCCGATCGGGGACGTGTATGTAACCCGGATAGTCTCCCAAATAGGATCCTTTACATTCTTATAGTCCACACTTTTTCACTCATCCGTCAAGATGCTAACCTTGTTGTGTGCTAGACAATGACAAAACTATTATATTTGCTTTTATTAGGACCGACAGTTCCAATCTTGCATTAAACTCAATCTCGAGCTTTGACCCGGAAGTCCGACTTAGGGTCACATCCATCATTCGTGTGCCGCTTCTACCACGGCGTGCGGGGCGATTACGAGCCTCATTGTGAGATGAAGAGGGTTCGTTCACTCACACCAGTCCACCGGGAATCGGCGTTGCCGAAACACGAATAGATTCGTTTTCACCGTCCATTTTCGAGACAAAGAAGAGAGGAATGCCCGAGCAAATGAGAGAGTAACAGGGGCTGATGGTACGTGGGCGAGGAAGAGAGGTAATGCAACAGGAAGGGTTTCTTTAACGTGAATGAGGTTCTCCACAGAAGTAACAAAAGCTTTCGCGAAGAAATGTATAACTTGCTTGGATTTTTAAGACCGGATGAAAAAGAGACGGTCTTAATATTTACATTAATCCCGGTCATATTAAACGTCCGATCTAAAAAGTTTAACCTTTAAGACCGTTCCTTTTAAAACGCCGGTCTTAATATTAATGAACTTTTTCGTACCGCAAGTATCATATGTCCAGTCTTGAAAGAAAACTTTTAAGACCGTCTTGTTGATAAGTTCGGTCTTAAAACTTTAGACTTTTTATATTTAAATTTTTCCTTATTATGTTTTTACCGTAGAAAATATAAGTACGGCTATATGAGATATATTTAGAAAGTAATTGAAATTTCAGTTCAATTTTTAAGACCGGTGGTATTTTAGTCGGTCTCAATAATGATTTTAAGAGCGGTGAAAAATTGGTCCTAAGTGCAAGAAGTTCTTTATATTTACGAACTGCCACCGGCCATTCCTTTAAGACCGGGTGTCCATTGTCCGCTCTAAATGAGGCGGTCTTAAAGTCTTTTTTTGCACTAGTGACAGTTCCACAAAAGACACAAGGCACTATGAAGCATATATGAGCAAGGTTGTCAAACTCACGAGTTCAAGTAAACTCGTGACAATGACGTAAAGATATTACGTTTATCATTAAATAGGCATTTACGGTGTATAATAAATAATTAAAGGGAAAAACACTTCTCATGTTGTAGGAGAAATGTTTTCTCATGTCGTACACACATAAAATGGTGGGACCCACATATATATATATATAATGCTCATTATATATATATATATATATGGGTCCCACCATTTCATGTGTATAGGAATCTTCTTCTTCTCATGCAACATGAGAAATTTAAACCCCATAATTAAAATATAAAAAAATGATTTTTTTTTTTTTTTTTGTTTACAAGGGGAATTAAGAAAACAGCTCGAGACAACATCAGAGCATAATCTCATTACTCCTACACCGTCAGCATCTTCTTGAAGGAACACCTTAAGACCCTCCGGGGCCTCCTGAAGGAAGTGAATCCCAACCGCCAAATCCAACGCATAAGACGCTAGATAATCCGCACACCGGTTTCCCTCACGGAAGACATGGGAGAGATAAACTCTCCAATCCTTTGCCAATACTCGTTTTATTCGACGAATCAGGCTCTTGGACGCATGAGGGCAATTATCGGGGTTATTGATCAGATTTACAGCCACCATGCAATCAATCTGGACCCTTACCTTCTCTGTACCCGATAGACCATGCTAGCGTAAGGCCATCCCACAAGGCCCAGAGTTCCGCTTGTAGAGATGAGCAGGCCCCAACGTTCCGACAACACCCCGCCAACCACCGGCCGTTGTGATCTCGAAGAATGCTTCCAGCCCCTGCTCTTGAGGATTCTCCTTTTTTGGCACCATCACAGTTGAGAGCGACTGCTGGTAGGGGAGGTTTGACCCATCGGATTAATTTCTCCTGCTGACAGGTTCGGCTTCCCTGGGCCTCCTCACACCGCGAGAAAGCCATCAGAGTGTAATCCGCTAGTATCCTGACCTCTCGGACTAAGGTACCTGGTTGTATCGTTGTGTGCTGAAAGACCAATTTATTCCGGGATTCCCACAATTTCCAACATGTTAGACCAAACGTACCTGCCCACCGAGTGTTTCCATCACTACCTAGCTTCGTATTGGAAAGGTTTTCAAGGAGCCACTGCCTGAAATCTAACTGGAAGAAGCGATGTCTTTGGGACATAGGAATTAAGTAAGACCACACCCCCTGTGCATAGCTACACCTTCTCATCACATGATCTGTATCTTCTGCATGCTCACCACACCTAAAGCATAAGTCCGAACCAAACATATGTCGTCTTCTCCTTTCGGCGTTTGTGAGGAGGTTGGTACGGGCCGCCAGCCATAAAAAAACTCTCACACGTTGAGCACCTTGCCACTTCCATACCACCTCCCATAATCTGTCCGAATCACCTTCATCACCTATACACAACATTTTGTACGCAGAGGAGACTGAGAACTTACCATCATTGGAGTAGTCCCAAAAGCACCCAGCCTCGCCGTCATCATGTGTAGGGGGTGCAACCAGATATGAGAGAGAGAACATGATCAGGCAGATCATTACTAAAGAGGTCCCAATTCCAATTCCCCTCATCTGTCATAAAGCAACTTAGTGGCAAGAGTGCTTCCTCAGGTGTAATTTCTCGGAAAGCCAGAAGCTTAAGAGGTCCCACCTCTGGCACCCAATTATGCGACCAAAAGGAAATTTGGGTTCCATCGCCAGGATCCCACCTTGTTCCTAGTTCAACCTCTTCCCATACCTTCTTAAGATGCCGCCAAAGATAAGAGCTATTCTGATTTCGCCTGCAGGGCCCAGTATGTTCATTCCACCCATATTTATGTCTCAATACCTAAACCCACAACAAATCTGGCCGTGACCTAAGACCAAATCCCAGCTTCATTAGAAACGCCTTGTTCTGGACTTCTAATTTTTTAAAACCACAGCCCCCAAAACTAACTGGCTTACACATTTCCTCCCATTTAACCAGAGACTTCTATTAGCACCTTCGCACCCCCACACAAATTTCCTAATATGGCGTTCGAGACGGTTACACAGGCCGGGAGGCAACTTGGTGGTTTGCATAGCATAAGCAGGAATGGCCGCAAGGACCACCTTAGCCAAAGTAATGCGTCCTGCAAGAGACAAAGTCCTAGCTGCCCATCCTGAAAGCTTATTTCTGACTTTCTCCTCTAAGTACTCATAGGTGCCTGTTCGTACACGTTGATGAAGCAAGGGTACGCCAAGGTATTTGCCAAGGTCCTCCGTTCGTTGGAATCCCAACTCTTCACTGATTTCTAATTGAGTACCATGTGGAACATTCTTGGAGAAGAAAATGGCAGTCTTCGAATTACTAACTTTATGTCCCGAGCTAGCACAAAAATCCTCCAATATGTCCCGAACCAGATTAACCTGGGATCTATCTGTAGAGCTAAGGAGGACAAGGTCATCAGTAAAGAACAGATGTGATAGTGAGGGCCCATCCGTCCCATCGAATTGGCTGCCATTGATTACTAGCCACCCTCTGAGTAATTACATGTGACAGGGGTTCCATGCATAGGACAAAGATATAGGGCGACAAAAGATCTCCTTGTCTAATACCTCTCGAAGGCCTAAAACTCTCCGAGCGGGTACCATTCCAAATTACCCTCATGCTACATGTGGACACACAAGTCATAACTGCACTTACAAACTTAGGGGGTAGCCCAGCATCATACAAGGTTTCTTCAATAAAATCCCATCGAAGGCGGTCGTAGGCTTTCTCCAGATCCACTTTGATTGCCATCCAACCTTCCGACCCTCGTTTCGATCGCATATGATGAATTACTTCCTGTGCTATGATAACGTTGTCAGAGATCTGTCTACCCGCCACAAAACTAGCCTGATTCGGGAGAACTAGGTGAGGTAGCCAATTCTTGAGGCGATTTGCCAATATTTTCGTGATAGTCTTGTACAGCACCGTACACAGGCTTATTGGCCTAAATTCTTTAATGTATTCTGGCACAGGCACTTTGGGAATCAGTGTGATGAGAGTCTCATTAAGGCCAGAATCGAGACTGCCCTCTTCAAAGAAACTAGTAACCATCTGAAAGATCGACAGTCCCACATGCTTCCACTGTTGTTGGAAAAAGGCAGCATGAAGACCATCGACGCCCGGAGCCTTAAGGGGCTCCATTTGGAAGAGGGCAGCATGAGCTTCATTAAGCGAGATAGCGGCCACTAAAGATTCCGACATGGCACTAGTTATGACTGGGAAGAGGCCACGGCCAGGATAGGGAGGAGTGGTATCAACTTCTTTAGTATAGAGATTTTTGTAGAATATAAAGGCCCAGGACCGCAGTGTCGCAACTTCATAACACCACACTCCTGATTCATCCCTTAACGCAGAGACTTGTTTGCTTCGACTGTGTTGGACAGACTTTGCATGGTAGTATGCAGTGTTACGATCCCCAAACTTGATCCAGTCCCCTCTGGCACGTTGTGCCCATGTAATACTCTCTTGTTCACATGTGAGCTCGAATTCCTTCCGTAGTTCCCCTTCCAGTAGGTCAAGGCGGTTAGAGGGATGGGCCTCCTGAGCCTTTTGAATACCCCCTAACCGAGCTAGTAGCCTGCGCTTTCGATGATATATGTTGCCGAAGACCTCTTTATTCCATACTTTGGCCGACTCAGTAAATTGTTGAACATTTTCAAGAAGGGGTTTTGACGCCGACCAATTCTCCTGGACCAATTTTTCAAATGACTCAGAAGAGGCCCATGCCGCCAGGTATTTAAAAGGTGGTGGCTGCCGTGGAGGCTCAGTACCTTGACAGTTTGGATGCAAAGTGGTCGATGGTCAGAGCTAAGCTTCGGGAGGTGTTTGACCACTGCTTGGGAAAAATTATTCACCCAAAACTCATTTCCCAACGCACGGTCAAGTCATTGGAGCAAAGTACCCCAATGCCATGTAAATTTAGGTCCCGAGAACCCAAGGTCCTTAAGTGCGTTATCAAAGATGAATGAGCGAAACAGATCACATCCTCTGGCCCTAGATTCTACTCCACCAGAACGTTCACTGCTCTTAAGGATAGCGTTAAAATCACCTGCTATTAACCAAGGACCTGTGACAGTTCGGGCCACATCTGAGAGAGCACTCCATAATTCCTTCCTCAACGTGTTGTTCGGGCTCCCATATACAGCAGAAAATAGAAAGCTGCCATGTCCGCCTTGTGTCGCCACATGGGTATGAATAAACTGTGAATGGCATACTTCGACTGAAACCATCAACCCCCTCCTCCACATGAGCCAAATTCCCCCAGTGAATCCTCTTGCCTCTACTCTATATGAAAACTCAAAACCAGATTGCCTGATAAAACGGTCTGCTCTAGACCCTGATATACGTGGTTCAACTAACACCACCAGATTGGGTTTGTGTTCAGTCATGAAATGCTTGAAGGTATTGAAAAAACTTCTGCTAGCTGCTCCCTGGCAGTTCCAAACAAAGATCTGCAGAACCATAAAAAGGAGTTAATTAGACGATCATCCCCGACCCAGAAGGGTCATCCTCCGGTTCTTGTATCGACGATTTAGCATCTTGAGAGCAAGACGGAGTCGCCAAAATCTCTCCCGAGGTCTCCAATTCATCACGTAGCACCTCAAGAGCATCCTTCGAAATATGCTTCCCTAGTGTCTTTTTCCGTATTTTTGCGGCCTTGGTGATTCTCGCATGTAGTTTGACCCCACGTGAGACTGATTTTGTAGCTGTCGGTACACAGACCGAATTTTCCTTGCCATGTTTTCCTGGTTCCTCCAATGGCCGTGTCGATAACAAAGATTGAGAGGTGTTCGACGAGCTTGGAGTAATTTCCTCGAGGGCCTGTCGACTCCTTTGCAAGGTCACAACAGTGTGATTGTTCTTATCCAATGACGTGTCCTGCACAATAGTTACAAAGGGGCAGCTTTCATCCATTGAGGTACTTGGTGATTTTTCCATTGGGCCGAGATCCTGGGGTTCTTGTGACTGTACCCCATCAGCCTGTGTCAAGGTGGGTCCTGCTATCTGATTCGAAACAGTGAGCTTATTGGGGGGACAAGAGGGTTCAATGGCCTCAGTTAACAGGGTAGGGGTCGTAACCACCTTAATCTCTTTCCTTCTATACTCCTTCAGCGGTGTGGCTTTTGTCTGCTTGACATTATTTGGGCTCCGCGTAGGGCCCACACGGTTGCTATACCCATTCGGCCCAGCCTCCTTAGCCAGTGCTACTTCCCTTAATTTATGCCCTCGTTGAATTATTTCCCTTTGTTCACTATTCTCCTGCCCCACATGCGCCGAGGATTCCGTGACATCATCACAATCATATAAAACGTTATAACGTGAGCCCCCATTAAACTCAGATCCCGCTATCCTCGCCGACTTTCCTTGATGCTGTTTCTTTCCTTTCTTATGATACTGCACCTGCATCCAAGCACCGTACTGAGAGGGTGGAGATTCCGTCGTCTGACCATCGATGGCCGCCGGGCTGTCTCGTTCAACATGGCCAGAAGTTTTATCCATATCCTTCGGTTCTTGGTGGTCTGTCGTCTTGCTCATCCAATGCACCTCCTTGCATTTCTCCTTCAAATGTCTGAATTTACCACACTCAAAAGCAAATGCTTGGGAGACCTTCATACTCAACATGATATGTTTTTCCATCCACCTTAATCCCTGGCGTCAGCGGTTGTAACAAATCGATGAGCACTGTAATACGAGCATACTTTCCTCGCCCCTTAGATTCCGTCATATAGTCTATTTTCACTACCTCCCCTAACAGCGCACCAATCACTCTAAGGGTACTCTTGTGATAATACCTGAAAGAGAGGCCTCGGGACTCGATCCAGCTACGCCACCTTAGACACCACAATGACGTTGGATCAAAGTCCAGGTGACCAGGGCTGCACCGTTAGATAAGCACCGTAAATCATCCAGGGGCCACCCATCAACGCTCTCATATAGTCTTCTTCCCGAGCAAAGGTCGCAAAATAGAATCCACCTTCCATGGCAATTAATTGATAAGAACCCCTCGGTTGCCACAAAGCTTGGGTTCTTGTCAACAGATCCTGATAGGAGATGAATCGCCCAAGCAACTTTATGATTAAGGTGCGATCCATACCTTCCACCAGGAGATCCCGAATATTACTTGAAAAGTCGATGGAGGGAATGCAACCCTCCCTGTTGATGCGATAGTCCGCCTCTGTGATCACAACCTCTTTTAGCGTCTGGTTTGCCGTTCCATTGTTATCCAGATTCAACAGCTTGTTGTGATATGAAACCCCATTTCCTTCTTCCTTCTCAGCCATCTCTACATCCCTTTCCACACCCGAGCTCCCACCACCGCCATCCTTCGCGTCCAACCGATTGCGAACCTTTTTTGTTGATCGGAGACTCTCCTCAAAGAGGGGGGGAGAAACTCCTTTCACGCTAGCCATTTTGATACTATATTCTTAATAAATATTTTAGATTCACAATTAATTGACTGATTGATTAATTTCTCCGGATTAGGAATCCTACGTGAATTCCCTTTTATATAAAAATCTCGTGCTTTAAATGTATATTTGCACGGTTATACGATTCTGAGTGAGAAAGAACGTAGTGTCACCATTGTAGTCTTCTTACGTACTTTGAATTTGAACTTTCTAAGTGAATGAAAATGGTATTATATATTTATATTCAAAGAATTACCGCGAAATTAAAATGTTTAAGAAAATGAAGCACGACATTGATATTGCATATTTACATCAGTATT
The DNA here is from genome assembly GCA_019022655.1 of Acacia acuminata. NCBI lineage: Eukaryota > Viridiplantae > Streptophyta > Magnoliopsida > Fabales > Fabaceae > Acacia > Acacia acuminata. Next base: position 1,177,520 of record JAFJYI010000244.1, on the reverse strand, counting down.
TACATTAAATAATTAAAGACGTGTTCTAATTATTATACTATTAAAATTATGGTTTCATTTGTGGATTGATCTATGAACAATATTTTTAAACGGGTTAAGGAGCAATTTGGCTAACGAACTTTTACTTCGGAGCGTCCTACATAAATAACTTTTAAGTGGATTTTAAATACCAATTTTTTTAAAAAAATGTGTAGTTAACACAAAAAACTTCTAAAAATATAAAGTAAGCATAACGTTGTTAGAAAAAAAAATAACGTTTGTTATCTAAGGTAGACGGGCCAACGAACTTTTACTCCAAGAGTGCCTAGCACAAAAACGCTTTTACTCGAGCGCCCAAGAAAGAAAGTCTATGTCCAATCCACCCAAAATCCAATTGTTGTAAATCCTTACCCGAACCCCCAACCATGTGCATTAAGGTTAGAAATAGTGAATGCAACCAAAAAAAAATCACAAATTATTAAATTGTCCTTAATCAAGCCTCTTAGGTTATCTTTTTTTTTTCACAAACAAATCTCATATTCATATAATCAATAGATCATTTAATTAACAAATATATCATCAAGTTGTTGCATTTATATTATTAAGTATCAACATTGAAATGATATCTATTAGGCTCTTTTTATAAAAATAAAAATTAAACTCATTTCATTTCTTTACGGATATAATATATTTTTTAGATTTTTTAAATTTTATTAACATTAAATGAATTTTTTTAACTCACATAAATTTCTTCTAAAATAAAAATAAATCATATATTTTTGTTTGTTTGTTTAAGATATATAATAAATTATAAAACACCTTGAGTTTTATTTAAATCATATAATTATATTTTTAATTAAAACTTTTGTTTATTTTAGCAAATTATAATTTTGACAAAATTGAAGAATGAGTAATTTTTATCCATACATATCTATACAAGTAGTTTTGAATAATAATAATTGAGAAAATTTTTATTTAATTTAGTGAAATTTAGAATTTTGTGTTAGTTTTATATTTGTGTTTTTTTTTTTGTTACATTCACTCTAACCCCAATGCACATGGTTGGGAGGTCCTAAGGATTTGCAATAGTCGGATTTTGGGTGGATTGCACATAGACTTTTTTTGTGTCTTTAGGCGCTCTTAGAAAGAAAAGTTCGTTTACCAATCTACACCTTAGATAATAGACATTATTATTCTTTTTACGACGTGGTACTTACTTTACATTTTTAAAAGTTTTTTGGTATTTAAGGTCCACTTAAAAGTTATTTATGCTGGGCGTCTTAAGGTAAAAGTTCGTTGCCCAAATTGCTCCTTAACCTTTTTCTAAAATGAGAACATCATTCTATTTAATACTCATATGGTCATTAATATAAAATATATTTACCTAATTTAATTATATTAAGAAAGTTAGTTTAGTTGATTAATATGATATGTATTTTTTAAAATACCCTATCCATATTCCTTAATTCTCTCATTTCTTCTCTTCCTTGATTAATATTGTGAGAGCTTTAATAAGGGGTAAATTAGGGGGAAAATGATAAAATAGGAGGGTGATCGAGTATTTTACTCAAATTTTAAAGGAGGCATCTATGGGTTTCCAAAATAAATAGGAGATCTGTGTAATTAAGACAAAAATGCAGAGTACGTGGTCGAGTATTTTACTCTAATTTTAAGGAGGTATATATGGGTTTTTAAAATAGAGGGGATGTTTGTATAATTATGGCAAAATAGGAGGGTGGTCAGAGTATTTTACTCTTAAGATTAAGATCAACTCTCCAAATATATCTTATATTATACACCGGAGGAGTACTTGTTTCAAAAATATATATTACAAGTATTTCATGATTACATAATTATATTAAGTTTCTTATGTTCGCACTTGACTCGTGTGTCTTATTTTTTTATATGATTTTATAGTTAAATGATAATATATATATATATATATATATATATATATATATATATATTAAAAAAAAAAAAGGGATATGTGGCCTCATGTGGTTGTAGAATTTAACATAATTGATATAAAGAACTTAGTAAAAATATTTTTCCTACTTATTACTAGATTTTTCTTTTTACCTAGCATTGTACTCTATAAATAATTTTTAAAATTATCTATATAAATTTATAAATTTTAATTCATTACAAATTTTTTTGTCGAAGATTTTTGAGTAAAATGTATTTATAATTTTTTATTAAAAAATTAAAATTAAAGTATATTGTACTATTGTGCTAAAATAGTTAAAATTATCAAAACTATAAGATTTTTCTGTTTAAAAAGGTTTGCACGTTTTTTTAAAATAAAAAAAAGTTATATTTAACCCAAACAAAAACAAGAGAGATAGTTAAAAGAAGACAAACTAGACCAACATAGAGCTAGTCTGACGGTGTAAAGTACAGTTATAACCCTTTGAGTCTTGAGATTGTTTCTCAAGGGACATTATGCTAGGAGGGGAAGTCACGAATTTTGAAGCGATCGGATATGTAAGAAAATGTAAATTTGGACAACAATAAGTTCCTTCCGTTGATAAAGGACCACGATGAAGACAACAAAAATTATCTTCAGAGAAAATTATAAAAAAATACTACTTAAACTTCAAAATCTTAAATAGGTAATTTTCAAGTTGTTAATCACATTCCTGTTCTTATTAATCTAATTATTATTGTTGTGAAGAAAATTTTAAAATTGAAATAATATTTTTAGGGAAAATTATAATAAAGGACCTAAAAAAATAATAGTTATTAAGAAGGACCATAAAAATGGTAATTATTTTGAAGGACCAGAAATTAAAACATTACAATAAAAATACTAAATTGCCCTTTTTTCTAATTTTCTATATTCTCTAATTAAATCACAATCTGGAGTGATTGATGGATAATTAGACACAGAGACAAAATCGGAATCTGCTAATTAAATCAAATTTGGTCTTTATGTGCGATTATTCATCAATCATTCTAGATTCTAATTTAATTAGAGAGAAATAGGAAATTTTCTAAGGGTAATTTAGTCTTTCTATTTTAATATTTTAATTTCTGATCCTTCAAAATAATTACTACCATTTTTATGGTCATTCTTAATAAATATTATTTTTCTTAAGTCCTTTATTATAATTTTCTCATATTTTTATACCTTTTTCCTTTATTCTGAATTCCCCCAAACACGTATTTCCGCTTTTCCGTTTTCTTTCAGTCCCTGACGTTTCTCATTCGTATAAAGTATATGTAGCTTCCCTCGCCTTTCGTCTGTCATCTCTCTCTCAACTCTTACAAGTCTCTAACCTTTCCTATTCAGTTCCCTGCGTCACATTTGAACTTCGCTTCCTTCTTCTCCTTCTTCATCTCTTCCTCTGCGTGCATGCTTCGCCGGCGATGGGGAATCTCTGTGCCCTCCTCGCTAAAGAACCTGCGAAGAAGAAGCCCGCAAAGCGTCAATCTCACGCGCCGTCGCATTCCAATTTCAGCAAACGATGGACCGGAATGCGTTCGTCGCGTAAGGAGAAGCTTGAGCTTGATGATGCTATGATTCAAGAGCAAGCCTTGGCCGCTGCTATCCTCTTCAAGCAGCATCAGCAGAATGGTACTCTGCCCTCCTTTGATCGCTCCACTTCTCTGCGGTATCCAAATGCTGGCTCCAAGAAGGTTACGTTGCCGCGAAGTTCGAGTTCTAGGGCTCGGTCTCTTACTGACCCTTTGCTACAGCGTAATCAACTTGTTCACCAGGTTTGCTTTCATGTGTCTTGGTTTTGAAATTGGTGAATCAATTGAGGAATTGGTTATGGAATGAAGGGCGGTCTGTATTTGGAATTCATTTGTGGTTTTTCTATTTTTTGACGAGAAATTGGACCGTTTTCAAATTGATGGAAGACAATTAGTGCATGATTTTGGAAAATGAGATGACTTGGCTGGTTCTGACAGAGTGTAAGAAGGAATTTTGTGATGATTGCTTTCTTATGATCGATTACCTTCCATGATTGATCGGGGTTGTATTTTTTCGAATTGCATATGTTACTAATTAAAATTAATTAAGGCGCTGCTGTAAAAGGCTCTTTTTAGCATATTATGCTTGGTAGCATGATGTTGCAGATACTTGAATTACAGCTGTCTCAGATATTATATGCGAATCTTGAAGAGTTGAAGGTAATGCTAATATGGGAGGCAGTTTAAGTTTTGTATGCGTATTGATTGTATATTTCAAGGAAGACCTTCTGAAGTATTTTTTACTAAAAGTTAGGTGTAGCTTCGAAGGTAATCTTGTTTTGCCTCTTTTTATTTGACAAGAAAAATTACAGGTTCCTAAAATGACATCGAAAAAGAGATGGATTCAACACTGTTGACTTTTTTCCTTTTTTATTTAATAAAACAAATTAAATTTTTTTCCGGAGCTTCTCTGATTCTGATGTGGATGTGAACGTGTTACCTAAATCTCATTGATTGATCTTTTTTTTTTTTTTTTGTTGTTTTTTTTGTTGTGGGGGGGGGGGGGGGGGGGGGGGGGGGGGGGGTTAACTTCGGTTAAAACTAATTTGTTGTTCCTACCTTCGTACCTTTAGTTTATCACTGGAAGCAAGGGGTCCGTCTGAAATTTACTTCTTTAGTTTCTATTAGGAGTGACTTGCCTTTCACCGTGTGAATGTGTCTGCAAGTATGATACCTACCCCTGTCTCATTTGATCAATGTTTACACGGGATAAAATGAATTTAAAGCTTTCCGTTTGTCCGTTTGATTATAAGATAAATTCTTTGAGATTACCTGAACTGGTCATCTTGTATAATTTGACAGGAAAATAGCCAAACATTTATTTTTTCTTAGTTTGAATATAAGAACTCTTTAAATTACCCTGTTCTTTACTATTTTCGTACTTTAGGTTCATCTAGCTTATGCTGAGGCTTTTAATTGGCAGGAAGTCAAGCTGGATGATCTTGAGACCAATCATTTTGTCCTTGTCCACGGAGGTGGCTTTGGTGCCTGGTGTTGGTACAAAACTATTGCACTTCTAGAAGAAGGTGGTTTTAAAGTGACTGCCATTGACTTAACTGGTTCTGGAGTTCATTCATATGATACAAACAAGATTACATGTCTATCACAATATGTGAAACCACTTGCTGATTTTCTCGAAAATCTTGCTGAAGGAGAGAAGGTGTTTATCTTGTTACTTTCCTGTTTTTATTGCTGATAATTTGTTCTCTATTCAGCATATCTTTCCATGGGCCATCATCATGTCTGTTAACACTTATGGTTTCATTAAATGTAGCCATCAAGGGTTGTTGCCAACCACTTGTCATGGTTAAGGAATTCGCTCATATTTCCCCCTTCCAAGTTTCTAACATGTTTCTCAACCCTCTGTTAATGTCTTCATGACTACTCTTTTTGTAAGACTTATAGTTAAGTTTGTGGTTCTGAAAAGGGTTTAATGTTCTGTTAACTATGGTTCTGGCTACCTCAAACGTGATTATTCTGCCAAATTATTTTTAATTTCTTGTTGCATTAGTCTGAGGTGTTTTCTCTATAACGGTGGGCTTGTAGAATGAATTTAACTAAGATTGTGCTGATTATGTTTAGGGACTGACTCTAGATTTGCATTTCCTTCATTTAAATTGCTGCTAGAAATCCAGCCAAAAAAGTAAACGTCTTTCTTACATTCTTGTGTTGACATTATGTTGTTATTGGCTTATTGGGCACAATATTTAGCGATGTTATATTTGGTGTTAGAATCCAGTTTGAGACTAACCTCCTCTGTTTGTTCCTTACTTTCTTTTCGGTTTGTACGCAGGTTATCTTGGTTGGGCATGACATTGGTGGGGCAGGCATTTCATATGCAATGGAATTATTTCCTTCTAAGATTTCCAAAGCAGTCTTTCTTGCTGCAGCAATGCCGACTAATGGACAAAGTACTTTTGATGCCATCTCTCAACAGGTTTTCAGTTTCTTCCGTTAATGATCAAGAATGATATAGTTTTATTTGTGATATGATCTGACATATTAGAATCTCTGATAAAATACATACAGTGCATGAAAGAAAAAAATCACAATTGGAAGTAATGACCTTTTATAGAGGGTGAGCCTTGGCGCAATAGTAAGGTTGCTGCCATGTGACCTGGAGATTACAGGTTCAAATCCTGGAAACAGTTTCTCTAGTTATGAGGGTAAGGCTACGTACATGTATCCCTCCCTAGACCCCACCTGATGGGAGCCTTATGCACGGGGAAGTAATGGCCTTTTATGATTCTGATTGTTGTCAAAATTTTGTGAAGTATTGGCCTTTTTGCAATTTATACATCTAAGATTGAATCTGTCGCAAGCAAATTCAAGTGATTTTGACAATAGATTCTACAATTCTAAAAGTCAAAATGTGCCCATTTGAAGATGAAACCTAGCCTGATCGCCTCCTGCTCCATTTTCAAATTTTATAAACATGCTATTTCCTGAAATCCCTTTATCGTGTCCACACAGCTCTTAGGAGAGGAGAGGATGTAAAGTAAATTCTCAGAACTTCAGAGTAATGTAGTGAGGGTAGAAGACAGAGAGAATTCCATAAATAAAGAGTTCTTTAATTTTTGTTTGAGTTGAGTATATGTTTTGATTGTACCATTCTATTGCAGGCAGGATCAAATGATCTGATGCAACAGGCTCAGATTTTTTTGTATGCAAATGGGAGTGACCACCCTCCTACTTCTATAGGTCTAGAAAAGTCATTATTGAAAGATTTGTTATTCAATCGAAGTCCAGCCAAGGTAAGTCATACTATTGGAAAATAAAATATGTTCAGTTTTTCTTTATTACAATGATTTTGATCTGATATAAATGAAAATGAATCATTGGGGAGTGGGAGAGCTTGGTGATTTATTTGTTGCACATAATTGAATGCCCTGATTAGTTGAATCTTTTGTCATAGATTATGCAAGAAAAATCTAAAATCTAATTTTGTTTTTGTTAGCAAATAGAGCGTCTGCCATTTAAGTACTGTTTTGCCTTGCTGGGCCATATAATGCTACTAGTATTTCGTTTAAGGAAGCAATTATAGGCTCGTTCTGTGTTGAAAATCCTTTAAGATCTTAAGAGTGTCAGATCCCATCCATCTCATGTAAAAGGGGAAAAAAGTAAATTTGAAGTCTCCACGCATGCTGTTGTTTGGGCTATCTCCATTACATTACTAACAAATGTGAGAAAGAATGGAAACCCTATTTTATGGTGTTGGGTGACTGGATTCTGATAAATAAGTGGTTTATTACATGAAATATTTGTAATGGCTCTGAAAAAATGATAAATGAGATAGCTAATTAATATGTTTGTCATTTGTTGTAGATTTCTAATAAAGGTAAGCTGGTGGCTTAATGACATTGGGGTTGCTATATATTTATAAGGTTTTGAGTTCAAATTCTGGAGTGTTAGGTGGTTTTAGGCTGTTCCAGCTGCACTCCCAAGATTCGAACTTATCTTTGTTAGAAATCTAAAACAAATTATTAACATAATAATTAACCATCTCATTTATTAGTCTTTTGAGCGCCATTACATTTATTGTTGGTCTGTTGGGCCTCAACCTTTTATAACATTGAGAACCGCTGCACATGAAATGAAAATATGTCAGACAGCAAGTGGAAAAGTGAAATTAGCTGAATTTTAAGCAGCCGGATTACCTATAAATTTACAAACCTAAAATTGATTGTTTGAAAGGTGATGGGAACCTAAGTGGAACTTAGATATCCCATGCTATCTAAGTCCCCATTAGATGGTTAAAAATCTTGGGCTAGCAAGCAAGCAAATTTTGAAGTATGCCTCTGAGCATTTACCTTCATTTTTTCGCTTGTTAGTTCAGAAACAGTCTTGCATATGCAATTAATTAATCGGTAAGGAAGAATAGTTGCCACAAACAATTTTTATAAATCAAGCCACCAGTCAAACCTGAAATGCGAAATCAGAAAAGTAAAAGAAGAAAAAATTATGCAAAATTATACATGATGCTTATACTGTTTTCTCACAATTTTCAGTGAAGAAGCTGGTCCATAATCCCCTTGTAATATTATGTGTATGTCTTTTTCTCTATATACAGGATGTTGCATTAGCGTCTGTCTCAATGAGGCCGATACCATTCGCGCCTGTTTTGGAGAAGCTCTCACTTTCTGACCCAAAATATGGATCTGTACGGAGGTTTTACATCGAAACGCCCGATGACAACGCCATACCACTGACGCTTCAGAAGAACATGATAAATGCGAATTCCGCTGAAAAGGTCTTATGCTTGAAAGCCGCTGATCACGCCCCCTTTTTCTCGAAGCCTCAAGCCTTGCACAACTTACTGGTAGAGATATCAAAGATCAGGTGAGAGCATTTTTATTCTTCATATTATGTTGCCTCTGAGGGCCATCATCACATCAGGAGCACCAAAAGCTCTTCTTAATATGATGAATGAGAAATTCAGCAGTTAATCATTTCTCGACGAAGCTGCGTCATCAGAAAGTGAATTGTGGGTTATATATAACTCGTGTACGTGTGCAAGTTGCAAGCCTTTTTCTTTTTTTTAATTGATTTTTAAGTTGAGAAAAAATTGCTACCGAGATCGGTTTTAGCTGGTAATATTTGTGAACTTTTTTGCTCCGAGTATTACTGGTTAAAAGTCTTTTACGGTTTGTGTTTTGTGAGTTGGTTTACAAGTTACGTCTATCTAGTCTAGTTGAATAATGAAAAGCTTGTAACTCACTCACTGATAAGCAAATTCCATAGTGATTAGACGTTAGTGAAGTGTTATGATTAGTTATATGTAGCGGTTCTTTGTATAGGATAATGAAAAGATTGATGGGAATAGGAATGTCAAATGTGTCTGCCTACATTCGTTTGATGTTCCAAATAATACTGCGGATTGCGGAATATGTAATTTTTTGGGCTCTTTTCTTTTTAGATCTCCTTACTTGTGGGTGATTTTCTGTCATATTTTGGAATATCTAGTAAACTTGTCAATGATGATAACTGATGATGCTACGATGTTGAGAGATTCAGACATAATATTTGTGTGTTTATAATATACTACCTCCGGTCCTAATTATAAAAGCTAGTTGACTTTCTTTGGAGAGATTAAGGAAGTTAAATAAGTTACTTAATCATTTTATTTGTTGTGTATCCTTAAATTATATATTAGTTTAGTAGTCAAACTAATTAGTTTGAAGAAAAAAATAAAAATAAAAATACTCTAAAGTAATTTAATTAGCTTCCTTAACCTTTCCAAAAAAGTCAACTACTCTTATAATTGGACCAGAGGAGTATTAAATTAAATTTTTTGGGGTCAAAATTTAAATCTAGATATAATTAATATCCCACGTTATCCTTACCATCTAAAGCTAAAATCAAGTAGATAAAGCACCGCTTTTGAACCAACAGGCGTTGGTTGTAGAAGGGGAAACAGGTGGGAGTGAAAAGGGAAGGGAAGGGAAGATAAACAAATTTCTTTGTTTGGTATATTTTTTGTATCCAATATTCTTGGGAGCCAAGTTTCTCGACCCATCAATCTTCCTTTAAAGGTGGGAAGAAAGGTGGGAAGATAAGATCCCATCAAAATTGATGGGAACTTAAGTTCCCACGTGAATGGTAATACTTTCGACATATTTACCCTTCAAAATATCGTTTTTATAATGCAAGAAAATAAGATTAAATTTGAACTTATGCGATAAGTTTGAACTTGGTGGGAGAATATTCTAGAGAAGTTCGAACTTTGTAGGAGAATATTTTAGACAAGTTTGAACATGGCGGGAAAATATTTTAGACAAATTTAAACTTGGTGGGAAAATATTTTAAACAATTTCGAACTTGGCGGGAGAATTAGACAAATTTGAACTTGAAAAGAGGATTTTTTTAATATATATATATATATATTTTTTTTTTCTTTTTCATTTTGAATTAATTACTTTTGAGAGTAAAATAAGTATTTTATGATTCTTTATTAATTATCGTCCCTATATTTTCTTTCTACCAAAGAACTCATCTTTTTTCAAGCCATCTTCTCTCATCCCTTAAAACATTGGAAAAATCCCTTTAAGGTCCTAAGGAAGAAAAAATGTCAAAAAAGTTCTACAGAAGATTTTGAAGTCAAAAGAGTCTCATTGATAACTCTTTTAGTAGATAATTAACAACTCCATTTGTGAGTTTTAACAACCCTTTAAGACCTTTTTGACATTAGAATTTTTTGTGGGACTTTTTTTTTTTTTTTTTTTTTTTTGTCATTTTCTTGATTCTTTGGGACCTCAAATGAATTTTCCCTAAAATATTTCTTTCCTTTCCTTCCTTAAATCTTTCCCCGTAACAAACGGGCTCTTAGTCTTAGAAAAATGAGATCAAGTTCCAATTCATGTGAAGGCGTGAAACATTTTGGGAGATTTATTCTCAATCAGGCTAAAAAATGTTTAAACTTGACGCAAAAAGCGATATAAAAGGAAGAATATCAATTTTTTTTATTTGATCAAGAAACCCTTTTGAAACTTAGAACATAAATAATTTTTATCTTTATCAACGAACGACTTTATCACGATTTAAACTTGCATTATTCTCTTTATGAAGTTGAGGTTAATTAACATCCTAATTGATTGCTTATTGGTAGGAGAATAAATTTTGAATCAATCAAAATAACATAATGTAGTTGGCTCGCCTTAGAAATAGAGTCGAAATCAAGGCCGGCCGTAAAGGGTTGGGGCCTAATAGGGCCGGCTCTCTAGGACCCGGTAAAAAAACATCTATTTTCAAAGCTCACTCAAAAGCACCAGAAATCAAGGCCGGCCCTCCAGGTCCGAAATTACTATTCCAAAATTTAACTATTTTTTCTCCATTTTTTTTCAAAGAAATATAATTATTAAATTACAACAATTAAAGTTCTAATTTATCAAATAAATGTTGTCAACATTAATATCAAAACAACACAAATCATCCAACTAATAAGCACAGATACTAATTCATAATCAAAAGCAAATTATGTTTACAAATAACTCACATAAGAAGCATACCACTAAACGACATTAGTACAACGACTATTATTGTCGTCATCTTTGCCACTATCATCAATTTCAACGATATTTAATTGTGCTTTGCTTTGAGTAGGCTCTGGTTCATGAGTAAGAATATAATGAATTTCTTCTCCTGCATCATGAACACATCCATAATCTTTATTTACAACAAATAATAAACCAAATCATAAAATTACAGTATAGTTATTATGTATTTGTGTATTTGTACTTAAATGGATAAATAACTCTATAACAAATACAAAACACATATAAATTAGTAATACCTTCTTATGTGAATCTATGCATCCAAAAAAACAATAATGATAAATTAAAAGGGCCTTCGTGGCCAGCCCTTTTTTTTCCCAAGGCCCTACAGGGCGGTTCATAGGCTTATTTCATTAAGTTTATAATTTTCCAAATAAGAACCCTTAAAGGGCCCGGGCTTAAAAAAGCAGGCCCGATAGGCTTGACTCGATTTCCTAGCTCTACTTGAAAATAAAGTAAAGCCTAATTAAAATAACGTATATTATTCAGTCTAATATAAGCATCAATATGGGACCAGGGTCACCAATATGTCCTTTATTGGTGTGATACAATCATATTTTTATATTAGCAAACCTATTGGCATGGAAAATAAATTTCAAAATCTAGTACTCCCTCCGGTCCTAATTATAAGATATATTTAACCGATTTTGTGGAGATTAAGGAAAGAATTTAAATTAGTTATTTTTACTCATTTTCCTAAAATGTCCTTATCTAAATTTAAAATGGCATAAGTAAAAGTGAATCAATAGCTCTTAACATATATCTCTCCAATTTTATGTATCCTAACACACACATATATCTACATATGTACACACACATACAAACGCACACATATACATACATATATATATATATATATATATATATATGCATACACAGATATGTGTGTGTGTGTGTGTTTATATATGTACATATGCACACACACACATATATGTTGACAAACACACACACAAATATACATATATGTTTCCGCACACACATATATGTGAATATGTGTCTATATATATTTGTGTATAGACATAAACACACACACATACATATACATACATACATATATGTACACACACACATATATGTGCACGTGTGTGTGTGTCTATATATATTTGTGTGTAGACACACACACACACACATATATATATCTAAAAGTTTCATTGATTGGAAGAGTCTATACATCCACATATATATACTCACAAAAAACCAAACATATTTGAGAAAATAAAATAAGGGTGTTTTAGGAAGAAATTGACAAAAATTAGAATGTTATCTTATAATTAGGACCAAAATCAACTCCCAAATGTTGTCCTATAATTAGGACCGAAGAGAGTAGTAAGAAGGAAAATTTACAAAAAAAAAAAATGTCAATTAAACTTCAAAATCTTAAATCAGTGATTTTCTATTGAAATGAGTAGTTGATTGCTATACTCTTGTAGTCAATAGCAATACTCTTATAGACAACAAAACTGATTTGAGATTTTAAAGTTTAAATGATATTTTCTTATCTCTTTCACGAGTAAGAAATATATCTTCAAAAATTTAAAGTGAGAAATTAATTACATAATTTTTTATCGACAAACCACACAATTAGTTGTTACAAATGTTGGGCTTACTGTGAGAAACAACGTATATAATAATATCACGCGCCTCTTTTTCTTCGTCTAACCTCACAATTAATTAGATATTAGATCATTAATTAGCACGGCAAGTACAATCTTGTGTTTTATAAGCAATTTTAATTTGAATGAACTCTTGTGTTAGGGAGTTAGGGGCGCATGATAAATCATAAATGAAAAAATTACAAGGAATACACAAGTTTTCTCTGAATATAGCTATCGAGTACATGAGCTAGATACGACAAAAAAAAAAAAAAAAAACAAAACAAAAGAAAGGAGGGGCTGGGGGGGATGAGCTAGATAACTAATTTAGTTATTACCTAAAAAAGTGTTGGTTTTCCTGTAGTTTAGGCACCTATTTTTATTATTTCCTGTTGGTCAATCAGGTTTATTTAATTATATGGAGAAAGATGCTGCTGGTTCTCAATTCGATGGAGATAGGTGCAAGAGCATGAATTCTTTGGAGTTTATTGTGTGCTCTTGAATGAGGAAGGCATAGATTTCAGGTTTTACTTTGATTTTGAGCATTTGAAGGAGGCAGCCTCTGTACTGCACCAGGAGCAATTTTCAATGTAAAAGTGATAAGAATGTAAAAATTAAGCTTTGGAGGATTCTGTTGGGATTTGTACACGTAGCGGAAGGATTTCATCCATTAAAATTTATTCGTGTGCGTCTTGTTCGATACATTAATAGGAGCCGACTCGGCCAATCCACTCCCTATTCGATACAATTAACGAGAGCCGACTCAAATAATCCACTCCCTCTATCGGTATCCACATCGAATGTATTCCAACACCGATGCAAAGTGCTAGCACCTTCAACGTCTTACGTCTTTTTCTTTCTCTAAAGTTTTCTTTCACGGCTAGTCTCTTTTATTTTAATACGACTAGATCATTATCTTATAGATTTTCTAAAACTCTAAAAGGTCAGTATTAAAATATTCAAAATTAATCTTAATTAATCTTGAAATTCGAATTTGGATTAAAAATAATATTAATTAAATCTGCTCAATGATTTAATCTAATTTATTTATTTAATCCTAATTAAAAGCCTCATTGATTTAATTTATCTAAAGAAATTAAATCAGATATGATATCTATCTATTTAATTAAATCTGAGATACTATATCTCAATTCAAATTAAATCAGATACAATATCTCTATTTGTTTTAGTTATTTAATTTATCAAATAAATTAAATACTACATAATAATATTATTATCTATATAAATAATAATATTATTTTCGAATTTAATATTATATATATACATATATCCATCCTAGATTAAATGTTGTATTCATTGAATCTTAAACATATCTAAGATTCAATGAATATGAATATTATTGCTCTTGTTGGGCTATTCTTATGTATGACCCAGAGGCCCATATGAGATCAAGTTAGCAATAATACCGTCTTAGCCCATAAGTCGCAAGTTAATTCTAGCAAGACATTGCGACTACCCAATTTATATGAGGATCGTTGATATGATACAATATCATACAACCATGCCACATTCATTTTGTCACGCGATAATTTGGTTAAGGATGAAACATGGATAGTGTCATCCTCCTGATCTTGACCATCACTTTTTCGATTCTTGAGTAGTCCAACAATAGAAATGGAAACTCCTTTTCCATCGTAGTATGGCAATACATTTCGACTCACTCATCGAGGGACCCAGTATTATCTCTCTACAAATGTGAGGGACAAATCCCATCTTGACCATTCATATTCCTCTGCATGAAACCACTAATCCCGATTGAAGCCTTTATCATCACCCAGTCAAAGGTGACTTTTGACTAGGTCAAAGATCAACGACTCTCATATAGGAATCCATGATGATCTCCGGTCAAAGGGCATCGTGACTTAGTTATATATGAGATAAGCTTATGACTTAATTCATGCAGCTTTCTCATAGTGAGTTGGTCTAGCACCTTGTACTCTTACAAGTACCTAAGACTTTGATTCGTATCTCTATACCTCATCAAAGTCATACTGGTCTTATTTCATCTTTGCTCCCGTAAAGATGACCGACCCTGAGACATTTAGGATATGTCCAAGAATACAGCTTATCATAATAAACATGCAAACGATATGATAACTAAATGGAGAAATTCTTTAAATAATAACAATACTTAAAGTACAATGACTTGCTCCTAAGACATAATTTTCAACAGCTTCGTCAGGTGAATCTGAATTGATTCATGAGCTTAATCAAATATGATAGATAGTTCCTTTATTTCTTCTCTTTTTATTTGGTTCAGCTAAATATTTTTAAAGGTTATTTTATAATATACTTTTTAAAATAACTTTTATTAGAAAAAGTGCTTATAACAAAAATTTTGCTAAACAACTTATTTTTATTTTGAACTTTTAAGCTAAAAAAATTATATAACCATCAAACAAATTTTTAACTTTTTTTTTTTCAAAAGCTCTTTTTTGTTTTTTGTTTTGGTTTTACTTTAGCTTAAAAGTAGCTTTTAGCTTAAAAAAAAAAAGAGAAGACTCAAACAGGCTCTTAGAATTAAAGTAAAAATTATTGACTATTACATTTATTATAAGAGGGAATATATTATATTTCTTTAGCATTGCAATTCTCAATTGGTTTTGCCGCTTCATTCCCACAGTATGTCTATATTTTCCAGTCATTAATGACAAGTTCAATTCCCCCCCCCCCTCTCTTTTTGGCTAAGACACAAGTATCAAGCACCATCAATACTAAATACTAAATGTGAGCACATCTTTTAACAACCATTCACAAATTATAATTTGTATCCCAATGCAGATCCTCCTTTAGTCCTTAAATAAGACATTTTGAGAGTTAGTTTTGATCCTAAATAGAAGACATATTTTTCATATTTGTCAATCTTTTCTTAAATTATCCTTATTGATGTTCCCTCGTCAATAATCAAGGAGAATATTGAATGAAGGAATTAAGAAAAATGACTATGGTGTTTTAAAAAAAATACATATTATACTAACTAACTTAACTAACTTCTTTAATATAATTAAATTAGATAAATATATTTATATTACAGGTGAAAAGAGTATCATTAAATCTCCCTCGTCTATGTTTGAGTTAGGAATTGGCCGGAAAAAAAAAAAAAAAAAAAAAAAATTGTTAGGAAGGCCCAAGACATGATTTCAAGCCCAATACATGTTTTGCTCACATTAAGAACCAAACAAAACTCTTGTGAATGGAAAGCACCCAGTGGCCAGCCTTCTACCGCTTCGTGCGCTGACAGTAGGGCGAAGGATTAGTCTCATGGCTGTCGGCTGTGGGGATACCTTGCGTAAGCAAAAAAAAAAGACATATAACACTTTTCTTTTTAAGATAAGAACCCCTCGTTTTTTTGGGTTCAACCTGCGAAGGGGCTCGGACTTTCTCATCAAAAAAGAGGAGTTTGATCATGGAGTTGGTCAAGGCGGCGGGGAGAGGCATCCTAGGGTTCTAGGAAGCAGTAGAAACGCTGAGAAGAGATGGAGGCATGTGTACTCTCTAACCTAGTATATCCTGCGGATTGGGCTCCAAACGCCTCTTCTTGGACCGTGGGTGAGCCCAACCCTTTCCTAAAATTTTTGTATAAAAAAAAAAAAAAAAAAGAACTTCAACAGTGATTTGAGTGAAGTCAATGTTATTTTTAATTTTTTTCCTTTTTTTTTTTCCAAGAATTGATTTCTCCCTCTTTATCCAACATAGGTTTTGGGTTTAAGGCCTAATTTTACCCAAAATTTTTTGTACAAGAGCTGTAAGTATCTAAAAGTTTTTGTTGGACCTTTACCAAAAAAAAAAAAAAAAAATTGTTGGACCAATTTTATCTTTTAAGTGTTGAAAAAAAAAAAAAGTAATGTTATACCTTAAAAATGTTAACATTCAACACTATTTTTTTTAAAACCAATGTTAATTTCTTTAATGGTTAGTGCAACTTTATTCCCTTTTTAGTATTTTTAGAGCCAAATTGATGCAACAAAAACTTATGAATACTAACAACTCCCACACAAATTTTTAGAGTAAAATTGGAGCTTAATCCTAAGGTCCTGCTTGGTTTCATTGCATTGCTAACCTGGAATGATAATCTTCATCGCACTACCCTAGGTGGCATGCTTGGTTAGGTATATCGATAGTAATTCATATTGCAATGGTAAAACAGATTCCTCATTTTTTGATAATGTCTTTTCATATGGGGATCCCTGTAAATACACATTGCAATCCTTGCTGAAATATCCATTTTAACCTCAATAATATAATGGAAAGACAATATTTGCCCTTAATAAACAAATCGTGCAATCAAATCAATTCATCAATTGCCCTCACGCAGGAACACAACCACGAGAGCAACGTAAGTTGAATTAATGGCGTGAATTATTTCCTTTATTTTAATAGGTGAAGGCAAATACAAAACTACAAGCTCCTCACAATCAGCCGTATGCAAGTGCAAAGAATTTCTTTAGGGGCTCAGTAACCAATAAATCCATCACTATCTTGCTTGCGTAGTTTGCAAGGGAATCAGCTTCTCTGTTGGCGTCTCTGCTACAAAGGGAAATTTCTAGTCTCAACATATCATGCACCTAATTTCTTCAAAACTCTCATGATGTGGGTGGTCGATTCCTACATCCGTCGGCGACATTAATATGGATAATAATCGTGGGTTTATTTCATATGGGGTTTTCTCATCAGCAGATCGAGTTCGTGCTTGCAGTTTCACAAATACTAATGGTGTTTCTCGACAGATCGATTTGCTGACGACGATCTGACTTTATTTCCCACGAAAATTCTTACTCTTGGAGTGGATGATGATGGGAAGGTGTAGGAGGATGGAAGACAAAGAGGGTATTTCATTGATGATAACTTGCTCAATATTTTTTTAACTTACTGATTCTTATTTGAGTTTTGCATTAACAGCGCTATTTTGGCTGAGGAAGAAGAAGATGGTCGATGGAGAGTTTTTATTTTTATTTTTCGTTATAATTAAGGGGCATTTTAGACCTTTACAATTCTGGTCAAATTTTTATAAAAAATAATTCTCCACATCTTGTTAATAACCTACTAAATATATTTGGCTTTTTTCCCAAAATGCCCCTAATTAAATAACTATTTACCAAAATGCTTCTGTTTCCAAACTATTTCCCATTCTGCCCCTGTTTAGTCGACTAAACCATGGCTTAGTCGACTAAAACGCGAGGTTTGCTTTTTTTTTTACTTCCCGAGGTTTAGTCGACTAAGCACTTTAGCTTAGTCAACTAAATCTCGGACAGAGGGCATTTTTAACTTAAACCCGAGATTTAGTTGACTAAGCTACAGTGCTTAGTCGAATAAATCTCGGACAGAGGTTTTTTTAAAACCCCCCATTCGCGGCATAGCAACCCAAATAGTCGACTAAAGCTCCCCAAAGCTCTCTTCCTCTGTTTTTTTCGCCCAAACGTTGCTCAATTCCTTGGTGGGTTGCGAAGGGATCTTCGATTTAGTGCCATTTGCGTCGATTTAGGTATGTTCCCATCTCCATTTCGAAGTCCCGACGTAGTTTTAGCATTTATACGAACCCCCATTAGGGTTTTTACGTTTTGCGCTTTGATTGGGTTGTTTTTGCGTCGATTTAGTGCCATTTGCATCGATTTAGATATGTTTCCATCTCCATTTCGAAGTTCCAACGTCGTTTTTGCGTTTATGCGAACCCCCATTTGCGTTTTGCCCTTTGATTGGGTTGTTTTGTTGTATTTCTTTGATTGATTTGACTATTTCATTCATATTTATGGATGAAAATGATGAAGGTACGTACATGTGAAAGTGAAAAGATTTACATCGGTTGAGAATTTTGTTTTATTTTTGGACGAATTTCACTTCGGTTTTCATGAATTTTGTTGATGTTGATTGTGTTTTTCAGCGGCAATGATGATTGTTTGTGAAATTTGTGAATGTATATGGGAAATTGAAAATTATGAATGTTTCTTATTTGTTGATGGTTTGTAATGTCCATTTGTAGGTCTGTGTTGCAATTATGCGTCGTAGGGAAGCTCCTTCTAGCAGCGGCAATGAGAGAGAGAGGCGGATTAAGTACCGGGCGAACCGTGGGGCATCCTCCTCTAGGTCACAGCAGCAATTGGATCCTGAACCCGTTGTTGATCTCCAGTTTGGTTATTTGTTTAGCAATAATGAAGCAGAGCATGCACAATTCATGGCAAATCTTGCTAGAAGACCCATTATCAAGCCGAAGTCATTAGACATGGCATTCTTTGCAGATGAGGGATTTGAGATAGTGGCGATGTTGGGGACTTCCTATTTGACAGGGCTGGCAGAGATGACTTGTCCCTATTCAGAGGTTATGGTGAGAGCTTTCTACCATAACCTGAGCTACATAAATGGTGATCTGACGTCTCGTGTCTGTGGGGTTGACATAGTGATGATGGCTCCCATTTGGAAGGATCTACTGAGATTTGATTTTGATGCAGAGGATAGATACCTGTATGATGGAGATAGCAATGTATCCATTGTGGGATTTAATCGAGATGAGGCTGTGTATGACGCCAGTGTTGGAAATTATGCCCTAGGGGCAATTCATTGTACTTTGGATATTTAAGTTATTTAAAGTATTCTCTTTAGTTATCATTTTCGTTTGCATGTTCGTATTGATAACCGTATCCCCGGATACATCTTATAGATTATCCTAAATGTCCCGTCATCGGTCATCTACGCGGAGCGAAGATGAGTTAAGACCCGATGACTTTGATGAGGTATGGAGATACGAATCAAAGTCATGGGCACTTGTAAGAGTACAAGGTCTTGGGCCACCCACTATGAGAAAGCTGCATGGATCTAGTCATAAGCTTATCTCATGTATAACCGCGTCACGACGCCCTATGACTTGAGATCATCATGGATTCCTACATGATGAATCACTGGTCTTTGACCTAGTCACAAGTCACCTTTGACCGGGTGATGATAAAGGCTGGGATCGGGATCAGTAGTTTTCATGCGGAGGGATGTGAATGGTCAAGATGGAATTTGTCCCTCACATTCGTAGAGAGATAATATTGGGCCCCTCGATGAGTGAGTCTAAGAAATGTATGGCCATACTATGATGGAAAGGAGTTTCCATTTCACTTATTAGACTACTCGAGAATCGAAAGTAATGGTCAAGAAAAGGAAGTTGACATTATCCATGCCTCATCCTTGACCAGATTATCGCGTGACAAAAGGGACGTGACATGGTTGTACGATAGGTGTATCGTGTCATCGATCCCCATGTGAGTTGGGTAGTCGCAATGTCTTGTTAGAGGCCGCTTGCGATTTGTGGGCTGACATAGTGTTGGCCCACTGCCAATCTCACATGGGCCCGTAGGTCGCACACAAGAATAATCCAACACGAGTAAAAGTGTCAGGGTTATTGAATCTCGATTAATGCGAGATTAATGAATACCGAATTTAATGGGGTAAATATATATATATATATATATATGTTTAAATTCGAAAATAATATAATGATATTATTTAATTGAGATTAAAATATTATTATTATATTATTTGTTTTATGTTTAATTTATTTGATAAATTAAATATCTAAAACAAACAGAGATATTGTATCTCATTTAATTTTCAAATAAAGATATTATTGTCTATTTAATTTAAATTGAGATATTAGTATCTCGATTTAAATAAATAGATAGATATCATTTCTCGGATTTAATTTATTGAGATAAATTAAATCGGAAGGCTTTTAAATTTGGATTAAATAAGTAGGTTGGATTAAATCTATCGATAGATTTAATTAACTATTTTTTAATCTAGATTTGAATTCGAAATTTCAGATCTGGTTTTTTAATTCGATTAAATAAATGTTATTATATTAGATCTATCGGATAGATTTAATTAATATATATTTAATCCAGATCTAAAGTTTGAATTCAAAAAGGTTAATACGATTAATTTTGTATTAAATACGCCGAACAGGTTTTAGAAACCTACGGGACTTTCAGTCGAGCGTATTCTAAAAAGCCGCGAGAAAACCTAGAGTAAAAAAATTTAGAGAGAGACGCAAAAAGAGGCGCTAGCACGCCGCCATAGCCGTGAACGAGGATTGTTCGTGTGGATACCAAGGTAGAGGAAGAGGATTCTAAGAGTCGTCTTCTGCGATCGGGAAGGTAGCCCACTGTTCAAGGAAGAACGAGACGCGGACGAATTCTAAAAGGTAATATCCGTTCCTTAGCCTTGATTTAAACGCACCCGAGTGATCCTCAGGACGGATCCGTAGAAATTTTAATCCGCTGCGTTGTATGGATCCCAACAGCCAGGAGGTCATAGACCTATAGTTGGTGTCACTACTACAAAACAGGGATATGGAGTCTTATTTTTTGTACTTTTGGCGTCCAATTCGGGGGGGACGTCTATCTGGGGGGCGCAGTAAGGAAAACTTAAGAAGTCCTATTTTAAAATTAGACGCCTAATATAAGGCGTCTAAGTTAGGAATTGGACTCCTTAAGTCATGACTTAAGGAGTCCAATTCCAACTTAGACTCCTTAAGTCATGACATTTACGCTCTTTGATGTCACTTAAGGAGTCTAATTCCAGTAGTTAGACTCTTTAAGTCTCACTTTAGGAGTCCAATTCCAGAATTTAGACTCCTTAAGTCTCACTTTAGGAGTCTATTTCCAGTTGTTAGACTCCGTAAGTCTCACTTTAGGAGTCTAATCCCGATAGTTAGACTCCGTAAGTCTCACTTTAGTATAACGAATCGATGAAATTGTGCAAAACATCTCACCATGCAAAGAATCAGCACCGTCTTGAAGGTAGCGAGGGGAGGACATGCCCTCTTGTTTCTTTGGGTTGGTTGGGGATTTGCGGGAGTGGTGGTATTCACAAGTGGCTCCAAGTTACCAAGAAGAAACTCTATCAGCCGCAAGATTGAAGAGGGTTCGTCCCATTGAACCCGAAAAACAACACAAGCGCTTAAATACAAATAGGTAGAACAAACCAGAACCATTACTGCAGTTAAAGGATAAAGACAGATATCATAGAATATGTTCACAACGTGAAAAAAAAGAAAGGACATTGCAGCACAACAGAAATAGTGTATATTAACCTTTAATGAGCGCCACTCAAAATCAGCCTAGACAGGTGAGATATTATCTCCAACCCCAACAATTGTACCACTAAACCTATAACCAAGGTGGAAGAAGGTTAATCAGATGGCACCATAAGCTAATATGCAACCATGAATCAAAAGTAGCCAGGTCATGCACCTTCTTTCAGGAACTTCATCGCCTTCAAACCTCATCTTGAATCTCATCCCAACCGAAAACTTGTGACTCTTAGCTTCAAGATACTTGTTGACACTCACAATGAACTCAGATCGATTTGTTTTAAAGACAAACATGGATAAGTTGGCAGAAAGTTATTACTCGATAAATAAACGAAAAAGAACATATACATGTTGGCCAAAAACAAAAAACACTTAACATATCTCAAAACCAAAATATTTCACTTATGGAAGGAATACATACAAATAAGGACAACGCACACATACCGACGATTACAATCATCATGAACTAGACAAACAAGAGTAAAAAGCAACTGCATAATGTTATGTAGAAAACCTAGGCTTGTAAAATACGAAAACGAGTTCCAAAGTGGCAATTGCATGAGATGCAAAAGGCCAAAACACCCGATGCATACTATGACTTGATATGACAGATGATGGCATGTTATTTTGCTGTCTCATCAGCCTCCTAACTCTAACACGCAGCTCCCCATTTCACCTCTGCAACATTATAGCATCAACTGAATACAAGTACTATCAAATATACAAAATAAAATGGGGGAAAAATTCAGGTATATTTTCCTTGCCCAAATATGAGTAACTTGTGATATTGACAAACTTACCTCAGGAATATAAAGGCGTCACCCCACTAATTTCTTGGAACCGACAAAGACACTCCACCCAAGAGTCGATGAAGTGACGCCGAGGTTGACTCGGAAATTATCGGACCGTCGAGCTTCCTAACTATGAGTATTAAAAAAACAATCATAACAGAAACCCCAAAAAAACAGGTGTACATGCATGTGTGCACTATTGAACCTACAAAAGATAAAAATGCTAGATGGAAGAACATGTAGATCCACTACAACACCAACAGTTTTAGTATCATGGGTACTTGCAACATAAAATTTTGATTGAGTAATTATAACTTATGCAACTTAAAAACCGATCCGTAAGGAGATTACTTTCCCGTAAGAAACCTACTCAAAAGGCACTTCTTATTTCAACAAAGAATAACATAAATACATTTTTTCTCCCAAAAAATCTTAATCTCCACAAGCGGCAAGAAGAGCGGTGCTCACCAAAGATCATCTTACAAGTATGTATATTTTCATGCATACAAGTATATGTATATACATACATATATATATAAGCATAGTAATATTATGGATATTAATACATATTATAGATATATATATGGAATGCAATCTTCTCAACTAATCTGTATTTAGAGATATGTATAGCTTCACACTAAACAACGGCAGATAAATGTACTAAATCTTTATTGAAACTCTTAAGGCTAAAATTTTATCTTTTAAAAAAAAAGAAAATGAAATGATATAATACTAGACTGATAAAATGTTACAGAAAGATTAGCCAAGATGCTGACCTCGGAAAATATGTCTAAAATGCCATTTATTTCCAGGCAAATCAGTTGCAACCAATTCTTGCCATGGTGGTTGCTGAGTCATGTCCTGGACAAAGCATGAAAAAATTGAGAAAAGGACAGCCAAAGAAAAATGTAAAATCACAATATTTATAATCAAACAGAGGAGCTAACCAAGGGTGGCAAGCATTCATCCGCATGTCTCCGAAGAACAGAAAATCCCCCATGGGTGCTGGTGTCGGATGCGGTGAGCATCTTACAAAATGAATGGATAGTGCATCTTGAAGGTTACGCGGAGGACCATCTGGACTACTCAACTCGCTTTGCTAAACCAAAGAATGGAAGGAAAATAAGGCAAGCATTAGGAAAAAGGAAAGAAACAAGCGGAACCGATGGGTATGACAGAAAAATAAAGCACTCACATCTCGGTTCTAGAAACAAAGTTATACGTGCATATACTTCATCTCTCGGTTCAGCCTACACCAACAAAATAATCAAAACAACCTATTTACTAAGGATCTTTGTAAAGCTTGATGAATTCCCAAATAAGTGATAGATAAACCCAAAAACACAAGGCAATAGAAGAACCAAAACTGACCCGAGGAAGAACATTGAAACAGCAAGAACAAAAACGATGGAAACAAAAAAAAATGCAAGACGGCACCCGGAAGACAGCAAAAAATACCCAAAGAACCCCAACAGCGACAAGACCCAACAACCGACGGAGTGACGGACGATGAAGAAGAAACGGTGAAGCACCCAGCGGCCGGCGACGGCTGATGAAGATTGAAGAAGAACAAAGCGAAGACGGCCGACCGGCCGATGAAGGAGCAACCGATGCGACGCGAGGAAGAACTAAAGCGAAACGAGAGAGTCGGGAGTCGACGCAGAGGAATACAGAATAGGGTTTGAAACTTTGAATTTTGTTAATTTGGGGAAAGGAAAATTTGATTTTACCAAAATATTATACCCTATTTACCGGAAGGTCCGATGGTGTGAGAGAGGAGGCAAGGAGGACGGTGAGAGAGAGGACAGAGATGGAAGGAGCTACGGTGGAGAGGGGGACGACGGACGACGGAGTGAGGGAAGAGACAAGGCGAACCAGGGTTGAGAAGAAATCCGAGAGATTGAGAATCGATGGATTCACAGGAGACAATGCGTGCGGCAATGGGTTTTGGGTTTGGGGGAAAGACCTAAGGAGTCTAATATTAGGACTTAGACTCCAAAGGGTTTACCTAAGGACTCTAATACTAGAACTTAGACTCCAAAGGGTTTACCTAAGGAGTCTAATCTTTTGGACTTAGACTCCAAAGAGCGCACTTTTGCTTTCTTTCGGCGCGAGCTCACTTTTGGCGTTCTAGTATTAAAATTAGACTCCAAAAGTCACCTCATAATTACAAAAATGCCACCGCGTTATTTTTTACTTCCTTTTTCCATAATAGGACGCCAATTAGGGACGCAAAAGCCATTTTCTGTAGTAGTGTGTGGACCAGCTGACTGTTAATTCCCTATCCTCTTCTACGTCATGACCCACATTTTGTTCCCTCGGGCTTATGGAGGCTGCCAAGTACGGTGATCTTTAACCGCCTTTATGATACTGGCATGACGATCAGATATTAAACAAATGCCCTGCCTTTGCGTCACATGGTCACGTAGGAGACACAAAAACCACCACCAATCATCATACGTCTCACCAGGAGGAACAACAGCAAAGGCAATGGGGAGGAGCTTCCCATCCCCATCCTGTGAAGTCGCAATCAACAGGGTACCTTTGTATTTTCCATACAGGTGGGTACCATTTTGTATGCATGGGTATAGATGATGATTCACCAGATTCAAGCTCAATATATATCTCAATAAAATTTTGTGCTCTTCGATTAGCAAATGCATCTATGACACACTTTACGTCTTCATCATCACATACATCATTACTAATGTAGTATATACTATCCTTACCCACTATAGTCTCCACTTTGGCAATTAACCGATGAATGCATTGGCTGCCATGTAGCCCCAATTTTTGGTAAATTCTTTCTTTGAGTTCGTTGTATGTAGTGCCCCGTTTGATTTTCATCATTTTCATTTTTCCTTTAAACTGAACACCATCGGGACCTTCAAAATGCCTCCCACTATGGTAGATTACAGTAACGTACGTGTTTGAACTTGAACTCATTCTTCACACCAGAATTTGTGAGCTGCAAAAGTGAGGGTTTCAGCTTACAAACAAAAAAACAATCCGAACAAAGTGAAAAAACTACAATGATTATACAACAATAATACCTTGAACAAGGTGGAATGAGATTAAACTTTGATGGGTCGCACTAAAACTGAGAAAAAAGAGAGTATTCGGTTGGGAGAAGGTTGCATTGTGATAAGAGTTCCATTATGACGCGAATGAGGGTTTTAAAAAAGACTCTGTCTGAGATTTAGTCGACTAAGCTACGATTTAGTCGACTAAGCACTGTAGCTTAGTCGACTAAATCTCGAGTTTAAGTTAAAAATGCCCTTCGTCCAAGATTTAGTCGACTAAGCTACGGTGCTTAGTCGACTAAATCTCGGGAAGTAAAAAAACGAAAAGAGAACCCCGCGTTTTTAGTCGACTAAACCATGGTTTAGTCGACTAAACAAAGGCGAGTGGGAGATAGTATGGAAACAGGGGCATTTTGGTAAATGGTTATTTAATTAGGGGCATTTTTGGGAAAAAAGCCAAATATATTGATGGTAATCATTATTGTATTACACCCCATTGCATTATCAAAGTAACGGAGACTTTCTTTTATTTTATGTATTTATACGTATATATCATATAATATTTTATTTTGGTCAATAATTTGGTACCAAATAATCTCTTATCTTCTCTATAATTACACTCCTTTTTATTAGAATAATATTTAGTTCATTACTTATTGGGCTATGAAAGGAAAATAAAATTCTTGTTTGATCTATAAAAAAGATTAGTATAATCTTATATCTTGTTTTGATTTAATAATAATAATAAAAAGAACCATTGCCTATTAAACAAAAATGAATGATAATAAGAATGGAAGGGCCCGTGGCCCTTTCACCGTGGCATGTGGAAGGGTGTATTAAATCAAATACACCCTACCTTCCTTTGTTATTTTCTTCGTGCGCATGAGATGGTCTAGAAGCATGAAACTTCTTCCACTTCCAGGCTTCTGTACTGTTCATTTTCATTTTAATGACTAATTAGGTATTCAAAATCACATCTTTTCATCTCACTCTTTTTATGAAAGTTATTCTATGTATTTTTCTCTTTCTAATGAGGGTAATATTGTGTTGATTAGTGAAAATTTTGGGGTTATTATTTTGGGAGAGTCTTGAGTTTTGACAATAGATGACTATATATATGTAGAGGATGATTAATGGCTAATTTTAATTGGTTTGGATTATTACTATTTTGTTGTCTTATGATTTTATAATGAATTTTTCTTTTTAAAAAATAGATTATTATAGGTTATTTGCTTAGCTAAAAAACGAATCTGTATGTTTTTTAAAAATATTTTTTTGGGGTTCATATCATATTTCTTTTATTTTCTCCAATTATTTTGTTTTGAGGTTGGTGGGATACGCATTTAAGTGTTAGTTTTGTGGATTGAGTAGTATTATAAGAATTCATGTTTAGTAACAAAAGATACTAATTAACACCGACAACAATAAATATTCTGAATCACCAAAATTGTTGTAGGTTCAAAAAAATGAGCAACAATAAAAAAAAAAAAGCATAGATGTCTTGTTTAAGAAGAAGTAACTTCGAAAAGTGATATTTCTAAGAAAATAATCTCCGAAAGTGATGCTTCTTGTAATGAGTTTCCTTTCAAACGTTATAGAATTTTGTTTACCATCTTATTTTTTGATTTATAATTGTCGATTATTATTTATTTGTATTTTTAATGTTATGCAATATTATTTAGTAAATAGTTCAATACGTATGTTTATTTTTTGGCTCAAAGCTAAAAATATTTTTCGATTCCGCCCTATACCAAAGGGGTCTGCAATTCAACCAAATGGGCCCTAAGTTTATTGTACTGAACTTTGTATCTTTTTTTTTTTTTTTTTTTTTTTTTTTTAATGTTTTTATATATATAGTGTTTTTCCCCCCCTAACAATATAAGAAAAATACCATCGAAGGCTTGACTAGATAGGTAGCTTCCTTAATCTTCTAGGCTCAAATCAAGTTGGGTGCATGGAAAAGGCTTTGCTGGAAGAGGCAAAACACACTTCATGATATTATTTTGACAAGTTATTAATTGAGTTTTTTTTTTTCAATATTCCCTACAAAAAAACGTCGGATTACTGATGAAATTCCTTCGATAATTGGATTTCCGACGGAAAATGTTCATCGCGAAAAAGCCGTCATAAGACATTATTAACGGAATTCTATCAGTAACTTCCGTCCTTGATCCAAAGTTTTTGTTTTTGGTGATTACCCCAATTCATAGTTGTTAACTACTATGAGAGAGGATGTAATACAAATTTGAAAACTTTTCTTTAAATACAGCTAAAATCATAAATTTATTCTACTTTTAGATGACGTTTTTTTGATATAAAATTAATGACTTAACTATATCTCTTTTATTCCAATATGAGGTGGTTAAAATACCTTATATAAAAAGGGGGAAAATTCGCTAAATCTTCTTAATTGAAAACTTAATCTGTGAGAAGCACCTAAATCATATTACTAGGACTCCGTGTGTATAAAATTTATAGAGCACTTATGTGTATAATAACTTTTCAAGTCCTTTTTCCTTATAAAATTTTCTAGAGGGGATTTTTTTTTTTTTTTAGAGGGGATTTTTTCCTAAGAAGAATTGAAAGGAAAATATTAGTATTTAAAACTGTTTTGTCAGAGCTTAAACTTTAAAGTTTACATTTTTTTTGGGTTAGTGAAACAACCTGTGTTAAAATTAAAAAAGATATTATTATAAAATTAAGAAAATATAAAATTAAAAGACCAAAAGTATACTCTTATTTATTTTGATTAAAGTGAATGTTTGGTCCTATAAATTTACATCAAATTTCAGTTTAATTCCTTAAATTTATAACATTGTTTAATAAACAAGAATTCGGCCCTAATGCCGCTCTTCTCTCCATGATAGTCTCCTAGGGTTTTTCCCTCTTATCCGGTGAGGTTCTTCAGCCTAGTTGCTGTCTCCTTTTCCTTTCCACTTTTCCCCTTTCTATTAAGACTATCTAGCTGAGAACCTTAGCTTATGGACTATTTAGCGATAGATCCCAGTTCTATTGCCACTTTCAAATGAAGTACGCGTTAGTAATGACGAGTGCAACTAGAGAGTTAGTTGCTGCTAAAAGTAAGGAGTTGAACATAGTATGGAATGATGAAGAAGATAAACCATTTGATGAAAGATTCTTGGTGGGACGAGTCATCTCAAAAAGCCGAATAGGGTTGGGAACTGTGAAGGAGCACGTATATGCAGCATGGAAATTGAAAGAACATGTGGAAGTGAATACTACGGGCACTGCTAATTTGTTCTCATTTACTGTCAAGAAAACTGAAGATGCAGATAGGGTCTAAAGGAAGGTCCATGGGTTGTGAGACAACACATACTGAAATTGCAGAGACGAGGAGTGTATATCAGCGATAGTGAGATTCAAATTAATATATGCCACTATGCCAGTTCTAGGTTCAAATACATAACTTTCCGCCAACTGGAAGAATGGTGGAGAACTATAGAGCTATTACTCAGAGAGTTTGAAGAGTCAGGGGTTGAAGGCCCAGGAAAGGATAATCGTGCAGCGAAAATTTTTGAAAGTGTGTGTGTTGACGAGCCATTGGTTCCGGGAGTCCAGATTTCATGTCCGAAGAAAAAAGATCTTAAACCTGTATGATCCAATTTAAATATGAGAAGCTCTCAAAATTTTGTTATCAATGTGGAAGGCTGGGACATGAGAGTAGGTGTGTGAGATTGAAGAAGTTGGGGCCGATGGTGGTTCAGATCGAATGTCGGAGATATGATGCTACTGCCCTTGAAGTCGCTGGTTGGGTCGCCGGAAAAGAAGGGTAGTAATCGGACGGCAGAAAGCAAGGTAGTCCCTGGAGAACGTTAAGACATTGGGCCTGTTTGGAGTCCAGTGTTTCAAGCATTTGGACCAGCAATTTTGAAAAAAAGTCCAGTAATGTTACCAACTGATTTTTGGTCCATTTGGGTTGAGTTTTAAGTTCAATGGACTTTAAGTCAAAATGCTCCTAAAAGCCAGTTAAGGAAAAGCTCCACCATAGAGCTTTTTCTAAAAAACTCTTAACTTTTTGACATGAGCCTCGCCACTTCTACCATTATCAATCCAAACGCAAATCAATATTTATAACCTGACTTTTTTCTTACCGGGCTTTTACAAAAGTCAGATAACTTTTAAGCCATCATTCTTACCCCTAACCCAAACAAAGCTCATTGAATGCATGCATGGGGAAGGAGGGAATATTGAGTCAACCAAGGGCCTGGAAGATTGTACTCAAGGGGTGATTGAGGAACCGTCGTGAAAATATTAAATCCTCTTTTAATCGGAATAATATTGTGGATGCTTGAGATAAGCAAGAATCCACACGTGGGATGCTCCTCCCACTCTCCCAAGAACAAAAGTCAAAATTGATAAAAGGGTGTGGGCCGGAAACCAGCTAGTTGGGCTGACTTATAATGGACAAAACTTTTCCTAAAGATACGAGAATTCTCGGTTAGTATGGGCCAAGCGAATTTTGGTCATGAAGACATGAGCCCCATTAAAAATAAAGGAGGGTGGAGTTTTTTTTTTTGTTGAGATGGAGTAGGAAGTGGAAGCCCAACAAAATGAGGTTGTGGAATGCTATGGAGGAGAGGTGGGCTCTCTGGCATTGCAAGTAGCTACAGTCAACTTAAAAAGGGGAGCCGAAGATAGTTGGATCTCCCCTATCTCAAAAAGTAAAAAAGCTCATCAGCAAGACTCTCCTAGCTTACCAGCGGAAGTTGACCTGAGTAGAAGGGGCTCTGGTCGCTTAAGTAAGAAGCCTCAGTTTCAAGCCCTTGTGAATGAAAAACTTCCCTGGGAGAGGTTCCCGCTTCGGCGCCCGATAGAATCTCGGAGTGGTTGTACACTTTGCCACCATTTTTATATTAAAAAAAAAAAAAAAAAAAAAAAGACTCTCCCGGCTTTGCATAGGAATGTCAACAAGCGAGATTTATTTGGAGAAGGTGGAGGAAAAACAAAAAGCGGAAGCGAGGAGAGCATTGGATTTCGCAAATTCTCCACTAGGGAGTATGGGAATGAGGTTAGTACATATTTTGATTATTCAAATAACAATTTTGACGAAGGAATAGTGGGAAGTCATAATCGAGGGTGTGTGAAGGCTAAAGGGAAGTTGAAAAAGACCATTTTCCAAGGAGAGAGCTCGAAGGATGCAACACAAGGGGGTGCTGATTGGCCTTCTCCTAGTCACAAGGAATCATTGATCATAGCTTGGAATTGTCGGGGTCTTGGAACCACCTCGACAATTCAAAATCTAAGGTTCCAGGTTAGAATGTACAAACCCAATATTGTTTTCTTGTCTGAAACCAAAATGTAGAGGGACAAAATTGAAAATATTCGTAAGAAGTAGGGGTTTGTATTGACAAAAGAAATAGCAGCATTGATAGAAGCATTATGAACTTTAAAACCAAGTGGAAGTCCATGCTTTCTATAGTAAGTTGCTTCAGTATGTCTAGGTTTTCCACAAAATGTATATTGTTTACTTGAATTAAGCAAAGTATTCTTGTGATTGCTTTGAGAATTAGGCCGTGAGAGAGATGTCTTATTAAACAGAGTAGTGACATCCGGAGATTTAAAACCAATCTCTCTTTCTTGTTGTATAACCAAAGAAAACACACGGTTGATGTTTAGTAAAGGATCAATCAACATGATTTGAGATTTGATAGTAGAAAAACGTTCCCTCAAGCCTTTCAAAAGCCGTATAACATAATCTTGTTCAATATGTTTCTTATAAATCTCATTAGCACCTAACAATGAGGGTTACATGAGCAAGAAAGCACAAGACGAAGGATTAGAAACTCATCCCAAAGAATTTCGAGCTCAGTGAAATAGTCACTTACTAAACAATCGCCCTGTTTCAAATTCTGGATTTCCTCTTGAAGATCATCCAAACAAAAGATATCGTTCTATGAGAACCGATCCCGTAAGTCCTCCTAGACATCACAAGGCCTGTCGATCCACAAAATGCTCTAAGAAGGGGTTGGCGAGAGAGATATTGTAATCCATGATAGTACCATCATATTACACTGTTCCCAAGTTGGATAGAGTGGATCTGTGCTACTTGGAATAGAAGACGCTCGATCGATGAACCGTGAATTGTTGTTGGACATCAAAGCCATCTTCATTGCTCTTGACTAGGAGTGATAATTTGGGCTAGATAGAACAGGAGAGACAAGAATCAGTGAAAGATTTTGATTCAGATGAAGGTAAAAGGAATTACCGATGTTGTGAACCAAATCGGAAGAAATATTGGTGGAACTACCGTTAGGGTATCCGGCGAGATAAGAAGAAGAGGTTGTGTGATTCTCCCTCGCCATCAAGAATGAATCAATTCTCACGGAAGAGGTAAGAAAAAAAGACTTAGAGATAAGAGATTTTAGCGTTCGGCAACAATGAAGAGAGAGAAAATCGTGAAGGAATTGAACTTCAAAGGCGAAATGACAGTGAGAGACAATTGATGAAGAAAAGAATTAAAAAATTATTTGCAAAAGAAGAAAGGGGAAAAAAAATAGATGTGGTCAATGACTCACAGCTCCGATACCATGTTGAAGAAGGAAGAATAGAAAATGAATCTAATTATACAGAAATAGAATAATGAAGTGTATGTACAAACTATTTATAGACAATATATACAAATAAATTTATAAATACTGCTTCTAACTAATTTCCTAAAGTGGTTACATTAGCTAACTAAATTGCTAACTAAAACAGAAACCAGTTACTGATTTAAATTAACTACAAAACAAAACAACAGAAGTAAAAATAGCCTCTAATAGTTTGTAAAGGAAGTATCTTTTATTGGAAGATCAGGAGGACTTGAGCTATGGTGGAATGATGTAGCCGAATTAAGGGTTGGAGTATTAAGTCGATATCTAATCCATGTGGACGAAATGGTTGTTTCAGGGAAGAATGTTAGCGAGATAACTTTTGTGTTTGGCTCAGTAGATGTGAGAATGAAAAGGAGATGGTGGGGAATTTGAAGAATGTTAAGCCAACAAGTCACACACCGTGGGCGGTTATTGGGGATTACAATGATCTTCTCTACCAATCGGATAAGGAAGGAAGGCATATGGCTTTATTCAGTGAATTGGATAGATTCAGATCTTTTATGATGTAGTGTGACATGAGGTAGCAGGTTCACATGGATGAATAAGAGAGAAGATGAAGATTTTATAAGGGAATGTTTAGATCGTGTGGTGGTGAATGGGACATGGAGGACAGAATTTGAAAAGGGCCCCTGTTTTGTATTGGAAGCCATTGGGCCTAATCACACGCCTTTATTGTTGAAATTTGAAATTAGTAATCATATAGGTCCAAAGCCTTTCAGGTTTGATGAGAGATAGCTCCTTCACCCACAACTGGAAGGAATTGTTAAAACACATTGGACGGGAAATGGAAATTTTGGTAAGCTGGAGGAGTTAGTGGAGAATCTGAGTTCGCTAAAGGAAATTTTGAATCACTGGAGCAAGAAGGAATTTGGCAATAGCTATAGACTTGTAAAAGAGTTACTAAGCAGAGTTAATGAGTGTATGAGGAAACCATGGAGTGATGGTAAGCTGAGAGATCTTGCTAATTTGAAGAAAAAAACAAGAAATCTACTGGGCTCAAAAGTCAAGGCTGCAGTGGCTAAAGTGTGGGGATAGAAACTCAAAATTTCCACTTGACAACTGTAGAATTAGAGAGAGAAAGGAGAAATATAATCTGAATTGCTTGTCTATTCATGTACATAGTATAGGGTATTTATACACAAGAGAGGGAATAAGAGAATTAATGAGACATAATGACTATAATCCCGATTGTCTCTATAATATCTTTCCTAATATAATATACTTCCAAATACATATATTTCCTAAAATATATATTTCCTAAAACATATATTTCCTAACACTCCCCCTCAAGTTGGAGCATAGATATTAATCAAGCCCAACTTGTTACAAAGATATTCAACCCGAGTCCCACTCAAAGCTTTCGTTAGAAGGTCACCCAATTGGTCACTAGATCGCACATGCCCGGTGGATACAAAGTTCTCCTTGATCTTATCGCGTACAAAGTGACAATCAATCTCAATGTGTTTCGTACGTTCATGAAACACGGAGTTGGAGGCTATGTGTAGAGCAGCTTTATTATCACACCACAACTTCGCGGTAACGACGTGGCAAGACCAACCTCCTTCATTAATCCGGTGAAGCCACACAATCTCTTGTGTAGATTGAGACATGGCTCTATACTCGCCTTCTGCACTCGACTTTGAAACCACATCTTGCTTCTTACTCTTCCACGATACTAAATTTCCACCAACAAACACACAATATCCTGTGGTGGATCTTCCGGTAGCCCGTGACCCCGCATGATCTCGCATCACGTAAACACTCAATCTTGTTGTGGCCATGATTTGTATAGAGAATACCACGACCGGTGAGCCCTTCAAATAATATAAGACATGTTCCAAAGCTTCCCACGAGCAACGGTTGGTACAGTCATGAACGACTAAGCACACTAACGGAAAGGTCACATCGGACGGGTTACCGTAAGGTAGTTCAATTTCCCAACTAGCCTACGATATCTCTCAGATAGGCAAATGGCTTGATCTTTTCTCGGATCAACTTTCTTTCGTACATCCTCGTGTAGCTCATCAAACGGTATGCGGTCATCCATGTCCAAGAAGGGATTAGGAATCATGGGAACGCTACTCCTGTGCTGCCCGAAGTTTCCCAGCTTTCTTTTAACGATCAAGAACATACTTCCTCAGTGTCAAAAGGATGCCTTTCTTACTTCTCATAACTTCTATCCCAAGAAAGTACTTCAAAGGACCCAAATCCTTTGTTTGGAAATGAGAATTGAGGAAGGCCTTAAGTGATGAGATTCCCAAAGCATTGCTACCCGTAACAACAATATCATCAACATATACCACCAACAAAATCATCCCAAAGATTCGTGTCCGATAAAACACGAATGGTCGCACTTACTCGACTCACCAAATTTCTTAACCACGTAGCTAAACCCGTCAAACCAAGCACGAGGACTCGCTTCGGCCATATAAAGACCGTTGAAGGTGGCATACCTTCCCACGCTCCCCGAGCAACAAAACCAGGTGGTTGCTCCATGTAAACTTCCTCAAGAAGATCACCATTTAAGAAGGCATTCTTAACATCCACCGATGAAGGTCCCAACCATAATTGGCAGCCATAGAGATGAAGAGACGAACGAACAGAGGACAATTTTGCCACGGGAGAAGGTTTCCGAGTAATCAACACCATAGGTCCGAGCATAGCCCTTGGCAACCGATCGAGCTTTCAACCGTTCCAAGGTGCCATCGCCTTTGTTTTGACCGTGAACACCCACTTACATCCGATAGCCTTCTTTTCTCGAGGTAAATCAACGAGAGTCCAGTGTACCGACCTTATCAAGGGCCATCATTTCTTCTTTCATAGCAAAGACACCAACCAGGATGGGCTAAGGCTTGGTGGAGATTAGTAGGGACAAGAATAGAGTCTAAGGAGGCTATGAAAGAACAAGATGTAGGGGAAAGATGATTGTAGGAAGCAAAAGAAGAAATAGGGTAGGTGCAAGATCGCCGACCTTTACGGAGGGCAATGGGCAAGTCAAGAGAAGTAGGAGAGTCGCACGGGCTTTCTCGGGTGAGGAGAGTCGATCCATGTGCACCGGGTCCGTGGGAGAGACCGGAGAAGGGCAACTATTGCGGATCGACCCGGCGATATCGCGGGGCCGGAACCCGTTCAATGCCATTACTTGCCTTTGGGACGCTCCGATAAACATGATAGATAGGTGGCTTAGCCTGTTCCGGTCCGACGCTTGCACCGGTGGTAACCGAACCGTATAGATCAATATATCATCAAGACTATCGGGGATGTCGGGGGATGGAGAAGGAGCATTACGGAAAGAACGGGGTTGACTCATGGAAGGTAACATCTCGTGGACACAAGATAACGCCAAGAGTGGGGAATAACACCTATAACCTTTTTGAACCCTAGAATACCCCAAGAAGACACATTTAAGGGACTTGGGATCAAGTTTGGTAGTAGTAGGACGAACATCTCGGACAAAGCAAACACACCCAAAGATCTTGGGGAAATGGGAAAAATAGGATGAGAAGGAAACAAGGTGGTGTAGGGAGTGGCTCCACTAAGAACAGAGAGGGCATACGATTAATGAGAAAACAAGCACCGGACACAAAGATCGCCCGTAAAGGTTTGGGAACCGTCATTTGAAACATGAGAGCTCGGCCACCTCTAATAAGTGCCGGTTCTTTCTTTCGGCAACACCATTTTGAGCCGGTGTATCGGCACACGAGGACCGATGAATCATGCCATTTTGGAGCATATAGTTTTGAAATTGGGCGCACAAATATTCTTTAGCGTTATCACTCCGTAAAGTTTTCACGTAAACACCAAATTGAGTGTTGATTTCAAAGCACAAAAATGACAAAAATGAGAAAACACCTCGTAACGATTTTTCATTAGATAAAGCCAAAGTGGTTCGAGAGAAATCATCAACAAAAGTAGCAAAGTACGAAAACCGACTTGACTCAACCGAACACGACCCCAAATATCCGAATGAACTAAATCAAAAGGGACGCAGCCGTTTATTGACGCGAGGTGCCATGAACACGGTGATGTTTAGCAACCGACACGACTCACACTCTAAAGAAGACACATGCTGAAATTGAGGATACAACCTCTTTAAAGATGACAAAGACACATGACCTAACCGACAATGAATGTCAAACAGGAGGGACCACCAGAGCAAGCAATGGAACGCGGCACCCGATTATCAAGAAAGTAATGGCCGCGATTCATACCCCCTACCAATAATCCGCTTCGTCGTAAGATCCCGAATTAAGCAATGGTCGAAAAAGTGAGATGAAACAGCTTTAACCGACGAGTAAGCTTACTAGGAGATAACAGTTAAAAGCAAGATCGAACATTAAGAACAGATGATAAGGAAACAGACGGGTTGGTGTAACATTGCCGGATCCAAGAACACGGTGTAAGAACCATTGGCAATGGTGATCGAAGAAGGGTTGGCATAAGGTGCATAAGAGGAGAACAAATGATGGTTACCTCGTCATATGGTCAAGAGTCCGAATCGATGATCCAATTTGAAGAAGAAGTAGCAAGGCACGAATCAGAGTTACCTGTAGCAAGTGCAGTTGGTGGAGAGAGGGCAGGATCAGAAATATCAGAGGATTGAGCCATATGAGCAGACCGGCGTTGCTTCTGGTGCAACTGTTGTAACTTACGACAATAGCGTTTCGTATGACCGGGTTCCTTGCAATAATAGCAGACAATCCCACTAGTCCCAAAATTGGGAGGATTGTGACCAGTCCTCTGGGGGCCCGCTCCTAGAACACCGGCATCCGGGGGCCGGGGTTCCTAGGAGCCGGAGCAGCAAAAAAACAGATTCGATGTGCGTGAGGAACTCGTAGCGAGCGTCCGTGGACCTTGACCAGCTAGAGCACTAACATTAGGATTGGAAGCCGGGTGGGCTAAACCCGTTCGCACGCAACACACGAGAATACACATCCCGGAGCGAAGGGAGCTCGGAGCTAGATAACACCCGAGATCGAACGGTCTCATAAGATGGGTCGAGAGCCGTAAGAAAACTGATAATCGCCTGCTTCTCCATATTATCGATTTGTACCTGGAGGTCAGTCGTTGGTGGCATTAACTGCCGCATTTCCTCATACATCTTGTTGAACTCCATGAAGAAATTCTTCAGGGGGCGACCCGCGTTTTCCCGATAGAATCCTTTACAAACCTCATGAATGCGAGTAATGTTCCCTTTCCCTGTAATACAAGAACTCCGATAATTAATAAGTTCTTTAACAAAGTTGCGTGACTAACCGAAGGAAGAAGATCGCCCTCAATGGAGTTTTTAATCTGTAAGAAGAGCCTGGCATCAGCCCGAGCCCATGTCATTTTAGGATCATCCGTAGGAGGCACCTCAGTTAAATGGCCCTCTTTCTCAATACTCGAAAATGCATACGGATGGTTTTGATCCAAATCAGAATAATTTGTCCAATTCAACTTATGATCGGTAATCTTGTTTGTAAGAGGGATCATCTCGATCCGCACCAGTTTAATTTCAGCCATAAGAAATAACCAACAAACACACAGGGAAGTGCTTGCAAAATAGCAACAAGAAGCAAACCCAACAAGAAGCAAAACCAAACAGTGAAACGAGCAAACAGAAGGGCCTCCAACCAAAAAACAAACGAGCAACAGAAGCCACCTGAACAGAAAAGGAAAGGGAGAAGAAACCAGATCTGCAAACGACCTTGGATGAGCACAAAAACACCAGGAATGGACTGGGGTCACTGAGTCGATCACAGGACAGGAAGCGGCGTCTGAAAAATCGCCGGAAAACTCCTCACGCGCCGGCGCGCGCGTCGACGGAAGAAAGGCAAGGTGGCGCGTGGACGTACACGCGCCGTCGAACTGATGGTCGGACAACCGGTTCCGCCGATCGCACCTTCCCGAGCACGGTGAGGCGGCGCGTGGCAGGTACGGAACGCCTGGAATGTAAAAACGATACTCCCTCCTCCTCTCTCGTGAAACGAAGCAAAGCTCTCTCTCGTGTTTAAACAAAGCAAGAACGAAACAAGCAAAACTCTCTCTCTCTCTCGTGAAACAGAAGCAAGAATAGAAAAAAATTGGAACCTAAAGCTCTGGTACCATGTAGAATTAGAGAGAGAAAGGAGAAATATAATCTGAATTGCTTGTCTATTCATGTACATAGTATAGGGTATTTATACACAAGAGAGGGAATAAGAGAATTAATGAGACATAATGACTATAATCCTGATTGTCTCTATAATATCTTTCCTAATATAATATACTTCCAAATACATATATTTCCTAAAATATATATTTCCTAAAACATATATTTCCTAACAACAACTATCATGAGAAGGGGACACAACAGAATTTCGAGAATTAGAGATGAGAGTGATGAATGGGTGGAAATAGATGAGGAGATTGGACATGTTTTCAACAGGTTTTATTCAGATCTGTATGAGACAAAGGGGCAAAGGGACTTTAATGAAATTCTTCAATATATTGAGGAGGAGAGAGCACAGGGGAAGATGATGTTTTGATCATGTCTGAGATTACAAAAGAAGAGGTCAAGGAAGCACTGTTCAGTCTCGGGGGATCCAAAGCTCCAGGACCGGATGGCTACACTGGGAAATTCTATAAAAAAACACTGGCATATCATTGGAGATCATGCGTGTGCTCTAGTAAATAAATTTTTTCAATCTGGTTTTATGCTTCATGAAATAAATACCACTGATCTTGTGTTGATTCCAAAGGTGGAAAGGCCAGAGTATGTTAAGCCGATTAGTTTATGCAATTTTGTTTACAAAATTTTCTCTTTGTCCTGGCTAATTGTCTCAAGCCTTTGTTAGAGAAAGAAATCTTTGAAAGTCCACGAGCTTTTGTACCTGGTAGATTGATTCAGTGCAATATAATTATTGTTCATGAAGCTTTTCACCATTTGAAAAGGAAGTTGAAGCATCCAGAAATGGCTCTTAAATTGGACATGAATAAAGCATATGATCTATGATCATGTCGAATGGGATTTCCTAGTAGCTTTGCTCATGAAGATGGGATTTCAGTTGAGTTCTCTCTAATGTGTCTAGGAAAAGGGTATCACAAGTTACTCCCCATAGGTGATTGAGACAATGGGACCCATTATCTCCTTATTCATTTTGGTGAGTAATATGCTGTCTAAAGTAATTGAAAGATTGCACGAAATGGGTCTAATTGAGGGAATTAAAGTTGATAGGAATTGTTCAATGACAACACATTGTCTTTTTGATGATGATTCGACTTTCTTCATTAAAGCTGAGGTAGAAAATTGTAGAAATTCGCAACATGTGCTCAATTCGTATTGTGAAACTTTAGGTCAGATGATAAATGTCAGAAAATCTTGCCTTTATTTTCCACCAAATGTTTCTAAGCTAACGAGAGAGGAAATTGGTCATACTTTTTGTTGGTGGCAGCTCCTAAATTGTCACGCAAGAGGTCTTCTCATTCCTCCTATTGTTATGCAAATCCTATTAGCAGCAACATCTATAGAGAAAATAATAATCCAAGTCGCGTTCAAAGACACTGTTCTTAATAGCTATTTCGTAACCACCGGCTGATAGGAAGCGGCATTCCCCATGATAAAATGGATCCTTCCTGTAAGAACAGGGTGAGCAAAACAACAAAATATAATAGCACTTAGCAGGCAAAGAGAATCTTAGAGGAGGATGAGAATGCTCAAAAAATTCTAGAGCAAGGTACTCCACATCTTGACTTAAGACACCTTATATAGGCATGAGACATCTGAACACTGGCCGCTCTTCATGGCAATAAGTTGTCAGTTTTAAAGCATTAAAAGACCATAAAATATATTGATTGAATTGGTTTCATGAAACATTTTAAAGCCACTACCGTATAAACTCTAGGGTATTAAAAATTGTGAATTAAAACAACTTGATACGTTGGGCATAATGGACATTCGAAAGCACCAAAGGTCTGCAATCATTCAATTTTTTAATTTCAAAATCCCAACGTCCAGGACATACATTAGGCTCAATTGTTCCACTTCCACCAAAACATTAATTTAAGATTCCACAAAAATAGCCCAATAAAAGTTGGCTAGTCCTCATTTTTAACTCGAGCATATAGGAAAAGAAATTCCGGGATTTCTGTTATGTGGGCTGCCCATTGTTATGAGCGTGAGCCCTCTCCTCCTCTTGTTCCATTTAATAGTCCAAGACCACATATTACTTGGACCCTCACACTCCAAAGTAAATATTGGACTAGTTCCATTTGACACACTCACATTTACATTATAATTCCTACACTTTTCAGATTGCAGTTGCTGATGTTCCTGGCAATTACCTTCGGTTACCTATTCTGTGGGGGTAAATCGAAGGTACAAACTCTCAATTTCGTGGTTGACTGGGGTGGCAGAAAAAGTTTTTATCAGAGGCAGAGGGAGAGGTACTAATTAAAGCAGCTGTGAATTCCATTCCTATGTATCCAATGTCTTGTTTTCTTTTCCCTGAAGTTGTCCTTAAGAAATTGGCCATATCCTTGTGTCTAGATTCTGGTGGAAGGGGACTGATAACAATAGGAAAATTCATTGGGTTTCTCAAAAGAACTTGAAAATGCCAAAGGTACAAACTCTCAATTTCGTGGTTGACAAAGTAAGGATGTTGGGGTGGCAGAAAAAGTTCTTATCAGAGGCAGAGGGAGAGGTACTAATTAAAGCAGCTGTGAATTCCATTCCTATGTATCCAATGTCTTGTTTTCTTTTCCCTAAAGTTGTCCTTAAGAAATTGGCCATATCCTTGTGTCTAGATTCTGGTGGAAGGGGACTGATAACAATAGGAAAATTCATTGCGTTTCTCAAAAGAACTTGAAAATGCCAAAGGTACAAACTCTCAATTTCGTGGTTGAAGAATTCATTGGATTCGCAGATGCTCCTGATTGGTGCAGTTTGCCTATCTTGGAAAATATCCTTTTCATAAGGAACTTATGTAGAGTCCACTGTTGCAGATGGATTCCAAGGGAAGCTATTAGAGTAGTTGATTGGGTTGCTCGGGCGGTGCTTCAGGGGCGATATCCTACTGATTGGTTTTCAAGAAATCCAATACAACTCCAACAACTACCAAGGGAGGATGCTCAACAAAGGAATGACTCTTTTCTTTGAGAATGGCTCCCCCCTTTTTCTTTTTTAAGTAGTTTAGTTTATGTTGTATTGTCGTATTATTTCTTTTGTGTTGGGTGTTTTTCTGGATTTTCTCTTTGTACTGTCAGTTTATTATTATGGTATGAATGAAATGTTTCTTTCTGCAGAAAAAGAAAAAAATAAATAAATAGTGAATACAATTAAATCAACATGCTTAAATGTTAATCCTTTAATATAATTCTTTTATTCTGGCCAAAAAAAAAATCTTTTATATTTTAAAATTAAAGTGAACCTGCTCAAAAAATAACAAGAAGACATGCTACGTATCTGCTTCTGCAGATTTATTCTAATTTTTAAATTCAAATCTATTATATGAAGGTAAAATTTAAACATGCACGTTTAATTGTAAAGTTACCTACAATCAATATTCTGTCAAGGAACCCTTTGTCCTTGCCAACTGGTAAAGGGGTTGACATTCTCAACAAAGGAAGGGGGTTCGATCTTGGAGTTGGTGAAGACACTGGGGGAGACATTCTAATTCCTAGGTGCCTAGTTAGGTAAACGTCTGAGGGTAATAGATGGCTCGCTCCGCCCAACATCGGTATCATCTAGGGGGAAGGGAGATTTCGCCTTGCCCTTGATCATGTGTGAACCCAACCCCTTCCTTGAAATTTGAATTAAAAAAAAAAAAAAATTATGTTAAGGAACACCATGATACTGAAACTTGATGTAAATTTTGTACATTCAAGGTAAAAATACATTTTATAAAGTTAAGTGATAAAGAGGTGGGTAAATATGAGCTCGCTTTGGGATAACAGTGGTTGAAGTAGCTTTTTTTTTCTTCTAGACTTTTCTAGATGAGGTTTTTTTCTTCTAAAAATTCAGATCAGATGTGATTTATGTTTAAAATAGCGATGAGAGAAGTGACTTTTGGCATAGCTTTGAAAAGTTAGTTGGGATGAAAAATGATTAAAAAGGGTATGATTCTTATTGAATACTATATATATATATATATATATATATATATATATAATTTGATAATTTGATATAAAAAATTAAATTTAAATGTAAATTTACTAAAAAAATAAATAAATTTGACTGATATACAATGTAACTCAATTAAAATCCCCTCATTTTTGCAGCCCTCTTTCCATATAAATCCAACACCTTCTTCTTCTTTCTTCGCCTGGCTCCTTCTTCCCTTTCTCTTCTAGTATCATCTGAACCCTCTCTTTTCCCGATATTTGCGCACTTCAACACCAGATTAATTCTCTCCCTATAGCTTCTTCGCCGATCTCTATCTCTGCCTTCAACCTCGCTTTGATTTTTCTTTGATATATTCAGATATAACCCTCTGGCCCTCTCGCTCAGAAACAGAGCAATTGGACTGCATGGAAAACGGCTCATCCCCGGCTTCTTATATCCGATTGCAGAGGAGAGGACAGGAGAGAAGAAAACGAGGGGGGTATTTTTTCCCCAAGAAGCCACTGTAATGGACATAGAAGCTCAAAAAGTGGCTTCACGCTTTTCTCCTACAAGCCCATCACATCTTA
This sequence comes from Acacia acuminata, assembly GCA_019022655.1. Taxonomy (NCBI): domain Eukaryota; kingdom Viridiplantae; phylum Streptophyta; class Magnoliopsida; order Fabales; family Fabaceae; genus Acacia; species Acacia acuminata. Next base: position 1,134,753 of record JAFJYI010000244.1, on the reverse strand, counting down.
AAGGCATCCTAAACACGTTCATGTTTTCTTTCTTACTTGCCACTATACTTTTTCTTGACTATGCAGCTATGTCAAATAGGCTCATAATCTTTGATCCCTTAAATTTATTGTCATTTTGGTTTTAGTCTATTAAGTTTCAAACTATATGTTTGGGTCTTCAGTTTCATTATATTTAAAGCATTGGTTCCTAAAATTTAGAAGTGGAAACAAGTCAGGTTAGGATTTAAATTAAATAGAGTACGAAGCGTAAATACGCCTATAGCTTTGAGCTGAGCATAGACCTGTATGTAGGTTTTTATTTATTTATTTATTTATTTTTTTAAGGCTTAGGCTTGAGTCTTAAAAAAATTTGGTCAAGATTAAGTCTTTTTAAATGCCTACTTATTATGTTGGCTTTCAAATAAGCTTAAAAATTAGGCCTTAAAGGCTTTAAATGGCTTAAAGACATATAATTTAAAGCCTCCAATGTTATTTTAATGAAATTTAATTTCTATAATTAATAAGTCTAAATAAAAATTAATTTCAAAAGCTATTATTTAAGTTTAAAATTATATAAAACGAACTTACTATGGTAATTTAATAATTTTTTAAAATTAAAATAAAAATGATAAAAATATAATATGACACACACACACGCACATATATATATAATATAAATGAAAGGGAAAACCCCAAGAAAATACAACTTGAATTTCAAAATCTCATATAGGTGATTTTATAATAAAATAAATTGTAAATTACTTCATTGTTCTTATTAATGCCATTAATGTTGTTGTCAACAGGATTTTAAAGTTCAAGTGGCATTTTTTTTGTCATTCTCTCTAAATAAAATTATATTTTAAATTGTGTAAACATGTCAGGTCTGAAGGCTTACAGGCCAGGTCTTCATAAAATAGGCCTAATCATGTTTACATATTTAGGCCTTTAAATATGCCTCATTCTCGGTATTTTTGTTAAACAAGCTAGGCCAGGCCTTAACTAAACCGGACCATAGGCCGCCTAGTAGGGTATGGCCTGTTCTCACCCCTACTAAAATTTAATCAAGACCCGAACCATTTTATCCCTAAGGAATCAAAACCCAAGGTTTGAAATTTGATAGACCAAAATTAAAATAACAAAAACTTGCAGATCAATGATTGTAGGGCTAATGTTCAATTTTAACAACAAAATTTTTCTTCATAAATGTAAAATAAGCACAATTAAGTTTTGAAAGTTACAAAAGTAGACACTATATTTTGAAAAATGAATAAGTTTAGCAACTCCGTTAAATTGGCCCAAACATTCGCCTTTTTTATTTTTTATTTTTTATGTGGACCTCACATGTTCCCCCTCCAGCTTTATAATAGACGTTTATGCCAATTTAACGATATTGTTAAAATTGTTCACTTTTTAAGAGATTGTAAGTACTTTTATATCCTTCAAAACTTAATTGTGTCGGACGTTCAAAAACTTTGTTGTGAAATTACGCCTTAACCCCAAGATTGTATTAGCCCTCAAGCTGAAATTTAGTGCTCCCCTTTGGTCCTTACACAAAACCTTTTTACCTAATTTGATTAGATTTAAACAGTTAGTTAAGTTAATTAATATGACATATATTTTCTAAAACACTCTAGTCATCTTCCTTAATTACTCATTCCCTCTCTTCCTTGACTATTGTTGGTGGAACATTAGTGAAAGCAATTATAAAAAAATTGAAAAATATGATAAATAGTTCTTATATTTAGGACTAAAATCAACTTTTTAAATATATTCTATATTAAGAACAAGTGAAACTATAATTTGTTTAACAATGATGCATCTACCATGTCACCGGCTTAATAAATTCAAGCTAGGTACATGCTGCTTTTGGATTCTTATATTCTCATTGACCCGGTAACAACATTGATTGCAAGATCAACCCATAATATCGTATCTACCCCAATCTATCCTGGTTCTTCTATTTCGTTCCTCTGTGTCGGTTGTCCCCTCTTGTGTTTAATATACTTAAAATTATAACTCAATTTCCCTTAATTTATATTTATATTGGCATGTTTTTATTTACTAAACTGATCAAATTATAAATTATATCTAGTTTATGTAGCTTGTGTTTGGTTAAGTTTTTTAAAGTCATTTATTTTAATTGATAAAACTTTTATTCTAACCGGCTTTTATAAATTAAAGTATTATGTTTGTTTAGAATAGCGATTGGAGTTTTCAAAAGAATCTTTTTAATCGTGATTTATGGTATACAAGGTAGGTACGTGAGATGAGTTTTGTTTCAATTTACGTAAATAAGCGCTTTTGAAGTCCCAAACATAATCCCAAACAAACACTAATTGAGGGGAAATCCCATTTGCATGTACCTATACTTTCATCCAATTCATAATTTGCACTACTACCTATTCGAGTATATATAACACTTGATAAATAACGGTTATATCAAATAAAAATTATGTATGTCGAGGCAGATGTTACGTAAGGATATATAATGCTTAAAAGTAAAGGTTATTTATGAGCACCGTCATATATTACGAGACGGAATTCGCGAAAACACAAAAATAACGGTTGTAGTTAATAATCATAATTTATTTAATTACAAAAATAATAGATCTTAAAACACAACCATCATTTAACACTTACAAACGATTCGTCTTACAACCTTATATCGGTGAAAACACAAGCATAACGATTATATCAATTGACCATAAGGTATGAACGACAAAAACGACATTTCATAATAAACAACCGTCATATAAAGAGCAAATATATATATATATATATGTAAAGAACATTTTCATAATCTCGCTTGGTCTGATACCAAGTACCAGTTCTCATAAGTTAAATACTTTAGAGTGAAGTATTCAACTCTATTTACACTAACATATTCCTTTTGTTTTTAGTACTTTTCTAAAAAGTACATTTTCATAACCTCATCCTTCTCTCCCTCATCATGCTGAGATGCGAGAAAGCTCTTTCCATTCACTCTCCTCCTCCTCCACAAGCTTACCCTCCTCCTCCTTCACCACCACCTCCACCATACCAACAAAGACCTCCTCCTCCTCTTCTTTAGCCGCCTCATCAAATGGAGGCTCTGCATGACATTGGCCAGCCTTGATTGCTCCACAAGATGTCTCGCTACACACACCAACAGTCTGGAAATGAAGTTGGACCTCATCCTTCATCACAATCAGGTTCTATATGATCACTTCCAGTCAGATCCTTCATCTCATTCCTTAGACGTCGATGATGTGCCGAGCAAGGGGAGGGGTAGGAAGAGTAGGACAATAGTAGTGGTGATGACCGAAAACCACTACTGCTTTTTTTTTTTTTAAATATTAAAAAAAATTATTTTTAGGCAATATAGCCCAAAAATATATAAAAAAAGACAATTGTCATTTATAAGAACATGTTTGGCTTTATAACATAACCCTTTCCATTCCAAAGGACACGCTTTGTTGGATAACCCATGAAACCTTTTCCATTCCACTCTATATGATTAACAATAAATTATCACTACCACAAATTTAGGCTTTTATAACGCCTAATACATAACGACATGACTAATAAACATCATATATGTAGAGGCGTAGGTCGTGCAAGGACATATAATGCTTAAACATAACGATTAATTATGTGCACTATCATGTATTGTGAGGCAAAATTTTTGAAAACATAAAAATAACAGTTGTAGTTAATAACTGTCATTTATTTAGTGACAAAAGTGATGGTTCTTTCGAAATAACTAACATGAAAAACTTACAAATGATTCAACTTCCAACCTCTAATATCAGAGAAGACAAAATATAATGATCTTCTAAAAAACCATAATCTAACTCTTTTATACCCCTTCATAATTTCGTAAGACCTTTATAATCATAACTTATAACCCTTTGCAATCCGTTAGACCTTTATTGAAACTCAACTATTCCTTGTGATTCTGACTACTTTCTTTATCGACATCTTCCTCTTCTCCTTTATCATGTTATAAGTTCCCAGCGAACTCCTCCTCCTTCACCACCACCACACCCTCCTCCTCCTCAAGGCTTGTTGGTGGCAATAAATAGCTTAAGTATTGAGGATCCTAACCACGTTGCCCTTCTACTGTCAACAGCGCCTCCCACCCCTTTGCCAATCCATCTATTCCAGCGAATGAAGAAATGACATAAAGGAGGTCTGGATAGAAAAATAAGAGAGAGGTGAGGAAACTTAGTGTAGATGGAACAAAAAAAAGTCAAATTTTGAAATCCGACAACTTTACAATTCATTAGATTTTACAATTTTTCCTTTCGTGTTCCACCTCACAATAAGTCTCCTCCCCTCTCTCATAATTTGCTTTGGACTTCCTTCATGACAACAAGACCCTTCACCAGTACTCTTTTCTCTTGTACCATCTCGTCATTTGGCGCAAAGATGGATTGGAGAAGGGGGAGCAAGAGCCAGTGATAGCGGAGGGAGCGACGTGGTTAGTTCTTGAGATGCATAACGGTTAGTAAGTAAAACTCGTTACTTAATAGAAGTTCAAGAAAATAAATAACGGTGGTAATCAGTAATCGTCATATTTTGTTTCACAAGAATGACGGTTGTCAAGCAAAAACCGTCATGAAACAACAAACGCCGTGATGGTTTGAAACCTTACCCCTTCCCCACACTGATGATAATATTTTGACCCAGCCTTCATCTCCCTCCTACAATGATGAGGAAGAGGAAGACGATGAGGAAGTGGAGGATGAATAGGACGATGAGGACGGTAGTGCACCACTACCATCCTCATCTTCCTATTCATCCTCCACTTCTTTGCCTCTTCCTCTTCCTCATTCTCATCATCAAAGGAAGGAGAAATAGTTCACGATTTTTAATTACAAATTGTAAAGTATTTTTTGCCAAAGATAGTCAATAGTTTTAAGTTAATATTGTGGTTGATTATGAAATTAACAAAGAGACATAAATAAATTAAAAAAAGTTGTCAAATACATAATGGCTATTAAGAATTAACCATCGCCATTTATAAAATATGATCTCCACTTATCTATAATCCATGAAACTCTCTCGGTATAAACATTTGAAAACCGAACTCCACTTCTCTCGCTTTCATTTCAATTTCTCTAAGCCAATTTCTGATTCAACAAAACATCATGGATAGACACAAGAGAACTTTTGATTCATCATCCAACAAAAAACCAAAAGATGAACCCCTCCACCAACAAACATTAAAGGTCTCATCCATGCGACCTACAAGCTCTATCACATGGTCCAGGTTTACTTGTGAGAGCAAGGACACATGGACCTATGCTTGAAGGAACTTACCTCTCTCGTTTTCTTTTTGAACAAGAAGATGGACAAGTTACTAAGAAGGAGGAATCCGATGATTTATCATATTTTTAAAACATCTCTATAACTTTTTGTTTTTAGTTTGTTTATTTACTTTGTCTCTTTTTGTTGTTGTAAAATGGTGGTTGCTTCATCAACCATCAATTTTTTTTTTTTTTTTTTTTTTAAAATGGAAGATACATTACGGTTATTAAGTAACTAATGTCACTTATTAGAATACCATGCAAATATATTACAGTTGTACTTTGTAACTATCATAATCAGTCTCAAGAGAATGATGGTTCTTAGAGTATCAATGTCATGAAATGTTATATGAACAAACAAACGATTTGTCTGCCAACTTCATATAATAATAAAACAAACATAACAGTTTCTCTTAAATAACCATCAACTAAATGATTGAAACCTTTATCCTTCTCGCTCATGATGAGAATACTCTGTGCTTCTTCATTCTTCGATGATCTACACGAGAACCAAGTACCATTTCATTACCCACTATTACACACAACTTTCCTCTTCAACTTCCAACGCGTGCAATGATGGTTTGAACCCATCACTTCCAATCTATATAAACTCTCAATTTCCTTATGTATATCGTGTTATTTCTTCTTTGTCTTCTCTCTGTCCTTTCAATTGCCATGATAAAACGCCATACCGAAAACTTGCTAGAAAATCCACAGCGTCAACCTCCTTTTCCACCTCCTTCCCCTTCTCCACCACCTTCTTCTCCCCCTTCTCCTCCTCCATAACCTCCGGCTCTACCTCCACCTCAAGTGGAGACCTCAATTGGAGGTAATGATGGAGCATGCAAAATGCATTGACCATGCAATAAAGAGGCTGGTAAGATATTTGTCGAGTATGAACAAGAAGGCCAATCTCATTCTTGATGAGTATGAGATTGGCCACCATGATCCTGACATACTCCCAAATGATTCAGCTACTCCTTTGGTGACAAGTAACGTGATTATATGTGGTTTGCTTGCAAATTTACTAAAGTTTTAATTTATTCAAATTGAACAAAACGAAAGTTCCTAAATTTGCGAGTAGACCTCGATAATCTATAAGGCAACTAGCCACCGCAGGGTCATATTTTTCTGTTTTATTTTTGTAAAATATAAAAATATAATTATTTTTAGGAACTAGCTGCCCAATTTGTGTTTTTTATAAATAACATACCTAACGATTATTAACTAATAACTGTGATATATGTATATTTTAAAACAATAACTTAACTCATGATTATTAACAAAGAATTGTAATAAATATAAATAATTAAATAAATAACATTTTATTGATACAACCATTATGTAAAAGCCTTGGCACGACAACCCAAAAAACCAACATTTCCTCTTCTATTTAAGCGTATGAAACAAAATACATTTGACACTTACTTTATTTGAACGAAACCCTCCAACATCATAATCCTAGTACTCCTATTGTCATTTTTGGCTATTGAGAGTTGTTTTCGATTGAGCCCGACTATAAAAAGTCTTAGCATTACTTCTCAACGATAGTCGCACTAGTCAATACCTTCACACTTGTCTCTGCAACTGCCGAGCAAGTTGCTTTCCCTTGCCCTAACTCACATTTTCTTCATTCATGAACCCTAACTAGGTCACATTCCTTTGGTGCTTTATTCTCTTTATTTGATTGAGATGCCTTTGTGAAGTCACGACGCGATAAAGCATTCATGGTGAAATTAACTTGCTTTTGTAGAGTTATATTTTTTTGGAAAACCTATTTTTGCTCTAATCAAAGGTTTATTGCTTGTTACAGGAATTTATCAATCTATTGTTTTGACTAAAGGTTCATACTTTATTCATCTTTTTTTAATTAACTTCTGGGCATATGATTCCTAAGGAAAATACATCTCCTTACCTCCAGAAGTTACTTTAAAAAGTTCAATAGGTGTGATGAATCACCTAGTTCATGTGTGCCGATGAGAGTCGTACATGAACAAGCTGTAAAACTAGTTCATATGTACCGAGAGTTATACACGAACAAGCTCTATGAATAAATTAGTTCATGTGACATATTGAATTTATTGTTGTGAAGTTCTGTTTTTTTTTTTGTTTGGGAAATCCCATATTACTTCCGAAGGTTCCTCTCATATTTTTCTATTGAGCAGGTGGCACTAAATTAAACGCTATGAAAATCAACATTTTGATCAGTCTTAGACACTTCAATGTAAGAGTTTTTGAGCTACTTGGTCTCGTGTGTGTATATATATATAATAGAGTAATACTTTCCACATCAAGTAGCGATATACTTTGGATGGAACAAAATTTTCTGTGCTTTGTGGCAAGAATCAATAGCACACTTGATCTATATATATATAATGATGTAAGTGTTCACCTATACATCGTGTCTCTTGAGAAATTAAGCTTGAAAGGAAAGGAAGATGGAGTAAAAAACAAATACCCCTATCGAAATGGCGTAGGGGCTATGCAAACCCTTGAACTCAAGTATTTGCATATCCTCTTGGCCCTTTTTGATAAGGGTATATGTTTTTTCCCACAAAGTCCTTTGCTTTCCAGGGTTACTTCTTGTGAAGAGACACAATTATATATAGGTTAACAATTACATTATTACTTATATGTCAATAATTACCATTGATTCTCCCCACAAAGCTTAGAATGTTTTGATCAAACCCAAATTGGGACAACATCACAATAAGGTATATATGACAACTAATTACTTGCTATGTACTTGTAAAAAATGTTAACTTGAATTGTGTGCTTTGTAGTATGCATATAATATAGACGAAACTTCCAAGAAATTTTTCCTTAATAAGGCTGAGCAATCACTACGCACATTCCATCATGCATTGATGAAGGCGTATTTGAAGAATCCTGAAGAGGTTAACGAGACAAATGTTCCTCAAGATCTTTGGTCCACCATCAAACTAGATTAGCGGAGAGAATTTGTCATCTCACGTCACAACCCCTCATTCCACATAATTGTTATTTGCAATTCATAAGATGTGCATGTATCTGTTTAATATTAGCTGGAGTGTTGTGTATTTTCTTAAGAATTAAGTCGGGTGAATAAGGAGAGGGTGAAGAACAATAATTATCCCTTCAAAGTAAGGCGAATGGGGTATGCTCCCATTGCTCCAAAGTTTTTTGCTAAGAGTGGGGACAGAGTAAACCTCCTTGTCATGAACTTTGGTCGGTGGCAGGAGACAAAATAAAAATGGCTCTTATGACGATCCTTAGATGAAAGAGATTGTCGATAAAATGATAAGTATTAATATTAGTCCCCAATTCATGGAAGTAATGTCTTCAATTAACTATCAATATTAACGTTATTGTTAAATGCACAAGTCATGTCCCAGGAAGTTAAAACACAGGGCTACCTTTTTGCGGATAAGGATGTATTAGCCTTGACATTGGGGTCTGATCTTCCCATCTTCTCAGGGGTGCTGTCTTTGGATTGACCAAGATAAAAAAATTACGGTCACCGGCAATCTCAAAGAAATAATAGGGATGGAAATAATGAAAAGCTTCAGAAGCAATGTGATGAAGTACATAAACAGAGATTGTTTCTCACACAAGAGATGAAGAAGCGTTGTACGAGGCAATAACAGGGAAATGATAGCCCAAGTACTAGAGGCAGCTGCAAATTTTGCCAGCCATGATCTGCTTGAGGGCTTGGTGGAAGTTGAATGCTTAGCTAATAGCCTTGGACATCATACGGTTGCAACGTGCCAATAATGACCGCTATAAATGCGCCTTCCAATGGCTGCCTTTGAAGGTGTATATATTATTCACCAATAACTATAATATTAAATTGAAGTAATATGACTGACTGACAAATTTTTCTTCTAATTTTTTTAGTGCCCAAAGCAACCGAACATGAGCAATGATTGTGTGTACTATGTGATGTAGTACATGAAGGATATAATCACGCACGGTCCTGAAAATATTGAACCAAATAAGGTATATTATATACCCAATTCATTTATGACTACATTTGGTCAATTATATATTACAATATCTAATTTTCATCTATTGTTTCCTTTTGTGCACATTATTTTAATGCCTCCTACACGATGCTTAACAACTCACAAATGGAAGAAGTGGTTAAAGAGTTGACAACATCTTTGCAAAGTGAAAACTTTGAATGATCATAAATTTCTAGATACTAATTTGTTTGTTTTAAAGTTTTGGGTTTTAATAACGTATACATGTACATGAATGACTATAAATATATTCTGATTTATTGTATTGTTCTGTATATAAATGAATGTAAATATTTATTCTGATTTGTTCTGTACAAATATATATGTAGAGTGATATCAAAAGCAGAAAACCCCCTTCCCATTTTTTTTTAAAAAATTAGTTTCAATAAATAATGGTTGTTATCTAACAACCATTATTTAACGATTGTTTAAATATATTCATTAGAATTACTATCAATTTATAATGGTGGTTTTGAAAGAACCGTGATATATGTATAACATATATAACATGAAGGTGGAATATCACCTAGGGGGTGAATAGGTGATCTCAATAATTCTTTTCGTAGTATGATGTATAAACAATGAAAGCAGTAAAGAAGTAAGGAGAAATGACACAGAGGAATTATACTGGTTCGGTCTAACTCCTTGACCTACGTCCAGTACCCAGACACTCCGGGATTTTCACTATCTCACAAATACAATTACACACTCTGTAACTCAGGATGATCCTTTCTCTCTAGGACTCACTCCCCCTTACAAGTTGTAATTGTACACCCATACTCAAGATACTTCTACCTTGAGATTTGAACGAATGTAAAACAAATGATAAAACTCTCTCACAGAGTAGATGAATAATAAACACTGAAGCTCAGTAATATCCGAAGATATATACAGAACAGAAAGTGAACAGTTTGAATGCTTTGTCTGTGTATGCGTTGGTTTGTACTGATGAACTCAATCCTTTGTGTATTTATAGTAGTTGAAAATTAGAGACCATTGTAGGATCTGAATTTTTCCGTTTGAATATGTCCGTTGAGAGCATTTAAGCATTCGCGTCTATTTCGACAGAATGGGTTAACCTTAATTGTTTTCAGCGCGTTGTCTCTGTTTCATGGAATGTTTGCTGCTTGATTGCTCATCAAAATTCAAACAATGGTTAATCATTTGAAAATCACTCAAGAAGATAATTAGTAATATCATAGATAATATTGAGTGATATAGAAAATCAATTCAATCGAATAATGTTGCAGAGATGATTTGCGTCAGCTGATGGTCATACTCGAGTATGTTATTCTGTGTACTCGAGTATCCCTTGTTGAACCACTTCACAGATGCTCAATACTCGGGTAGGCCATTTCTCATACTCGAGTACCATACTCAAGTATCTATATCCAATACTCAAGTATCGTTGCAACAAGATCATATCAGAGGCTTCACACTGTCAATATTTGAGTAGCCTTCTCAATACTTAAGTATTCCTGAGATTCAGTTATGCTTTGATCTTGATCATACTTGAGTATTCAATCTTGAGTACTTCCCGAATACTTCCTGAATTTTTCCTGAATACTTTCGAATACTTTCTTAATACTTGAGTATCCCCTTGCAAAATGACTTCACGAAGCCCATATCTCGTCAATACTCAAGTAGCTCATTTCATACTTGAGTATCCTATATCCAATACTTGAGTATCTATATCCAATACTCAAGGATCGTTATAGCAAAAACATATCAAGAACTTCAGATTTGTCAATACTCGAGTATCATATTCTTCATACTCGAGTAGCTCCTGTTCTTCGCTGAAGAAATGAACGAATACTCAGGAATTCATTTCATCATACTCGGTACCACTCACATACTCGAGTATCACAATTTCCATACTCGAGTATTACTCAACCAGAGAGCAAGTATCATATTCAACAATCAACATACTCGAGTAGCTCCATCCCAATACTCGAGTATCTCCATTTTCCAGCAACTGATTCCCGATATTACTCAACTCAAGTATCATCTTCGAATGTCAAACTCCTGGCTACCATATTCTACGTTGTTGTGCAGATTTTAGACTTTCAAAGATGCAGTAGTATTGGCAATACAACGGGCAATTTCTAGTGAGCATAGCGTCTTCTGTATAGCTTCAAATTTGGCAAACCACTCATGCTTAGGAAGCTTTTTATGTCTTCTTTTCAGTTCAATAATAATCAACTCCAAATTCATTGTATTTCGTCCATTAACATCAGATGAATGGAGGTTGTTCTTGATCAGCGTTTTTCCAGCATCCAGAACAGACTGTCAACTTCAAAACATCATATCTCCTTCAATTGATCTTAGTTTTTTGTGTTCTTAATGTTTTTGAAAAGGTATTTGAGTCTAGTTTCCAATGGAAGTATTTGAAGCTAAATTGGATTTTTCGTTTGTGAGATACACTCAAATTACCGAAGCTTGGTCTGGATTATGACGGTGATGTTTGTGGCAACTTGCAAAACTCATAGATCTCTCATATTGACTCCTTTGGACTTGAAACTTTGTCAAAGATACGCATTGGGGTTCTAGTTTCATACAAAATTGGTTTCACCCCAATCGGGCTTCTGGTTGGAGAGATATCATTGAATTACCAGACGTCGTCTGAAACAGAGTTGAGCAGAGTAGCTGAAGAACACACTATTACTCGAGTATTAGAGTTCGCTACTTGAGTATTGGTGCCATACTCGAGTATTGAAGTGAGATACTCGATTATTGACGGGATTTTTGCCTGAATATGAGTTGTTTAAGTATCATACTTGAGTATTGATGTGTTGTACTCGAGTATTGCTTCAGGAATGCAACTATCACTTATTTTAACTCTGCCAATTCAACTTCCATTTGATCATAGAAACTTTCATATTGATATTATTCTTTCTTCAATCTCATCTCTTGATCATTCTCTATAATTTAACTTGGAATAACCTACAATAAACAAAGTAGCTAGTCAATGTATATGATATAAACTTTTTGCTCTAGATAATGGCATCAATATAAGACATCATCAAAACTAATCATAACTAACATAACGATTGTTAAAGTGAAAATGTTATGTATTATGCAAGCATTATCACATTTTATGATGGTTATTTATGAGTCTCCATTAATTATTATTACAGTAATGTGCATATCATGGCCTCACCAAGTCTCAATACATAACGGGTGTTATATTATAACCATTATATCATGCCTAGAATAAATAATGACGGTTCGAACGTTATAAATGGTCGATAATAACCATCGTAAAAGGTATTTTATATAGTAGTGTTGGTATATGTGTATTTTTTCCCTTAATTATGTAACTAAATCTCAAAAAGTCAGTTCAAATAAAAATTTAGTTACTTAACTAGTTGGTCTCTCTAAATTATAAAATATGATTTATATTTGGATGATATATTAAAAATTTTGTTTAAAAATATTTTAATTGGGTATAATTTTTAATAAAAGTTGCTACATTTGTGTTTTTCCCGCCACTCATTAGTCAAATACGCCGAAAGAAGCCGCGGTTGAACATCAATCTTCAAGAGTGACCCACCGAACCACAAAAAAATAACTTCTATCAAAATTTACTTTTTAAATAAGTCTATCCGAGACCGCCTCTATCCCAAACGATCCAACCGTTGAACTTAAATCACTGTACGACAGAGTTTTTCACTCCTCAGTCAAATAGGCTGAAATAAGTCGCAGTGGAACATCAATCTTGAAGAGTGACCCACAAAAAAATGAAAATGTAACGTCGATGTAGACCTTTTGTTAGAACCAGCTATCACCCAAAAGGGGGCTGAATTGTGTGTTTGATAAAAACTTTGGAACTTTGCAAATCTTTTCGCAATTTACTGAAAACAGTTCGTATGACAGAAATACCTTATAAAGAGATAGTCAGTCATTTAAACATATATGCTGAGAATATAAGAGTTAAGGAAAGAGAATATGCAAACAAAGATTTATACTTTGGTTCGCCAATCCTTGACCTACGTCCGAGTCCCCAAGCTTCACTTGAGATTTTCAATCCACTATCTTCTTTCAACTTGATTACATGCTCGTCTTTCTTCAAGTAATCCTCTCACTAGGATTCACTCCCTCTTACAAGCTGTAATCAATACATCCACTTGATTACGCACTCTGTATTCAAAGTAATCCTTTCACTAGGATTCACTCCCCCTTACAAGTAATCAATACAATGGGTTTCCCACTCAGATCACCCAATCTTGAGTATCACTCGAATAAAATGATAAGATGATTACAATGAATCTTCTCTCTCGAAGTAAATGAATAAACACTCGAAGTACAATATAAATCATTTCACTCTTTAGTGATGAACTATACAAGCATTGAGAATAGAGAGCGTGTGAGCTAAATGTAGGATTTAGAATATCAGCATTTCGACAGTGCAAGCTCAAGTGAAGAACATTGAGCAATTCTTCCAGGTTTGAATATGACCCTTGTGAGCATATATGTCCGTTGGAACTATTCGATTGTTGGAGAAATATTATCATTGAAGCTTCTGACATCATCATCTGCTTTTTGATAATCTGATTTTTAATCCTTCGTTTGATTATCTGAAACTTGCTAACAAACATGATTAATAGCATTGAGAAGTATAGAAGTAGAAATCAATTGATAACAATCATTTTTGGATTCTCGGAGACGTTGTGGGACTGAGCTCTGCTGTCTGACTCGAGGTTGCATTTGACGGCTCAAGTTCTTCTGGCCTCGATTGGCTCTTCATAAGTTGCTCATCCTTGATGTGGCTCGAGTTAAACAAATTTTGGCTCGAGTCAAGAGTACTTCGAAAATGCAGAAATGAAGTTCTGAAAAATATTGACTCGAGGCATATAAAAACTTGGTTCGAGTTTGGCCTTAGACTCAAGGTTGCATTTGAAGAGGCTCGAGTTAGTTCTTCACATTTGAGCTTTATCAGGTTGCTTTGACTCGAGTCGTCACTTACTGGCTCGAGTCAAAAAGTCTTCTCCATTCTTCAATCTCTCGGGTTGGTCATTGACTCGAGGTGAATTTTCTGGCTTAAGGTAAAAACCCTCTCAAAATGTCTAACTCTTGGCCTTCACTCAGACTCGAGGTGGAACTTCTAGCTCGAGGCAAAATCCTCCTTTTTGAATTCTTTGTTCTTTGACTTGAACTTGACTCGAGGAAGCGCTCATCAAAATTGGTTGCTTCCAAATTCTATGAAACACTTTTTGAGTCTAGATTCATATGAAACTCGTTTCACTTCATTTGGTTGTGTATAATGTGAGCTATGTCCAGAAAACCGAGCCTATGCTGAAATGAATCCAGAATTTCGAGTGTCAACTTTTGAAGGCTATATCTCCCTGGTCTGAGCTCATTGTTTGTTGGTTTAAGTCTTGATGGAACACATTTTGAGTCTACTTTCAAATTCCACAGGTTTCAGCTCAATTGGATTTTTAGTTTGTGAGATACACTCAAAACATCGAAGCTTGGTCTGCAGTGTGGCGTGAATTTCACTGTCAACTTCCACAATTCATAGCTCCTTGATCGGAACTCCTTTTGGTTTGAATTTTATATCAAAATGACGTATTGGGAGTCTAGTTTCATATGCCACTGGTTTCACCTCAATCCGATCTCTGGTTTGGGAGATATCGTCGAATTACCAGATCTCACCTAAGTGGAACGTGAAACAGTAGAAGAACGAGTTGCCGAAAACACACTGACTCGAGTCAACTAAAGCCCGACTCGAGTCAACTCGTTCCAAAGAGCGAAAATGACTTGAAAATCACTATTGGCTCGAGCGAAATATGGCTGACTCGAGTTAAGACCCTGACTCGAGTCAAATGATTTTTGGCTCGAGTACCCTATCAGATGTGCAAAACACTGTAGAAGAAGTTCTAACTCGAGTTTAGGCACTTGGCCCGAGTTAGTTCATCCCAAATCTTGATTTTGCTTATTTTAACTCTGATTTGAGCCATTCTAACTTCCATATCATTGTAGAGACTTCTAGAATCAATCTAAGAACTTGTATAATGATTTTCTCATTCCATTCAACAAGATCTTCTTTTTTTCTTCTTCTCTTGATCATTCTCCATAACTCAACTCTTTCTTTCTTCTCTTCTCTTGATCATTCTTTATTATTTGACTTCACATCTTCTTTGATTCAATTTCTTTCTCTAATTCAATACTTCTTGATCATTCTTTATAAATGAACTTCACATCTTTGATTCTACATGAAATATAAGAATTAATCAATGTAGGAGATAGATATACTATACAAGCTTTTTGCTCTTAAGAATGATATTTATATAAGACATCATCAAAACTAATCATATCTAACACTTTTAGCGGTTGCGGTAAATTACTTATTTTCATAAGGTTTATTTGCAATTTAGCACTTACAAAACCATAATGATATAACATATCCCTAATATAAAATTGTCATTAAAATTGCACCTTCGCCTTAAATTTTATTTGAAAGAACACTTTTATTTTTTAAAAAAATTATGCGTGTTCAACCCCATTTCAATAGCCACCTTACCTCGGTAGATTACCTATACTAATGATTGTAATTAGCTCTTGATTTGCCAGCCTAGAGTACGGTGCACCGATCTTTTGAGCTAAAGCGAAAGATCCAACTCACTCCCTTGACCCCATCAATTAATTTTGTGTTGTGTAGGTTAGTGGTAAAAACTATTTTTAACATTATTTACGATTTATAAGTAAGTATGTGAGATAAGTTTTATTTTAACTTAGATGAATGTAATTTTTTTTTTTTTTTTTACCCATCCGGTATCCACAGCCTTCATCCCCACTAACTGGATCTCGACCAGGGTCGCACATCTAGTTTTGGTGGGTGAGTCTCCCGACGGGCTTTTTCTCGCACTCACAAGGGTCGAACTCGAGACCTTACTTCACTTACCATTTGTGCTAAGCTCGTTGGTAGATGAATGTAGTTTTTTTTTTTTTTTTTTGGGTTAAAAAAAGTTTAGGTGGGGGTAGACACTGGTATCCCACTAGGGCCTGGACATGCCTCCAGGCTCAAAGAACGCTTACAGAGGTATTTACAGATCGCCCACCAATAAAGCCCTCACATCGACCCGTGAGTATTGAACCTCCTATCTTTTCAGGTGAAGACCGATACTTTAGCCAACTATACTACTCTTCCTTGGTGATGAATGTAGTTTTTTTTTTATACAAAAAAGTTTAGGTAGAGGTAGACCGCGTACCTCCATGGTCGTGGCATGCCTCTAGACTCAAAGAAATATGTATGTGCATTTACTGAGATTCAGCCACCAACGGTATCTCTCACATCAATCAAGAGAATCAACTTTCTTCCTTTTAGAGTAAAGGACGACACCTTAACTAACTGTGTCAATCTCATTGAGATGAATGTAGTTTTTAATCCAAGTTAAGCATGTTTCAGTGCCTCACACAATGCGAAAGCCCAACCAAACGAATCTGAATCAACAAGGAAAACCATTAAAAATAAAAAGGAAAAATCAGTACACTTTTCGGTTTGATTTGACGGTTTCGCTCTCCTTTTCTTTCAAATTTAAAATATCTTTTTTGCTTATTAATACTTTTTACAAACCTAGTTTATTTTATTTCATTGTTGTGACTGTTTCTTTGCCTAGCCCCTCTCTCTGCTCTGGGCGATTCGGTTCTGGGAAACGAAGGTATGAAAATCTCATTTCTCTGATTTTGCATTGACCTATTTATTCATACCATAAGCAATGCATTTCGATCTGTGTATTGTAATTCTTTCCGCTTGGTCGACGCACAATGCCCATCAAAATTGTTTTCATTACCCATTCGAGTTTTCTGTTTTTCTTGAATAATACTTGTTCGGGGCCATGATTTTCTTTTGCTTTACGAGAATTATTTCGGTATTGATCTGCTGGTGCGATGACTGTTTTTTCATGTTCTTGTCTGCTTAAACTTCTAGATCTGTTCATTGGGTTGCTTGGTAGAAGCTTTGGCATCTGATCTCAATTTATCGCCTATTATATTATAGTAGTTTGTAGGATTTCAAACTGGATCTTCAGTTTGTTCTGACCGGCATTAATTTTTTAAATGAATGGAATAATCTGAATTTCACTTGTTCTTTTATGAAGGATATTGTCATAGAAAGAAGTAATGTCAAGAAATTCACGACAACGAGTGAAACTAATAATTCATGACTGTTAATCCAGAAAAGAGAAATAGTGGATTGCGTGCCATTTTCACCTCATTCTCTACAATTTGTTTATATGATATCGTTATTCTTTTTCCGGTACTAAGCATGCCTAGCATATTATTCAAAACGCTTTTAATTTTTAAAATTTAGAGTCATTTATTCTTGTCATTGACAAGTAATTTAGCTGTCTACTCACAGTTTGGACCACTGGTTAAATAACTGCCTGCAGTTTCCTAAATAAATGGTGTTGAAGCTTTGAAGAATATATATAATCGACTCCTAAAATACTCCAAGTAGTTTGAAATCTCACTCGTTGTTGATACAAATGGGTCGTGATTATTTTAAGTGTTGGATGTTGAATTTTTCTAAAGCAAGGTTGTGCAATGCAGGTGTAGCCACTTAGGTTCAAACTAACAACAAATGGGTCGTGGGGTTAGTAGCGGTGGTGGTGAGAGTTCTTTGGGATATCTCTTTGGAAGTGGGGAGAATCCTACCAAAGCCCCAGAGGCACCAGCTCAAGCTCAGCCTACACCATCTGCACCAGTTCAAGCTCAGCCTACACCAGCTGCTCCAGTTCCAGCTCAGCCTACAAATGAGGGGCTTTCCCAAAAGGCATCTGATGCATCACCACCAACTGAAAAGCAAGTTCCAGCTGGAGTGCCTGGGCATCTTACCAACAACTACCATCGTTCTGAAGGGCAAAACTGTGGCAATTTCATCACGGTAGAGTACTCTTAAACCTTTTTATAGTTTGTTTGAAACATAATGAATGATTTTCTATACCCAGTAGGTTGGTAATATTCCATATATTGTTGCTCTTGGCCTTAGCCTTGGAAATTCTGAGGTTGTTCATTTTCTCAATCTTTATAGTTGGATATGAGGATGGGAATCTCCTTTACTACTACTCCGTTATTGACTATGTTCATTGAAAAAGTAATGAAGAAGGTGTTATGCTAGTGTAAAAAAGTTAAGCTAATGGCAAAACAAAATTCAGAATAACAATAATACTGCAAAATGGGAAATCCTAGAAGCATTAGTTATTGGTGAAAAACTGCTTAGTTGAAAAGAATTTCGATATCTGCACTACATACCTTCTCTTCACTGGAAAACAAGAGTTTATAAGCATTGTTTCTGTTATCAAATTTGAATATGAAATGCAAATGGAAAAGATTCTATTTGACTTTTAAATGAATTATATATCTGATCAGATTTCTGGACTAAGTGAAAAATAAATTGCAATGCATGCTGTAAACGTTGTATATCTACAATAACCAAAATAAGTTTAAGCAATAATTGATAGAACAATATAGTCACAAGTCTCCAAATAGTTACATTTCATTGTAACAGATTCTTAAAGAATTTACTGTGATCCAATGATGTCATCTTCATATTCTTTTGGGAACTGTAGCTGTATCAATAAGAAACCACTAGAAAACTTTGAAGGTGAAAGAAGTATAAGAATCAATTCAACAAGCAATAGTCATGCACCAGTATGAATGAGTAATTCTCTGAGATAAGGATGGAACACGGAGAGAGAGAGGGAGATCAGAAGAGGTAATATTGGTGGCAGAGCTTTGAGGAAAAAATTCTCCCATGGCAAGTTGAATCTTTTAGTAGAAATTGAGATGTTTGAAGTATTTTTCTTGCTTATTAACCGAAAAACATAAAAGGTCCAACAGAGCACTGCATTTAGGTCTATTAAGACCCTTTTTTGTTGCAGTTGATTTGAGTTTTTGTATACAAGTTCTTCACTTTCCTCCTAAAGAAGTAACTCTTAATTTTTTGGATTCTGATTGTGATGCTGGTTTTGTGGTTCATTCATGATCTTACATGACTTGACCGGATCCTAGTGCAAAGAAATCACAAAGTCATGGCCCATTAGTGATTTTTGGCTGATCGCTTCATAAGAAGTTAGTTTTATGACATTTGGGTTGTGATGGTTCATTTATGATGCAACATAACCCGGTAGAATCCTGGCACAAAGAAATCACAGAATCAAGGAATTTTTCGCCTATATCATGTTTGAACTTCCCATAGTAACAATTATTACTTGTGATAATAATACATGGATTAAAGGTAGCAGCATCATGCATTCATGACACAGGAGTCAGGGTTGAGTGAAATTTCTGTTTTCCTGTCAACAGCCCACTTGCTATGACTGTAAAAAGGGATTCCTTTTCCTTTCATGCAATGTCTATTATGTTACTGTAACCTACTTGGTACTTTCTATATATTTCAATCACTTTTTGGAAGTAGGGACAGTATTATCATCATCTGCAGACTCATTTTCTCTGCATTTCATTTCATTTCGTGGTCCAAACAAATTCATGGTAATGGAGCCAAACCAACATCTTTCTTAATGATTGTTGTATCTGTTTGGATGCAGGATCGACCATCAACCAAGGTTCATTCGGCCCCAGGTGGTGGATCTTCCTTGGATTACCTTTTTGGTGGTCCTCCTCCTGGAGACAAATGATTCATCTGTATGAGTAATGGCGATGCTTAAAATACATCTTAGTGTCTGTCTTGTGTTTAACACTGGGCTTGTTTGTTCATTGCGCTGTTGAATCAAATTTGCTTGACAATGTTATTCTGGTTAATTGACTAAAATGTGCTGATGATCCAATATGTGGTATTTAATTTCTTCCCCTGTTCAATGTTGTAATTTTACTATACGTATCAGATGGTATATTTATTAATGAAATTTCATATTCTTGTTAGCTAAAAATTAAACTTGTTTCTTTAAAATATTTTAAACCAAAATTGATAAATGTCAAATGTCCTGCAATAATCACTATACTTATTATTGAAATGGTACTATGGTATAGGGTTTTATACTTATGTCACAGGAGAAGAAAACTTCTCCCCGCCAACAACAAACGACACCGTCCCTCAATCAAAGAATCTCTTCTTCTCTTGTTTTTTCCCGATTCCACCCTCTTTCCTCTTATCTCTCTATCTCTCCCTTCGATCTCTTCCAAAAGAGGTAAATCAGCTTCCTCTTCTTTCTCTCGTTTGTGTTTTATACTCTTCATATAGATTGTCATCTAATTAGAATGTCCATGCTTTGTTATTAACCTCAAATCTACGAAATCGGTTGAATCCTTTACTTGTACTTTCCATCGGACTTGGCTCGGTTGCACCGGAAACCGTTTTACTTGCCGGAGATGGACTGGGACCGAACGGTTTTAATCATAAATCTCTCAAAACAGTCGGATCCATTCCTTATTGTAATAGCTAAAGGGAGCGTAATTACTGTAGTGGGCGGCCAAAAACCTTCAAGTTTGAAATACCTAACAGATTCTCAAGGATAGATAGGGACGAAGGAAATAAAATTATATGACAAGGATAAGAAAATAAATTTACTCGAGGCATCGGTACAAATCGGTTGAAAGAACAAAGTGCGAAGCAATCAAAGAAATCTCGGGGAGAAGGAGAAGTAGAGAGAGAAGGGAGAGAAAATCAAACCGTACCCAATAAAATAGAGTGAACGGTGTCGTTTGTTGTTGGCAGGAGAAGTTTTCTTCTCCTGTGACATAAGAAGTATAAAACCCATATTTATAAATTAAATTTAATGTTTATTTTATTTAAAAATTAAACTCGTCTTTTTGAGTGAAAATTTAAGAAAAAGTCATCCAAAATTTCAAAATCCCGAATTAGGTTTGGTTCATACAATTATAAGAAATTTTTTATAAATATTCCAATATTGGTTTGAATGTCCATTACCTTTTCAAGAAGAGTCTTTTGGGATTTCTACACTTAAAGCCATATAATCTATGATATGAATGACTTAGTGGGAGTTTTATATGATTAATGTAAATAACTTATAAAACTTCATAATATACCATTATGTAGATTTACTCCTTTGTATGTAACTCTTTTAATGGAAGTTAATGATTCATTGCCTATATATAGTAGGCATGTATCAAAGGTTGGAAGAGAACAATAGAAATAAGAATCACTACTTTTCCCTTGCTCTTCATTTCTCTCTTGCATTTCTTCATCTCCCTCATCTTAATCTCTCTTGTATTTTACTTAGTTTTATAATACGTTATCGGTCACGATAGCTATAACGAAGGTATGATTTCTTTAACAATTTCATCTACTTTCTTTAATGATTTTATTATATGTTTATTTATATATCTCTGGATAATCTAAACTACTATATGGAATTAAAAATACTCTTTTACCGATTGTTTTTATACATCGAGTTCCATGGTTAAGATTGGAGATTATTTAATATTTTATATAGTACTTTTACTATTTATCATTATTCATCCATCAATTTTATTCATGCACAAAGCAATTGAATAGTAATTTACAATTGTTTTACTATTTACATTATGTTAGTTCTCTATGTGTTTTGATGATCACGCCAATTGTAAACAAAAGATGTAGATTTGTCTTTGGTAAGTTGAAAACTTATTGTCAAGACAAAACTCAAGTTTTGGTTTCAAAACTCGAGTTTTGGACTTGCGTAGAGTTGCTCCTTTTCAATGATCAAGCAAAATTTGAGTTTTCGATGAAAACTCGAGTTTTGGGACTTACGAGAGCACTCGGTTTTCATTAACGACAAAACTCGAGTTTTGATTTTAAAACTCGAGTTTTGGTCATTCGTAGAGTCTTGAACTTTTTGAACTAAGTTTCGCGCTACAAGCGTAGGTTTCATGTACAAGCGCGAGAATCTTGCTTTGCTCGAGCTTTCGTGAGTTTTCTCTAAGTTAAGAGAAAACTCGAGTTTTGGTTTCAAAACTCGAGTTTTGACTTGACAGAGAGTTTTCACGTTTTCACTTAGTCTTTGAAAACTCGAGTCTTCGGAAAAACTCAAGTTTTGACTTGGCACAATTTCTCAAAGTTTTCATAAATATATGAAAACTCGAGTTTTGATTCCAAAACTCGAGTTTTGAGCCAAGCGAGCAATGCATCTTTCTAAGATTTAAAAACTCAAGTTTCCAACAGAAACTCAAGTTTAGGCTTGGCTCGATTTCTCAATGTTTTCATACTTAAATGGAAACTCAAGTTTTGAACCTTTTCAATGTTTTGAAAACTCCAATTTTGATGTTTTTGGACTTAAGTGTACTTGTTTTTATTAAAAGT
This sequence comes from Acacia acuminata, assembly GCA_019022655.1. Taxonomy (NCBI): domain Eukaryota; kingdom Viridiplantae; phylum Streptophyta; class Magnoliopsida; order Fabales; family Fabaceae; genus Acacia; species Acacia acuminata. Next base: position 1,112,224 of record JAFJYI010000244.1, on the reverse strand, counting down.
CCAAAACTCGAGTTTTGTTTTGAAAACTTGAGTTTTGAGTTTTAGCCAAAACTATGTCCAAAAGCTCAAATCGTGACTTTCCTCTCGGATGGAGGAAACTCGAGTCTTGATATTGAAACTCGAGTCTTTCCTTAAGTGCTCGTTGAAAACTCGAGTTTAGAAGAACAAACTCGAGTTTCCATCGCGATGACGAAATTCAAATCATCGAATTTGTAAAACCTTCATGTTTGATTTCAATACTTCCTATAATTATTCTTATACATTCCCAAATATGTTTAACCACTTTGTTAGTGAGTTTCGACATATTTGAGAATGGTTATTGAAGGTTTAAAGCAAAAACAAAAAGTGATGTCAAGACATTAAATGCAAAACCCCAAAAGTTGCATACTTTTGGGTAATCCATCTGCACACGTTTACAGAGCATTAAAGAATGTTTTCTACATCCAGCAGCTGCTATTCCAACGGACAAATTCGTAGAGAGTCAACTCTGAACTTCTGCCCAGCTGGATTAAGTAAAGTTTAGAGAGAGAAGAAGACCTAAACTGAACAAGAACCTTGTCTAATGAAGGCAACGGTTATAATCAAGATCACAATGGTCATTTAATGCACTCTTAGTATAAATAGAGTTGCATTCAATTCTTCTAACAACCACAACTGCTGAAAACGAAAATCATTCAAGTCTTGCATTTATTCTCTCTGTTTTCAACTGTGTAGTATCTATTGATACATTAGCTTCAGTGTTTATCATTATCTACTCTTAGAGAGAGTTCTTACTTGCAAATCATTTATTGTAAAGAATCACAAGTCAAGGGGACTTGGTGATTTGGGAGTTCATTGATTACAACTAGTAAGGGGGAGTGAGTTCTAGTGAGAGAACTACTGTTGAGTGCTGAGTGTGTAATCAATTGTAATAGTGAAAAACCAGAGAGTCTGGGGACTGGACATAGGTCAAGGAGTTAGACCGAACCAGTATAATCTCTTGTGTTTTCCTCCTTCTTCTTTACTCTCTGCTTACCTCTGTTTTTTTCTTGCCCAAAATAGAGCCATTTTGTAAAGTTTTTAAAATCCTCAATTCACCCCTCTCTTGGTGATTAAGCTCCACTTTCACATTATTGCATAATGCTTTACTTTTGCACAATATATGTTACTAACTTTAACAGAACATAACATTTTACTATTATTGTTGCTAACTTTAACATAATATAACATTTTACTTTTATTGTTATGTTATTGTTGCTAACATAACATTTTACTTTTATTGTTGCTTGACATAATATTTTACTTTTATTGTTATGTTATTTTATATTTAATGCAATCTCTTTTATGTTATTAATATTATTATGGCTAGAAGCCATACAATTCTGTTTTCCTATTCTAAAATTATATGACCAGAAGTTATATCATTTTAATTTCTTAATTTTATGGCCAGAATCCATATAAATTTAATTTCTCGTTATGAGAACTATATGGCTCAAGCCATAAAGTTTTAATTCTTATTATTATACTTTACTTATTGTCTTTCTAAATTTCATATTATTATGATTAGTATTTTTATGTTAATAATTCTTGCTTATTTTTTTAATTAATCGACCCATGGTAGTGTAGATTTTACCTGAAAACGGAAGGAGAATGAAAAATTGTAAAACGTAAAATCGTAATACAGAACGTAGATTTTACCTGCATATATATATATATATATATAAATTCAAGAAAAGTAAGGCACCTACCAAAGATCCATACATATACTTGATCAATGCAATATTGATAACTTCTCATTTTTAATAGACTTGAGATATGTTTTGAGATATTTTTGGAAGTCATCAATACTAAATTAAAGAGATTTTATTGAGATTTTAAGAGATATCAATTTGGATGCATTATTTGAGGGATTTCAATTTAAAATATAAATTTCAATAAAATAATAGTATTTATCCTTCGGTTTACGCTTTTTGAAAAAAACGCACCATTTTTACGTTTTGTAGCGTGTTTTTTTATGTTTTTACAAGTTTTACATTTTTTGCTCAAACAAAAAGCGTTTTGCTAAAAATTAAACATAAAAAAACGGTGATTTTACGTTTTAAATCGTGTTTTTTGACTACCATGGTCTGAACCATGACAAATACAACAAGAACAAACCTTGCAAAACTTGAATTTGTGGCTCTTGATATTACCAAAAATAATTATTTATCTTGGATGTTGGATGCGGAAATCCATCTGAATGCCCATGGTCTAGAAGACACAATTAAAGAAGGAAATCAAGCATCTAATTAAGATAAAGCCAAATCCATGATTTTCCTTCGCCACCATTTACATGAAAGTTTAAAAATTGAATATTTGATGCTGAAAGACCCACTGGTTCTTTGGAACAATATAAAAGAAAGGTATGATCATCGAAGATGGTCATCCTCCCAAAAGCTCGTTATTGCTAGATGCATCTGCGTTTACAAGATTTTAAAACTGTGAGAGAGTATAACTTAGTCATGTTCAGAATTACTTCTCAATTAAAATTATGTGGATAAAAGATTATTGATGAAGATACGTTAGAGAAAACATTCTCCACATTTCATGCATCCAATTTGCTCTGCAGCAGCAATATCGTGAAAAAGGTTTCAAGAAATATTCTGAATTAATTTCTTGTCTCCTTGTGGCTGAACAAAACAATGAGCTTTTATTGAAAAATCGGAATCCCGTCCAACGAGGTTCAACTCCGTCCCCGAAGTGAATGTAGTAAGTAATGAATATTTTAGTGGCCGAGGACGTGGACGTAAAGGTGGCTACAACCGTGGCCGTGGCCGTGGTCCAAATCGTGGTGGATCAAATTCTCGCCCTAAAGGGGGGGAAGATTGAAAAGAACCCCGGGAGGGATACTAGTGGGAATAACAAGCATTCTGAAAATGCATGTTATCATTGTGGTGGCAAAGGTCATTGGTCTCGTACCTGTCGTACACCAAGATACTTCATTGAACTTTACCAAGAATCACTAAAAAGTAATGGTATAGGGTCAAAGATTGAAGTAAATCATGTTGAGAACTCCAAGTTTGAGGATGTTGATTTTACTCATTTGAATATTGATAAGGCTTAGAATTCTCGAGTTTGAAGATGTTGATTCTACCCATTTGGATGTTGCTGATTTCTTAGTATAAATTATCTTTTCCTATTTGGAGCTATTTGGTTTTAGTATGTTTAAACCAATGTTTTGAAAACCGGACCGGCCCGTTCGGACAGGAAACCGTCGAACCGACCGGAAAGCCGATCCGAGTTAAGAGGTGACCCCAAGTTCCGATTTGTCCCGGGGTCAACTCGGCCAACTCGGTCCTAACTCGGCCGAGTTGGTGAGTGTTGTTGTTGTTTTTTTTTTTTTTTTGTTTTTTGTTTTTTAAAAAAAGTGGCCTGAAAGTTTGAAACACCAACTCAACGGTGAGGAAAAACCCGAAATAGAAGGAGAAGGAGGAGAGATCCGAAGGCGAAGAGCACCTCCATCCATGAAACCTTGTTCTCGAAGGAGGAGTTGATCTTGTTTCACCGTCATTTGGTGTTCTTCGAAGGTCACTCTCGCAAGACTCACCGCAGTCCAAGATCGTCTCCATCGCCTAAATCCCGCCATCACCGGTCCTCTACCACCAAAGGTCGTCTCCATCGAGTCAATGGAAAAAAAAGATGGTTGCTAGCGATGAACATGGAGGTTGTGTCGGTGATGGAGGGAGGTTATGTCAATAATGGAGCGGGTCGTGATCGAGTCTTTGAGTCGGGAGGAAGGCAAGTGAAATTGTTTAACTTATGTCAAATTCAGAATTAAATATCCAACAATAAAACTTCAGTTTTCCTCGGAATTGTTTAACTTTTGTAATTTTCTACTTTTGCTTTTGCTAATAGTTCAATTGCTAGAGCTTAGTAAAGCCGAGCCTTGGCTACCTAAACCCTTTCTCGCCATCATTTAATGCTCTGCTTTGCTATATCCTGGAAGATTTAGTCACGTGAATTATCTCATTTTTTTTAAAAAATAAATAAATATAATATTACCTATTTTAATTAAATTATATATTTTTAATTAATACCTTTACGACTCCGGTTTGACTCGGTCGACCCACGACCTTAACCAGTACCTCCACCGGTTTAATGACCAGGTCCGGGTTTTAAACCTTGGTTTAAACTTTCTTCTATCATATGTATTTCTTTTAATTATGTTTTTATTTTTTTTTTCATGTATCTTTTAATGAAGAATGAATCGTATTAGCATCAATCTTGAAGATTTGTGTCTCGTTGATAAGCAACAACCCACACTATCTTGAAAAATGATAAATATTTTTCTTCCTTGGTAATGCAAGAAGCCAATGTTCGACTATATCCGGTAATATAAATTTGATTGAAGGCTCCTGGAAGAGCTAATATTTTGTTACCTAAAAGAACAAAATTATGTATTGATAATGCATTTTATTCTACCAAATCTAAGAGAAACTTATTGAGTTTCAAAGATATCTCAAGAAATGGATATCATATAGAAATAACAACTAAAAATGATCGTGAATGTCTTGCTATCACAAATATTGTCTCGGTAGAAAATGCATGTTAGAAAGTTTTCATGCTTTCTCTTCTGGTTTGTATTATACATTTATAAGCACAATTGAAACACATGCTATTGTAAACCAGAAGTTTACTAATACAAATTAGAAGTTTACCAATACAAACCAGCAGTTTGCCAATGTAAACCAGAAGTTTACTAATGAATTTAATGTTTGGCATGACTGGTTAGCCATCCCGGGTCAATCATGATGCGACAAATAATTGAGAATTCATGTAGACATACCCTGAAGTGTAAACAAATACCACAATCCCATGATTTCTCATTTGATGCATGTTCCAAGGCAAAGTTAATAATTCGGCCCTCACAAAGCAAAGTAGAAAGTGAATCTCTCATATTTCTAGAACGGATACAGGGAGATATTTGTGGGCCAATACACCCACCATCTGGACCATTTAGGTACTATATGGTTTTAATTGATGCATTAACCAAATGGTCACATGTTTGCTTATTATCTTCTCGCAACCTGGTGTTTGTGAGATTACTTTCTCAATTGATTAGATTAAGAGCACATTACCCTGATTATCCTATCAAGAAAATACGTCTTGATAATGCTTTGGTGAATTTACTTCACAAGCTTTTAATGAATATTGTATGTCCCTTGGAATTGATGTTGAACATCCTATTGCTCATGTTCACACGCAAAATGGACTTACAGAATCATTGGTTAAATGATTGCAACTTATTGGAAGACCTTTACTTATGAGATCTAATCTCCCAATTTCGCTTGGGCCATGCCATTTTGCATGCAAGCAATGTTAATTCGCATCGACGACCAACAAGTTACCTAAAATTTTCCCCCATACAAATGGTTTTCAGTCAAGATATGTGCCAGTAGCACCACCACAACGCACCAAAATGGGTCCTCAAAGAAGGATGAGAATATATGTTAGGTATGAATCTCCTTCAATCATTAAATATTTAGAACCATTTACAGGAGATTTATTTACTGCAAGATTTGCAGATTGTCATTTTGATGAATCGGTTTTCCCAACATTAGGGGAGAAAATAAGCGGTTGGGTAAAGAGATTAGTTGGAATGAATTATCATTGGCTCATTTTGATCCTCGTACAAGACAATGTGAACTGGAAGTTTAAAAGATAATTCATTTGCAAAATTTAGCTAATTGAATGCCAGAAGCATTTACTGACCCAAAGAAAGTGACAAAGTCATATGTTCCAGCTGCTAATGCTCCTATTCAAATTGATGTCCTTGAAGGACAACCTATTATAAATGAATCTAAAGCACGCCTGGAGCGTGGCAAGCCCATCGGTTCCAAAGATAAAAATCCTCGAATGAGAAAAGGAGCTAAGAATATAGATGGTCAAGTCGAGGATAATCAAGAAAAGTTAGTAGCTCCCGAAGAGTTATTATCTCCGGTAGAGAGATATCTCCGAGAAGAGAATGTTATAGTCCCGAAAGAGACCCAGGTACACGAAATATGTGAAAATAATGAGATCTCAATAAATTATTTTATGAATGGTATCGATGGGACCGAAATGAAGTCAACATTGACGACATCTTTGCTTATCATATAGCATATGATGTAATGAATGATAATGAGGATCATGATCCAAAATCCATTAGCGAGTGCCAACAGTGAAAGGATTGGCCCTTATGGAAAGATGCTATTAATGCAGAATTAAAATCACTGGCAAAACGAAAAGTATTTGGACCTGTAGTCCATACACCTGAAGATGTAAAGCCAGTTGGGTACAAATGAGTTTTTGTATGAAAGAGAAATGAAAAGGGTGAAATCACAAGATATAAGGCACGTCTTGTAGCCCAAGGCTTTACACAAAGACCTAGCATTGATTTTGAAGAAACGTACTCACTGGTAGTGGATGCAACTACTTTTCGTTATTTGATTAGCTTAGCAGTAAATGAAGGACTTGAATTGCGTTTAATGGATGTCGTGACTGCCTATTTGTATGTCTTACTTGACAATGAATTTATATGAATGTCCCTGAAGGACTCAAGGTGCCAGAAGCATCTAATTCAAATTCTTAAGAACAATACTCGATTAAGTTAAATAATTCTTTGTATGGCTTGAAGCAATCAGGGCACATGTGGTATAATTGTCTCAAGGAATATTTGTTGAAAAAAGGGTACAAAAATGACTCAATATGCCCATGCATTTTTATGAAAAGATCTAGAAATGACTTTGCCATAATTGCTGTTTATGTTGATGATATCAAGATCATTGGAACTCCTGAAGAGCTTCAAAAGGCAATTAATTGTTTGAAGAAAGAATTTGAATGAAAGATTTGGGCAGAACGAAGTTCTGTCTTGGACTACAGATCGAGTACCTAAAGAATGAGATCTTTGTATATCAAGAAGCTTATACAAAGAAGATCCTGGAGCGATTTTATATGGATAAGTCGCATCCATTATGTACCCCAATGATTGTAAGATCTTTGCAGGTTGATAAAGACCCATTTCAACCTCAAATAATTAGTGAAGAAGGTGAAGAAGAACTACTTGGTCCAAAAGTACCATATCTTAGTGCTATTGGAGCAGTAATGTATCTTGCTCAACACACACGTCCTGATATATCATTTGCTGTTAATTTATTAGCAAGATATAGTTCTGCACCAACATGGAGACATTGGAATGGAGTAAAACACATTTTTCGTTACCTCAGAGGCACCATGGGCATGGGGTTATACTACTCAAATGTATCCAAGCATGAATTGATTGGTTATGCACACGCTGGATTTTTGTCTGACCCACACGATGGTAAATCACAAACAGGTTATCTGTTTACATGTGTAGGTGCATCTATTTCATGGCGATCTATGAAACAGACTATATCAGCCACATCATCTAACCATGCAGAAATTCTAGCAATGCATGAAGCAAGTCGAGAATGTGTGTGGTTAAGGTCAGTATTACATCATATACGAACAACTTGTCATTTATCTTTAGAAAAAATGGTTCCAACAGTTCTATATGAGGATAATGCTGCATATATTGCCTAACTTAAAGAAGGATATATCAAGGGCGATAGAACGAAGCATATTTCGCCAAAATTTTCCTTCACTCGTGATCTTCAAAAGGATGGTGAAATAGATATCCGGCAAATCGGTTCAAGTAAAAATCTAGCATTTATTCACCAAGTCACTTCCGGAGCAATCTTTGAAAGACTTGTCCATGGTATTGGTCTTCGGAGACTCAAAGATCTCAACTGATGTTGTCAAGAGGGGGAGTCGATACACACTGTACTCTTTTTCCCTTATCTAGGTTTTATCCCACTGGCTTTTCCTAGAAAGGTTTTTAATGAGGCAGCATTGCACAGTGTATCAATAGATGTTGTACTCTTTTCTTTGGCTAGGTTTTTATCCCACTGGGTTTTTCCTAGTTAAAGTTTTTAATGAGGCACATTCATAATGGACATTCAAGGGGAGTGTTATAAATATTTCAATATTGGTGTGAATTTCCATCACCTTTTCAAGAAGAGTCTTTTGAGATTTCTACATTTAAAGCCATATAACCTATGATATGAATGGCTTAGTGGGAGTTTTACATGATTAATGTAAATAACTTACAAAAATTTATAATATACCATTATGTAGATTTACTCCTTTGTATGTAACTCTTGTAATGGAAGTTAAGGATTCATTGCCTATATATAATAGGCATGTATCAAAGGTTGGAAGAGAACAATAGAAATAAGAATCACTACTTTTCCCTTGCTCTTCATTTCTCTATTGCATTTCTTCATCTCCCTCATCTTAATCTCTCTTGTATTTTACTTAGTTTTATAACAAAATTCACAATTTATTTCAATGACAAATTATTGATTTGAGGTTTTGAAATTTTTGGAGATATCCTCTTGGAATTTTCCCTTTCTTTTTAAAGTTTTTTTTTTAAAAAAAAAAACCAAACTTGATAAATGTCAAATGTCCTACAATATGGATCATGTTTCTGGGCCTCAAAGGGCAGAATCCATCACACCTCAGTCCATAATGTCTCATGATCCAGGAGAACTTGCTAGAGCCTCTAATGCATTTCCTTATTGAGGTACAGATGGTTGTTAACATATGGAATTTTTTTAGAGGGTAAACGTTTTTTTAAAACAATTTTTATAGCCCATAAAAATTGGTCTAGTTGATAAGAAGTTTGGTTTATAAACAATTTTTGTTAGACTCAAAACTTGTTTGATTTTTGAAAAACTGTTCTAGTTGTCGGTTTTATTAGTGTTTCGACTCCAATTCAATCATAAAAACAGTTTTTTAATCCGAATCGAGCTGTCATCCAACGAATCCAAAAAAAAAATAAAAAATCTGTGTCTCCCCCTCTTTTTCAACACTCGCCTCTCATTCTCTCTCCTTATGGCCATCCTCTATCCCCTCTTCCTCAAATTTTCTCTCATCCATCTCTTTCTCTCATCCTTTACCATCTCTTCCTTAAAACTGGTCCGTTTTGGCACAAAACAATACATGGTGCCTTTTTTTTTAAAAAAAAATTTATTTTATTTTATGATACTAGAAAGATATTTCACCATATTAATCGGTACCGAAAAAATACTAAGCTGGTACTTTATAATCTTGAAAAATATTTCGGGGTTATTTGATATTAAAAAGATACTTCATGAAATACTAGCTGATACTAAAAAAAAAATTCATGATCTTGAAAAATTATTTTATGATCTTGAAGTATTTTTTTATGATTCTAAAATTATTTTTCAAGATCATGAAATATATTTTCGAGTGCCGCCTAGTATCCTTAGTCGATATCTTTTTAGTATCGGTTAGTACCCTAAAATATTTTTTCAATATCCTAAAATAATTTTTCAAGATCGTGAAATATTTTTTAGTACGGTTAGTATCGTGAAGTATTTTTCTATTACCCTATAGTACCCCGAAATATATAAATTGTTTTGGGTAAAGGAGCAAAAATACACATGTGCTTTTCCCTCAGGAGCGTCCAGCACCATATGCTTTCCGGAGGAGCAAAAATGCACGTGAGATTTCAAAATGGGTGCAAAAATCCCATCACAGTTAAATTCCTTTAACAGATGTTAAGTACGGTGTGAAAATACCAAAATACCCCCGAACTCGATCAAATCTTCTTCTCCTCTGCGAGCTCCATTCCAGTTCATTTTTTTGGAAAAAATACACTCCGCTCAACCTCAAGGTTCATCCTCTTTCCTTCCAAATTCATCATCAGTGTTCATCCTCTTTCCTTCCAAATTCATCATCTTCATCATCTGACATTACCAAATAGAAGGAAACAAATATGCAATTCATCAATCGAAAATAAACGCAAATCGAAGGCAATAAATGAGTGATTCATCAACTGAATATACCCCTAAGTTAATGGCAAAAAATCAGTGATTCATCAACTAAATATACACTCGAATTGAAGGCAAAAATATCAAAATCGTGGAAAACCCATAAGGCAAACCAATCAGCAAAGCATTGAACAAGAACCAATCGCAAATCACAAGCCAAAAATCAAAACCACTGGACCTTGTTGCTAATAAATCTTGACCTTTGTCTGCCATGAGTTTCGTCCAAACCCGTGGAGAAGAAGAAACACCTGTCGTGGTGAAGATATGCAGGGGTAAGTGGTCGCCTCTGGTAGAGGTTCTTTGCCGCCGCGATCTTCGACAACCTTGTCGACCGATCGGATTGCTCAAATTTGACACCGAGACCCAAGGGTACGAAATCTCCTTCACCGCCACCACCTTGGCCTCGCACGTCGGCACCGCCGTCTGACCCTCCACCTTAAAACAACCCCCAAATGTCGGCCGTCTTGTGTGTATCGTTGTTAGGGAAGGAAGCTAATCGAGAGCTTGAGAAGGGGGGTTGTTTTTAGATCCAGATCGAAGCTGGGATGGTCAGGACTCAGGTGAGAGCTTACGGCCAGTAGATCTGACGAGAGAAGGAGTGGGGGTAAAGTTGGCAATTAAAAAAAGTGTGACATTTTTTATTTTTTTAAATAGCGTGGGGCCCACCTTGAGACTAACGTCAGTTAAGAGAATTTAATGGTATGTGTATTTTTGCACCCATTTTGAAAGCTCATGTGTATTTTTAGTCCTCCGGAAAGCATATGGTGCTGGACTCTCCCGAGGAAAAAGCACATGTGCATTTTTGCTCCTTTACCCAATTATTATTTTTTATTTAAAAAAAGGCACCAGATGTTGTTTTAAGAAAGAGGATGGGAAGGCACAGAGGACTGAAGCCGGATTCCCCTTTATATGCATGTACACATGATAAAGAATCACCTCTCCTATTTTGTTTTTCCCCATTTACATAACTCTAAATGTTCCAATCTAACCAAATCTTTTACCATAACCATTTTTTATATGCTCTAAATCATATCATTATGGATCTAAAATTCTCCTAAAGGGAAAAGTTATAACTTCTCAAGATGTGATCTCCTTTGAAATTATACACACACACACTATCCTTTGGATCTCGAGAAGTCACTTTAGGCAAAAAGACAAAAAAATATCATTTGAACTTTAAAATCTTAAATAAATGATTTCCTACTAAAATGAGTTGTCAATTGTTATACTCTTATAGTTAATACCTATAGTCTTACAAGTAACAAGACAAATTTGATATTTCAAAGTTCAAGTAGTAATTTCTTGTCTTTTTCTCAATCTTTATTGTATTTATTATTATTATTTTTAATTTATGGCCATAGTTTGCAATAAATACCTATTGTATTAGTTTATCATATTCAACAAATTTAAGTGTAAGTTAAAACTATTAAACTTGAAATGTGAATTGTAAGTTTGATTGAGTTTACAACCAATATGAATTTAAGAGTGATTTGAAATGATTTTGTAAGCTAGAAATGTAAAATCGGTAAACTTGAAGAGTAAACTTACGAGTTTAACAACAATAATCCAAAATATAAGTCACTTTGGGAGCTATTAATTAATGATAATTTGTCAATTTTGTCCATGTAGTTAATGTTTAAATATGATTCATTATATTTTTTCTTTCCATTAAAACCTCATTTAGTATGGGTAAAGTTGAAATTTTCTTTGAATTTAAGACAAATTTAATGAGTTAACTATCATTTCTTAATTATAATGAATTAATTGAAGTGACTTATATAGTAGACTAAAATAGTACGATGGAATTTAATATAATTATTATGGGTTTAATCGTATTAAGTTCCATAATATTAGTTACATTAATTGCAAACAACGGCCATTAAAAAAAATAGTTAATACAAAAAGGATATCTAATTTGTGACTCATTGATATTGTGGCTCCGAGACGCAGACGAGTTCGGACTCCTCCAACTCGCCCCTCTCCCATTCTCTTTCCTATCTGCAGCATAAGCTACGCTTCAAATTCGTTCTCTTCACGGCCCTACGTATTGATGGCCGCTGCATCCTCTCTTTTTTTTTTTGGTCACAATCGCCCCAACGCTCTGTTTTTTATTTATATTTTTCTTAAAAAATATTTCAACCTTTCAGATTTTAACTATATATGGCTAAAATGGGTTAAAAGCTGATGCATTAAATTAACCCAGTTGGCTTAATCATACGGGCTACTTGTACCTAATGATCTAATTAACTTGAACTAGGTTCTATCCATATAAAATATGGATTAGTTTGGTAAGATTAATTTTGAAATTTTAAGGGACAAAATTAATTAATAATATCAGGCATCACAAACGTAGTTGAAATTATATCTCACAAAATAAGGTATGATAACACGCATACACATTTGTCTAGTACATAAAGAAGGCTTTGTTTGACCCAAAAAGTTTCATTCCACTTTATTTGTGTTTTTTCATTTGACAAAGGGCAACTAAACCACTTCAGATTTGAGGCTAATTCATTTTCTTAAAGGATTTTCACTTATCCTAATAAGTACATTTCTCAAATTCAAACTTATGGTCTTCCTTCTTATAAGGACGGGCGAGGCCGATTACCACCCTCAACTAATAGATTGTTGGTTTTAACTCCTACTGCTTTGTTTCTTTATTATTTGTTTTCTCTTTCTAACGTTGACTCATCTTTATCTCATTATAATTAGTTGCTGTCGTATTAGCACAAAACTTGTGGGTGCATCCGTGCATGCATATATAGTCCAAATCAAATCTCACAATTTGTGATAAATGCAAACTTGAATAATTAAGGAAATATAACTTTTCAACTAGGAAATTAATTCAAAGAAGATCTTGCCTTTTCAAAACTCTACAATTTAAAAACAAGCCTTTATTAATAAATGTAAATAAGTCTACCTAAAGAAGCTATAAATAAATGCAATGTTTAACCCTTCAGAATCACAACTATTAATTAAAAGTTAAGTAGTTTACCCCAATGACTTCTCCTAAAGTTACATTTTCTGCAAGTTTATTCATAGCTTTCTCTATTTCTCTTGTTTTTCAAAGTCTTGCTGACAGCAACAATACTTCTACATTAGTTGTAAACGTACATTAGTTCTGGAAAGCCAATCTCCAAACATTTTTTGGAGTCTTTTTTGAGGTAAAAATTAATTTCATAAAATATTTAAGTTTACTGATAATTATTAACCATTACATATATGCGTAGTTTTTTACATGGTTCTGGAAATGACTGGATTACTATTTTTCAGGAAATCGATCATGCTGGAGCTGGAGGATTGTGGGCAGAGCTTGTCGACAATAGAGGTAAAACCGGCCATTTCCACATTCTCTCTCTGATCAAACTAGTGAGATTTTTCTTCTTTAAATTATTTATAATCACGGTTAGAAACTACTTGTTATATTGACGGTTTAGGTTTTGAAGCTGGTGGCACAACACTGCCCACAAGAATTTCTCAATGGACTATAATAGGAAATAGATCAAACATTAATGTCCAAATTGAACCTACCTCCTTGTTTTCTAGCAATAAAATGGCTGTCAAATTGGATATCCATTGCTCTTCTCATGCTACTTTCCTTAATGGTGTTGGTCTTTCTAATCCTGGTTTTTGGGGCATGGTAAGCCTCTTCTCCCCCGAATGGAAGCAAATACTCTCATTTTCCTTTTTCTTTTTTTCCTCCTCAAATCTCATCTCCATTATATATATATATATATATATTACTTTTCTGCTCAATATCTCATCTCCATTAGATAAAAAAAATTAAATCTTTAGAATTTAATATTCTATAAATTAAAATTCTTTTATTTTGTCTGTGTTATATTTATGAATTGTGCATATTAGATTCCTAACAATTTAAATTTTTTGTTTATGTGTATAGTAATAATTTTATAAAATATTAAATTTAAACCATCCATATTTTAATCTAAGGGTGGATATGAGATTCTTAGAAGAAAAAGAGAAAGAGGAAAAAGAGGAACCTAAGGGTTTGTTTGGTTCATCGGAGGGGAGGGGGAGGGAGGGATTTTAATGGAGGGGAGGGGGAGGGAGTGATTTTAATATTACCTTGTTTAGATTGATCGAAGGAAGTGGAAGGAAGGGATTTTAATGTTACCTTGTTTGGTTTGAGGGGAGGGGAGGGAATTTTTTTGACATTGACAACTTTACCCTTATATTGGAAGAGGGGTTTTAATGTTACCTTATTTAGTTTAGGACTGGATGAGAGGAAAATTATCTTTCACATACAACTTTACTTATATTATAAGTGATTTTTTTTTTCAAATTTTATTAAATGTATAGTAACGTTTAATTATAAATAACATTTTTATGCCCTTAAATGAAAATTAACATTTAAAACATATATATATATATATATATATATATGTATATATTGAAAATCAAGACAATATTTTATCAAGCTATACAAATCAACCACGAAACTAAGCGTGGCATGCATATGATACCATAATTTTGACAAATTAAGTGTAGAGATAAAATATACACGGTTTTTTTTTAATGGGTAAAAAATGTTCTGCATACCAAAATAAAACCAAACACCGTCATTCACCAAAATAAGAAGTTCTTCATACCAAAATATGAATTGTGGCATCAAATGCCATCACAAAGCAAATTAAAATAAGTAAGGTGGCACCAACATCTAACAAAAGACATCCATCATAGGCAAAATAAAATGTCCTCAAATTTATTTTCTAAGCAAATGAGCTAATCTAATCACTAAAAACCATTTGCATAATGACTTTCTTGTGCTGAGGAGGGGGCATTGAATCACTGCTCTGAGTTTGTTCAAATCCTTCATGAGGAAGCAGTAGATGATATCAATCTTATCCTCATCACATCCACTCTCTTGAATCAGCATAAAAGTGTCTGTTACGGACCGGCCCAAAAGCCCCAAATCCATAGTACGGCTCAAGCGGAGCCAAGAGGCATAATCCGCTAATCATAGCAGGAGATCCGGAAATCTCGGCTAGGCAGGATCCACCCCTATCATAACGGCCTACCGAGATACACGTCCCATTAATGGCATATCCTGGATATCCGCCCCATTAATGACACGTCCTATTAATGGAATATCTCGGATATCCGCCCCATTAAAGGCACGTCCCATTAAGGGCGTATCATCCGATATCCGCCCCATTAATGGCCCGCCATTAATGACGTGCCCCAGATATCGCACCAGACACCTCTGTAAATACGGGAGGACAGTAACAAGGTGCACACATTCTAACCTAGACTATTTACATACAGGTCACCGTGCACACACATCACCCCTTTATCGTGTACGGTGATCCTACGCTCTCCCGGTTATCTCCTCCATAGATATCCGGGCAAGCCTATCCATCCAAGATCAATATACCGACCCTCTCGGCCGACATCCGTGTTCTATACGGAACATTGGCGCCGTCCGTGGGGACCTTAAATTTCTATCCCCGTGAGCACTAATGGCTAACACCGGAAGCCATAGGCAAAGCCGCGATCGGGCCGGCCGAACGAGGAAAGCATTGTACCTCCAAATCAACCTCAGGTCGGACCGAGTCAACCACAGGCTCATGATCAACCTCCCCGAGGAAAGACTCCAGAGGGACACGTTACTGATACGGAGAGCACATCTCCTTCCATCGACGAATCTTCGCATGAGGGGCCGCCAAGAGTCCATGCCCAGACGGCCCCGGCTCCGGACGCTCAGGTACTAGACACCGACGTCCACATCCTAAGGAGAACCTAAGAGTCGATGATTCAGAGGTTCAAAAACAAGGAAAAACTAGACCACCTCCAAAAGTAAGAGGATTTTCATGCTCGGAATTGATGATAGAGGAAAAACTTGAAAACCTCTTTCAACGCGAACCCGAGAAGCCCTCGTAAGGGGAAGGAGGTTGTACGCCCGGATAGCGTAAGTCCGCCTACCGGCCCGGAGAATCAAATCGGCGGCCCGTGACGGGAATGAGGGACGCCGTAAAGGAGCGAGAACGCCAACCGACCCCCGAAGGAACAAGGAGGGACCTTTACGGATCCGGGATGCGGAAGACCGAGGCTGAGGAGACCGCCATGACGGTTATAAAGACCAGGAAAACCGAGACCATGATCAGGACTCAGATGAGCTACGGGAGGCAATCACGACACCTCAGACACGAGGATCCCCGCGGCAGTATAAGTTGAAGTACTTGGCTGGCGCAGGTGGGACCCCATTCTCCCGAGCAACGGCCACGGCCCCCTACCTGAAGAACTTCGACCTAGCCGATCTCCTCAAGTACGATGGGACCCAGGATCCACGTCATCACCTGGAGATATTTGAAAAGTTGATGTGGGTCAGATCAATAGAAGGTTTGGTCATCTTAAGGCTCTTCTCGGCCACATTAACCGGGCCGGCCCACAAATGGTTGAGTTCATTACCCAATAATTCCATTCGGAATTTCGAGGACCTCGGGCGTAAGTTTGAATTGCACTTTGCTACCAAAGAAGAAACAACCAAAATCTCAATTCACGTTGAGTAAAGTAAAGCAAAAGAAAGGCGAGACGTTGCAGAAGTACCTCGATCGGTTCAGAGATACGGCAATGCAGGTACGCTCATTATCCGAAGAGGTCCATGTACATTGCCTCGTCAACGGTCTGGACCCAACGACACGCTTGGCCAGACATCTGTGCAAGAATCGAGTATATTCATTGACGGAATTCTATACCGAAGTAAAGAAGTACCTAGACGTCGAGCAAACGGAAATTGCCAATGCTGATGAACCTGAGAAGGCTAGGAATTCGTCGCCCGAAAGAAGGGACCTGTCGGACAAGCACAAGGCGGAATCCCGCAGACGCGGCAGAGAGAGCCGACCCCGACAAGAGAGAACTGACAATAAGGCAAAATACGGCAACTACACCCCCTTGAATGTGCCTCGTTCGCAGCTGTGGAAGGAGGTAGCCTAGACCGAGATGAAAAGGGTGACCAAGCCGAGGCCTCTCAGAAACCGGTCCAATACAGATCGGGGAAAGTTCTGCACTTTCCACGACTGCTCCGGTCATACCACCGACGAATGTTATGAACTCAGAGATGCTATTGAAAAGTTTTTAAGAGAAGGGAAACTGCGCCAATACGTAATCAAAACTCAAGGCAAAACAAGCAGGCGGAATAGTAGCCACCGAAGCAGGAGTCCGGCTACGGACGCTCCGGAACCTGAGAAGAAACGGAAAATCGGCCTTCCCGAGGGTTACCCAGAGACTGATCTCCAGTGCAATGGGATCAGTGGCGGTTTCGGAGGAGGTGGAGATACTATAAGCCAGCGCAAGAAATACACCAGGACGAGGAGCTCATCGAAACCAAAACCACCCCCGTTGGTCTTCACGGACGAGGAGCTCAAGGAGGTTATTCTCGGCCACCAGGACGGATTGGTCATCATCGGGATCATCGTGAATTGCCGCGTCAAATGGATATTCGTGGATGCGGGAAGTTCGGCCGACATCATAAGCTGGGATGCATACCAGAGGATGCACCTTGATGGTGAAGACCTAAAGCCGTGCAAATCTACTTTAATCGGGTTTAATGGAGAGCGTTCCTTACCAAAAGGATATATCGACCTCAGATTAACGTTGGGAAGCAAGGAAGCTTTCAAGTCAGAACGTGTAAGGTTCGTAGTGGCCGACTTCCGCTCTCCTTACAACATTATATTGGGCCGACCCACTATACACAATTGGGACATGCCGCGTCCACCAAGCACCCGAAATTGAAAATGATCAATGATAAGAATCGAGGTGGTTGAAGTGTCCGGAGACCAGAAAGTGTCACGGCAATGTTACTTCGAGACTCTCCGAGTCGAGGAGGAAGGACCGTCAACCCCACCGCGGCTCCGAACCAACGAGGTGATGACCGATGTCAGAAATGAGGGGCGGCCCTGGCAGTCGGTTAACATGGTAGAGCTGGACCTCCGTTGTAATATCCCAAATTTTGGATGCAAAGACTTGAAAATTAGCCTATTTTTGAAAGACTACTAGGCCCTATTTTTGAAAGTGGAAAATTTGGAATCAGTATTTTATGGGCTATGAATAGTATTTACTATTCGCAAATACGTATTTTACTATGTGTGAATACGTATTTACTATTTGAACAAGATATCAAACCGTGACTACGCAGTAAAATCACTGTTCAAACAATAAAAACACTATTTGCACAGTGATCTGCCGACGTGAAATTGTAAAATATTTAGCACGTGGGACCCACGTAATAGTATTTACTATTTGCATAGTATTTTACTATTTGAAATAATAATATAATATTTTAAAGTGTGGGACCCACGATCAATATTTTCCACACTCAGCCACAGAAGAGTCACGGGAGGTTTGAAAAATTGTCACGGGGAAAATTACGTAAAATGACCCAGAGGTAAAAACTACACTTAAGGACCCATTTTCCACCCTATAAATAGAAGCTTCATTTCTTCATTTTTCTTCACACCAAATCAGCTCAAAGCATCTGATTTTAGAGTTAGTTAGAGAGTAGAGTTTAGAATGAGAATTCTCGGAGTTAGAGAGAAGGAGCAAGGTTCTTCAAGGGTAAGTTCTCTAGTTCTTGAGCTTTAGCTATTCGTTCTTGGTAATAGTGTAGTTTAATCTAGAAAAGTAGAGAATAAATTCCTAAACTTGTTTTTAGGGCCTCCTTGTATTGAAAAATGCCGATCAAGGTGCTACAAGGGATATCCGAGGATTCCGGAGTCGGAATTGAAGGAAGTCCGGATGAATAGTATCGTATACATGAATAGTGCCGTATTCATGAATAGTACCGTATATCTTTGCAAGAATGTATACATGAATAGTAAATTACTATTCACGTGGAAGGAAGGTACGTTCGCGTACTAGTAACTTTAACTCGATGTGTCTTGTATGCTTATATGTGATGGTATGATTCATGAACTGTGGCTAAGACTGTTTTAGATCACTTTGTTTATATACATTCAGCTTTATACGGATTATAGTCTTGATAATGCCGTTGAGTTTTCCTAGCGCTGAGGACACGAGGAGCTGTCGTGGCACTGGTTAGTGCAAATGTGGATAATATTACATATTGTTGTGGATGACTTTACATGTGCTGTGTGCTATGTACTGTTGTTGTTGTAACCTTACATCTGCTGTGTGCTTATGTATTGGTTATTGCTGTAATGTTGTGAATATCTGTCTTACATATATTGTTTATACTTTTCATATGAGGTTAACCGTTACCTGAGATTCAATTCGTTTGAATCTCAGATTTGACTAATAGTACAGGAAAGGAACCAAGATCTAGGAAGACGTCGTGGTAGAAGCCGTTAAAAGGCAACATAAGACGAAGCCATGAAAAGGCAACAGTAGACGGAGCCGTGAAGAGGCACCGATGGACGGAATCATTGGGAGGCACCGGTCTACATGAGAGACTAGTTTCTCGCATGAATCTAATAAAGTTATTTCAAACCGTTTGGTGCCTAGAAAGGGTTCGTCTATGTGGTTCGATCGATGAGTCGCCGTGA
The DNA here is from genome assembly GCA_019022655.1 of Acacia acuminata. Classification (NCBI taxonomy): domain Eukaryota; kingdom Viridiplantae; phylum Streptophyta; class Magnoliopsida; order Fabales; family Fabaceae; genus Acacia; species Acacia acuminata. The sequence continues at coordinate 1,092,828 of JAFJYI010000244.1, read as the reverse complement.
ATTCGGGAGACTTCCACTAGACACCGGCTGGCCAAATTGTTTGATTAACTGAGTTAGGTTCATTGCCCCAATTCCAGCTAAGGCTTGGTGTAAGGTTGTATAGTTACTATTCAAGAGTTGTAATTATACACAAGTTCTGTAAATGTATCACATGAATATTCCTTCGGGATTATTTTTAATATATCGCTTTATGTCGGGGCATCGATATGCCTGGGCATTTTATATCAGTCACTCATTGTCCGAATGTAAACACATATTTCCGCATTCCGCTAAGCTGTAACACCACAAACTCTGTCAATTTTTCTAAAACTACGTGTCTTCGAACACATTTTGAAGTATGAAATTTGGGGTGTCACATCCATGAACCAGAAAACCCGCGCCCGAGCCGGAAGGGGAGTTGGAGGAATTAATCCTGGACGGATCCCTCCAAGACAACTAAAGTCGGCAGGGACATGGACGCAGATATAAAAGCGTGACTGATCAAATTCTTAAGACAAAACCAGGACGTCTTCGCCTGGATGTCAGCCGAAATACCAGGGATCGACCCACACTTCTGCTGCCACAAGCTCGCCATATGGCCGGGGTCGAAACCAGTGGCCCAGAAGAGGAGGAATATCTTAGACGACAGGCAGAAAGCCCTTGAGAGTCACATTGAAGAGCTCCTTGCCGTCGGATTCATCAGAGAAGTACAATACACGACTTGGCTCTCGAACGTGGTCATGGTCTTAAAACCAACCGGTAAATGAGGGGTGTGCACTGACTACACCAATCTGAATAAAGCATGTCCAAAAGACTCCTATCCTATGCCCAACATTGATCAGCTAGTGGATAACTCGGTCGGGTACCAGTTGCTTTCCTTATGGATGCCTACTCCGGCTTCAATCAAATTGCCATGCACCCCGAGGATTAAGAAAAAACCGCCTTCATGACGGATAAGGCTAACTATTGCTACAACGTCATGCCATTCGGATTGAAGAATGCTTGAGCTACATACCAACGAATGATGAACCGTGTCTTTGAGGATCAAATCGGACGTAATGTGGAGGTCTATATAGACGACATGATCGTGAAGTCAAAACAACCGAGAGGAGCATATCCGGACCTAGAGCAGACGTTTGACAAATTAAGACGATACAATGAGTTAAACCCGCCAAATGTGCATTCGGAGTGCCCACGGAAATTCTCGGGTTTTATGCTGACCAATCGAGGGATTGAGGCCAACCCGCACAAATGCAAGACCGTGCTAGACAAGCAAGTCCCCAACTTCAAGAAGGAAGTTCAGCAATTAACAGGTCGCTTGGCGGCCCTGACAAGATTCTTACCGAGATCCGCCGAGAAGGCTTTACCTTCCTTTAAATTATTGAAGAAAGAGACCCAGGGAGGATGGAATATGGATTGTGAGACGGCCTTTGAAGAAATTAAGAGATGTTTGGCAACCCCTCCGGTACTAACGAAGCCGGAGCAAGGGGAGACCTTGTTCTTGTATCTCTCGGTGGGAGATGAAGCGGTAAGCGTCGCCTTGGTAAGAGAAACCGAGGCCGGGCAGACACCCATCTACTTTGTGAGCAAGGCGTTACAAAACGCTGAGCTCAGATACCAGAAGCTGGAAAAAATGGCGTTCGCATTACTAACAACGGCAAGGCGCTTCGCCTATACTTCCAGGGACATCGGATTGTAGTCCGGACCAGTCAGCCAATCCGGCAGATTTTGCACAAACCTGATTTGGCAGGGCGAATGAAAGCTGGGCGATTGAACTGTCCGAATTTGACATCACTTTTGAGGCCTGGCAGGCGATCAAATCACAGGCATTGGCGGACTTCATCAGGGAATTGACTCCGGTTATGGCTAACGAGGAATTTTGGAGGGTATTTGTTGACGGATCTTCCAATCCAAAAGGCAGTGGAGCAGGAGTCATTGTTGAAAGCCCCGAGGGAGTCCCTACTAAGCATTCCCTCCAGTTGGAATTCCCGACCTCCAATAACCAGGCCGAGTACGAGGCCCTCTTAGCCGGATTGTCTCAAGCAAAAGAAAGCGGAGCGAGGCGGGTTAAGGTGTTCACCGACTCACAACTCGTCGTCGCACAGATCGATGGCAGCTATCAAGCAAAAGGCCCCTTGTTGGCCAAGTACTTAAACAGAGCAAAAGAGGTAATGACGGAATTTGAAGAGGTAATTGTCTCTCATATCCCAACAGAAGAGAATGCACGGGCCGACATTCTCTCCAAACTCGCAAGTACCAAAGGTCCGGGGAGTCATAGAACGGTCATCCAACGGAATTTGGCCGAGCCCACATGCATCATGACTATCTCATCCGCCTCGGAGAAAACCAATTGAAGATTACCTCAAAGGGGGATCATCCCAACAGATTCCATGGAAGCAAAGAAGCGATCGGAGAAGCCGCCATCTACACTATGGTCGATGATCGGTATGTACAGAAAGGAGTACACTGCCCGATGATGCGATGCCTCGGTGAATCCGAAGCAAGGTATGTACTGACCGAGATATATGAGGGATGCAACGGCCAACACATGGGGGCAAGGCTCGGCAAGGAAGGCATTACGCGCCGGCTATTATTGGCCCACCATAAAGCATGACGCCATGGAAGCCGCAAGCGGTGTGACAGGTTGCGAAAACACGCCGGATCTTATGGCCACCGCCGACGGAGTTAAAGGGATGCCGGCCCCCGGCCCTTCTATAAATAGGAATGGATATTCGGGACCATTCAAACCGGCATCTGGACAGCTCAAATGGCTCATTGTCGCCGTAGACTACTTCACCAAATGGATTGAAGCGGAGGCATTAACTACGATCACGTCATCCCGGATTATGAGATTCGTTCGTCATAATATCTTTGCTCGATTCGGGATACCTGCTGAAGTCGTCACTGACAATGGAACCCAGTTCACGGACCATCGATTCCAGGCCTTAATGTCCAACTTGGACATCCAACAACACTTCTCCTTCGTCGAACATCCACGGTCCTAATGGCCAGGCCGAGTTAGCCAATAAGATCATTCTTGACGGGTTGAAGAAACGCATGTTAAAGGACGACTCTAGCTGGACCGAACAACTCCACAGCGTTCTATGGGGCTACAGGACGAGTGTGCAATCCTCGACCCAGGAAACCCCATTCTGGCTGACATATGGATGTGAAGCAATGATCCCGGTGGAAATCGGGCAGCCATCATGGAGGAAGATCAGAGCCGGACAGGAAGGACCGGCGTCAAATGACGATGCCTTAAAGACAGACCTGGACCTAATAGACGAGATCCGAGTCACAGCTCATTGCCGGGAACTTGCCGCCAAGCAGTTACTCACGGAAAAATATAATCGGAAGGTTCGACCACGATCCTTCAACCGAGGTAACTTGGTACTTCGAAGGGCCGACATAGGAAACAAGAATTCCCGAGACGGAAAACTGGCAGCAAATTGGGAAGGTCCATATCGTGTTAAAGAAAAACTCGATGCTGGGGCATATGTTCTCGAAACCTTGGCAAGGAAGCCGGTTAGAAGGACATGGAACGCCGATAAGCTAAAGATCTATTACAGCTAGCCCAAGGCTCGGCCCCGCAGATACCAAGGCTACTGTTCGGTCATTTCTTACTTTCTCTTATGTTTTTTTCCAATTGCTTTCCAATTGTTCTTCGCTTTGCATTTGAATAATTTATGACCATTTGTATGCTCTTTAGAGCTGCTTTATTTAATGAAGGAATCCCTCAAGGAAAGGCGTCAATGTGCACAATTATTTGCTTAAGTGTGAAGCTGAGGCCATTAAGCCCGGCAAAAACCCGACATTGAGGTACTTACACCCGGTCAAAAACATGAAAACATCTAGATGTATGACACCGGCCGTTGTACTCCGATGTGCATTGGTTAGAGCTCGGCGAAAATGCCATACGTGGCCTTCGCGAAATTGACGCGTCAACGTTCACCTGATTTAAGAAAGCGGTCCGTCATTCCGACTCGATCAAGTCAAAATGTCGATTTGAGGTAATAGACACCTCGGTCGACATGTGACGGCCTCGCCCTTAATTCGGTTCCTATCAACTTTTCTGACTATTAAAGCCGAAACGAGGTAGTGCGGTTAAGTTAACACCCCAAGAGGTTAAAACATACAACCTCGCCCATCCTCCCACACGTTAGTGTTGGTCGAGTAAACGACTCGTATCTACTACAGTCAAGGAATTTCAAATATGGAATTTACAAAAATGGCAGAAGGGTGAATAAATAAATTCATCCATAAGTCATACAAATATCACGGCACAAAAGCCAGAAATCTCCAAAGTAAAGGGGCACAGACGCCCACCAAAACCGAAGTTGAACTTAACTAGATGGACCGGCCTCACGAGAGCCCTTGGTCGCCTCACTCTCCTCGTCCGACTCTCCTCCCTCTCCTCCAGATCGGGACGCATTGGCGGAAGGGGATTGATATGGAACTAACACTCCGTCTTCGACAAAGCCGCGAAAGTTGTAGCCGTCCAAGTTAAGCTCCGTCGTTGGATTCAAAAACTGGATCTGCTCCAGGGCATTCTCAAAGCAATCGGTGGCGGTCTGCTTTAAAAGCTCGTCAGACTCCAAGCGCGCCTGCTACGATACGGCAAGGGCCTCCTCGGCTGCTTTAACCTTAGAGAACAACGTATCGCGTTGTTTCTGAAGGGTTTTCACCGCCTCCATACTCTCGCCCGGTGCTTTCTCGGGCCGGCGCACTCGGAGGCCGACTTATCCGCCCTTCCCGTGCTCCGTTGCAGATCTTTCTCCATCTTCACAATGCGGCCTTGGAAGCATCCCTCTCAAGCCGAGTGGAATCCCGCTCCTCCTCCATAATGTGCGCTTTGGCCTCGATCGGCCAAAGCCTTTTTCGTTTTTGCGGCCTCCTCCGAGCTTTTCGCGGGCGGCCACCTCCCCGAGACGCTTTCGGCGTCTATTCTCTCGTATCCGCAAAGCATACTTCTCCTCACAATAACGTAAGCTTGCAAAAGCAACCCAACAGACTTACACAGTATCGTTCTGCTGCACGCACCTCCTCAGCACTAGGCGGGGACAAGGCCCGGTACTCCATAAATTCCCGGGGGGAGGAACGCGACGTCCAGCTCATCAGTCACCCCCTTGTCCCATATAAAGCTGCGAGGAAGCACTGAAGATGGACGTGAGGGCCCGGTTGAAGGAAGGGGGAGGCGGAGTTGGCGAAGGTACCGGAAGAACCGATGCCGAAGGAGTGGTCGCGACAACCGAAGGTATAGTTTCACCGGTAGAGACAAAGAACTGTTTCCCTTTGGAAGTATCAGGAACAGCTTCCTGAGGGGATCCAGAGGGTACGGATGGAGCCGACTCCTCGACGCCTAAAACCTTAGATTTCTTGGTCACAACAAAGGCATTAGCCTCGGGCGCAGCAGTTTGGACAGGGACGGCTCGCTTCCGAGACCGACCACTCATTGAGGCCGCGGCCGGATTCACTTTCTTCAAGTAACCAGGAAGGGCCTTCATGTCTTTAGCTGAAAAGGACAGGTAAAGGGAAATCAGGAATAAACACAAAGTACTCCAGCAATATACAAAATATGACCAAAAGAATAAGACATGGAAAATAAGGGACTCCTACAAGAAGAGGGGATTGGCCTAGATCCCTCCCTGGTTATGAAAAAGGCTACACTCTGGATGCCATATTTCTCCACGTAGGCATCCAACCTAGGGACGTGAGGGACCATATCGGGCAGGAGATCATCTTGTGAAATCTGAAAGGATGAGGGAGTGGCTTTGTGGTTACCCTCCATCCAATATAAAGGGAAACGCCACTCCACGTCGATAGCCTCAGCCCCCTTCAAAAACCAAGTCGGCTTACCAGGCATGGCGACAACCTCGAAAAACGCGTTTTTAAATCGCTTAAATGAATCGGAGAAGGGCTTCATGAGTTTCCGATCGGGATTAACGTGGAGAGACACCAACCCTTTTAACTTGTCACCTTCCTTGGGAGAGCCAGTGGTAAATGGGCCGAAGTAGTAGAAGAAAAGATTGGTCGAACAGGAATTGGAATGCAGGAGCAACACAAAGTTGCTCAAACTCCACAAGATAAGCCCACCCGTTCGGATGAAGTTGATACAGGGCAAGTCTCAGATGCATCAGGGCCATCATTTGGAAATGGGTGAAAGGGAAGGAAACACCGACCCGAGTAAGATAATCCCGGTAAAAATAAAAGAAATTGGGACTGCTTATTTCCCGCTCAAAGCACAAACAAAGGGTAGATCCAAACGGACAATGTCCGTATCCGACATCAAGGACCTGGTCTTCAAGACCTCATGGGACACCCGAGGATACCTACGACACAGGCCTCGGGTGGACTAGAAGAGTCCGATGCCTCGGCCTCGGCCTTTTCTTGGAAGGTAGAGATTTCGAGCCATTAACCTATATGCAACATAAAATGAAATTAGCGAGTTGGAAATACCTCGGTAAAAGAATGTTAGAAGGCAAAACAGATGGCGGACTCGGACGAAAGGGCACGCCAGAAGAAGGGCCCGAAGGACACCGATGCCGGCAAGAACCAAGAACCGAGGAAGCTCTGGAGTCTTCGCCGCGCGCAATGTGGAATGAACCCTCGGCCAAGCAGTCCCAACAGGGGTCGAGATAATCATCAGGATAAGGGTCCAAGCTAGCGGAGGGGTGGACCCTCACAAAAGTTGAGTGGTTGGGCCAACAAGGTCGGAGACCCGGAGCCAAGCAAAGGAACCAACCCCGGCTCCGTAAAGGTGATAAGCAGAACGCCGTATGCAGGAGCTCGGACGGAGAAGAAGGCAAAAAAGCTCTAGCAGTACGGGTTGGGGCCCGATTCATCTCAAAGAACCATTCCCGCCTCGGAGCAAAGGGGCTGACCTCTCCGCTTCTGGAAGCTCGGTTCCGAGAACCCAATAAGACGCTCGTGGATAACAAGTACGAAGAAACTCCTCTTCCTCAGGGGTGATCGTTGATCTGGGTTTAGGGAAATGCCTATTTCTATCCATTAGAAAGGAACTAGAACCTAAGAACTAAAGGCTTTACGTCGAAAGAGAGGCGCGTATGTGTCAAAAGCAACAAAACCCGAGAAAATGGTTTCAAAGGGATACTCGAAAAACCGTAAAGAAAAAGGAGTGGGAAATATGGATAAGAGACCGAGGATATATAAACGGTGCATTTAAGCACGCCGTAAAAGAGTAAAGAGAAGGACGGAAAATATCTGCGTAAGTAAGAAGAAGGAGACTTGAACAAAGAAAATGGAGAACAATGGAGTTTTGGCAGAAGAAACTCGGAGCAAGATCACAGCAATGTCGTAGCGGGAAACAATGAAATACGCAAACACGAAGCAAATGCTTCATATAAGGGAAAGGAGAGGAAACGCCGGGGGCAGTTTGGTCTTTGAACACAGACATGATGGGAAGTGCACAGAATGACGTAGGAGCATTAAATGTGCACGTAAATCGGCACTCGGAGGGGCACGACGGCTGCAGACCCTTTCCAATCAGGAAAAGCCAGGTGTAAAAAAGCAATGATGGTGCCTATGGAAAGAAGACCAAATGACTTACCCACGAACAGGGGACTAACCGCGTAAATCCGAGGCTGCACACTACGCCCCCGGTCGTGCATGACCCAGGCACCACATACCGTCATAACTCGGGATAAGCCGCGGCGCGCGAGCCGAGTTGGTGAAGCACGGACTCCGGCCACAAACCGGATCAGGGAATCATACACCTCGGTCGCCCAGAAGCCTGAACAGTCGAGCTGGGGGGCAACTGTTACGGACCGGCCCAAAAGCCCCAAATCCATAGTACGGCCCAAGCGGAGCCAAGAGGCATAATCCGCTAATCATAGCAGGAGATCTGGAAATCTCAGCTAGGTAGAATCCACCCCTATCATAACGGCCTACCGAGATACACGTCCCATTAATGGCATATCCCGGATATCCACCCCATTAATGACATGTCCCATTAATGGAATATCTCGGATATCCGCCCCATTAAAGGCACGTCCCATTAAGGGCGTATCATCCGATATCCGCCCCATTAATGGCCTGCCATTAATGACGTGCCCCAGATATCGCAACAGACACCTTTATAAATACAGAGGACAGGTAACAAGGTGCACACATTCTAACCTAGACTATTTACATACAGTCTCACTGTGCACACACATCACCCCTTTGTCGTGTACGGTGATCCTACGCTCTCCTGGTTATCTCCTCCATAGATATCCAGGCAAGCCTATCCATCCAAGATCAATATACTAGCCCTCGGCTGGACATCTGTGTTTTATACCAGAACAGTGTCCTCCCCCGAAATTTGTGATGCATATCTATCTCGAAAAACTTGATTTCCTTCCTTCATAGCACTTACCATACCTTGTATTTGCTCTGCAATTGAAACTCCTTCAAAAGAAGTGTCTTTTGCCTTGTTTGCACCAACCCTTCTAGTCTTCTTTGAGCTCTCACTTTGCGCTTCATGAGGAGGATCACCATCTTCCACATCGTCCAAATTGACAGGAAAATCCTGAAAAGTCACATTATTTTGGGATAGAAGTGGATCAACCTCATTCTCAACTGGTGATGGAGGATCGGAGTGTGCTGGTGGAGGAATTGAGATACCCCTTTTCATCATATTTTTTCTTCATATTTGAAGGAGTGTCACCATCATCTCCAGTGGCTCTATCATTTCCATAAAGAGCCAACATCTTTTCATAATTTGGGAGGGGCGTATTTCTCCAGTGAACCACTTTTTGTTTTGCCTGAAAAATCAGAGTTCAAGAATTTAATGCACTATCAATACTATTTTGTTGATCTTGGTAGGGGAATAAAGGTTTTCAAATAATAAAAATAGAATAAATGTCAAAATAATTCCTAGAATAAGACGGTTTATGTATCTCACCTCTATCAATTGCTCCCAAACTTGGTCCTCAGCTTCCCATGTATGAGTAGATGGGTTCCATGAAAATCCACTCATACCCCCTTTGAAGATATCATAGATTTCAGCATATTTCTTCTTCAAAGTCTTCGACGATTTTTCACCTTGTCCTTGTCAACTTTAAATCCAAATAGCGTACTCAAATATGCAATTATGTTATCATATGCCGTAGTTGTAAAAGTCCCACCAACCTTGTGACCCATATCAAATTCATGCTTAAATGCATCAATCAACGCATCATCCATGTTAGAAGTCCAAATAAGGCTCTTTCAGATGTTAGAACATTTGCATCAGGTGTCTTTGATGGAGCCATACTAAGAAAATTAACATGAATAAAATCATAAACAATAAAGAAACAAATATGTACATAAATAATTGAGGGACAAATGTAAACATTCAATGAACAAGAAACATTTTTAATGAATAATTATGATCATTAAAGCAAAGCAGCAAATATAACCAAATAAAATTATAACAAAGTTTCAACATTCCAATAATTCAATGAAGGAAATAAAACCAAATAACATTGCACAAAGTTTCAACATTACAATAATTAAATGAAGGAAATAAAACTAAATAACACGACAACAAAGGAACATGTAAAGTTTAGTTCTCAGGATTATTTGCATAGTCAGTCCACATTTGTTGAGCTATTGCATCTCTTATAAGCTCGCCCTGAGCTGCCTCATTTCTATCACCTCTTGGAGCACTATCTTCATGAGAGTGATCTTCCCCTGCCAGTTCATTATCAACTTGACGGATAAGCTTCGCATCAGGCTCCACAGTGTTGGATATGATTAGTTTTGATGATGTCTTATATAGATTCCATTATCCAGAGCAAAAAGTTTGCATACTACATTTATCTTCTACTTTGACTAATTCTTATATTTAATGTAGGTGTGAAGTTTAATACAATGAAGAATGATCAAGAATAGAGATTGAAGAAATAAGAACTTGTTAAATATTATGAGAATATCAATATTCAAGTCTCGTGATCAAATAGAAGTTGGAACCGGCTCAATTCGAGTTAAAATAAGCAAGTTCAAGCTTCCGATGAATAGTAGTTTGCTACGAATTTTCGCATGAACAATGTCATGCTCGAGCACAAAAATTGCCATGCTCGAGCACAAAAATTGTCATGCTCGAGCACAAAAATTGTCATGCTCGAGCAGAGAACTGTGCTTGCTCGAGCAACATCGTTTTTCAGCACTCTGTTCAGCTCTGTTTCACGTTCAGCATGGGCGACATCTGGTAATTCGATGTTATCTCCCAAACCAGAGGTCGGATTGAAGTGAAACCAATTTTATTTGAAACTAGATTCCCAATGCGTTATTTGGACATAAACTTCAAGCCTAAAGGAGTTCAGATGAGAGAGATATGATTTTTGGAAGTTGCAACAAAAATCAATGTCACAATCCAGACCAAGCTTCGGTATTTTAAGTGTATCTCTCAAACGAAAAATCCAAATGAGCTGAAACTAGTGCCATTTGAAACTAGACTCACATACCTTTCCAAAAAACATCAATATCATGAAAAACAAAGATCAATTGAAGGAGATATGATGTTTTGTATTTGACGGTCAATTCAGAATGCTGCAAAAAATGTTAATCGAGAACAACCTCCATTCATCTGATGATAACGAACAAAATACAATGAGTTTGGAGCTGATTCTTCTTGCATTGGAAAGAATAGTTGAAGATATTTATGAGCATGGGTGGTTTTCCAAAATTGAAGCTATATCGAAGACGTTACGCTCATGAGATATTGAATATTGTGCTGTCAATACTCTTGTTTCCTGAAAGTCTCTACATTCTGGAAGTTGAGCTTTGTACTCAAGAGTATTATTCTTATTCACTCTTGATAAGAGAAGCTTGCTCGAGCAAGGCATTCTTCGTGCCCGAGCATCATTAGGCTAAGCAAGAAGTTTACAAGTTGAAGAGTCATGCCTGAGTAGAGGTAAAAGCATGCTTGAACAGGATGCTCGAGTAGAGGAAAAAGAGTGCTCAAGCATCATCAATTTATGCTTCATTCTTGGTTTCAAAACTCGAGTTTCGACCTTACAGAGAAAATCCTGAAATAAGCAAAACCGCTAGTTTTTCAAAGAAAACTCCAGTTTTCACCATACAGAGACTTCTCAATATTTTCTGGAAAAGACAAAACTCCAGTTTTCATTTGGAAACTCGAGTTTTGGTCATACAGAGAGTCTCTAACATTTTAAGATTGTGAAAAATCCAGTTTGGGTATAAAACCGCTAGTTTTTAGTTTGCCATGAGTTTTTCGTTTTCCTAAGTTTTGTGAAAATTCGAGTTTCGTTTTGGAAACTTGAGTTTTGACTTGGCCGAGAGCTTTCAAGTTTTACACAGATTTTGAAAACTGCCAGTTTTGATTGGAAACTCAAGTTTTGATCTGGCATAGTTTTCTCAAGTTTTCATACTTAAATGGAAACTCGAGTTTCGTTTTTTGGAAACTCAAGTTTTGGGCAACCCGAGAGCTTTGCTCTTTTTCGATTTGAAAAACCGCCGCTTTGGTTGAAAACTCCGCTTTGATGTTTTGGACTAAAATCGATCTAACCTATCAGAAGTCCAAAACTCAAGTTTTGATAAACAAACTCGAGTTTTCATTGCAGAATTTGAAATTCGAATCTGACGAATTTGTGAAACCTTCTTGGTTGATCTTAATACTTCTTATTAACATTCATTAATATTCCTAGTTATGTTTAACCACTTTGTTAGTGAGTTTCAGATTATTTAAAGGATATTAAATGAAGATTTGAACCAAAGCAAAAAGTGATGTCAACACATTAAATGCAAAAACCCGTAAAGCTTGCATACTTTTGGGTAATCCTTCTGCACACGCTTGCAAAGGATTAATGTCTACTTTCCACATCCAGTAACTACTCTTCCAACGCATTAAAAGTCAAGAAGTCAAGCACAAACATCTATGCAACTAGATTAAGTGAAGAATAGAGAGAGAAGAAGACCAAAGCTTAACCTAATCCTTGTCTAATGAAGACAACGATTATATTGAAGATTACAACGGTCATTTAATGCTCTCTTAGTATAAATAGAGCTGCATTCAATTCTTCTCAACAGCCAATCTGCTAGAAAACGAAAATCATCAAAGTTGTCAACTACTCTTTAAGTTTTCTAGAGCAAACTATCTGTTGATACAATTTGTACTTCAGTGTTCATATTTATTCACTCTTAGAGAGTTCATTTATTGTAAATCATTTATTGTGAGAATTTCAAGTCAGGGGACTTGGAGATTGAGTTATTGATTGCAACTTGTAAGGGGGAGTAAGTTCTAGTGAGAGAATTACTCTTGAGTTACGAGTGTGTAATCAATTGATATAGTGAAATCCCGAGTGTCGTGGGACTGGACGTAGGTCAAGAGATTGGACCGAACCAAGATAAATTTCATGTGTCTTGCTCTTCTTCTTTATGCTCTGTTCAGCTCTGTTTTAGTGTCCAAAAACAGAGTAATTAGAAAAAATTTTGAAATCCCCAATCCAATCCATCTTGGTGATTAAGCTCCACTTTCATTTGGTATCAGAGCAAGGTCTTCTCTAAAGAGCTTAACATCTCAAGAAGGATCACTATGGAAGGTATTCTACCTGATGGAGCTTCGATCAACTGACCACCAGGATTCAATAAAGAGCACTACTCTTTTTGGAAAGCCAAATTCAAAGTCTTTGTTTTGGCTACTGAATATAGCTTGTGGCGAGTATTCGAAAGAGGAGACTACAATCCAACTGTTATGGAAAATAGTCTCTGGGTTCCAAAGGCTGAAGAAGATTATGATGAGAATGATAGGAGAAATATCACTCGCAACAGTAAAGCTGTGCTTATGCTACAAAGTGCTCTGAGTCAATAAGAATATTTTCGTGTGTGCACACTGACTTCAGGTAAAGCTATGTGGGTTGCTCTAGAAATAGCTCATGAAGGAATCATTGGAGTTAAGCAGAATAGAGTCAATACTCTCATGATAGAATACGATCTTCTTCGTATGAAGTCTGGAGAATCCATTGGCGAATTTCAGCTAAGATTCACTCATCCCGATCAACCGACCTTGCACTAGGCAAAGGGTATGAACAACCTGTCCAAGTGAGAAAAATTCTCAATATCCTCAACAAGGAATGGAAGCTAAAGTCACCGCGATTGAAGAAAGTCGAGGTGAATCAATGGCATCTGTGGCAGCCCTCTTTGGCAGTCTCTCTGAATATGAAGCCAAGCTCAAGTTCCAAAAGGGACTTGATGAAGCACATGGCAAGAACAAGGGAATCACCCTCAAAGTTGTCAAAGAAGCCAAGGAATAATACGGTGATGATGATGATGAAGACGAAGATGAATAGCTAGGCATGATGGTCCGGAGATTTAAGAAATTCTACAAGAAGAACCAAGGATTCAAGAAATTTCACAAGGGTAGCTCCAGCTTTGAGGCAAAGAAACCAATTATCTGCTACAAATGTGAAAAGCCTGGTCACATCAAGTCTGAATGTCCTAATTTGAAGAACAAGGACAAAGAAAAGAACAAGTTCAATAAATTCAGAAAGAAGGCCTATGTCTCAGCCATATGGGGAGATAGTTCATCTAATGAAGATGAAGATGATGAGGAAGACAAAGCCAATATCTGCTTAGTGGCTGAAGAACAAGAGCAATCTGAAAATAACAACGAGGTATATGACTCGCTGCCACCTTATGATGAACTTCTTGCTGATTATAATCTTGTTCAATCAGAATTTGAAAAGCTTGCTGAAAAATATTTTTCTTTGAAAAACAAGAATATAACTCTTGAGCTTCAAATTAAAAAACTATCTCCTGAAACTATTTGTGAGGATTGTACTGATTTAGAAAAAAAGAAATCATATCTCACAAAGGCACTTGAGAAGTTCACTAGAGGTAATGAAATGCTCAATGTCATTTTGAAACAGCAAAAATTTATAAATGATAGATCAGGGATTGGTTACAGACCTGATTTTGATAAAAAGAAAGGCAAAAAGAAGTTTGGAGAAAAATCTTACTTGAACTATTTTAGAAACTCAGTTCATTCTTCAAATCCTTTTGCTCATTGCAATTATTGCAATCGTAAAGGTCATACTACTTCTTCCTGTTTTCATAAAAAGGAAAGAAGGAGTAAACCCATAGGAAATTATCAATGGGTGCCTAAGGGATCTTACAAGGTTCCTAAGACACAGACTAACCTCAAAGGACCCAAGAAAAGATGGGTACCTAAGACTTGATCTAGTCAGTGTCACATGCGGGTTTGTCTAAGAGCATCAAAATCCAACAAGTGGTACATTGATAGTGGATGCTCTAGACACGACCGAGAGATCAATCCAAATTTGCCTCAATCAAGCCCAAGGATGGTGGCAAGGTGACCTTTGGTGGAAACCAATATGGAAAGATTGCTGGTATTGGTGAAATTGACAACAATGAAGGACCACAAATCAAAGATGTCTACCTTGTGGAAGGACTTTGCCACAATCTCCTCAGTGTAAGCCAAAGCACTGATAAAGGTAACCTAGTTATCTTTGATTCTGAGGAGTGCCTAATTGTGAGTAAGAATATTCTCCCTTTGGAAAATTTAAAACCAAAAGCTTTATTTAGAGCTCCTAGAGAAGGCAATTGTTATACACTTAATCTCGCTAGCAATGGTTCTGTTTCTGAAAAAGTTTTGTTAGTAATTTGGATGAGAGTTGGCTATGGCACAAGCGATTAGCTCATGTCAATATGATTCAACTTGACAAATTACTTAAAAAGGATTTGGTGATTGGTGTTCCTAAACTTCGCTTTAAAAATGACATGATTTGTGATACTTGTCAAAAAGGAAAACAAACCAAATCACCCTTCAAATCTAAAAATGAGATTTCAACTAATAGACCTATCCAACTACTTCATATGGATCTAGTTGGATCAGCTAGAGTAAAAATCCTTGGTGGCAATCTTTATACTTTGGTCATAGTTGATGATTTCTCTAGATTTGCTTGGACCATATTTTATCATCTAAATATGAAACATTTGATTAGTTTGTTGTTTTTGCCAAGAAGGTCCAAAACGAGAAAGGTTTCTCAATTTCAGGAATTCGAACTGACCATGGTGGAGAATTCGAGAATCACGCATTTGTTGAGTTCTGTGACAACATGGGAATTGACCACAACTTCTCTGCCCCAAGGACTCCTCAACAAAATGGTGTTGTGGAAAGAAAGAATGGAGTCCTTACTGAGATGGCAAGAGCTATGCTGAATGAGAACAACACTTCTCAAGTGTTCTGGGCTGATGCAATGAGTACGGCTTGCTACATCTCAAATCGGGCATATCTCTGGAAGAAGTTGAACAAAACTCCCTATGAGCTGTACAAAGATAGAAAACCCAACTTGGCTCATTTGCATGTTTTCGGATGTAAGTGCTTCATCCACAATAATGGTAAGGATAACTTTGGAAAGTTTGATCCCAATGCGGATGAAGGTATATTTTTGGGTTATTCGAATAGAAGTAAGGCTTGTAGAGTGTTTAATACTCGTACTCGTATTGTTGAAGAGTCAATGCATGTTGTATTCTGTGAATCCAAATCTGATAAACCTTTGGATGATGATGAAGAAAATGTCTTTAAAAATCAATTTTTTTTCGAAAACTACTCCTGCATCTATTGGAAATCCTGAAAATGTTTTTGAGGCTGATCCTCAAAATAATCTTGAAAATCCTGATCAGTCTCAGCCTAGAGCTTGGAAGTTCATTAGAAATCATCCTTTGGACCAAGTAATAGGTGATGTAAATCAAGGAGTAAGAACCAGAAACAGTACTTTAAATGAAGTAACTTTTTCTGCCTTTATATCACATATTGAACCCTCTAAGATTGATGGAGCCGTTTCAGACAATGATTGGGTGATAGCAATGCAAGAGGAGTTACATCAATTTGATAGAAATCAAGTTTGGGATTTGGTACCTAGGCCTAAAGACCATCCGGTCATTGGCACCAAATGGGTATTCAAGAACAAACGAGATGAATCAACAATCATTGTCCGTAACAAGTCAAGATTGGTTGCTAAAGGCTATAATCAAAAAGAAGGAATTGATTATGAAGAAACTTATGCTCCAGTGGCAAGATTGGAAGCCATAAGAGTTCTTCTAGCCTTTGCTTGTGTTAAAGAATTCAAGCTCTATCAAATGGATGTCAAAAGTGCTTTTCTGAATGGTTTTATTCAAGAGGACGTTT
The DNA here is from genome assembly GCA_019022655.1 of Acacia acuminata. Classification (NCBI taxonomy): domain Eukaryota; kingdom Viridiplantae; phylum Streptophyta; class Magnoliopsida; order Fabales; family Fabaceae; genus Acacia; species Acacia acuminata. The sequence goes on along the minus strand of JAFJYI010000244.1, from coordinate 1,076,699 downwards.
ATGTAGAACAACCTCCTGATTTTCAAAATGATCATCATCCAAATCATGTTTATCGCCTCAAGAAAGCCCTTTATGGACTTAAGCAAGCTCCTAGAGCTTGGTATGAGCGATTAAGCAAATTCCTTCTTGATCAAGGATTTACTAGAGGAAAAGCATATACAACTCTCTTCATAAAGAGTAATAAGCTTGGTGAAATTTTAATTGTTCAAATATATGTTGATGATATTATATTTGGTTCTTCTAATGATGCTTTGTGTGAAGAGTTTGCTAAGAATATGCAGGGAGAGTTTGAGATGTCCATGATGGGAGAACTCAACTATTTCCTTGGTCTGCAAATCAAGAAAAAGAAGGATGGAATCTTCATATCTCAGGCCAAGTATCTCAATGATCTGCTGAAGAAGTTTGGGATGGATCAATGCAATGGAGCTAACACTCCTATGAGTTCAACCGCTTCATTGGATGCTGATGAAAAGGCAAAGGACTTCAATATTACAAAATATAGAGGAATGATTGGATCATTGCTCTATCTTACTACAAGTTATCCTGACATCCAATTCAGTGTGGGGATGTGTGCAAGGTTTTAGTCTGCTCCCAAGGAATCTCATACTGAGAATGTGAAGAGAATCTTCAGATACCTTGCTGACACAAAAACCCTTGGCTTGTGGTTTCCCAATGGTCAACCTGAACATTTGGTGGCATATTCATATTCAGATCATCCTGGATACAAGACGGATAGAAAGAGCACAAGTGGCCAATGTGAATTTCCTGGTGGCTCACTTGTGTGTCTCGGTTCAGAAAAGCAAACCAAATAGCTTTGTCTTCTGCGAAGCTGAATATGTAGCTGCCTCAAGTTGTTGTGCTCAAGTCCTATGGCTCAGGCAACAATTATCTGACTTGGGAATCAACTTGAAGGAGATCCCAATATTGTGTGACAACACAAGCACAATAAGCTTGGCCAAGAATCTAGTGCAACATACTCGGACCAAGCATATTGATGTGAGGCATCATTTCACAAGGGATCATGTTCATAAGAAGGATGTCAAAGTCATGTTCATCCCAACTCATCTTCAACTTGCTGACATCTTCACCAAACCATTAGCTAAGGAGCAATTCAATTTCATAAGAAGAGAATTGGGAATGGTAAACCCTAATGAGTTGTAAGTGTTTCTTACTCAATGTTAGTTATGGTTTTGATGATTGTAAGTTACTAACTTAAGCATCGGAGTATCTAGTTGTGTTATATGCATGATGCTTAAAACTCTGAGGTTTGCTGTCGAGAAGAGCAAACTCGAGTTTTGGAAACAAAACTCGAGTTTTGGTCGTGTATTGTCGGGGTCGGAGAACAACGTTGATGTCTGGAGAAATTGAAAACTCAAGTTTGCAAGTGGAAAGTCGAGTTTCCATCAGACCGAGAGCAACCATATTTTGAAGAATGGTGAAAACTCAAGTTTCTGAGTGAAACCTCGAGTTTTGGTCGCGGAAGCTCAAAGGTTCACATTACACCTTTGACGTCCAGGTTATTAACCAACCGTTCATCAAAACTCGAGTTTTGAATTGAAAACTCGAGTTTTGTCGCATCTATCTATATGTTACTATTCATGTTCTTCAAAACTCGTCTCAAAACTCAAGTTTTGCCCTAGGAGTTCTCTCTTCTCTTTCTGATTCTCTCAACTCCCGACCAAAACCCTCCTTCTAAACCCAGAAATGGCCTCAAAATTGACTCCCCATGAGATTCACGACTCGGATTTCGTTCAAGAAGGGTCCAAATCATGATCACCTCCTCCTCCTTCTCCTCCTCCTCCTCACCAGCGACCAAGGAGGGTGAAAACGACTCCTCAGCGATTTCACTATGGAGTTGATCGGTCCATCAAGGTTGAGAGCGACAACATTCCAGATGCTGCTTCTCCTAACCCTGAATCGAAGGGAGTCTCCTTCAAGAAACCCGTTGTGACTCCTTCGAAGAAGAGTACCGAGCCAGATCCGGTTGCAGGGAAAGGAAAGCAAAAAATGTCGGAAGCCTCCAAGCCTGCTAGGAAGAAGAGGGCTACTTCCTCTAAGTTACAAACCATTGGGTGCGGCCAAGCTTCCTCAAGAGCTACTGCCTCCACGTATACTCAACCTGAGGAGGAACCTCCAGTTATGGCCAATGCAGTGGTCGATATCTACCGTCATCCCTCTCCTCCTCAAGGTTTTGCTATTGCTTTTGCTACACTCACTAAGGAACAAAATGAGAAATTTAGAGAAACCTATATGCAGAAGGATTTCTGTCCTGTGGTAGCCATAGACTTAGAACAATTCCAGAAAGATTGTCATTTGAATTTGTCTCCCTGGCTTAATCTTTATGAATCCTTTGTGTCCATCTCTGCTCCATACACTCCAAATCTAGTTAGACTATTTTATTTCAATATGGAGTCTGACAATGTTTTAAATTCGAGTGGTGAATTAGTTGAGGAACGAATCACCACGTCTGTCAATAAACTTCAGCAATCAAGAGATCTGGTCCATTCTTAGACCCAATGACCTTTTTCCTGAGAGTCAATCTCATATGCTTTCATTTAACCTAGGGTCTATGACTCCCTTAAACAGAGTTCTCTGGTGCATCTACTCCAGGAACTTCATTCAAAAGGGTGGCAACTTCACTCATTTTTCTCAGAAGGATTATCCCTTATTCACTGCCTTTGTCAAATTAGTTCCTCTCGATCTTGGCCATTGGATTTTCCAAGAAATGATTAAGTTCAAATTTTCCTCTAGAAGGCCCTCCCATATGCCATTTCCCTCACTAATCTCAGTCATTCTATTCTATCATAAGATTTGGTATGTTGGAGCAGCTGATTCTCTGAAATATCCTCCATTCTTTGGCAAAGCTCAATTAAATTTAATGAGGATAAGCTTTGAGGCTAAAGGATCTGGGCAATCTCGAGAACCCTCAAGGTCACAATCTCAATCTCAGGTTCAAGCCCAGGAAGCTCAGTCAGCCCCTCCACCTCCTCAGACATCTTTGCCATCTGATTTTGCATCACGAGTAAAGGATATAGTGGATGCTGCAATCGCTTCTTTGTCAATTGGTCTTGAATTTGAGATTGGGAAGCTGGTCTCTGAAGTGACAAGAGGTAATCATGAGATGGTGGATGTTCAAGATGCCATGAAAGAGCAACTTGAGGAGCTTTCTGGACAAAGTTCAGGCTGAGGATCTCACAGGCCACATGCTGGACCACAATGCAAAGCTAACCACTCTGATGGTTTCCAATGTTAGCTTGGGTGACAAAGTGGACAAGATTTTGAAGCATCTTCACATTGGTTCCACTTCTGGTTTTGGCACCTTTCCTGGCCCAAGCATTTCAGGTCTTGCTTCTGGTTCATCTGCAGATCATCTGAAGCCTGATCCCGAGCATTCTTCCTCTCCATCCTTTACCTTTACCAGCCCTCAGGTTCGTGCTTCCTCACCAGAACCATCCACACCCATTTTCCCCTCTCCAGTTTTGACCTCTACACCAACCACAGTTGTCCTATCATCTCCATCTACCCCAGCTACTGAGGTTCTTCACCATAACTCACTTCCCTCTACCCCTCTGCTCAATCTCTTTGAAACCTCCATCTCAGCTCCATCCTCTTTTGAAGATGACAAAGGGGAGAGAAAGGCCAAGACTATATTTTGAGTTTGAAGAGTTTTAGAGACATTGAGTAGTGTCTGTAGTGTCTTGGTAGATTGAGTAGTGCCTGTAGTTAGCAGTTTATTCTCATTTGCACTCTGAACCTCATGTATTACTTTGAAGAATTTTAATGAAGTTCAGTATTTTCAAATTGACTACCTATTTATTGCTTTTGCTCTTATCAACGATATTCTCAAGAAGTGATTATGTGCATTTTCATACTTCAAAAGCCTAAGCCTTTCATATTGTCATTTCTGAGGTTTATAAAACAATGACAAAAGGAAAATCTCCCTTCAAAATGCAAACTCTCTCAAAATCTTGAACCTTTTGGTTTACAAGTGTTATCATCATCAAAAAGGGGGAGAATGTTAGTTCTCTATGTGTTTTGATGATAACGACAATTGTAAACAAAATGAAAGTTTTTCTTTGGTAAGTTGAAAAACTTACGTCAAAAGGAAAACTCGAGTTTTGGTTTCAAAACTTGAGTTTTGACCTTACAAAGAAAATCCTGAAATAAGCAAAACTTCCAGGTTTTAGAGAAAACTCCGAGTTTTTCACCATACGAGACTTCTCAATATTTTTCGGAAAAGACAAAACTCCAATTTTCATTTGGAAACTCGAGTTTTGGTCATATAGAAAGTCTCTAACATTTTAAGATTGTGAAAACTCTAGTTTTGGTATAAAACCGATTTTCGGTTGCCATGAGTTTTCGGTTTTCCTAAGTTTTGTGAAAACTCGAGTTTCATTTTGGAAACTCAAGTTTTGAATTGGCCGAGAGCTTTCAAGTTTTGCACAGATTTTGAAAACTGTCAGTTTTGATTGGAAACTCAAGTTTTGATCTAGCATAGTTTTCTCAACTTTTCATACTTAAATGGAAACTTGAGTTTCGTTTTGGAAACTCAAGTTTTGGGCAACCCGAGAGCTTTGCTCTTTTTCGATGATTTGAAAACCGCCGGTTTTGGTTGAAAACTCCGAGTTTTGATGTTTTGGACTAAAATCGATCTAACTGTCAAAAGTCCAAAACTCGAGTTTTGATAAACAAACTCGAGTTTTCATCACGAGTTTGAATCTTAGAGAGAGTTCATTTGTATTTCAGTGTTCATATTTATTCACTCTTAGAGAGTTCATTTATTATAAATCATTTATTGTGAGAATCTCAAATCGGGGGACTTGGAGATTGGGTTATTGATTGCAACTTGTAAGGGGGAGTAAGTTCTAGTGAGAGAATTACTCTTGAGTTACAGAGTGTGTGATCAATTGATATAGTGAAATCCCAGAGTGTCTGGGGACTGGATGTAGGTCAAGAGATTGAACCGAACCAGTATAAATTTCGTGTGTCTTGCTCTTCTTCTTTATACTCTGTTCAGCTCTGTTTTAGTGTCCAAAAACAGAGTAATTAGAAAAGTTTTTGAAATCCCCAATTCACCCCCCTCTTGGTGATTAAGCTCCACTTTCAGATAAAATCACAAACCTTTTCCTCAATACCCCAAAAGCCCTTTCAATAGCAATACGTAGCGATGAATGTCGAAGATTAAATAGTTCTTTGTAGTTTTGGGGTGGATTTCTGTCTGCATATTCTTTCAAATGGTACTGAAATCCTCTATATGGTGTGATAACACCACTTGTTAACATGAATCCAGCATCAACCAAGTAATATTTACCTTGAGGAATCTTAAGACAATCCTCTCAGCTTAATGCATCCTTTATAATTCTTGAGTCAAATGCGGTTCCTTCCCATCCAACAAGAACATAAGTGAATTTAAATCAAAGGTGCAAGTTGCCAAAACATTTTGCGTAGGGAAGTCCTTCCTTCCGCGGTAACAAGGTGCATCTACCATACGTACTTTGGCACGAATGTGTGTTCCATCTATGGCCCCAACATAATTCTTAAAATATGGGTAGAATTTGTTATTACCATGAATTTCAGCAGGGACACTAGAGCCATCTGGTTGTAAAAGGAATTTATCTTCTAATTCAATAATGGCTTTTAGCACATTATGGAAATGATGGCTAACTATCTCACCAGAGTGCCTAAACCAAAACTTAACCACCCGGTTTTTTGTTTTATGTGATAAGATGTAAAGGGCTTTAGCAACTTGTTCTTCCACACTGGAGAATCAAGTCGGCTTTAGACCACCATCTCTTTTTAACATATTACACAATCTAAAAAAAGCTTCTGGACCCATTCTAACAATATCTCGTCCACTAGGAGTATAAGCTATCCTATACATCACTTCTTCACGTACCCTCTCTCTAGCAGAATTCATACTGTAAGTTATTCTCTTCTTATTATTACATTTCTTGACCATAAAATACTGGACAACAAGACAAATAACAGCGGCTACAAGTTTCTGACACATTAGGAACCATTGTGTCACATATTCTTCCTCTTCATCATCCATCTAACAAATAAACAATATTATCCCAAATTAATTAGCACACAGACTCGTAGAGCAATAACTGAAAAGAAGATCATGAGGGATTGCGTTGGTTGTCTTTGCAAGATAGCAATAAAAGTGGATACTGTGATGATGATGAAATGAATACAACAAGCACTAGCAGCTCAGACTCATGCAACACATCAAAACTCTTATCATCTTGATTAAGTATTTTTTTTGTTATTGAAGAACTAAATTGAACACTAAATCTACCATGATAGGAAAAAGGTTTTGAGGAGCCTTTCAATCAAAAGCTTGTTTCTCTATGCTCAAACGCTTTGTAGAACAATTCAACAATAGGTACTTAGGTAGGTATTAAGTTTGTTTCATAGTTGGTGTGCGGTGTGCTTAATGATGTTCTATTTTCTCAATATATTTTTTGCATTATAAAGAAGTTAAAAGAAGAAAAAAAGCTTGAATATACATTTCGAAAGAGATGCTGATGTTTAAAGAGATGTATACTTCAACAGAAGATATTACATACAAATGTTCTTTAACCTTCCTATAAACATTTCCTCTTAAATGGCCGGTTTGATCCTCTAACCAAAACAATGGTTGTGACATGTGAGGGACTTGTGAGTTTGCCGGTCCTTGGAGCAAAAAGACAACATTAGGCCTGTTTGGGTTAGTGGTAGAAACAGTGGCTTAAAAGCTATCTGACTTTTATAAAATCTCGGTAGAAAAAAAGTTAGGTTATAAATGTGATTTGTGTTTGTCTTGCCTGTTTGGCTTTTTACAGAAGTGGCTTTTTTCAAATTGAAGAGTGTTTGGATTATTATTTGAAAAGTAAGTTGAGATGAAAAATGATTAAAAAGGGTCTGAGTCTTATTGGATACTACATATATTAATATTAATTGTATATATTGTAATAAATAAATATGAAAATTTATATTGATATTTCAAATTGAAAAAAAGGAAAAATAAATGTATTTATTATTTAAAAGTATATTTATATTTAAATTTACATATATTATTTTTTTAACACTACATATATTAATTAAGTATAACGAATTTACATGGAAAGATTTAAATTTTGAAAGTATAATCTTAAATTATGTTTTTGGAAGAAAGAGATAGAAAAAATATAGAAATTGTTAAAAAGAAAAGGAAGGAATTTTTTGGGCAAAAAATGGTGGCGGGAACCACGCTCGGAATTTGGAGGAACATTGATTATTGGTGGTGGGCCCACGTCCAACGGCCTTCACGTGAAAAGGCTAAGAACTCCAAAAAGCTAGCTAACTTAACGCCAAAAAAGCTCCCCTCCCGGGTTCTTAAAAAAGCTGCGTTTTGGGTTAAAGTTCAGTAGAAAATAAGCCAACTTAAACACCTCCATTGGGCTTTTTTTTCACTGAAAATTTTTCCACGCCGAGCCATATATTTTTGCCTGTAACGCTCTTATCCAACAGAATCCAAACAGGCCCATTGTAGAGTGGTAATCAAAGAGAATCTGAATTACTCTTTTGCATAGCCCCTAGTTTACATGTAAATACCCTTTATATAGGTTTCTAACCCCAAAATTTCTAAAGGCTTTTAACTACTATAACCATCATATATCTTAATTAATTACAAATTACACATCCCACAGTCTCATGTCTTATACGAGGCAGAACTAAAAATATTAGAGAGAGAGAGAGAGGATAGTACTACAGCTAGCTATACAGTATACATGCCTACCTTTAGAATCATATATTCTTGTGCTAAGATTAATGACACGTATGTTTATTATCTTAACCTTATGTTTTAACACTGCAAGCTCAAGCTCAAGGAATTGATTAAGAACAAAATTGGTTACATGAACAATATCAGAAGCGACATATGAAGGAAGAATCAACTCGTGAAATGAAACAGAACCAAGGTTTCTTAACCCAAAAAAAAAAAGGTTACCTTGTAAGCCAATCCAATTACAAATCACAGGAATCTCGCAGACAGATACGAGATAGGGAGAACAAAGAGGAATCAAAAACGAAGGTGAAGAAAAAAATTGAAATTAAATTAAATGTGGCCAAAACGGACGTTTGATCCCCAATTCAAACTATTATACAACAGTGAACTAATAAATCACTATAACACAGTAAGAAAGTAGACAGCATTCAACAAAAATTGAACAAATCGGACATCAGAAACCAAAAAGGAACAACTTTTTGAAAGCCCTCATATAGATGACAAGACGCACAGAAAAGATAACCAAGAACCCTAATGTTACTATCAAGAAAACCTCACGAGAAAACAGATTTGCAGAAACAGATTGGGTGCATCACTGGATTGTTTCAATCGGGATTTATATGATGAACAATTTTAATATGGGTCAGGAACGAGAGATACTCACCGGAAAGAATTAACAACTTCGATCGTGCTCTCCGTCGATATCGTCTCCGTCTTCGATCGTCGTCAGTCTTCCCTCTCGTCTCAAGGAATGAGCTAGGCCGAATAGGGTTCTGTGACGGTGTGAGGAGAGGAGCTGCATCGAGTTACACTTATAAGTTATAAGGGCTTCAGGGTATTTCTGGTATTTGTGCAAAAGACTAGGGACGTTTTTGTCCTCTCATACACCAATTTTTATAAATCCCTCAGAATCCGTCCGATTTAGGGGGGACTTTTTGAGGAAGGGAGGGGATTTTAAAAAATTTCCCTTCCCCTCCTAAAAAATATCATCTACCAAACGAGGGGAGGGGCTAAAATCCCTCCATCCTCCCCCCCCCTCCCCTCCGATCCCCTCAAACCAAACAGACCCTAAATGTGTACATGCGTGCATGGACATGAGAATATCTAATTGTTCAATTATACATATAACATCAATTATATTTTGATACTTTTATATTCCTTGTTCTTCTTTCAGAATGTTGAGCAAGGGAAGGAATATAGAGTTGTATTCTATCTTCGTTCTTCGAGACCTGGTAAATTAAAAGTGGCATTTAGAGGAGCAGATGGAAAAGAATTGGCTTCAAATAAGATCACGTAACTAAACACTAATACTTTTATATACCTTATAATTTATTTTATATATGAATGATTTTATTTGTTTCAGGACTCTTCCAACTGATGTTTCAAAGTGACCAAGGTTTGAAACTATTCTAAGAGATAAAGCATCAGATGTCAAAAGCAAGCCTTCAATTGACAATGGACCAAAATGGAACTATTTGGTTGGATCAAGTCTCAGCAATGCCCCTTGACACCTACAAGGTTTTGAAAATTTGTTCAACTCATATCCTTAAGCATAATATAAAGAGATTATAATTAATGTTTTTAACATTCTATACTTTTAATTTTTAATTAGGGACATGATTTTAGAAAAGACCTTTTTCAAAAGGTGGCTGACTTGAAACCAACGTTTCTTAGATTTCCTGGTAAGTAGAGTTATGGAAAATACTTAAATTTAACATGTTTTGTCAAATTCTATTTTTTTAAAAAAATATAATCTAACTTTGACCCAAAAAAATAAACAATAGGTGGTCGTTATGTTGAAGGTGAATATTTGAAAAATGCATTTAGGTGGAAGAACACCATTGGACCTCGGGAGAAGCAGAGACCTGGTCACTTTAATCATATAATTTATGGGAAATACACTTCGTGTTGTAAGAAAAGTGTATTCTCATGTATATACAAAAAGATGTGGGTCCCACTATTTCCATACTTGAGTTTTTTTTAATATAAAAAGGATATGGGTCCCACCATTTCATTGTGTGTGTAGAAGTTTTTTTCTTATGCGATATGAGAAGTATAAACCCCATAATTTATATCAATAATTAAATTAGTACTTATATTTTTTCAAAAAAACAAATTGCTCCTATATTATATAAAAAAAAAAAAAAAAAAAAAAAATTATAATGCAATCAGTCTCTATAAAATATCAAAACATTTGTGTTTCAATTTCTCTCTGATTTTTTTTTTTTTTTTTTTTTTTTTTTTTTTTTTTTTTTTTTTTTTGATGATATCGTATAATGGCATCAGAAAGCATATGGTCAATATTATACACAGATAGATGTTGACGTAGACGTCAACGCACATTTGGAACATTTGAAGGAATGAAACAAGAATGTTTTAATTTTGTCAGATTAATACTGTAACATTTTAGACTGTAAGGAATTTTTTTTTTTTTTTTTTTGGGGGGGGGGGGGGGGACCTTCAAACTATAAGTATTTATTAAAAATATGATATAAACTATTGAGACAAATTGTTTGGTTTTTCTCCCGCCTTTTTTAAAAAGAAATTGGGTGAGGTAGATGCACATCTGATATATTTTAGAAGCATAATGAACAAAATATTGTGCCGATACATGTCGCCATATGCTAGTACATCTAGTTTTTAATATAAAAGTTAAATAATTAATTTACAGATAACTAAAAAAGATAATTAAATTAGTTATTAATAATAAATAAAGGGTTTAAACTGCATAAACTTTTTTTTCCGCACTCTCACATAAAAGTGAGTGGGCCCCACTAATATTTTTCTCTTATCTCTCTACAATAGGACCCACTCATTTGTTATGTTAGTGCTTCTGAGAAAAAGTTTTTACAAAGAATCGTTTGTAGAAACATTAAACCCATAAATAAATGTCGGTTCCTTTAAAAATACCAACTTTGATCATATGCATTAGAACTTTAACTCTTAATAAAAATTCACTTAATATGTGCTATTAATATGGTTACTTTAAGTAAAAATTACAAATATGAGAGATACAGTAGATTAAAGTTTTGTATTTATAGTTTCGTGTCCATCTCTTACAATAGGAAATCGACGAAGTATTATGATTCTCAGCCCATTTTGATATAACTTTTGGAGAATAGCTTTTGAGATTTACAAGGTAAAAATAGCTTTTAGGATTTACGAGGTAAAAATGATTTTTAGAGAATAGTTTTTTGGATAAAAATGATAGTATTTGGATATTGTTGTCGAATAGCTTTTTAATGGTTAAATTTACCAAAAAAATACATTAGCTTTTGGTATAACTGCAAATAAAGGATAAAGTTGTATTTTAAATATTATAAACATTATATTTCATAATAAATACCAAAAATTACATAAATTTGTATACAAAATTAAAATACTTAAGGGTACTTAAAAAAAACTTCATAATCTTAAAATTTTATTTTAGGACATTGAAAAATATTTCGGATATCGACGGATATTATAAAGATACTTAAGGATATTGAAAAAATACTTCATGATCTTGAAAATTTATTTTAGGATATTGAAAAAATATTTCACGGTAATGACTGATCTTGCAAAATATTGACGGGTACCAAACAGATTTTTTAGGATATTGAAAAAATATTTCGGGGTAATGACTAATCTTGAAAAAATATTTTAGGGTACTACAAAAATACTTAAGGATACTAACTGGTATTGAAAAATACTGATGATCACTAGTGGAAAAAAGGGCTTTAAGACCGCCTCATTTAGACCGGAGTAATGACGCACCGGTCTTAATAGTATGACCGGTGGCAGTTTTGTAAATATAAAGAACTTCTTGGACCGCATCCTTTATCAATGAGTCTTAAATATATTATTTAGACCGCTTAACAAAACAAACGGTCTTAAAAATGTTATTGAAAAAAGTGAAAGTTCAAATTTCTTTATAGAGAAATCTCGAACGGGGATGACTTATATTTTCTCGGTCCAAAATAATGAGGAAAAAAATTAAATAAATGTTTAAGACCTAGGATATATATAACGGGCGGTCTTAAATATTATACTTTTTAGACCGGACATAAATTGTGACCGGTACTAAATAGTTTATTACTTTTAAGTTCGGAGTTTAATAAACGACGGTCTTAAAACTTAACATTTAAGAACGTCTTTTTAGTTCATCCGGTCTTAAAAATAAAGCGCCAAATATATATTCTTCTTCGCGCGAAACGTTCCTTACGACTTACGTTGTCCCTACGAACTACGAAACCCTTCTTCTTGTTGTGAAACCACTCTTCCTTTTGCATTACCTCTCTTCCTCGCCCACGCGAAACGTTACCTTACGACTTACGTTGTCCCTCGAACTCGAAACCCCTCTTCTTGTTGTGAAACCACTCTTCTGTTGCATTACCTCTCTTCCTCGCCCACGTACCATTAGCCTCTGTTACGCTCTCATTTGCTCAGGCATTCCTCTCTTCCTGTCTCGAAAATGAATGGTGAAAACGATTCCATTCGTGTTCCGGGAACGCCAGTTACTGGTGTGAGGCAGAACAAATCCTCTTCATCTAACAATGTGCCTCGTAACCGCCCAGCACGCCGTGGTAGAAGAGGCACAAGAATGATGGATGTAACCCTAAGTCGGACTTACCGGGTCAAAGCTGGAGATTCAGTTTGATGAAAAGTTGTGACCTTTCGGTCTAATAAAAGCAAATATACTAGTTTTGTCGGTTGTCTTGCACGCACGCAAAGGTTAGCATCTTGACTGATGAGTGGAAAAATGTGGACTTCGGCAAAGTAAAGCAACCTATTTGGGACATTATCCGGCTTACATACACTGTCCCTGACTCTAAGAAGTTGAAAGACAAGACATTGTCTTATTGTGCTGATCAGTGGAGGAAGTTTAAGACCTCTCTCGCTAACAAGTATATTTTTGAGGAGGTTCAGCCTGACCAAAAGCCTTGGGACAAGTACACATTTATTGATGAACAAACTTGGCAACAATTTGTTCAGATGCGGACCACTCCTGAAGCTCTGGTGAGTTTATATTTATTTATTTTTTTGCCCTTTTGTTTGCTTATTAACTTTGTCTTGATATGTGAATGTTATTATGTTCATCTAATCACATTAGTTAAATTGTTTGGTGTGTGAATAGAAGTATACATTTCCTACCTTTGTCTATGCAAGTCGATATGTAAACCACGAAAAGGTAAAATACTAAGAAGGTAATTAGGAAAATAATAATGGCATAAGAGTCAAGCCATTATTATAGTCTTAGTTACTGTATAGTAGGTAGTGGTTAGACATTCTTTTTGGTTACATTACTATCTAATGAGGAATTTCTGATCCCACTGGATCCCTTAAAAAGGATCAAGTGTGTATTATTCTGTAAGCATTATTCTCTTTTGTTTCTTAACCTATCTATCTAGCGAAGTACAAGACATAGCTCCAATTTCTTCTACAATTCTACATCTTCCTTACATAAAATGTTGAAACTTGATGAAGTGAATTTGACTAGTGTTTGAGGTTCATATCAAGCGAGAAGTTCTCTAATTTCTGTTAGTGAGATGGCTGGAATTCATAATTAATAGTTGTTTTCAATTCGATTCACGGGAAAGAAGGGAACGAGCACAGGAGATAGGGAGAAAGAATGATTGCCCGCATAGGGCTTCTCACGGCGGATATGAAAAGGTTGAAGAAGAATTGATGGTGGCCAAGTGGAAGAGATTGGATGATGAAGCAGAATCCAATCCTTCTATGGTACATGATCCACCATCTCCAATACGTCGCGAGGAGTTGTGGTTGCACATTCGGAAAAAGCCAAGCGGCGCTACACGAGTGAACAAACTCGTGTAGTTCTTTGAAAGAATTGTAAGTATCGTTATTGTTATTTTTTAGTTACTAAACAAGTTTCATTACTAAGCTTCTCGTTATCTGTATCTTACAGGAAGATCTTAAAAGGAAAGAAGCAGAGGGATCTTTTGTGTCGGACGGGAGGAGTGATGTTCTGACCGTTGCGACTAGAAAACTGGATCATGGTGGGCGTGTAAGGGGGATTGGAGGACGGGTAGGCCTGAAGGAATACTTTGGTAAATCCAAACGCCATAGACAAAGTATGGTTACCCGGGAGGAGATGGAACAGACGGTGGCCAAATTAAGTGATGATGCAGCGGCTAAAGAAGCAAGGTATCAATCCGAGATGAGCCAGATGAGGGAGGAATTGAATCAGATGAAGCTGCTTTTGAGCAATCCTCCGGAGACCAGTGTTACCTTCACACATTCACCTGCACCTATGCAGCATAGCACTAGAGGGAGTTGCATTGTTGGACAGTCAGAGCAACCTTGTGACCTATATGTGGAGGATCGTGATCGTCTGCACGATTAGTAGCAAACGGGATGTCCCCACAACTTATTGGCATCAACCGTACACCACCAACAAATGGGCGATGATGAAGTCGAGTGTCGGTTGAAAAGGTGATCATTGATGCACCTTTCCCTCTCCCAACCGATCAGCTGAAGCTTGTGAGTGATGTCAAGGCAACCTTCATCTCTTGGCCAGTGAAGCTTGTACATGTCTCTAGTGGTCCTCAAGCTTCAACCCCTCCTCCTCAAGTTCCATCCCCTCGTCAAGCTCCATCCCCTTATCAAGCTCCATCCCCTCCTTAAGCTCAATCCCTTCGCTAAGTTGAGCGCCACGGAAAAAATATCCGATATGGTGAAGAGTGGATATTTTAAAGATAAATCGTGGCTGTCAATGAAGTATTAGGCATCCTCATCCTCTTCCCATTCAAGTTGACACCCTTGATGTTGAGTCCTGCTTTGCTTCCTTGACGGGAGCTTATTGATGCAATTGTTCAAATTTTTATGAAGTGAGTATCTTAAATCTATGAGTACATAATTTAAATGCATCGTTTAGACACACATACATATATACTAATTCCCGATCGATGTCATTATTGTAGGTTATTGCATCAAGAATTGGTTCAAAAGGGCGGGAGCAACGATTTTGGATTCTTGTGCCTGTCTATTCAAGTCAAACATCCATGGAGGAGAGGCAAGAGTACATATCAAAGAGGTTGTGTGAAGTGAGAAGAAAGGTGTACTTGTTGCCATTCTTCCACTGGTACATATCACAAATCTTGTCTGCAATTCACTTAATCCTGCTACATTTATCACTGAGTATACTTTACTGCTGTGAATTTTCAGCCGCCACTGGCAGTTGGTCCTCATGTGCATGGAAGAGCATAAAGTTATCTTCTTATGATCCACTCACTGCGAGCCATTGCCTTCGTTGACGCAGACCATCAATGAGTAAGCATGTCATTTTGATTCTATTATCTGAAATCTCTGCTGTGAATTTTAAGTGAACATTATTGATAAATTTGTGATTTTGATGATAGTGCCATGAAGACCTTCCAAATTGAGGTAAAGAAAAGGCGTGGGTATCGGGCCAAAGACCCCATCTCCAGGACACACCAGGTTGGTACAATATTTGTACACTAACGGCACACTTTGCCTTGTGAACTTGGTCATTAAGCTATATATGCTCTTATATATATTTCTTGTTCTTTTTAGACCCGTCGGCAACCACCGGGTCCAACTTATGTGGCCGATCGTCATGAAACACATGTATGATATTATCACGGGAGGAAGGACTAAATTAACTACAAAGGTAAATGTATTTGATGTTACATATTATGCATGCAAGTTAATTCGATGTAATGGTTTAATGTTACATATGAAATATGCACGCAAGTTAATTCAGTTTACGTCTTTGATGTTACGAGATGTTTGCACCCCCTGATCCCTTTTCGATGATGAACTAAAGCACATACGCAATTTGTTTTGTGAATATCTGTATGACTGATAAAGTCGGGACAATAATTAATGTCCTAAATTCATTTGTAAATATATCTGTACAACAATAATATTTTGTAAATTTGTTTATTTTTCGAACAATATTCATTTGTAAATATACATAGGCAATGTAAAATTCAATAAATAAATTTGTTTAATTTTTCGAACAATTTTCTTATGTCCATTTTGGGTTTTGAATGTATTGGATGGTGGATAAAGCTATTTAGTGCTTGAAATTTGAGAAAGATCTCGACTTTTAGGACCGTATATTAATTAAAAGTCCGGTCTTAAAAGTCCGCATAATAAACATCGGTCCTAAAAGTGTTTGTTTTAAAAAATATGACATTTTTAGGACCGTATATTAATTAAAAGTGCGATCTTAAAAGTCCACATAATAAACATCCTGTCCTAAAAGTGTTCGTTTTAAAAAATATGAGACTTTTAGGTATAGATAGACTTTTAGGACCATATATTGTAAACATCCGGTCCTAAAAGTCTTATGAGGCCGTATATTATTTTACTTGTCCGCTCCTAAAAGTCCTCTTATTTTTATTTTAGAAGTTGGCTTAACCTTTAGGACCATGTAATTGTTAAATGTCGGTCTTAATAGTCTTCCTTTAAATAGAAATGTTCACTTGCTTTTCGAGACAAATCATTATGGTTCGAGACAACCGAGGTTACGGCGTTACTGCTCAAGCTAGGTCCTTCATTGTAGTCGATGTTACCTCTCCTGATCTTGAGCAGCATTATCAGTTTCTCTTTTCTTTTTCTCTTTTCTTTTTGTCGGGAAAAGAAGGAAGATATTGAAAAAGTACTTTGTTTCAAATCAGGGGAGGTAAAACCGACGACAACGACGGTCCAACCTTGAGAAGAATTGTCACTGTGTTTGTTTTTATTCAAATAAGGTAAAAAATATTTTTTGTTTTTTGTATGTTCTTAACTATATTCTGCGAATTTCTATTGTTGATTTACACGAGAGACAATGTTTTGTTTGTTTCCTTTTTGTCGGAAAAAAAAGACGAAAATGAAAAGGACAAGGCGATCGAATATGGAAACCAAAGGCGACAAAAAAAGCGTGTTTTTAGGACCCTCGATTTACTAAGTGTGCGGTCCTAAAAGTCTTCGTTCTTTCATCTTAGTTTTTTGAGTTTGCCATTATCCATCTTTCATAGTTGCCTTGTTTATTGCTTTCCAGGTTCAGATAATGGATAAACTAACGAATTAAAGTACTAAACTCGCACAAGAACAAAAAGAGTGCATAATATTTTATATAATAATTTTTATCGCTGCCATGGGATAGCGATTACAACAACAATAACAAAAAAGCAACAAAAAAACAACTAATCCTCTTCGTAGACGGAGAGGGAGGGGGAGCCGGAGTCGTCGGAGTCGGAGTCGGAGTCGTCTTCAGCGGGATCGTACTCCACGTCATTGGCGTGAAGTACCATGTTCAGCTTGTTGTTCACGGTATGAACAAGCTGAACCAATTGGCCCAAGCGTCGATCCATGTATCGACACGGGCCACCAATGACTGCACCAACTACTTCACAGTTGGAATTGGAGGAGGGAATGGCAGAGGGGGCTGAGGTTGAAGAGGAGGAGGAGGAAACGGAGGACACCGGGGGAGCAGCCATTACTTTTGTGGAGGCTAGGCGGTTGAAGAGCCGTGTAGAAGTGATGGAGAAGAATGTGAAGAAAGTACGGTAACAATGGGTTTAAATAGAGAACCCATCCTGAACAATGTGAAACGCCAGAAACTTTAATGAGGAGACGCATAGTTCATCAGAATACGAGGAGACGCCTAGTTGAGAAGTTTATCTAGAAGCCGAATAGACTCTAAATCATTCATTTGAACAGAGTGTAAGGATACGACTCTGCCATCTAAACTTGAAAAGAATGAATTTTAGTACCGAGTAAATGATGAAAGGTTGGTCTTAAAAGTAATAGAATTTGATATTTTAAAAATAAATAGACGTTTAGGACCGGACATATTATAAAAGGTGGGTCTTAAAAGTAATAGAATTGATTTTAAAAATAAATAGACTTTTAGAACCGGACATATTATAAAAGGTCGGTCTTAAAATAAAAATTAAATAATAGAATTTTATACCGCGTACCTATAAATCCCGCTCTTAAAAGTTTCTCTGCCTTTATTAACTCCTCATACCTTTTTGTCCTTAACTCTTTATTAATTCCTCACTACCTTGTAACTCCAAACTACGTACGTGGCTATCTGAGAATAGCTCTCTGCCTTTATTAATTAACTCCTCATACCTCTCGCCCCACTTGCTCAAACCATGGTTAGATACAAGAGAACCGCTTGTAGGGGTGCTCTTACTCGTGATGCTCGTGCCTTCCAATCGTTATACGGTGCGCCTCCTCCATCGAGAGTCCATCCTATTGTGACGAGAAGAGTCTCGGGTCGTTGGACCCATTGTTATTTCTTCGGATGATGAAGAGGTTCCGCTCCCCCCTCTCCACCTCTTGGCCCCACCGCGACTACTATTGACCCTCTCCTCTTTCCTCAATGAAGCATTGTGGGCGATGATGAGTAAGACGAAACTTGCTGATCTTCGGCGGGAAATTAATGTTGTTCACGCCGATATCACCAAGGCTTTGGAGGATAATAAGCTTTAGGATGTTTAGTCGATTCTTGTTTTTGATAATTTTACTTTGTTTTTCTCTTTTAATTTTCTTGTGTACGTGCATATTCTCCGAGTTATGTATGGAAGCAGTAAAACTAAGCTTGTGTCTTTCTAATATTCATATTCTCCAGTTTTCCTTTAATTTATTTTATTAACTCAGTTTCTGCTGCGCTCGCCAAATGCAAACCTCTTCTTTTTTTTTTGGTTAATTAATAAACGAAATACTTTTAGGACCGTAGTTCTTATAACCACTGGTCTTAAAATTAAATGAATACGAAAGTTAGGACCGGAGTATTCTTAACCGCTTGGTCTTAAAAATTAGTTAATAAATGTTTGACTTTTAGGATCGGACGCTTTATAAATCTCCGGCCTTAAAATTAAATGAATACTAAAATTTAGGACCGCGGATCTTGTTAACCTCCGGTCTTAAAAATTTATTAATAGAATTATATCTTTAGGACCGTATCTTGTATAATTAACCGATCTTAATAAAATCTAAAATATTAAGACATGTCTACGTCGCGGGGAAAATTAAATTTCCCTCTCGAACTTCTCTTGTCGCGCCAAAGTGATTACACGGGTTCTGTCTCCGATTATGTGTGTTGCGTCGTCGCTGCTTCGCGTTCCTCTCTCGAAATTAACTCTCTGGTTCCTTAGCTAAACGTCTATAGACCAAGCTATACGAGGTGTTTCGGTTATATAACTTTATGATTTTCCTTCTAATGGTTTCGGGGTTTTCATGGGTTGAACGAAATCGATGAAATGTTATTGTGGGTTTCTCTGTTGTTAATGAATATTGTATTTTGAAGATTATATTTGCACTTTAGACCTACCCAACTAACCAAGAAATGTTTTTAGGTTACTCTTGTTGTCTGCAACATCAACGTTCGTGGCGGGAGAAGAAAAACTCAGCAAACACATTTGAATTTATATGGTACAGGTGAGTCCACAAGACCTTTATGCGATGCATTTAATTTCCTCGTCATGTATTTATTTTGCTTCTTGGATTCACTGTGATACATTTATGACCAAAAGTGATTCTTCGTTATGCATTTAATAGGCAAGTTTCTCCATAAAACCAAAAAAAAAAAAAGACAAGCAAAACCAACATTGAGCATAAATATGCATTTGAAGTTGGCTTATTTTATATGCAAGTCTACGCCTTTTTTAGGATTATGTATATGTTAAATCTTTCCGTCTATAGGAATACTACTATGGACCACGGTTGGATAAATGCTTTACGGACGAGTGTTGAATATCAGAATGGGGTGAGGGACTTTATTGAATTTGCTAAACAAAATGCTCATGATGATAGTGGGAAGTTTTATTGCCCTTGTGTAAAATGTCGAATGAGAGGCGACTAAGTTTTGAAGTTATACACACACATTTAATTTGTGAAAAAACTTATACAAGTGGGTCTGGGTCTCAACATGGGGAAGTGGCCTTTGATGATAATGACACGGATATGGATGATCGCATAGAGGACATTATCCATGATGTAGGAGAAGAGGCTTTTCATCAATCACATGCATATGGTAATATGTGCGTGATGCGAGACCCCTATTCCGTGGGTGTAAAAAATACCAATTGTTGAACGCTGTATTGAAATTGGTAAGCTTGAAGGCACGTCATGATGGAGCGACAAGAGTTTTTCTGAAATGCTTGAGGCTTTTAAGGACATGCTTCCGGATGATAATGTGTTGCCGCATCAATACTATGATGCTAAGAAAATACTTTGTCCACTGGGGATGGAGTACAAAAAGATCCATGCATGCCCGAATGATTGCATATTGTATAGAAAAGAGTTTGAAGAGAAGCAGAATTGTCCGATATGTGAAACCCCAAGGTACAAGTCAAATAAGGGGCCTGCAAAAGTGTTGTGGTATCTTCCAATCATACCAAGGTTCAAGCGGTTGTTTGCGAATGAAAATGATGCAAAAAATTTGAGGTGGCATGCAGATGATAGGATTTCTGATGGAAAGCTTCGACATCCGGCTGATTCTTCTCAATGGAAGAAAATCGATCAATTATTTCCGATGTTCGGTGAAGAACCTAGGAACCTTAGGCTTGCCCTTAACACGGATGGCATGAATCCATATGGAAGCCTTAGTAGCATACATAGTTCATGGCCTGTACTACTGATTATTTACAACTTATCTCCAATGTTATGCATGAAACGAAAGTACATCATGCTGTCTATGTTGATTTCCGGACCGAAACAACCCAAAATGAGATTGATGTTTACCTAGAACCCTTGATCAAAGACTTGAAAGAGTTGTGGCGAAAGGTGTTGATGTTTTTGACTCTTTCAAGAAGGAGGTGTTTAAAATGCGATCCATGATATTTTGTACTATAAACGACTTCCCAGCATATGGGAACTTGTCGGGTATAGTGTAAAAGGCCATAAAGCATGTCGGTTTGTGAAGAAGGCACACGCTACCATCAACTTCAACATGGAAGAAAGACGGTTTATCTTGGACATAGGAGATTTCTTAGACGGGCCACCCATATCGTCGATTAAAGAAAGCCTTTTTTGGTGGCCAAGAGTATGAAGATGCTCCGGTGGCATTGACTGGGGAGCAAGTTTCTGAAAAGGTGATAAATATCAATGTCGTCTTCGGTAAGACTGCGAAGAGTAGAAAAGAAACAAATATATGGAAAAAGATATCTGTATTCTTCGATCCTCCATATTGGCGCAATCTTGATGTGAGACACAGTATTGATGTCATGCATGTAGAGAAAAACGTATGTGATAGTATTGTGGGCACGCTTCTCAACATACAAGGTAGTTCCAAGGATGGTGTGAAGGCAAGATTGGATCGATAGCAATGGGAAATACGGGAAGAGTTACATCCAAGGCCGATGGGAAGAGAACTTATTATCCTCCCGGCTTCTCATACTTTGTCTAAGGATGAGAAACGAAGTTTTTGTGAGTGTTTACATGGCACAAAAGTTCCCACGGGGTATTCTTCAAATTTGAAGAGGCTTGTATCGATGAAGGACTTGAAATTAGTAGGCCAAAAGTCTCATGATTGTCATGTCTTGATGCAATAGCTACTCCCATAGCTATTCGAGGCATCGCCGAATATGATCTTTGGGTCATTTTGACTAGACTTTGTGTCTTCTTCAATGCGCTTTGTAGTAAAGTTTTCGAGATTGAAAAGTTGGATGAATTGGAGAATGAAGGATATCTTATCTTGTGCCACCTTGAGAAGCTTTTTGTTCCTACATTTTTTGACATCATGGTTCATCTAATTGTTCATCTAGTGAGGGAGATAAAGATGTGCGGCCCTATCCATTTACGGTGGATGTACCCAATTGAAAGATCTATGAAATTCCTAAAAGGGTACGTGAAGAACGCATACCGGCCAGAAGCATCGATTGTTCAGAAATATGTTTATGAAGAAGCCATGGAATTTTGTCAAAATTATTTGGCCAAAGTAAGAAATATTGAGCTTCCAAAACGTCAGCATGCTGAAGGGGGTAGACGAGGGGCTTCCGTAAAGAGTGTGGATCCTGATGAATTGTCACAAGTCCACTTATACATCTTGAATAATGTTGATGAAGTTCAAGCCAACATAGCTGAACATAAAGAAGCTATAAGGAAAGAAAATCATCGAATGACTAAACAAAGGTTGATTAGGGAGCATAACAGAACTTTTGCAAACTGGTTCAAACAAAAGGTCGAGGGAGAGGAATGTGTTTATGATACAATCAAATGGTTAGCACGTGGTCCTGAGGTCGATGTCATAAGTTGGAATTCGTATGTGATCAATGGTTATACATTTTACACGAAGTCCCTAGATGATAGGAGCACACTCGAGCGGTGGTGTTATGTTAGAGGCTGAATCTATGCACTTCTCCGGTTCGAAAGACAAGAGTCCTTTATTGGCAGTCATGCCATATTATGGGGTTATTGAAGAGATTTGGGAGGTGGACTATGTGAAAATTAGATTTCCCATTTTCAAATGCAAGTGGGTCAATTTCAATAATGGTGTTTGGATCGATCGGCTAGGATTTACATTAGAAAATGTCCATGGTAGAAGTTTTGGAGATGAACCTTTTATTATGGCAGACTAGGCAAAACAAGTGTTCTATATCACCGATCAAGAATATAAAATGTGGTCTGTAGCTCTCCAAGGAAAGAGGGTCATTGATATTGATGAGGAAATGAATTCGAATTATGGTATTCTTGAGAGTACTCCTTTTTCAAGGGGTCTACCGGACATAAACGAAGAAGATGAAGCGGATAATGAACCCGACATAAGAAGTGATCATCAAGAAGGGATATGGGAAGATATCACTTTATAAAAGAGTCAATTCATAAGGTAATATTCATATGCAGATTTCTATGAAAACTTTAAGGTTTTAACTATATTATATTCCTTCTATGTTCATAAACAATGTCACTTGACTATGAAGTTTGTTCTTGTTTTATTTTTGTGGCGGGATCCAATCCAAAGGGCATGTTATAAAAGAGGATGTTACTTTGTTGGGTGGGAATCGGATGAAGGCATGGTGAATATTATTTTGGGCATGTGTGTTGTATTTGTAACTTATTGTATTTGTAAGTAAGTTATCTTATTGTATGAATTAATTTGGGTGTTGTAGTCATAGTATAAACATTAATTAAGAAGCCAAATAACTCATGGTAAATAATATTTGTATTCTTTTTCCAATTCAATTTATTCAAATAATTGTTCATAGCTTACAGCTTAAAGTATCGACTTTTATGTGCTGGATTGGGTAGTGGATTTGTGTGTAATACAATCGGGAAGAACGAACGAGGGGAAAAATTCAGGAAAATTTACACCGCAAATAAATGCGCTGGTCTTAAATGGTGATTTTTTAAGACCGGATGTATTTATATGTCCGATCTTAAAGGTCGTAACACATTTCATTATAAGCACCGGTCTTAAAAGTCGGTCTTTTTAAGACCGGTAAATTTATACATGTGGTCTAAAATAAAATTTTTAAGACCGCATTTATTTATCATCCGAGTCTTGAAAGTCAATCTTTTAAGACCGCGTATAATTAGTCAGGTCTTAGAAGCCGCTAAGTTTAAGACCATATTTATTTGTGTCCGGTCTTAATATTCTATCTTTTAAGAGCGGCCTAATTATTAGCCGGTCTTAAAAGTTGAGTTTTAGGACCGAACAAAAAGTATTTCAGGTTTATTTTAGTACGACTTTTAAGACCCAATGTTTTAAATGTCCGGTCTAAAATATTTTCTTTAAGACTGGTCGTAGTTCGGTCTTAAATGTAGACTTTTAATACCGACTGGAACAAGACCGGTCGCAGCTCCGGTCCTACAATGCCTCTTTTGTCCGGTCTTAAAAGTCTTTTTCCACTAGTGGATGGCAGAGGAGAGAGAAAAATCTAACAAAATAGTGTTTTCTAAAACCTAGGTTTTGATGTAGAATAGCTTCTAGACAAAAGGCAAATTTATGGCAAAACCTAGATTTTTATGTGGAATAGCTTCTGGCAAAAATAGGAGTGGTTGACAAACTTATGACAAAGCCTAGATTAAACAAAACCTAGGTTTTGATTTCCCTCAAACAAAGAAGACGACCTTTTGTTAGTTCTCTATGTGTTTTGATGATAACCGATAATTGTAAACACAAGTTGAAGGTTGTCTTTGGTAAGTTGAAAAACTTAATCTCAAAGACAAACTCGAGTTTTGGTTTGAAAAATCGAGTTTTGACTTGACCAGTAGCTGAATTTTAATGAACTAAGAAAACTCCGGTTTGTATAGGCAAACTCGAGTTTATGAGACACAGAGAGCACTCCAAGTTTTTCACATTAAGACAAACTCGAGTTTAGGATTACAAACTCAAGTTTGTACCATACAAAGACTCTTCAATATTTTCCAAAGTAAACAAAACTCCAGTTTGCGAGAGTAAACTCGAGTTTTGGTCTTACAGAGAGCTCCCAATGTTTTTGAACTTATGCAAACTCCAGTTTTGATATTGAAACTCGAGTTTGTACGAAATGAAGAGTTTTGTCAAGTGTTTGTTAACTTGACCGGACTCGAGTTAATAGTTTCAAAACTCGAGTTTGGGCTTGGCGAGAGCCTCAACATTTTCCATGCTAAGCAAACTCCGAGTTTGTTATGACAAACTCGAGTTTGCACGACCTGAGTTTTCTAAGTTTTTCTAAGTTTTGAGAAAACTCGAGTTTGTATTTATAAACTCAAGTTTGAGCTTGATAGAGAGCTTTCATGTTTTAGCCACTTTGAGAAAACTCGAGTTTGTTTTGAAAACTCCAGTTTTCACTTGACATAGACTTTTCAAAGGTTTTCATATTTAAAGAAAAGTCAAGTTTAGTTTGGCTAACTCAAGTTTGTGTCAAGCAAAGAGCTTTGCTCATTTCAGTGATTTGAAAACTCAAGTTTACATTTGGAAACTCCAATTTTGAGCTTTTGGACTTAAACATGTTTTTCACTATAAAAGTCCAAAACTCGAGTTTTGCTCTATGTTAAAAATGTGCTTTTAAACTAAAAACACAACATTCTTCTCGGAAAAAGGAAACTAGAGTTAGGATTTGAAAACTTCGAGTTTGTCTTACGAGCAATGTTACAAACTCCGGTTTGTGTGAACAAACTCGAGTTTGTGTCGCAAAAGTTTGAAAATCAAATTGCTCAAATTTGAGAAATCTTCATGTTTGATCTTAATACTTCTTATCATCACTCATTACTATTCCTAGCTATGTTTAATCAATTTGCTAATGAGTTTCGAGATGTTTTAGAGAACTTTAAATGAAGATTTGAACAAAAGCAAAAAGTGATGTCAGCACATTAAATGCAAAGTTTAGAAAACTTGCATCCTTTTGGACAATCATTTTACACACATTGCAAAGGGATTAATGTTTCCTTTCCACATCCAGTAGCTTCTCTTCCAACGGATTAAAAGTCAAAAAGTCAATCATAAACTTACGTAACTTGGATTAACCAAAGAGTAGAGAGAGAAGAAGACCAAAGCTTAACCTAATCCTTCCTTAATGAAGGCAATGATCATATTGAAGATTACAATGGTCATTTAATGCTCTCTTTGTATAAATAGATCTGCATTCAATTCTTCTCAACAACCAATCTGCTGAAAATGAAAATCATTCAAGTTTCCAACTACTCTTTGAGTTTTCTTGTGAAAAGTATCTTTTGATACATTTGTACTTCAGTGATTATCTTTATCCACTCTTAGAGAGAGTTTCATTTATTGAAATCATTCATTGTAAGAATCTCAAGTCATGGGACTTGGAGATTGGGATATTTGATTGCAACTTGTAAGGGGGAGTAAGTTCTAGTGAGAGAATTACTCTAAGAGTTACAGAGTGTGTAATCATTTGAGTTAATGAAATCCCAGAGTGTCTGGGGATTGGACGTAGGTCAAGAGGTTGAATCAAACCAGTACAAATTCTTTGTGTCTTGCTTCTTCTTTTCTTACTTTGTTATACCCAGTTTTTAGTATTCAAAACAGAGCACTTGAAAAGAATTTTAAAATCCCCAATTCACCCCCTTGGTGATTTGCTCCACTTTCACCTTTTTTTTTTTAATATAAAAAAGGGCTAATTTTTAGTGTGGTTATAGAAGGCACTAAAAGTGGGTCAAGAGCCTTTTTTATTATTATTATTATAATAATCAAGAGCATTTTTATTTGTTCAATGTAGTGAATCAAGAGCATGGATCTATGAACCCTAAAATTTTCATCAACCAAAAGCCCAATGGATTCTCTTGTGCCTGCTGAAGAAATAATTTCCCAAGTGATGGACCATATAGCGGACCCAATAAGCTAAACTACAGACATAGAAAGAGATACCCGAAAGTTTGAAATGAACTCGGCCCAAATAAGCTTGTATCCTTCATTCCTTTTTCACCAACAAATATATCGTAAATCTCACCTACCATAGTCAAGTGCGTGACTTGGGTTACATCTGGATTAATTATGGCAAAGCTCGGATACCGGATGGGCAACCAAAAAAAAATCTTAAATATTAGGGAAAATTGTAACCAAGCCCAATTAACAAACTTAATGACAACTAAGTCCTTTAAAATCATCAAATCGCAGTAACCTCCCAAAAACTAGAATGCTATTAGTTTCAAACATGATTTCAAACAATCAAAAGGGGTCAGGGCTTGGCTAGATCACTACGAAACGGTGAAAGCTTCAAAATCGTCTCTCGTGCTTGCCCCTTACACAGTGGAGTCACCGCATGCTTTAGTCATTGCCAACTCCATCTGTCGTTGTTGGTCTTGTCTTGTGGTTGCTAGTCGTGTTTCAGTCAAATGTATATAACATATATATATATATATAGTGGATATAAAGGAATATTGGAATGTCAAGGAACGCTTTATTGAATTATTCTTATAGAACAGACTGAGAATTTGGTCAAGAGGATAGAAAGGAATATTAGAATGTCAAGGAATGATTTGTTGAATTATTTTTGTAAAACAGATTGAAAGCAATTCAAGGCTATAAATGAATATCTTAGAATGTCAAGAAATGCTTTGTTGATTTATTTTTTCAAAACAAATTGGAAGTAATTTTCTGGAGCCAAAATTTAACACTTCAACAAGCGTTAACACAATTTTATGTCCATTGATGAACTATAAAGCGTTAGAGTATAGTAACGTTCTAACAAATTACAATTAAAAATATTAAAGTAAGATGAAAACATTATAAAGTCCTTAACCATTAATTTTGAAGTTGTAGAAATATAATTAATATATACCAGAAAGATTAGTAGATGAGGGGGTTGTTGAGAGTGTAGGAGGCATTTATAAGTGAAGGAGCAAGCAATGACAAGTGTGTGAGCAATCATTGACAAATCCATTTAAGCTATCTTGGATTAGAAGACCAACATTTGTTACATCACAATATGTGCATTTAATTGATCATAATAACAATATTTAAATCATGATAAGAATATATGATATGTCTAAACAAGTCTAATTAAGCAGCTGTTGACAAGTTTAGAGCAACCAATAACAAGTTATTGAGCAAACAATGACAAGGTATTGAGTGACCACTAACAAACCGTCTAACAAATGTTAATGTGAATTTCATGGTAATTGTACTATATTATTTTCTAACAAACTGATGCAACAATTGTTCTTCACTCCTCATATGTATTGCCTTCTTTTAGGATTTTTGTTCTAACGCTACCCCCTACATATTACAAATCATCTCCTCCATTTAAAAATTGTCCCTCAATATGCAAGAAATATGATATATGCTTTTTATGTTAGTATTGGGTGTCCTAGAGACAATATGTAAGAATATATCAGCACTATTTCTACATTATAGTATTTCATTATTAATAATTGAGCACATTTTATCTTTTTATATTTATGTCTCGCCTTTATTTTAAGGTAAATATGTGTTTGAAGATAAAAGCCCTAGAAATAGAACATGTGTTAATCTTGAGGATCAATGATAGGGATCATGATCATGATCATGAGGACTCGAGAACACTGGATATTTATTGCCTAAAACTTGTCCCTAGTCTTGAATCACCAAGAAAGGGCATTGATGATCTCAGTAAGGCTAGTACGACATCATCTACATGTATAAGTACAAGGTAGGAACCTCATGGAATATAGGCATGGTGATGTCTTAGCTGATGTTGTGGGTGGATCTGTTGGAAAACAGATAGCACCGAACTAACCCGTTGAGAGACTCTACAAAGATTCATTGTAAAGAGTATCATTGGATATATAAAATGACTCATCGTTTGGTAGTGTAGATCCTCCTGGACTTAAGGATGTTATTGAATACTATATCCTAAGGTTATACTTTGACTATACAACTCTATCCACCTTAAAATGGGGAGAATAGTGTACTCTTAGGTGTAACCCAAATACATGAGTATAGATGGATATGCTGAGAGGACTCACAATCCCCTACAAGGGATTAATCATTCACAAGGCCAGAAGAGCTTGGACAACTTATAATTAACTTGGGAGTCTGTGCATACAGTAAGTGATCATGAAGAGTCATGATCAGTTATAGAGTAATATAAGAAGATTCCTAGTTCTGTGAAATGGCAACGTTTAGTAAATTAAGATAGATGATACTTTATGTTTGCTCTTGACTAAATACATGAGTAGAGATGATGCCTGCATGGTATCCAAATATGAAGGTAGATTACTTGATCAACTCAATTAGTTCTGGGGCCGCAAAGCATTGCTAGTGTCTTATGAGGTCATTAAATAAATTGGGCCATTAAAGGAGTTTTAATTGGTTCAAGTTTATTTATTCAATGACTAATTGGGCCTAATGGGCCACACATAAATGTTATTCCAGATTGCTTAGAATTAGCAAACATTAGCCAATAATTGTTCTTGGGCTTTATCAAGAGTAAATGTGTAATTGGTTTGGAGTAGGACTCCAAGCCCAATTAGGAGGAAAATGGCGTCATATATATGGTCCCGAGTGGGAAATCAGTTTCTCCATAAAAGAGCCCAAATTTCTTGGAAGACCCAACGAGGTCTTAGGCCAAATTGAATTTTGAATTTGAATTTTGAATTTAAGTTTGAAATTTTAATTTTAATTCAAAGGTGAGGTTATAAAAGATAATTCTGAACTACCTTATATATATATATATGTGTGTGTGTGTGTGTGTGTGTGTGTGTGTATGTATGTAAGTATGTATATATGTATATGTATATATATATATGTATGTATGTATGTATCCAATAATGATTGGATGAAGATACGAGAAATAATAAATGAGGATTGAATTAAAAATGATTTTAAATTTTAGTTTGAAATTTGAATGTGATTCATCATCTTAAATTATTATTTAATTAAAATATAAATGTGACCCATCATCTTAAATGGTTGACTCAATCAATCAATCAAGAAATAAATGTGATTGTAAGTTTAATTCATTATGATTTGTATTTTCCAATTAGACCATGATGAAAGAATTGAGCAGATTTGAAGATTTGATAATCCAAGACCTGGAGATGTTTTGAATCAATGATCGGAAGGCACCATGATCATCCACAAAATACATGAATTGTTATTATTATTATTATGCATAGATTTATTACGACTAGTATACATGATAATAGTAAACGTGATCACCACACGACTAGCATGTAGTGGCGGAATTAGGGGGCTAGGGGTGGCCCCCACCCCCCTAAAATTACAGAATTGGACCCAAAAGTATAGGAAATTATGATTTAGCCTCATAAATTTTTTAACATTTTCAATTTAGTCCCCATTAGAAAGTCTTATAAAGGGACTAAACTGAAAATATTGAAATATTTTGAGGTCAAGCATAATTTCCTAAAATTTTGGGTCCAATTCTGTAATTTTCGCCCCCAATTTCAAATACTAACTCCCTTAAGTTCTATTTTATAATTTTCGCCCCCCTATTTTCAAATCCTGGCTCCGCCCCTGCTAGCATGCATGATAAATACAAGCCATTTAAAATTAAACTATGTGATAGTTGTTTTATATGTATGTCTAATTTGTGCATGCAAGATAAAATCGATTCCATCTTAGAAATTAACTAAATGTTAGTTAATCTATTA
The DNA here is from genome assembly GCA_019022655.1 of Acacia acuminata. Taxonomy (NCBI): domain Eukaryota; kingdom Viridiplantae; phylum Streptophyta; class Magnoliopsida; order Fabales; family Fabaceae; genus Acacia; species Acacia acuminata. The sequence goes on along the minus strand of JAFJYI010000244.1, from coordinate 1,046,947 downwards.
GTTAGTTATATAGGATGAGACCGAAATGAACACTCACAAAAATTATCTAGCACATTTGTTTACCTCCCATCGTCAGTGGTGCTTAAGACCCTTTGACATGGTAGTGCTCTCTAGCTCAGCTATAAGCTACCATTTCGTCGGGTAACAGTGCCATTCAAAGTATATAGTTTGCATTATTAGCCGAGTCTATGCATTTTGGGTAAATTATCTAGCGCGTTTGTTTGCCTCCCATCCTCCGTGATGCCTAAGAATCCTATGACATGGTAGCTCTCTTTAGCTCAGCTAAGACCTATTTATTTTGAAGTGCATGACGGTGCCATTCGAAGTGTATGACACTTAGGATGATGGTTTGTTCTAGACTAGATGTATAGTCTGTAGGCTCAACCGGGTCTATATATTTAGGGTAAAGATGCCAAGTTATTGCATAGTGATGTGACACTAAGTGGCAAGGTGTTGTCAACCTGATGATCTAAGAGAAGACATGGAGATGTTGTTGATGAAATCAACCTACTGGATAAGTAAGTTTTGAAGGCTCAGCTAGAAACAAATGATTACAATCATTCTCTTAGCCCACTATGGATATCCTTATGAAGGTAACCTTAAAATCATTGTCTGAGGGTCATTGATTCAAGAGAAAATAGTGGGAGGGCCACATACGTTTCAAAAGTCTTAGTATATGGTTAATGAAATATTTATAAGTCCTATTTTGTTTTTGGTTTTCAACATATGAGTCATGACAAGAAACTTTAATTTTGCTCTATTCTGGATATTAATAAGATAGCTGGACCTAACTTTAAGAGCTAGTATCAAAATAAAAAATTAGTTTTGCGTTCTGAGAAGATAGCTTAGATTTTAGATTCTCCAATTCCTATTGCCTTACTCAAGGGAAAGGGCAAGGCTATGTAGACAGACAAGCTCAAGCCCAAAAAGAAGAAGGGCAAGGGCAAGGGCAAAGGAAAGGGGAACTCTAAAGACACTAATGTATGCTTCCATTATTAAAAGGAATGACATTGGAGGAGGACCCGCTTATTAAACCTTACAAGCCTTAAGGGAAAGAAGCATGATGATATTTCTACCTTTGGTACTAAAGAATCCTAGGAATAGTGAACTTCCTAGTATTCAAGTCAAGAAATTGAGGTTGGATAATCGATCATATCCTTAGCACTATAGGTTGAGACACATTAATGAGACAAAATTGTCTAGACTCCATAATGATAATTGTCTAGATTCCATGGATTTCGAATCCAATGGGCCTTGTGAATCTTGTTTGGCTGGTAAAATGACGAAAACCAAGCTTGAGAAGCTCATGAATCACAAAGCCAATGTGTGTGTGTGTGTGTGTGTGTGTGTAGATCCAATAATGATTTGATGAAGATAGAAGAAATAATAAATGAGGATTAAATTAAAAATGATTTTGAATTTTAGTTTAAGATTTGAATGTGATTCATCATCTTAAATTATTATTCAATTAATCAATTAAGATATAAATATAATCAATCATCATAAATGGTTGACTCCATCAATCAATCAAGAAATAAATGTGATCCATCGCTTTAAATTATTGATTCAATCAATCAATCAAGATATGAATGTGATCATCATCTTAAATTCAATTAATCAATCAATCAAGATGTGAATTTAATCCATTATGATTTGAATTTTCCAATTCAAGCTTGGGTTGGGTCTTTCTCTTCTCGGTAAGCACTTAAATTAGAGTTAGACTCTTATAAAGTGCTGATTTTTGGTGTGCCCTTGGGTTGCACATTTTTCTAGGAGAAAAACAAGATGCCTTGCTCTCTAAATTTTGGTCATTAGCAAAGGTTTAGAAGGAAAGTGCGCCATCTCAGAAAGGCAAGGTTCTAATGATCTTGCTCCTTCTATCCTTAACCTAATTGCAAGAAACCACCACATTCTTGAAAAGATAAAAACCCAATGAAACAAAACCTCAACCTTGTCTTCACCTAGCAAGCATCCAAGGAGTGAGAGGTTTCAAGAGAAGGAATTCTCGTTGCAATCGGAGGATAGCCGTGTGGATCAATGTTAGAGGACATCGACAACAGTGAGGTCTTCAAGTGATCTAAGGTAATCATAATCTCCAATAGTCGTGTTATCAAGTTATCCTAGTCCCCAATAGTTGTTTTAACGAGTAATCCTGAAGCTCATGAATATTATAAATTGTTATGAATTCTCATGAGTACCATAAAGAGTTACAGATTAATAATTAAAAACTAATTAACGTAATGAGTTAAGGTTAATAACTCATGAGGACCGTAAGGAGTTACGGGTTTCTACAACGATTAAGAAAAAATTCTTTTTTCAATCGCATGAAACTTTATATGAAAGTCATGTAATAGGCTAAATTAACCAACATTCTAGATGTACTCGCCATCTTCTATCACCTTTCAGAACAAAATTGTTATTGGCAACTATATGAGCAACATTAATAACTTTAGAACATTGTATTGATGACATATTTTGAAATTACATAATGAAGGTTATAAACCATAAAGCTTCATCCATTGCATTCGCCCTTTTCTAATCACATGAAAATAGAGCACAATCTCCACATGAATAGAACAAAAATTCGAACCCTCTTCCACTCTCAATGAAAAAATAATACTCCCTTAGGTCCTAATTATAGGAACATATTTTAGAGTTTGTTTTGGTCCTAATTATAAGAGCAAATTTTAACTTTTGTCAAGTTTTTCCTATAATACCCCTATTTATAATTTCTCAATACTAATTAAAGACAATGATAATTTAATAATACACCTATATATTTTATAAAGTAAATAATGTTTGCAACTCATTAATGTCATATACAACTCAATTATACTTTTTTTTTATAAAATAATTTTGAGCAATTTTTGTCATATTTATCCCATATCACCCCTACTAATACTTCCTCCACAATAATTAATTTAACAACACGTTTATATTCTATCAAGTGAGATAATCTACTTTATTTTTTATTTTTAAATAAAATAATTTTAATATTCCTTTAAAAATATTTTCTTGCAACTATCCTTTAAGAGTTGGAGTTCTTATACTTTTATTTTAGGAATATCTGTTTGGTGTTTTAAAAAATAATCAGGTTCGGATCCAACTTTAATTGGGCCCTGGGCACCTAGGCAGTTCCTCATCAAAATAAAATAACTACAGCTTCTGAGGGCTGAAATCGACGCTATTATCTCCATGGCTTCCCTCGGTGATGGCCCAATTGCGCGGGGCTACTGATTTAGCTAATTTTGCCTTGATGTAATTTTTTATTTTTAAGCAGGGGTATTTTTGGAAAATAATTATAATTAACTAATTTAACTTCTTTCCTTAATCTCTCCAAATTCGATAAATAGTTCCTATAATTAGGATCGGAGGGAGTATAAATCATAAAGACATCATACAATTAACAATCATTGCACAACAATATATCCTTTATGCCCAAAAACCCTAACCCAGTCAATTTCATACCAAAGTAAAAACTTTTCATATTCAACAACAAAAAGAGATGAAATATATTAACCTAAAGATCTGCACATATGATTAATAAAGAAAGGTAGCTCCACTACTTGAGTAATGGAGATGCATGGTGGATGATCCAGATAATGCTTGTACAAAAGCTATCAACCAAAAAATCATCAAAGCTTCTCTTTCTTTTCAGTGCCAGATTACACGCGCAAAATAGAGGGTCGGAATCTCTTGCTTTAATTTATTGGCTTCATGTTAAATGAAGAGGGGCAAAATTGTACTTTTACGTTGGACATTAATAGCACTTAGGTCTATTAGGACTTCAATGCAATTTAATGATTTTTAAGGGACTTGGTTGTTATTAAATCAATTACTTGGGGCAGTTGCAATTTTCTCATAATATTAACTAAAAGTGATTTTTTTTTTTTTGGATAATAAAAAGTTTTGGAGGGGTTCGACATCGCCCCCCACCAAAGCTGCAAGACGGCCCTCTATGAAGACTTACTGGGACTTACGAGATCGCCTACCAAAGGAGTCCCACATGACGGAGGGATCAACCCACGACCATTTAGCTAATCCGGATCACTTACCATCTATACCAACTCTCATTGGCCTAAAAGTGATCACAATAGTGCAAAACAAAATTCCACAAACAAAAGGCCAAAGCCCAAATGACATAAACCTAACCCTAAGCCCAAACAACACTTCCAACACAAACCCTAACCCCACGCAAAGGAAGGAGAGCCATATTTAATTTCCAGTTGTGCCTTGAACAAGATTGTCTCTAATTGAAGGATACCGGTATTTACCCAAAAAAAAAAAAATGGAGTTCATGATTTAACTGAAAAGTATCATTATTCAACTGTTCCAAATGCCCCTAGCGACAAGCAAAAGACTGTGCTTATTAGTTTAATCTTTAAGTTCTTTATTCAAATAATCGCTGATAGGTTTTTAAAAAAATTAAATTACTTATATAGTATAGAAAAGATTATGCAATTAGTCTCTTTACAATATCAAAACATATGTGTTTCAATTTTCAATTTTTATTTTTTTGGGAGAAGTTGAGCAAAATGGCCACCTGAAAACATATGGGCCATATTGTGCGCACACAGATATTTATGATGTTTATGTTGATGTCAACGCACATTCCGAACATTTGAAGGAATGAAACAAGAATGTTTTAATTTTGGGTTAAAGGTCATTTTTGCCATGGAAGTATTGCTAATGAAGCGCCCAAAGACCCGAAATTTTTCGGTACCAAATTTGCCCCTAAGTATTGAAAAGGTATCAAATTTACCCAAAAGTGACGGAAGTCCACGTAGATCGTTAATGCCACCTCATCACACGTGGCATGCCACCTCATCAATCAAAAGTATCATTTTTGCCCTGGAAGTTTTCATGAAGGAGCAATTTTGCCCCAGAAGTTTTCATTGAGGAGAATTTTGTCCCGAAAGTTTATAAAAGTAGCAATTTTGCCCTTCTTTTACCAATATTAAATTTGACTATTAGATCAGTCAAAAACCACACATGTCATGCCTTGAAAAAGTCGAACTTGGAGTCGAGAGAAGGAGATCCTCGACATGTTGAGCTCAAGACGCCAAAATTTGTGAAGCCGAACCGGTCACGGTGAACTAGAGCCGGAAATTGAGCCTGCTTCTGCTTGAAAAATAAGCCGAAATTTGAAATTGGCCCGGGGGCTTCGGCTTAATCGGGCCGGCCTACTGCGCTTGTATAGACGATCATTTACTTAGATCATAAGTGATGCTTCCGTGACCCGGCTTCACAAATTAATGTCTCCCCTTGAGCTCAACATCTCAAGGATCTCCTTCTCCGACTCCAAGTTCGACCTTTTCATGGTATGATATGTGTGACCTTTGAGTAATTTAATAGTCAAATTTAATATGCAGGAAAGAAGGGCAAAATTGATACGTTTTGTAAACTTCCGGAGTAAATTGCTCCTCAATGAAAACTTCTGGGGTAAAATTGCTCCTCAATGAAAACTTCCGGGGCAAAATTGCTCCTTAATGAAAACTTCCGGGGCAAAAACGATACTTAACTCTTATTGGTTGATGAGGTGGCATGCCACGTGGACACTTAGTCAAACTTAACGGTCAAAATTAACGGAGGAGCAAATTTGCTACCTTTTTTATACTTCCAGGACAAATTTGGTACCTTTTTCATACTTCCGGGGCAAATTTGGTACCCGAAAAACTTCCGGGTGCTAGGCGCTCTATTAGCAATACTTCCATGGCAAAAATGACCTTTAACCTTTTAATTTTTGTAGGGATTAACATTGTAACATTTTAGACTATAAGGACTTTTTTTTTTTTTTTTTAAAGAAAAAACTCCAAACGATAAGTACTTGTTTAAAATTTAGAGGTTACCTATTTTCTTTGGAGAAAGAAACTACATTTGGCGTATTGAAGACATTGATCCCATTTGTATTACCACAGTTTGGCCACAATATGGGTTCTTATGACAAGAAAAATGATTGTGTGCAATCAGCAATTGTGTAACTAGGGAAAAGTCAGATATAACCCAGCCACAAGATTATATATGTCAACTCCCAATATGGGGCCTAAAAGATACATATATGATTTTGGAAGATAATTAACAGAATAACGTGCTGATACAAGTCGCCATTAAAAAAAAAAAAAATACTGCCGGTTCTTAATATTTAGATAACTAATTTGTGAATATTAAGAAAATTAATTTAGAGAGTTACTATTTAGATCGAATAATTGTTGGTTTTCATAAAATAAAACCTCTTTAATCATGTACCATATACTTTAGTCATATTTATAAGTCTTAATTAACTAACTCTTACATACCAATGAGAGTTAATTAACTCATTAATAATGAACTAAATTTTTAATTTTTCTCTCACTAATGAATGGTTCCAAGGGTGCACATGAATAAATTCTTTTTGTTTATTGCAATTAGTAGGAGAAAAATTGTAAAAAGTTTCATTTATTAATCTAAAAGTGGATTTATAATAAGGACTAATATTTTTCTTCAAAAAATACTTATAAATAGGATCAAAGTAATGTATTAGAACTATCTCTTGAGGAAAAGCCCCTCAACATGGGTAATCAATAATCATTTTAATGCAAAAATTATAAATTTAGAGATAAAGTGAATTGGGGTTTTATTTATTTAAAATCAAAGTAAACTTCTTATCTAATTCTTATATGAGGGATCAGAGGAAGTATTTCGAATGAGGCGGGCGTATATAAAATTAAGAAAATGGCCACTTTTTAGTGTAGGTATATAAAATGCACTAGAAGTGAATAAAGCGGATGGACCCATGAACTCCAGAGTAAATGGGCACTCTCTTTCTGGGATTACAGGTATGAGTATTTAGTCTAATTTTGAAGGCCAATTAAATTAGATGGTATGGTTTTTAAAGACAGATTTCTATTTTTTACAAAACACTTAATTAAAAATTAATACTCAAATAAGTTTATTTCTTTTAAAAACAAAATTTTTTTTTTTTTAGAAAAGAAATCCAAAAACGCCTTAAATTTTATAAATTATTCTATTCTTCAGTTATTTTAAGTATTATTTTAGAATATTGCTTTTCTCCACTGTATGGGTTTTGCACAACACGCATTTTGCCAAATAATTAGGTGTGGGGACCGAGTTATTTTCTACTTTTTTGTCTTGTAATGCTTTACCTTTCCACATCACTTTCACCCAACCAATAAAAGCAAAAGAGAGAAAAACCAAAACAAAAAAAACAAAAAAACAAAAACAGAGAGAGAAGCAACAGCATCCATTGAAGCAACACAAAATGAGTGCCGAACAGAACTGATATTACTATAAATTTGGGCATTTATAACATCTAATACATAATAGTTATAGCAATAAACATCATGTATGTTGAGGTGGAGGTTGTGCAAGAATATATATATAATACTTAAATATAACGGTTAATTATGTGTACCATCGTGAATTGTGAGGCGGAATTCACAAAAACATAAAAGTAATGGTTGTAACTAATAATCGTCACTTATTTAGTAATAAAAATGGTGGTTCTTAAGAAACAATTGTCATGTAACACTTACAAATGATTCATTTTCCAAATATTTATATTAACAAAGATAAAACATAATGGTCTTCTTGAAACAACCGCTATCTAACTATTTCATAACACTTCGTAACATTTGAACTTTCAATGTCATAACTCATCATAACCCTTCGTAGTCCCATTAGGCCTTCATAAGTCATAACTCATAACCCTTTGAAATATGTTAGACCTTTATTTAAACTCAATTATTCTTTGTGGCTCTTAGTATTTTCTTTATCGGCCTCCTCCTTCTCTCCTTCATCATGTTAAAATGCCAAGGAACTCCTCTTCACCACCCCTTCCTCCACCACCCGATCCTCCTTAAGGATTGTTGGAGGTGACAAATGACTCGAGTACTAAGGATCCTAACCACGTCGCCCCTTCTGCCGTAGCCAACGCCTTCATCTCCTCCGCCAATCCATCTTTTGCACCAAATGATGGGATGTCACAAGAGAAAAGAGCAATGGGGAAGAGTCTTGCTGTCATGAAGGAGGTCCATAAAGTAAATTAAGAGAGCGGAGGAAACTTACTATAGATTGAACAAGAAAAGTCAAATTTTGACATTTGACTCGTACACAATTTTTCATTTTTTGTTCCACCTCACAATAAGTTTCCTCTCTTCTCTCGTAATTTTTTTTTTGACTTCCTTCTAACAATAAGACCCTTCCCGAGTTCTCTTTTTTCTTGTACCATCTCGTCATTCAACGCAATAGATAGATTGTCAGAGAGGCGGAGGCGGCAGCTACAGCGAAAGTAAAACCTATCACTTAATAGAAGTCCAAGGAAATAAATGATGGTGGTAACTAATAACCGTCATATTTTGTCACATAAGAATGATGGTTGTTAAGAAAAAAACCGCCTGAAACAACAAACACTGTGATGGTTTGAAACATTCCCCCTTCTCCACACTGGTGATTATACACTGACCTTTGGTGCTCCATTCTCCTTATTTCATTGAGGTTCCTTTGTGAAGTCATAACACGATAAAGCATTCAAAGTGATATTAACTTGCTTTTGTAAAGTTATGTTTTATTTTTGGAAAACCTATTATATCTCTGATAGAAGGTTTGTTTCCTATTATAGAAAGTTGTCAACCCATTGACTAAAGGTTTATACTCTATTGATCTTTTTTGATGTCACTTCTAGAGATATGAATCCCTAAGCAAAGACATCTCCATTTTTGAAATTATCAATATCTCCGGAAGTTACTTCAAAAATATCAATAGGGATGTGATGAATAAACTAGTTCAGGTGTATTGATGAGAGTTATACAAGAACAAACTCTATGAATAAACTAGTTCAAGTGACATAATGAATTTATTGTTGTGAAGTTATTATTATTATTATTATTATTGGACATCTCATTATTGCTCAAACTGAAGGTTCGCCTCCTATCTTTCTTTTGAGCAGGAGGCTCCAAATTAAATGCTATGAAATTCAACATTGTGATCATTCCTAGACTCTTTAATGTGAGAGTTTTTGAGCTGCTTGGTCTCGTCTCTATATATAAAGAGTAGTACGCCAATATCGAGAATCGATGTAATTTGTATGGATCAAGATTTTGTGTGTCTGTGTGTGTGTGTGTGCGCGCGCGCGCGCGCTTATGTCTCTTTAGTAATTAAGCATGGAGAGTAAAGGAAAATGGGGGGGGGGGGGGGGAACAAATATCCCTATTAGAAAGGGAGTATGGGTTATGCAAACCACGGAGTTCAAGGGATGCATACCCATCCGCCCTTTTTGATAGCGGTATCTGTCTATTCCCCATAATCCTTTGGTTTTTAGGGGTTAATTATATTCCTGTGAAGAGACATAATTATATATAGGTCACAAGTTACATTATCACTTATATACATCAACACTTGCCATTGATTCTCTCAACAAAGCCTAAAATGTCTTGATCCATGCCAAATTGCATAGCCATTCGATATCAAAGATACTGCTATTCTATTACATAGATATAGGAGGTCAACTAGCTCAAAAATTCTCACTTGAAGAGTCTATATCCATACATCACGGTTATTATATAAAAATCATAATGTATTATAAATGTTCACCACTCTTATTTATAAAACGTTATGTTTTTACTTAATACATAATGATTATTTACGAGAGACCGTTATTTATTTTTTATTAAAAGTCACGGTTCTTATATACAAACATTTATGTATGTTACTAAATAAATAAAGGTTGTAAAATGAGACTGTTATATATAATCTAAACATTACCATATATTATAATGATTGTTTACATGTCCTTGGTAATTATTATGACAACAATGGATAGATCATGATCTCACCAAACATCAATACATAACGGGTGTTATATTATAACCGTTATAATAGGTCAAGAATAAATAACGGTTTGAAACTGTAATGTATCACACCGAGCTTTTATAGCTCCCGCATAAATATTTGGAACCATACGTGATATATGACAGTTAATATCCGTCATATATCATGATTTCTATAGTAATATGAACATCAATGAACAAGACGAATGGAGCATTAGATTTTGGATAAATAAGCAAAATAAAGTTTTTTAAGACTTTCATTTTTGTCAAAATAATGAAGGGGAAAATGAATTCTGAGTGCGCTTTTACTTTTGCAAACCAACCAATGCATGCTTGGAATCTTTACATTAGTTTGTTTGGTATAGTGTAGTGAATTAATGTTGGTGTGAATATAATTTTTTTTTTTTTTACACACAATATTTATATATGTGAGAGAGAGAGAGAGAGACTTTAATTAAAAATAAAATTAATAATATGAAGTATTACCTTTAGGGTAGGGGCTTATAATGTGCCTTCTCTAATGTGCTCTCTAACACCCCTTAAATTTTCTTAAGTTTCCAAGTGTTTTGATTTTGTTTGTTGTGATCTTTAGATTTTACATAAAATAAGTGGAATTTTGATATTTATGGGAAAAAAATGTTGAAGTTTGAATTTTTATGATTTTTCAAAAAACATAAATAATTATTGCACATATTTATTTAGAGTATTTTTCTTTAAAAATCATAAAAATTCAAAACTTCACCATTTTTTTTTAGAAGATATCAAAAAACCACTCATTTTAGAATACAATTATCACAAGAAATAAGAAAAACACTTTTGCGAGGTTGGGGTAACGGGGTTGGGTTTCTCTCTTTATTTCTTTCTCATTATCTCTCACCATCTTTAAATCATATCCATCCAATCAATTACAATACCACTTTAACCTTTCTCTCACCTTTTCAATCAATGGTTTAGATAGTGTTAATGAGGAAAAATGAGAAAAATGATTAGGAGAGAATCCTCTTCCTAGGGTAACGAGCATTAGATAGGGGCACATTAATTAGAGGCCCCGCCCAAATCCCGTACCTTCTAGAATCTTGGTCCAACATAGAAGTTAGAGAATTCAAAGAAAATAGGGTCTGGCTATCTATTCGTGCTTCTAATATAATATAATGGTTAAGTTTCAATTTTATCAATGTAGAAGTTCTGGGTATGTGAATCTTCTTTTTGATCAGTAAAGGAGCAAAGTAAAGTATTTCTAACTATTAAAAGCCTAACATTGAGGGTTAAAATTTTTAAGTGTCAGGGGTAACATTACTTCTTTTAACATTTTTAGTGCAATATTAATAAAAAAATTTATAGAAACCTCGGTTTTTAGGCGAAAAATTCAGGAGATTTAGACTGAACTTGAGACAAATGCATACATACAAAATTAACAAGAGTTGATCAATCAAACTCAGAGAAAGCACAGATTAAACCAAACATTACTTAACATCAAACAATAGCTAGTCCTAGAATCACAAATTAAACCGCAGCAGTGCATAAATGTATATATAGATAAAGGAAAAAACACTTCTCATGTTGTAGGAGAAGTGTATTCTTATGTCACACACACATGAAATGGTGGGACCCACATATATATAATGCTAATTATATATATATGTGGGTCCCACTATTTTATGTGTGTGTAGGAATCTTCTTTTTCTCATGCAACATGAGAAGTTTAAACTCATGAGATGAATGCATATATAATGAAATCACATATTAATTGAAGCAAGTATAGGCTTAATAAAATCTGCTTATGAAGCACCTGACGATTTGAAGCAGTTTCGTTTGTACATATTCGTACAAGGCTCATTTGCTGGAGCTCCGGTTTTCCTGTTGTTGAGGCAGCTTGAATAGCGTTTGTCTGGAGGACAGCCAATTGCTTGTTTAATGTTAAGTGTATTGCCCGTGGTACCGGGTGGATCAGTTGAGGCCAATGTACTCACAATTCGGGGATCTGAACCGAATGAGTCCGTGTCGACCACATCTGCGATGAGTCAGCGGTGGTTGGAGTCATTGGTTGTAGTGGCGGCAGCGGCGGAGACATTGTTGTTAGTAGGAGAGGTGTTCTGGCGCCGTGAAAGAGAAGCTGCACTGCAATTATGGGGATGAAGAAGGAGTATGGAAACACAGAAAATAAGAGAGACAAATCTCAACGACATCTTCATCATTGTCTTAGAGTCTAGTTTTTTCCCGCTCTTGCTCACTCTAAAGTGTTTTTGTGCTTGAGGTCTGATTACATTATCTTAAGTTTTGTCATATGAAAGATATCTCGTGGTTTGGTTGATTGTCGGTGGTGGGGGAGGAGGGAGTTTGGTTGGGAATAAAAAAATATACACACACACACTCAAGTTGCGAATCCGTGAACAAAAGATACATGAAAAGTTGACTAATAGAATAGGGAACCGGTTTTTGTGCCTAGGTCCATCTGGGTCGTCCAGGTTTTATTTTTTTAAACTGTTGCTTTTTAAATAAATAAAAAAATCATTTTTTGAAAAAATGTTAGTTGAGAGATTATCTTTATTTTAGATTTTGTACCCATTAAAATAATTTTTTTGAAAAAATAGAAAGTAAAAGAAATAAGATCTGGACCATCCAGATCAGATCTAGACCGTCTAGGGAACAACCTCCCCCTGCCTATCCAAAGGATAGGCAAGGAATCCAGTTCCAATAGAATAGTACAAAATTGTAGCGATCGAATGGGACACAGCTCTCGTGATAACTGATAAGGATTGGATAAAGTTTGTGTGTGGGATATGTGGATTAGGATAGCACTACACGACTATACGTATATAATTGTGTTCTAAAATTATATGAAGATTATATTTTATTTTAAAAGGTATATATTTACCATATTTGTTTCAAATTTAATAATTTTAAAAATTAAATATTATATTTAAATTTGATCCAAAATAAATAGAATATGGAATTAAACAAAACAAATTAATGATAGTGGTGTGGGCTGAAAGGACTCAATTTTTTTAACTAAGCCCACTTGCTTCAAATTCAAACAACATGTAAATTATGCTAATCATTTTGTAACCTTGTGATATGAAGGCTTTTATATGATTTGAAGGTTATGAGTTCAATCTTATTTGTAACTTCAAGTCATTAGTGCATACTCCTTCAATTCAAAGGTAAAAAAAAATCTTGTAAATTATAAAAAAAGATCATATGTCAAGTGAATTACTATATATTTTGCCTTTTACCAAAGAAATCGACCGTATAGTACGTAGATAATAACAGATTAATCATTTACAAAGAAGAAAGAATTAAGCGAACAAATAATTCCATTTATTATTTTCAGTTCATTCCAGTTAACATTTTCTTAGTTTATAATTCATTATTCATTATTTTGATTAAAATCATAAATATTCTCATATTCACCATACAAATTTTAGAGGTTACGTAATTTGTAATGCATACTACTCTATATTTTGATGTTAGAAAAATTATTAGCTTAACGCCTTTAATTTTATTTTTTCACATCATGGAAATAGCATGTTTAAGTAGGGCCAAAAAAATGGTTGAACCTCTAAACTCTGATGTGAATGTAATTTTTATTTTACAAACAATTACACATACAAACACACATACGATACTTTTTTCTTTCTTTTTTTGCCAGCAACACACACACACACACACACACGAGATACTTGGACTTAAAAATCTTGATATTTGTATGTGGAATATGTGGATTAGGATAGCTTACTTTACATTATAAAAAATTACAATGAAAAAAGTTAATTCCTTATTTCTCACTCCTCGGTCCTAATTATAAGAACACTTTTGTAGTAGAAATTACACTACAAAAGTGTTCCTATAATTAAGACCAGGAGGTATATAAATTTATCTAATTTTTAATTAGGATTTCATTTTTTAAATGAGTCCTTATAGTTTTCGCAATTATAAGCATTATACCTTATGCTTATAATTTTTTATTTGTGCTTGATATCGATGCTGATTAAACAACATGCATGTAAGTTGTCAAAAAAATATAAATAAAAAGAAATTTATTAAAAATAAAAATGATGGAATAAAATTTATTTATTATAAACATAAAAAATTCTTATGCACATAACTGTCTTTGTATGTGTGTATAATATGTAATATGGAGTATTTTTATTTTATTTAGATTTTTGTAATAAAATTAATTCATGTATGTGCTGAGTTAGAGTGATTTCATGATGAATTTAGGGAGCAATGCCTGGGCATCATGACCGCCACTAACTTCATCATCTACTGCTAACTTTATTCACTTACAAATTACTTCCTCTGTTTTAATTATAGGATATATTTACCTAATTTTAGAAAAATAAATGATAGTAGTAAAATATTTAATTATGTTTTTTCCCAAAATACCCTTATTGAAAATTTAAAATAGCATCTAGTTACTCTAATTCTCTATTCTTTATTGAACCTTTCCCACATCACACACGACTTCTTTGAACTCTCACACAATGTGGCGTCGTCGATCTACCTCAATAACTTTCAATCTACTCTTGGAGGTTGGAAGTGTAATTCAATACTAATGCTATTATTAAATATGACAAAAATTGCTCAAAATTATTTTATTAAGAAAATAAAGAATAATAGAATTTAGGTGTATGTAGCATTAATGAGTTATAAGCATTACTTACTTTATAGAAGATATAGGTGCATTATTAAATTATTATTGTGTTTAATTATTATTGACAAAATATCAATAGGATATTTTGGGAAAAAATTGACAAAAACTAGAACTTTATCCTATAATTAGAACCAATATCAACTTCTAAATGTAATCATATAATTAGGACAGGAGTAGCAAATTATGAATTTAGGGAACAATCCCTATAATTAAGAAAGAAAAAAAAAAAGACGATGAATACCGAATAAAAAAATATATATTAATTCATTGGTGGGGCTGTGAAAGTAACATTTCATGGCCTTTCAAGTCGTATATAGGAAAACATTTTGAAGAAATCTAATGAGCCAATAGGTTGTCGGCAGGCTACTCCCTGACTAGCTGCGGAACGAGTTCGATAAGCTCGTCCTCTAAAGGGTTAAAATTAAAAATTAAATCTTGACGGTTCATTTTTAAAAAAAAAATATTTTAATAAATAGAAAATTTAAAATAAAAATAATCATTTAATTAATATTTTTTAATAATTATAAAATTTAAAATAAAAATAATCATTTAATTAATATTTTTTTTAAATGATTTTATCTTATTTAGAACGTTTAAATAGAAAAGTTAAAGGAGAGGCACCACAACTATTTCGGACTTACTATCTGTTTAGGCAGAATAATCTTATACTAAATAATATATATTTAATTAGTTAAAAATATCAATAATATCTATTTTAATTTTCCAACAAGATAATAAATTCAGTAGATGATAACAATATTCCACTGTCAAGGAGAGAAATTCAAGGCTTTTTACCAATTTGCCCCTAATTAAATAACTAATTACCGAAATGTCCCTAATGCGGAAACATATCACCAATCTGCCCATGTTTACTCGATTACAATAGAAAATGTCATATTTACAACAACATTTAAGCACCTGAATTTTGAACATAGAAAGGTCATTTACAATAGAAAAAGTCTATATTTACAACAAAATTTAAAATCTGACCATTTACAACAGAAAAAACCATATTTACAACAGAAAATTCCATATTTACAACAACACTTAAACACTTGATTTTGAACATAAAAGGCCATTTACAACAACAAAAAAAGGCTATATTTACAACGGAAGTCTTGTATTTACAACAAAATTTAAAATCGGCCATTTACAACGAAAAAGCCATATTTACAACGATTATGTCGAGTAAACAGTGGCCAGATTGGTGATATGTTTCCAAACGGGGTATTTCGGTAATTAGTTATTTAATTAGGGGAAAATTGGTAAAAATGTCGAAATTCAAAGTGTGGTCATCATTACAGACTCCATTATGTGATCTGAGGGTCAAGTTTGCATGGTGGCTTGGAGGGGTTCACATTAGGTGCACATCCTTATGTGCACCTTATGTGCTGTCCCTCTATTAGAGGGATGAGCACTTTTTTTTAATATAATATATTTATTTGGGTTTAAATTATATGCGGCTTTTCGGAATTTTTTTACACCTAGTATCTCAAATTAATTAGTTTCGAGTCACGCATCCGAAATGTTTCTCTGTAATGCTAGTATCTTGGAAATTAATTAATTTGAGATACTTAGGTTCAAAAATATTCAAGAAAGCGGATATAATTTAAATCTAAATAAACATAATATATAAAAAAAATTTTAAAAAAAATGTCTCATCCCTCTAATTAGAGGGATGAGCATGTAAAAGCACATAAGGTGATTCCCGGCTTGGAGTGCTTGGATCTGACGGGTTAAATGGGACCAACTTATGGGATCTAGTTTTGGTGCCTCTCCTAAGGAGAGACATCATTTGTCTATATGATCTGGACCGTCAAATTAGATCTAGGCGGTCCATATTTGATTTTTTTTTAAAAGGTAACTTTTTAATTAAAAAAAATATTTTTTGAAAAAATATTAGTTAAGAAATTATTTTTATTTTAGATTTTCTACCTATTAAAATAATTTTTTTTTTTGAAAAATAGAACGTAAAAAAATCAAATCTGGACCTTTCAAATTTAATCTAAATGGTTTAAATCAAATAGGTAAATGGTGTCTATCCTGAGGATAAGCACCAAATCTAGATCCCCAACTTATGGTGCCTATCTCAATTTCTCAATGAGAGGCATTATAACTGGGTATGATTAGCTACCTATTTGGATAGAATAATTTTATACTAAATAATAGATACTTAATTTGAAAATATCAATCATATCTATTTTAATTTCCCATCAAGAGAAAATCAGTGGATAATGACAATAATTCCACGCTCAATAAAATAAATTCAAAGGATGGTCATAATTATAGGCTCCAATGTTTTATTTGCTATTGTCCCCTGCCCCCTTTTCTATAAAAAAGAAATGGTGTCATTTTGGCGCAAAACACAAGTTGGTGTCTTTTTTTGTGTGTGTGTGTATATATATATTACGGTACTTATTGGTATTAAAAAATACTTCAAAATATGAACATGTCTTGAAAAAATATTTCATGATCTTAAAAAATTTTGCGGTACATTTTTAGTACTAGCCAATAGTCGAAATATTTTTTCAAGATTCTAAAATAATTTTTCAAGATCATGAAGTATTTTTTTAATACCGGTTAATATCCTTTTAGTACTAATCACTGCCTTGAAATAATTTTTCAAGATTATTAATTATTTTTTCAGTACCATTAATATCCCGAAGTATCTTTTTAGTACATACCGTAAAATATATATATATATATATTTTTAAAAAAAAAGCACCAACTTGTGTTTTGTTTCAAAACGGCACCGTTTTATAATAAAGGAGGGCAACGGACTAAATACCAGTGGAGTGAAGCCAGGTCCCACGTATTTATGGTGGTTTGGAGTGCCTCCAAGGAACTTTAATAATGAAAGATGCAATTCATTCATTTGTTTGTATAAATAGAAGTAACCTTCATATTTTTTTCTCACAAGAATGATAGTTGTTAAGAAAAACCACCATGAAACAACGAACGCCGTGATGGTTTGAAACATTCCCCCTTCTCCACACTGATGATAATACTCTAACTTTTGGCACCCTATTTTCCTTATTCTATTGAGGTTCCTTTGTAAAGTCATAACACGATAAAGCATTCGAAGTGATATTAACTTATTTTGGTAAAGTTTTTTTTTTTTTTTTTTTTTTTTTGTAAACCTATTATTGCTTTGATTGAAGGTTTGTTTCTTGTTATATAAAGTTGTCGACACATTGCATTGACTAAAGGTTTTTACTCTATTGATCTTTTTTGAGGTCACTTTTGGAGATATGAATCCTTAAGCAAAGACATCTCCATTTTTGAAAGTATCTATATCTTCAGAAGTTACTTCAAAATATCAATAGCAATGTGATAAATAAACTAGTTCGGTGTATCGATGAGAGTCATACAAGAACAAGCTCGTGAATAAACTAGTGCAGATGTACTAAGAGTCATACATAAACAAACTCTGTTAATAAACTAGTTCAGGTGACATTAAATTTATTGTTGTGAAGTTATGTTTTTTTGGACATCCCATTATTGCTCTAACTGAAGGTTCACCTCCTATCTTTCTTTTGAGCAGGTGGCACCAAATTAAACGCTATGAAATTCAACATTGTGATCATTCCTAGACTCTTCAATGTGAGAGTTTCTGAGCTTTTTGGTCTCATCTCTATACATATAAGAGTAGTACTACCAATATCGAGTAGCGATGCAATTTGTATGGATCAAGATTTTATGGGATTTTGGGCTAGAGTCAATTTCACTCTTGATTTATATATAGAGATAAATACCAATTTTGCCACGGAAGTTTTGGTTTTAGAGCACCCACACTTGAAAGTTTTTTGGTATCATTTTTGCCCTGGAAGTTTACAAACGTAGCAATTTTTCCCATCGATTGATCTTGACCATTGGATTGATCATTTTTCCCTGGAAGTTTACAAAAAATTTCTCTTAAAAAAAACATTTGGAGCAAACTTGCTCCTAAAAAAAACTTTTGGGGCATATTGGCTCCTTTTTGTAAACTTTCAGGGCAAAAATGATACTAAAAGAACTTTCGGGTGCTGAATGCCTCTAGCCAATACTTTCGTGGTAAAAATGATATTTAACCCTTATATATATATATATATATATATATATAGTATTCACCTATACCTTGTGTCTCTTCATCAATTAAGCCTGGAAAGTAAAGGAAAATGGGGAAAAAACAAATATCCTTATTAGAAAGAGTGTAGGGGTTATGCAAACCCTAGAGTTCAAGGGTTTGCATACACCCTCTGTCGTTTTTTATAGCGGTATCTGTTTTTTTTCCCCATAGTCCTTTACTTTTTAGGGGTTAATTCTTGTAAAGAGACACAATTATATATCGGTCACCAGTTACATTATCACTTATATACATCAGCAATGGTCATTGATTTTCTTCACAAAGCCTGGAATGTCTTAATCCATGTCAAATTGCATAGCCACTTGACGTTGAAGGTACTGCTATTCTATTATATAGATAGAGGAGGTCAACTAGCTCGGAAATGCTCACTTGAAGAGTCTATATCCATACATCACGTTATTGTATAAAAATCATAATGTATTATAAATGTTCATTGTTCTTATTTATAAAACATTATTTTTAATTTGTACTTAATAAATAACGGTTGTGCGCAAGAGACCATTATTAATTTTTATTAGAAGTCATGGTTCTTATATACAAACCTTTATGTATGTTACTAAATAAATAAAGGTTGTAAAATGATATTGTTATATGTCATTCAAGTGTAATATCTCAAATTTTGGGATTTTAAATTGAAATATTATATAGAAATTTAATTTTTGAAATTTGGCCTGAATAATTAAAGTATTAATTATTGAAAATTTAGGCATATTCTTCCCTTAATTTTATTTCGGAAAAAGAATAAATTCAAACAAGAATAAATTACACCTAAAAATTGTAGGAATAATATATGAGAATTAAATTTGTGAAAATGGGCCAAATGATTTAATTTAATTATTTGAAAAATTAGGAATTTATTTCCGTATAATATTTAATAATAAAATTATGGAAATATTGCAAAGGATTAATTTTTAATAGAACCTATATATATTCCTAAGCCCATGATAATAACCATTATCTCCTATTAATTCAAGTCACCTATCCTCATAGTATCGTGTGACCTGTGCAAAGTCAAAGGAAAAAAAAAAATACTTTTAATTCAACTTCAACAATGGTATTGTAGAAATAAAAACTCAAGTAATCCAGGGCAATTTTGCATTATACAAACAATAGACGAGCACTCCTTCTCATTTATTCTTTACCCAACAAAAAAACAAAACAAAAAAAACAAAAAAACCAACCCAATACAACAATCTAAAACCCACCCAAAACAAAGCAAACCCAAAACCATTCCCTTATTCATTCATTTAACCCATCCGTTCCTGTCAATACACCATCAAAAAATGAGGAAAGGACCAGCGATTTTTACGGTGAGTAGAGATAGCATCACAATAGCAAGCAACCAGCAAATCCACACCTCCCACGTTAGAAAATTCATACCCCCATACTTTTCGAGACCAACAAAGATCACTCCTCCCTCTTCACGTCTTCTCTCTCGGACCGTTGGCCTATTCTTCTCGGACCAGGTCCTTATTAACTCATTATGGGATAAGGGTCTTAAATGCCATGAAAGTTTTCAGTATGGAGCACTGGTAAGACGAAATTTTTTTTTCTCTTATTTGTACTGGAAGTATTAAAATCGTAGCAAAAATGCCCCTGTCGTGACGGAATGGCCACGTCAAGGTGAAATTGACACATTGCGTCTGATGATGGCCACACAAGGTAGAAATTATACACATAGGTTGACACATCAGCTCCTCCTCTTCCTTGTCGAATCGCATGCACGTTAAAAGCTGGTTAGGTCATTAGATGAAGTCGGGAAAAGAGTCGAGTCGAGGTGAAAATTTGACCGATATGTTAAACCATGGGTGAGTCGACGGCAAGTTCCATGAATGGAAGCCAGCAGAGGGTGGTGCAGTTAAGACAAGGAGGTCAAGAGTTGCAATACCAGGGATGTTGGTTATGATTAGTTTTGATGATGTCTTATATAGATGCCATTATTAAAAGCAAAAAGATTGAGTAATATAGTTATCTCCTACATTGACTAACTACTATGCTTAATGTAGATTAGTCCAAGTTGAATCATACGTAATAATCAAGAAGGAGATAAGGAATTAATGGAAAGAAGAACTTGCAGAGGTTGTCAAGGAAGCAAGATGTTATCAATAGATTTTGGAGGATAATCAAGTTGAAGAGGAGATATTGAAGAAGGTATAACTTGCTAAGAATGATGAGTCCAAGTTGAATGATAAAGAATAACCAAGAAGAAGAGAAGAGACTAGTGAAAGATGTTATCAAAAGAACTTGCACAATATAATAGGAATATCAACATTCAAGTTCTTGTGATACGGAAGTCTTTATGATAACCAGAAGTTGGAATGAAGCTTCATCACTTTATGGATATTGAAGAAGGTAGAAGCTGTAAAGAATGATGAACCCAAGTTAAATGATGAAAGAATGAATAACTTGCTGAATGGAATGAAGATATCATTATTCAAGTTCTTATATTGATGCTAGAAGTCTCCAAGATCATATGGAAGTTGGAATGGCTCAATTCAGAGTTAAAACCAGCAAATATGAGGTTCAGGAGGAGAAAACTCGAGTTTAGGACACAAAACTCGAGTTTGGAACTAAAACCTCGAGGTTTGGAACTCAAACCTCAAGTTTAGAAGAACTGGACCGAGAAACCTCGAGGCGCCCATCAAACCTTGAGTTTTCAAGTTCTTCAGCATCTCCGGCGTTTACGGACTAGCAAACCTCGAGGTTTCAGTCAAAACCTCGAGGTTCCAGCTATCATCAGCTCTTCAGCTCCACACTGTTTCATGTTCAGCACGGGCGACATCTGGTAATTCGATGATATCTCTTAAACCAGAAATCAGATTGAAGTGCAATCAGTGGTATATGAAACTAGACTCCCAATGCATCATTTTGAAATTAAAGCCCAAAGGAGTTCAGATCAAGAGCTATGAATTGTGGAAGTTGACATAAAAATCCACGCCACACAGCAAACCAAGCTTCAGTGTTTTGAGTGTATCTCACAAACTACAAATCCAATTGAGTTGAAATTGGTGGCATATGAAAGTAGACTCACAGAGATTTCCATCAAGAGTTGAACAGACCAAAACGGAGTTCAGACCAGGGAGATATGGTCTTCAAAAGTTGACAGTGATTTCAAGAAAGCTGAACAAAGACAAAGCCTCGAGTTTTCATCAGACAGAGAGCAACGAACTTCTGAGTATCTTCAAACCTTGAGGTTTGTCTAGGTAGAGAGGATCTGTGTTTTCTCATTTTACAAAACCTCCAGTTTACTCTCAAACCTCCAAGTTTCTGTTTTGGCTCAAAAACTCGGAATTTCCACGTTTAAGAGAAACCTCGAGTTTTGTTGACAAACCTCGAGGTTTCTGCCATCCGAGAGAGCAAACGAATTTTCTCTATTTTTGAAAACCTCCACGTTTCCAGAAAAGCCCAAGGTTTGCCTTGGCGCGATTTTTTCAAAGGTTTCATTTTCAAATGAAACCTCGAGGTTTCTGGTAAAACCTCGAGGTTTGTTAAATTTCACCATAATGCTGATGGCTGATGATGATGATGTAGGGCATTAGGTGTGGCTTCGTCCAATGGTATGATGGTGAAATGGGTGAGAGGCCATCTCAGGTGATTAATGAGCTTCTTGGCCATGTGGATAGATTATACGATGCTAATGTGATGCAAAGGAGTAGAGAAATTTGTTAGTCATGATTAGTTTTGATGATGTCTTATATAGATGCCATTATCCAGAGCAAAAAGCTTGCATACTACATTTATCTTCTACTTTCACTAATTCTTATATTTAATGTAGATATGTGAAGTTTAGTACAATGAAGAATGATCAAGAATGGAGTTTGAAGAAAGAAGATCTTGTTAAAATATCATGAGAATATCAATATTCAAGTCTCTGTGATCAAATGGAAGTTGGAACGGTTCAATTCGGAGTTAAAACAAGCTTCCTGAAGTCATTCTCAAGTATGTCAATGTAATTCTCGAGAATGGTACTGTTCATGTGAAAAACGCAAGTCACTCTCGAGTATGAAGCATCAATTCTCGAGAATGGTCATATTATTCAGCTACTCTGTTCTGCTTTGCTCCTGGCGACCTCTGGTAATTCGACGATATCTCTCAAACCAGAGATCGAATTAAAGTGAAACCAGTGGCATATGAAACTAGACATCCAACATGTATTTTTACCAAAGTTTCAAGTCCAAAGGAGTCCATATGAGTGCGATATGAGTTTTTCAAGTTGGCACAAGAATAACCATCATAGTCCAGACCAACCTTCGGTAATTTGAGTGTATCTCACAAATGACAAATCCAATTGAGTTAAAACTAGTGCCATTGGAAACTAGACTCAAATACCTTTCCAAAAACATCAATAACACAAAAAACGAAGATCAATTGAAGGAGTTATGATGTTTTGAAGTTGACAGTCTGTTCTGGATGCTGCAAAATCGCTGAATAAGATCAACCTCCATTCATCTGATGTTAATGGATGAAATACAACCAGTTTGGAGCTGATTCTTCTTGAATTGGAAAGAAGGCTTTAACGAAGTTTAAGTATTAGAATCAAAATCAACTGGAGATTCTTGAGTATGAGCTTGTGATTCTCGAGAATGGACTTGAGATTCTTGAGAATGGTTCGTTGACTCTCGAGTATGTGTGTAGCTTCCTTTCAATATCCTTCAGAGCAATTCTCGAGAATGGAAAAAGGATTCTCGAGAATGGTATGTGATAGATCAACTCTCTGAATACTCTCTGATATGATTCTCGAGAATGCGTAAGGAATTCTCGAGAATGCGCGGTGAACTTCGATGATCCTGTTATTATTCCTTCACTGATTCTCGAGAATGATCATTTCAATTTGTTCTCTAATCATAGCATTCTCTAGTATGAATGAACTGATTCTCAAGAATGATTAAATGTATCTGAGAAGAAGTTCTGCAGATACTCCAATATTGAGGAAATATGAAGGAACTATTCAGAAAGTATTCCGAAAGTATTGACGAAAGTATTCAGGAAAGATTCAGGAAGAATTGAGGAAGCATTCAGGAAGTACTCAATACTCAAGAATGATCAAGATTAAAGCCTCGGTATAACTAAATCACCGAGATACTCAAGTATGGGAAATGGACTACTCGAGTATTGACAAGGATCAAGTTTCTCTCAGTGTGCTTCTCAAGGGATACTCGAAAGTACACGGAAATGGGATACTCGATTATGACTATCACCGACAAATATCATCTTTGCATTATTGTTTGATTGGATTGATTTCAATTAATCCTTCTTCTACATCACTCAATCTTATTTATGCTATTACTAATCATATTCTTGAGTGAGTTGCAGATTATTATTTTGAGTTAAACATTGTAAAACCAATTCATGGATCGAAGCATTTTGACAACAAAGCTACGCGAGTATGATCATTTGCGAGTTTCGGTATATCCAACCATATAGATACTCAAGTTTTGAGTGATGGCTTCTCGAGTATTGATGAGAAGTTGCATTTGCAAAAGGATTCCAGTTTAAGGAATTCTCGAGAATGACTCAATCAATTCTCGAGAATATGTTCCTCTCATTTTCATCATCTTCCAGTATCGCAGATCATCTCCTCGAAATCAACTGGGTCATTTTCTATTATGTGTTAATCATACTCAAACTCATTTATATCATATTTAATCATCTTTTTTATTGAGTTACGCTTGATTGAGCTTGTTTGAATTGAGATTAGCCGAAATGCAATCCGACGTGGCGTAAGCATTTTGATTTTCACGGAAACGTAGCCAACACGATGCGGGATGGCCCATAACGTCGAAGCACGTGGAAGACAACTGTAAAGAGACCAACTGAGCGGACAATTGATCGTGGCTAAACAAAAGGCATAGATGTTTGAAGACTCTCAACAGACATATTCAAATATTCAAACGAATAGATTCAAATCCTTCAACGGTCCTCAATCTTCAAGAAGTATAAATACCCGAAGGTTTGAATTCTTCAGTGAGAACAAGCGCATACACAGACTAAGAATACAAAGCGTTGAATATCTACTCTGTATATATCTTCAGATATTTCTAAGCTTCAGTGTTTATCATTTATCTACTCTGTGAGAGAGTTTTATCATTTGTATTACATTCGTTTAAATCTCAAGGTAGAGGTATCTTGAGTGTGGGTGTACAATTACAACTTGTAAGGGGGAGTAAGTCCGAGAGAGAAAGGATCATCATTCATTTATAGAGTGTGTAATTGTGTATTTGGTTACAACTTGTAAAGAGGAGTAAGTCCTAGTGAGAGGATTACTCGAGAGTTACAGAGTCTGTAATCAAGTTTGGAGATAGTGAAATCCCAGAGTGTTTCTGGGGACTGGATATAGGTCAAGAGTTGGACCGAACCAAAAGATAACCTCTTGAGTTCATTGCTCTTCTCTCTGTCTCTCTTTTAAGTGTTCTTGAGCAATTAGCGAAAGAATTTCATAATCACCTATTCACCCCCCTCTAGGTGATATTCCACCTTCATTTGGTATCAGAGAGCAGGTTTCTCAGTTGGGCTTAACATCCTGAGATAGATCATGGAAGGAATATTACCTGAGGTTGCCTCAATCAACCGACCACCTGGCTTCGACGATGAACACTATGCATTCTGGAAAGCAAAGTTCAAAGTGTTTGTTTTAGCCATGGAGTCCGGTCTCTGGCAGGTCATAGAGAATGGGGATTATGTTTCCACAAGAGTAGAAGGCAGAGTTAATGTTCCAAAGGTTGAAGATGAATCAATAAGGATGACAGATGGAAAATAACTCTTAACAGCAGAGCTATTCTAATGCTCCAGAGTGCTCTTAGTCAAAAGGAGTATTTTCGCATCTACAATCTATCTGTTGCCAAGGAAATGTGGAAAGCTTTGGAAATGACATACATATGTGAAAAAACTCCTCGACGAAGAAAGTGAGGAAGAAGAAGTTGCGAACATGTGCTTAATTGCTGAAGAAGAAGAGCAATATGAAAAGGATGATGAGGTATATGATTCTGAACCTACCTATGATGAATTATTATCTGAATACCATGAACTACATTCAGAATTTGAAAAACTTGCAAAAGAGTTTATTGCCTCCAAGAGGAAAATTAAATTGCTCAAACAAACCAACAATTTACCTCCGCCAAATATGAAAACTCGTTTTGCGAAAAATGTCCTAATATTGTAAAGAAAAATTCTTATCTTACGAAAACACTTGAGAAATTCACCAAGGGAAGTGAAATGCTCAATGTGATTCTGAAAGCTCAAAGATTTACAAATGATCGATCAGGCATAGGATATAATCCTATTTTTGACAAAAGGAAAGGCAAAAAGAAAACTGGTGGAAAATCTTATTTAAACTATTTTCATAAATCAGTTCATACTTGAGATCCCTTTGCTCATTGTAATTATTGTAACCGAAAAGGGCATAATACTTCATCCTGTTTTCATAAGAAAGAAAGAAGAGATTAACCCGTTGGTAACTATCAATGGGTACCAAAGGGAACTTATGTTTTCCCTAAGACTCGAACTAACCCTGAAGGACCCAAGTATAAATGGGTACCAAAATGTCCATCTAGTGGTCTATGTGTGCAGGATGAATTGAAGATCAATGGACATAAGGGTACGATGAAGAAGCCAAGAGTCTCTCATGCACTAATAAAAAGTAGCATAGCACCTATATCAAATATGAGAGTCCTCAGGGCACCAATTGCTAGAACTACAAGGTCAAAACACCAAAAGAAGCAATGGATACAAGTAAGAGAAGTATGTTCCACCTCAAGAACAAACTACCACAGAATACCATTCAACTATCTTGAGGAAAACAAGAGAAGGAGATTCTCTCAAGTGTCAAGCAGAAGACTCTTTGAAGTTTATACCCTCTAAAAGAACTTTGCAGACACCCATGGAGAGACATATGAACAATCAATGTAATGAGAAGAGACCATGGGTAAGAAAAGTCAATCCTCCAAGTACCTAAGGTAAAAATTATACAATGGTAAAACCTCCTCTGCTATTATCTGTAATATTAATTGAGTTTTTATCTTATGGAACCGTAAGAATGAGTACTGCAAACTATTTTGAAGCTAAGCTTCTTAAAAATCTATTGATTTCAAATGGATTGGAATATTCAATAGTCTGACTCTTTATGCATATTCAATTATTTGATAATTTCCTCTATGAAATGCATATTTTGGAATCGTACTCAAGTAGTAAGCTAACCTACTTCCGTATTGTCAAGTTTTAAATAGATGTGCTTAAGAGTTTCAGGCATCAATAGTTGAGTATGGATAAAGAATACTCGAGTATTGGATGGAAAGATCAGCTATCGCTCATAGGTTCTGATATGATACTCGAGTATGGGCAAGCAGATACTCGAGTATTAGCTAGACAGATTAACTATCGCAGAATGCTTCTGATATGATACTCGAGTATGAGTTCTTGAGTACTCAAGTATATGGCTTCATCGTAGACAATGTTCTTCGATATCAAAACAATACTCGAGTATGAGGTAAGTGATACTCGAGTATGTGTATGGTACCCGAGTACAAGTCTCAAGTATGCAAAAGAAGTAATGGTTGATGTTGATGGTGAACGCCGGAAAAGAAGTTATCCACATCAATCCATCACAACCAAGCAAGCTTCATCAAGGACAAGAGGAATTACGGTGATATCTAATTCTTACCCCATACCGTGATTGTATATTCATTTTTGGGAAATGAATACTTATCCATTATTGCATTCCATTAGCAATCGATATTTATGGTTTTCAAAATATTTTCAAATTGCTAAATGGACCATAAGTGAATTTGTGCAAAACTTTCTAAGATTATGTTTTTAAGATACACAATTTGAAATTTGTTTTGACTTTCAATTCACTTTGTTTTATGAAAATGTATATAAATCTTTTGAAAAATATTTACACTTTGATTTCATTCAAATGTTGTTTCAAAATTGGAAGCTAATGTTTCATACCGACATGTTCATTAAAACGATTGACTTCCACTGTGTTTTAGAGTGAATATTGATTTCAAATATGTTTCAAAACTGAATCTTTCATTTATGAAAATTTTGAATTCATAATGCATTATCACGGTTTGAAAGAACTTTCCGTGATTTGAAACAATTTTGATTTTCATTATGATTTTTTTGAAAATCTTTATCTCATCCATGGATTACACGAGATTCATATCAATGACACACTTTTTCTTCATAAATTGTATTTACAAATTGTCATTTAGAAACAACACTCTTCATATCATTTATCTCGTATATTTCGACGTTGGATTCCATTACCGCTAATTTTGATATACTCCTTGCTTCAATATAATATGTTTCAAATATGTGAGCTTGAGAGCTACTACGTCTAATCTTGTGTGCACCCAAGAAACATAGGGTACCAAAGAGCAGTTCAATTTCATCTAAAGAGAATTGGGAATGGTAAATCCCAATGAACCGTAAGTAATGATAGTTTAATGTTGATAATTATGTTTTGATGATTAATAGAGACTAACTTAAGCAATGGAGTTTTTAGAGCATGTTTTGCAGGATGCTTGTTTTATGAGTAGAAAACAGAGACTTACAGAGTATGATAATTCTCAAGAATGATCTTATCACTCTCAAGAATCGATGGATTCTCTGTGCAAAAATAAATTCATCACTCGAGAATTATAGAGGAATTCTCGAGAATTGTCGAGACAGAAGCTCCTGGAAAAACTACTTTAACTAAGGATTCTCGAGAACCATCAAGGGATTCCCGAGAATTATTGAAGACAGAGGGTGTTCAAGAACTTTGAAAATGGAAATTCTCGAGAATCACATATCAATTCTCGAGAATAGTCGAACAAAAGGAACTGATGCAGTTAAGTTCTTCGGAGGTAATCGCAAATATGAAATTCAAAATCTATCCATCAATTAACGCTCAAAGATTCAGTGTCTCAACAAAAAGATTTCAAGTGTTCACAATACACACTTGAATTAAGGTATCTTAGCATTAAATTCACCTTATTTATCATTTGTCTAAATTGGTAGTTGTGTTTAGAAGGATCATTCTCAAGTATAAAAGGATCATTCTCGAGAATTAGTGTCATTCTCAAGAATCCAAACATAATTCCCGAGAATTGTAGGGACTGAGTGTAACGTCATTAAAATTTACTTAACATAATGACTAATTAAGGGTTCATTAACAACTAAGTAATGCCCAGCATTTACCAAAATATATAAAAATAAATCAGAGTATGCAGAATGAGCCCTAAGGTGGCAATATACAATCATCCAACATACACCAAAACGATAGAAGCACTACTTTCAGCAGAAGTAGTCTAAGCTTCCGAGGTCTTCCCTGATGGACCTATACGGGAACTATCACCTGAAAAATGTAGGTAACCATCAATCCAACTTATTACGAATACTAATATGTGCTAGTGAGGTGCCAAGTGGAACATTTTATATAAGAAAATATTAAAAATAAAATTCAATAATATCCATATCACAAAATTTCATATCATAAAGTAGGTATCACAGTTTTCATTAACACAATTCCCAAAATACCTCCCACCAATCCAACCGAACCGCCTTATTTCCTCCGACTAGACCCATGGGCTAAGTTACATCCATGTTACGGTTACTCAAAAGCTCACCGGTCATGTGATGAGGATCGGCCAAAATCCTCGAAAGCACATGTCCTGCACCATGGGCCTTTTCCCCTCATTGAACATGTGGGGTGTCGTATGCCCTCAATGAACTAGTGGGCCGGTCCCTCATTGAACAAAGTGACAATAGAAAGCCAACCATCGTGCACGATGGAGGCCTCACCACGTGGTGGAATATACATTTCCTCCCAATTCAACCCTTCCCATAATTATCATAATAAATATCATAATATCAAAACTCTCAATTCTCATACATGAATAAATAAATATGTATAAATTCATAATTTAAATCATAAGGTTCCGCAAGGCAATTTATATTAAAAATATTCATAATGATTTCACAAAATACTCACAAACAACATATCAATACACATAACAAGTGGAAAGTGGTTACCTCTCGCCGATGCTACCTACTATCACACCGCTCCTAATCCAAGAGCTCAAACATACGCCAAAAATCAATCTACCACAACCAATTTACTAACGGTTAAAAAAATCTTCTAAAACTCTACATATTCAAAATTATAATTATAACTTATAATTTCATAAAATTTAAAAATATACAAATTTTAATAATAAATTTATAATGTTTGAAGTGGCAATTTATGATGGTATATAAAAAAATTAAAAAAAAAATCAAGGAGACCATTATAAAAATTAATTCTCCTTTTGATTTACTATTAATTAATAACTCCTCTTCTTTTTTTTTTTTTATTAGTAATTTTCTAAATTATTTATTCTCTTTTTTTTTTACTAACAATAATAATAATAATAATAATAATAATAATAATAATAATTTATTCCCATTTCTAATCATAATATTATTATTTATTATTATTATTCTATTATTTATTTAATATTTAATCTCTTTCCTTAATAATAATAACTATCTATTCATTTATCTATTTTATTTTGTAAATGATATTATAAGTGAGAAAATATAACAATTAGTTAGGTTAGATCCTATTATATAGGAATTTATAAATATTAATTATATAAATTATGCTCTTAAGATATTAATAATATCATATATATACTCTTTGGAAATTACATATCCATATATTTGGTGTTAAATCTATATATACATACCTATATATATAAGAAAAATATATTCCAGTGTTGCATTATGCTCTTTAATAAAATCAAATATCTATACAGTAACTAATCTCCTATATATATATATATATATATATTTAAAAAAAAAAGGTTCCTCCCATTGTTCCCATGCAAGCGACTAATAAGATTATAGATATATATATCCAAACATATTTTCAACTTTCAGCTATCTCATTCCTTTCTCTTTTTATGATTATGCACGTATATACATAACAACCTCCTATAAGATAGCAATTAAATATATATAGGCTACACACACGCACATATCTGTGGATTTTAAAATTTCCAGCGATCGTATAAATTCTTATCAGTATATCAGCAAGGTTTTGGGTCCTGACTTATAAATACGTCTATATACCATTCCATCATTTTTATATAATTAAAGTTTCTTTCTTTCTTTTCTTAAACCAGATAGATATAACAAAAAAATTCTCCCATTATTATTATTATTATCATCATCGTCAACATCTTTAAAAAAAAAACAAGAACAACGATGTATCTTATACCTACTCCTACCTATATATATTTATATATATATAACAAAAATCCGAAGGATTCATGCTCCAAAAACTTACGTTGACAATTCCTGGAAACAAAACGAGACCTCCTGTTGCTTTTTACTCTCAGACGCAACTCGCCTCTGTTTTGAGGATTCAAAACAGAACACGCCCTTACATCTCTAATGTTCTCTCTTTCTCTCCTCCTTCGTGGTTTCTCTCTCTCTCTCTCTCTCTCTCTCTCTCTCTCTCTCTCTCTTAGTTTCCCTCAGTCTCGAACTCCACTTTGGTTCTCGTTGAGGTAATGTGGTTGAGGGAAGCATGGGTTATATAGGACTGAAGAGTCCAGTCCGAGGTACAATACACAGTGGGTAAACTGGGAGGAGCTCGAGAAGCATCGGAGTTTGTTCTTGCGTAAACCATAGACGGCCTAGAATGAGGTAACGCGTTGTGGAAGTATGGATATTAGATTTGCTGTCGTTACCTCTGTGTTTGCGTGATTGACCGTGAGATTATGATTTGTTGCTCTGCTTTGCGTCTTTGCTAAAAGGTTCTGCATATATCTACGTGGCTTGCTGCTAGAATGGTTCTATCCATAATGATAATTAAAAAAAAATTGGGCTGAGGAGGAAAAGCAAGTGTAGAGAGTATTGGGCTATAAACATATGGGCTGTAGGTTAGATTTGTTAAATGCACAGTTATATTTGTGTCACTTGGGTTTATTATTTATTTGTTTATTTATTGTTATTATTATTATGATTTAATAATTAATATTTCCCTTGTCTTTTTATTATTGTTTCATTACAATTAAATGCTAGAAATGAATCCTTGATATTATTATTATTATTATTATTATTTTTTAAAGGATTTTCTTCCTTATCTAACCTCTTTAACCTTTAAAGTAGTTTCTCTCAAAACTTTGGGTTATAAATCAACCTCTAACTATTTTCTTTGAATTCTCAAGGAGATAGTTCTTTAAATTCAATAATTATTTCCATGATTATTTTAAACTATATTTTCACCATAATTGCCATACAATACTTTTAATTCCAAATCCCAAAATCTAGGATGTTACACGAGCATTTGTGAAATGAAAAAGGATTGTGTTATTTTAAGTCATTCTCGAGAATAATCTAAGAATTCCTGAGAATTGTTGAGCATTCATTTTTAACCAAGGCATATCGTAGTTTATGCTTTTAGGTGTAATTCTCGAGAATCAACTTCTAATTCTCGAGAATCACCGGGTATTTTCTATACTCGATTCCAATTGCACTCTCGAGAATCATCAAGAGATTCTCGAGAATTGGCGAACCATTTCTTCGCGTTCTCGAGAATCATCTTGAAATTCTCGAGAATTGGGTCGTCAAAATATACACTTGAATTAAGCAATTACAAATGACGAGCTGCTTCTTTTATTGAATGCGTCATGTATTTATTGTGTGCAATGCCTGATTCTTGGAATGTATTGTGTGCACCATTATTTACCAAAGACGTATCATTTTTTTCTTCTCCTATTCTTGAATTTACTTGAGATGCGTTGGTCATCGATATCACCATTCAATGACAAATCTCAAAAGCATCTTTTGAATTCACTTCGCTTTATCTTCAATTAATTTACAATTGGCGTCAGGCTTCTTTAAATAAAAATGCATCGGTTTTTATTGATTTGTATCTTCATGCATACATTAAGGGGAGCTTCACTTTCACAAGTGTTTGATATAAGCTCATCTCCTATATTTGAAGAAAACCCTTTTAAGCATACTCATCTACATTCACTATGTTTTATTAGTTTTGATGATGAGTTAATCTTATATTTGAAAATATTTTATATTTCCCTTTCATTATTTTAATTTCAAAATAACATATAGAAAGGGATGGTTTGATATTTGGTTGCACTAACAAATCTCTTTTGCAAGGAAAGGTTTTTTTTTTTTTTTTTTTTTTTTTTTGATTTGTGGCGGGAGAATTCGGTTCGTGCAAAAGTCTTCCTTAATGCACTATAAGGAGAAACTATCAACTTAAGGAACAATGCTCTATGAAGAAAAGGATGAACGCTAAGTACTGATCATATTCATTCAAATGAGATAATCCTCAAGAAACCAGTACTTTCGTCCTATTCCCATGATATTCATGATCCTTCTATTGAGCCCCTTCAAAAATTCTCATACAACAAGGAAGAAAGCCTACCACTACTTCATCTCAGGCCACGGGGATTCAACCGAAGTGCATTAAGCTAGCAAATGGACTTCACATACCATTCATCACTTTATGAGCATTTCTGAATCTCTATCTTTCATATTCTGTGAATATTTTGCACATGTTTGGTATTTATATGCTTTAAATGTGAAAGATTTCTTGAAAACCTCTCCAAATTCTTTCAAAGTTGTTTTCATAAAAACATTACAAATTGCATCATATTAAGAATAGAAACACTTTCAAACAGGGAGAGAAAATACTTTCAAATTTGCTTCTGGACTCTTTCTAATCTGTTTAAAATTTGTCTCTCCAAATATATCTTCTTTATACTTCAACTTTTTGCTAATGACTAATAAGGGCAGAGAAATGGCAAGAAAAATATACTGTATTTAATATATCTTCATGTTCATACACATTTTTCTTAATGTATTTGCCATCACTAAAAGGGGGCAGAATGTTAGTTATGATTAGTTTTGATGATGTCTTATATAGATGTCGTTATCCAGAGCAACAAGCTTGCATACTACATTTATCTTCTACTTTCACTAATTCTTATATTTAATGTAGATATGTGAAGTTTAGTACAATGAAGAATGATCAAGAATAGAGTTTGAAGAAAGAAGATCTTGTTAATTATCATGAGAATATCAATATTCAAGTCTCTCGTGATCAAATGGAAGTTGGAACGGTTCAATTCGGAGTTAAAACAAGCTTCCTTCAAGTCATTCTCGAGTATGTCAATGTAATTCTCGAGAATGGTACTGTTCATGTGAAAAACACAAGTCACTCTCGAGTATGAAGCATCAATTCTCGAGAATCAGACATCAATTCTCGAGAATGGTCATATTCTTCAGCTACTCTGTTCTGCTCTGTTCCTAGCGACCTCTGGTAATTTGACGATATCTCTCAAACCAGAGATCTGATTAAGGTGAAACTAGTGGCATATGAAAC
Source organism: Acacia acuminata (assembly GCA_019022655.1). NCBI lineage: Eukaryota > Viridiplantae > Streptophyta > Magnoliopsida > Fabales > Fabaceae > Acacia > Acacia acuminata. The sequence goes on along the minus strand of JAFJYI010000244.1, from coordinate 1,012,961 downwards.
TAAACATCCATCTTTTTTTTAAAGTTTCAAGTCCAAAGGAGTCCAGATGATTGCGATATGAGTTTTTCAAGTTGGCACAAGAATCACCGTCACGGTCACCAACCTTCGGTAATTTGAGTGTATCTCACAAATGACAAATCCAATTGAGTTAAAACTAGTGCCATTGGAAACTAGACTCAAATAAATTTCCAAAAACATCAATAACAAAAAAACGAAGATCAATTGAAGGAGTTATGATGTTTTGAAGTTGACGGTTTGTTCTCGATGCTTTTGCAAAATCGCTTGGATAAGATCAACCTCCATTCATCTAATGTTAATGGATGAAATACAACCAATTTGGAGCTGATTATTCTTGAATTGGAAAGAAGGCTTTAATGAAGTTTAAGTATTAGAATCAAAATCAACTGGAGATTCTCGAGTATGAGCTTGTGATTCTCGAGAATGGTTCCTTGACTCTCGAGTATGTGCGTAGCTTCCTTTCAATATCCTTCAGAGCAATTCTCAAGAATGGATAAAGGTGTAAATGGAGCTATATACCCAAGAGGGGGGGTGAATTGGGTATTTTAAAAACTTTTCTGAAAGTGCACTGTTTTGACCAAGTAAAAACAGATGATAGCAGAGGAGGAAAGGAAGGAAAGCTTGCACAAGAGAATTTATCCTGGTTCGGTCTTATCCTTGACCTACATCCAGTCCCAAGCTACACTTGGGATTTTCAATCCACTATACTCACAAACTGATTACAAACTACGTACTCAAGAGTAGTTCTCTCTCTAGAACTCACTCCCCTTACAAGTTGCAATCAATACACCCAACCACCAAGTCCCCGACTTGTGGTTATCTCAATCAATAAATGATTTACGAGATAGAACTCTCTCACGAGAAGCGAGATAAGATGAACACTTGAAGTACAAGTATCGATTGATACAATACGATGAAAGCTGAACACAATAAATGACAATCAATGAATTTTCGCTCTCGGTAGGTGTATCGGCTTGAGAAGAAGTTAATGAACTCTATTTATAGGTAGAGAACATTAAATGACCGTTGAATGATGAATCCAACCGTTGTAGGTGATTAGCATTAAGTCCGGTCATCTTCTCTCTAAACTCCAACTAATCCAGTGCTAATATGATCGATGTGGAACTCGAGGATTTGCCCGTTGGAGAAGAGTTTACTTGATGAAGAAAGCATTCTTGACCGTTGAGAATGCATGCTCGAGATGGATTATCCAAAAGAAGGTTGATTTGCGTGAAGTGCATTAAATGCACCGTACCCTTTTGCTTTATGGCTTTGACCTTCAATAATCTTCATCTCGTGCTAACTGAAATTCACTCAACAAACTTGTTAAACATAGTTGGGTTCATAAGTGAATGATTCATAAAAGCATTTGGAACAAACAAGAGTGATTTACGAATTCGTATAATTCAAAAATCAGTTTTTACGTTGCATACTGCGGTATGTTCATGCTAACTCGAGTATGGCACTGTTCACAAGTGTCCATACTGCAGTTTCCAATTGGATACTCGAGTTTGCACCTTTCAGAGGCAAACCATCGTGTCTTGTGTTTGAAAGACAAAACCTATACTCGAGTTTGTCTACGCAAACTGCAGTATTGGTTTAACTTGAAAAATCTGTTTGCTCTCTGTAAGTCCAATACTCGAGTTTGGCTACGCAAACTGCAGTATTGACTTAACTTGAAAAATCCTTTTGCTCTCTGTAAGTCCAATACTTGAGTTTGGCTAGGCAAACTGCGGTATTGATTTAACTTGGAAAGCTTTAGTTCTCTGGAAGCTCAATACTCGAGTTTATCTATGCAAACTGCGGTATTGACTGTTCAATACTCGAGTTTGGCTATGCAAACTGCGGTATTGACATAACTTGTAAAACTTGGTTGCTTTTCTGGATGTCCAATACTGCGGTATGCAAATCTATACTCGAGTTTGCAACTATGAGAAGATTTTAGCTGACTTTGTAAAACTTCAAAACATGTTTTACATTTGTTGTTAATCATCAAAACATATTGAGAACTAACAAAAGGATTCTCGAGAATGGTATGTGACAGAATCAACTCTCTGAATACTCTTTGATATGATTCTCGAGAATGCGTAAGGAATTCTCGAGAATGCGCGGTGAACTTCGATGATCATGTTATTCTCCCTTCGCTGATTCTCGAGAATGAGAACATGATTCTCGAGAATGATCATTTCAATTTGTTCTCTGATCATAGCATTCTCTAGTATGAATGAACTGATTCTCGAGAATGATTAAACCCATCTGAGAAGAAGTTCTGCAGATACTCCAATACTAAGGAAATATGAAGGAACTATTCAGAAAGTATTCCGAAAGTATTGACGAAAGTATTCAGGAAAGATTCAGGAAGAATTGAGGAAGCATTCAGGAAGTACTCAATACTCAAGAATGATCAAGATTAAAGCCTCTGGTATAACTAAATCACTGAGATACTCAAGTATGGGAAATGGACTACTCGAGTATTGACAAGGATCAAGTTTCTCTCAGGTGCTTCTGCAAGGGATACTCGAGTACACAGAATGGGATACTCGAGTATGACTATCAGCTGACAAATATCATCTTTGCAATATTGTTTGATTGGATTGATTTCAATTAATCCTTCTTCTACATCACTCAATCTTATTTATGCTATTACTAATCATATTCTTGAGTGAGTTGCAGATTATTATTTTGAGTTAAACATTGTAAAACCAATTCATGGATCAGAAGCATTTTGACAAGCGTGCTACGCGAGTATGATCATTTGCAGAGTTTCTAGTATATCTGAACCATATAGATACTCAAGTTTTGAGTGATGGCTTCTCGAGTATTGACGAGGAGTTGCATTTGCAAAAGGATTCCAGTTTAAGGAATTCTCGAGAATGACTCAATCAATTCTCGAGAATATGTTCCTCTCATTTTCATCATCTTCTAGTATCGCAGATCATCTGCTCGAAATCAACTGGGTCATTTTCTATTATGTGTTAATCATACTCAAACTCATTTATATCATATTTAATCATCTTTTTTATTGAGTTACAGTTGATTAAGCTTGTTTGAATTGAGATTAGCCGAAATGCAATCCGATGTGGCAGAAGCATTTTGATTTTCACAGAACAGAGCCGACACGATGCAGGATGGCCCATAAAGTCAGAAGCACGTGGAAGACAAACTGTAAAGAGACCAACTGAGCGGACAATTGATCGTGGCTAAACAGAAGGCACAGATGTTTGAAGACTCTCAACGGACATATTCGAATATTCAAACGGATAGATTCAAATCCTTGAACGGTCTTCAATCTTCAAGAAGTATAAATACCCGAAGGTTTGAATTCTTCAGTGAGAACAAACGCATACACAGACTAAGAATACAAAGCGTTCAATATCTATTCTGTATATATCTTCGGATATTTCTAAGCTTCAGTGTTTATCATTTGTCTACTCTGTGAGAGAGTTTTATCATTTGTATTACATTCGTTCAAATCTCAAGGTAGAGGTATCTTGAGTGTGGGTGTACAATTACAACTTGTAAGGGGTGTTGGTTTTGATTAGTTTTGATGATGTCTTATATAGCGCAATTATTAAAAGCAAAAAGGTTGAGTAATATATTGAGTAATATAGTTATTTCCTACATTGACTAACTACTATGTTTAATGTAGATTAGTCCAAGTTAAATTAAGGAGAATGATCAAGAAGGAGATAAGAGATGAAAGAAAGAAGTATCTCGAGGTTGTCAAGAAAGTAAGATGCTATCAATGGATTTTGGAGGATAACCAAGAAGAAGAGAAGAGACTAGAGAAAGATGTTATCAAAAGAACTTGCACAATATAATAGGAATATCAACATTCAAGTTCTTGTGATAATCGGAAATCTATATGATAGCGAAAGTTGGAATGAAGTTTCATCACTTTATGGATATCGAAGAAGGAAGAAGTCGCAGAAATGATGAGCTCAAGTTAAATGATGAAGAATGATCAAGTTGGGAGATGGAAGAAGGAAGAACTTGCTGAATGGAATGAAGATATCATTATTCAAGTTCTTATATTGATGCTAGGAGGCTCCAAGATCATATGGAAGTTGGAATGAGTCAATTCGAGTTAAATCAAGCAAATATGAGGTTTAGGATGAGAAAACTCGAGGTTTGAGTACAAACCTCGAGGTTTGAGTGTCTTCAGCGTCTCGGTGTCTCGGACTAGCAAACCTCGAGGTTTCGGTCAAAACCTCGAGGTTTCAGCCAAAACCTCGAGGTTTCAGCCAACATCAGCTTTTCAGCTTCATTGTTTCACGTTCAAGACGGCGACGTCTGGTAATTCGATGATATCTCCCAAACCAGAGATCGGATTGAGGTCAAACTAGTGGCATATGAAAATAGACTCCCAATGCGTCATTTTGATATAAAATTCAAGCCCAAAGGATTTCAGATCAAGGAGCTATGAGTTTTACAAGTTGCCACAAGAATCAATGTCACAGTCCAGACCCACCTTCAGTGTTTTGGATGTATCTCACAAACGACAAATCCGATTTAGCTGAAATTGGTGGCATATGAAAGTAGACTCACAGATATTTCCATCAAGAGTTGAATGGACCAAAAATGAGTTCAGACCAAGGAGATATATCCCTCGAAAGTGGACAGTCAGCTCGGGACGTTGCAAAAAACGCTGATCAAGAAGCTTCATTCATCGATCATAACTACATAATGCAATGAGTTTGGAGCTGATTCTTCTTGCATTGGATTATTACCTCTAGCTTGGACATGTAAACTTGAGTTTGAAATTGGCCAAGAATTTTCCAAGTTTTCTGAACAAAGCAAAACCTCCAGGTTTATGGGAAACCTCCAGGTTTGAGCTCAAATGGTGCTTTCTCGAATTTTCAGATTTAAGTGAAAACCTCCAGGTTTTAGAGAAACCTCCAGGTTTCTGGCATCCAGAGAGCAAATGTTTTTCACTGATTTTCAAAACCTCCAGGTTTGTGAAAAAACCTCCAGGTTTCTGTTTGGCGCAAAAACTCAGAATTTCCACTTTTGATAGAAACCTCCAGGTTTTGAGAGAAACCTCCAGGTTTGGGCAAACGAGAGCAAACGACTTTTCTCTAGTTTTGAAAACCTCCAGGTTTCCGAGAAAAACCTCCAGGTTGCTTCGCGACTTCAGAATTTCAAATCTGACGAATTTGCAATACCTTCTTGTTTGATCTTAATACTTCCTATGATTAATCTCTAATGTCCATAGACATGTTTAACCACTTTTTTAGTGAGTTTCAGATGATTAAAATGAAGGATTAGAAGCAAACCTTCAAAATATCGATTTGGTTGAACATCAAAAGTCAGTGCAAAAGTTCTAACGGCTATATTTCTTTATCCAACAGTCATTGAATCTTCTCAACGGTCATATATTGATCTCTACCTATAAAAGAAGACAGATTCAAGCGAAAAATGTAGAGACACAAGCTTACATCTTCAATATGCGATACTCGATTTTTACATCATTTACACTCGTTTTTCATGTCTAGACAAACGGCTTAGAGAGTGAGATGATTTGTATTATTCCTCGTGTTCATTTATTCACTTCGAGAGAGAAGATTTATTGTAATCATTCTATCTATATGAGAGTTACTCAAGATTGGGTGATCTTGAGTGGGAAACACATTGTGTAGATTACAACTTGTAAAGGGAGTGAATCCTAGTGAGAGGATTACTTCAAGTACGAGTGTGTAATCAAGCGGTGTGTTGATTACGATTTGTAAGGGGGAGTGAATCCTAGTGAGAGGATTACCTCTTGTATGAACGTGTAATCGAGTTGAAAGAAGATAGTGGATTGAAAATCCCAAGTGAAGCTTGGGACCGGATGTAGGTCAAGGATGGGGCCGAACCCGTATAAATCGGTTTGCACATTCTCTTCCCTTATCTCTTACATTTCCAAAGATATATGTTTGAATGTGCATATATATTTGAATGACTGATTATTGCTTTATAAACTGATTTCGATGAAGTTACGAAAAGATTTTCAAAGTTCCTAAATTTTTATACTTCACCCAATTCACCCCCCTCTTGGGTTCAGCCGGTTCTTACAAGGGGGACTGAGTCCGAGAGAGAAAGGATCATCCTTCATTTACAGAGTGTGTAATTGTGTATTTGGTTACAACTTGTAAAGAGGAGTAAGTCCTAGTGAGAGGATTACTCGAGAGTTACAGAGTCTGTAATCAAGTTTGGAGATAGTGAAATCCCAGAGTGTTTATGGGGACTGGACGTAGGTCAAGAGTTGGACCGAACCAGTATAACTTCTTGAGTTCATTGCTCTTCTCTCTGTCTCTCTTTTAAGTGTTCTTGAGCAATTGGCGAAAGAATTTCATAATCACCTATTCACCCCCCTCTAGGTGATATTCCACCTTCAGAATTGATAATAAAGTAAATGTCAATGTAGAAGAAAAAATTTATGACATCTATTTGGTTATGGAGAAGCTTGATGGGAGATTGAAGAAGGTTGAAGGTAGAGTGGGACTAGTAATTTGTGGCTTGGTATTCACTTGGGTGTTGATTGTTATTTACATTTTGTGTTAAATTGTGTTTAATGTAAGTCAGGTACTTGTAATCCGAAATAGAATGTAAGTTGCATCCCAATTTACGAAGTTAATGGTCCTCTTTTATAGCAACTCATTTACTGCACTTCTGTAATTTATATCAGAATACATAATGTGTGTGTAAAGTGTTGGTTCTCAAAATGAATTTTGATGATAACAATACTTAATTATTTAAACCTTTTGTTAAAAGGGATTTGTGTTTTTGAATCAATAACCGTTAATTACTCAAGGAAGGTGTTCTTGGTTACTCAAGTAATTCTCTTGTATGAATTGAAAGCTTTCAAAAATCTATTAAAGTTATTACTTTCCGTTATTACTTTCGATGTTACTCAAGTAATGGGTAATTGCTCCGCAAGTAATTTTGTCTCACTCGTTCTTTTTCTGAAGATCCTCGATATTATTTTCAGACATTACTCAAGTAATGGGTATTTGCTCGCAAGTAATTTAGCTAAATCGATATTACTTTCAGACGTTACTCAAGTAAAGTTTTTAACTCTGCAAGTAATTCACTTCATTCTTAGCTAAAATGACATTACTTTCTAGGGTTACTCAAAAGGGGTTTAAGAAATAGAGAGATGAAAGAAGAAAGAATTAATATTTTGTTACTCGGGATGTTTCAAAAGTAAACTACGAGAAGACAGAAGTACCGCCATAGAGTACGAAAGCTGCTCGGGTAACAAATATGTTTACCCGGGTGATATCGAGCGTTTTTACAAAAATTTGCTTCAGGTGAAAATTATAGTGCCGAAATTACTTGAGCAACGGACCTCTTTACTCGAGTAAATTTGCACAAGCGATTTTAAAATCAGTTTTAAAGATTAGAAGTTGTTAAAATCAGTTTTAAAATTATATGGTAAATTTGCTGAAATCGACGGAAATATTTGATCATGAGAGATCAAAGATTAGAAGTTGTTAAGAAATTGACGGAAATATTATTAATTAAAAGTAGGATGATAATATATATGCAATCAACACTTTTACGCAACACTTTATTTTTTTATTTTGCTGTGAATTATTTTTTTTTTCTTGTCAACATTTTGTCTGGTGTATTACTGTTTCCTAAACAATCCAAAATCACAAGTAATCTCACACACTCCTCAAATTGAATATCAAACGGAAAATGAGAAAATTAAAAAGTATAAAAATATTGTATCCGTTACCTAATATAAGATAAAAAATTGTGATAAAGAGAACCAAGAAAATACCATTTATTTATTTACTTATTTTTTTTTTCACTCTATCTCATTTGAATTCTTTAGCGATTTTTTAATTTAAAAAATTAATTAAAGCATCAGATAAAATGAGAGTATGGGTCTAAGAAAATTGAAGCATCAGATAGCACCGTATTTTGTTCTTTTTCTAAAGATTCTGGATATTACTTTCAGACATTACTTGAGTAATGCAGATTTTCTCCACAAGTAATTTTGTTACTTTCTCACGTTACTTGAGTAAGGCTCATTTGCTGTGCAAGTAATCTCGTAAATGACCATTCCTTTTCAAAGCTTTTGGACATTACTTTCGCTATTACTCAAGTAAGATCTTTCTAGCTCCGCAAGTAATGTTGTTTCACTCACTTTCAAAGAACCATTTTGACATTACTTTCGAAGTTTACTCAAGTAATACTTTCTAGCTCGCCAAGTAATGTCGTTTCACCCATTTTCAAAGAACCATTTCGACGTTACTTTCGAAGTTTACTCAAACAATACTTTCTAACTCTGCAAGTAATGTCGTTTTACTCATTTTCAAAGAACCATTTTGACATTACTTTCGACATACAAGCGAATTACTTGAGTAACCAAGAACACCTTGAGTAATTAACTTAACGTTTACTAATTCAAAAACACAAATCCCTTTTAACAAAAGGTTTAAATAATTAAGTATTGTTATCATCAAAATTCACTTTGAGAACCAACAATATTCGGAATCATTTGATGAATAAGAATTCAAAAAGAAATTGCGAGTAATTGTTGAATTACTCGGGTAAAGAGGATTTTCTTTAGAAACTCGAGAGACTTTTCCACGTAGTTACTCGGGCAAGGAATATATTACTCAAGTAACTTACGCCTGCTAACCTCGTTTTTGGACGCACGAACGAGCATGCTTTGCAAAGCCACTTTCTAGAAACTCCATTGCTCAAATTAGTAATCGTAATTCAATTAAATCTTAAAAATAACTTGTATAACCAAGAAGTAGAAGTCTCGGTGGTGTAAAACAAAATTACTTGTGGAGCCAATTCTCATTACTTGAGTAACACCTGAAAGTAACCAAATAACTTGCGGAGCTAATACTCATTACTTGAGTAACACGTGAAAGTAACTAAATTACTCACGGCCAATTACTCGTTAGTTGAGTAACGTCGGAAAGTAATGTCGAATACTCTTTAGAAGCTGCAAATTGATAGCCAATATCAGTTGTTTACAAAGGCACCGGGAACCAAATACTGATAAATTGGCCAAAACCTTAACATAATACAGAGGACAGTGGCCAAAACATGAACACGCACATGACAATGCCAACATAAATAAGTACAGAATAGTTGGCAGCCAAACATGTCAATGACAGTGGCCAATACTTGACAGTGACAATTTAAATCGAACTGCTCGCCAGCTCACTAAGTACATGTGCCCTACTACGTTCCGATTTCACTGCTCTATTTGACCGTCGTTCACCGATTTTGCATTCTGGTCTTCTTAATTCCTCTTTCTAGTCTAGGTCTTCTCCCTTCCTCTTACCCTCGATTTCTCCTTCCAAAATTTCCTCTGTCGGTATGCTTATATCATTAGCCGTAACACATGTGAGACGATGATCTGATGTGTCAACCTATGTGTATGATTTCTACCTTGCGTGGCCATCATCAGATGCAATGTGTCAATTTAACGGTACAGGTGGCAATTCTGTCACGATAGGGGCATTTTTGCTACGATTTTAATACTTCCAGGGCAAATAAGAGACAAAAAAAACTTTCATCTTACCAGTGCTACATATTGAAAACTTCCATGGCATTTAAGACCCTTAACCTAACTCGTTATATAGCACAGTTTGTTTAGCTCTCATTCACACACAAACTGTGTTCCCTCTGTTTTCTTCTTCCTCGGACCGTTCATTGCTCTTTGGTTGCTTTGCCATTCACATTGCCTAAATAAACCGGGAAGGAGAAAGGAAGAACCGAGAGAAAGACTAAGGAAGAGAGAGGGAGACTCAACCATGATCACTCTCATTCGCGTTTGCTCGTATAGAAACCGGGGAATCAAAGGTAACCTTAAGTTTCCTTTCTTTTTTGGTTCCATGATAAGCCGCTTGCACATATGAGAAAGAGAAGGAGAAAGTTCTGTCATATTTTTGTCGCACATGATCTATAAATATACATACATACACACACACACACACACACACACACAGAGAGGTGGACCCATGTTCATTGTTGTGGGGGAGGGGGGGAGTGCCCCCCAAAAATTTGAGATTTTTTTAAAAATTCAAGTTAAAGGAGTTTGAATTAATAACTTGAATATAATGGTTTCAAATTTCCATTAGCATTAGTATTATTTGTCTACTTTCCTTGAATTAATACATGTTTGAATGATTCTCCACCCTTAAATTAAGTGCCTACCCTTAATACATTAATATTGCACTTCGTAATCGGGTGGGGGATGAATGGTTGAATGATTGTTTAGTGCCTTATATTGAAAAATATGTATTTGATAGCATTGATAATAAGACAATTATGATGGAATTCAAAAATAAGGCCTAGAAGGATGACATTGTAATTATTTTTTATTGTAATATACTTTTTTTATTAAAATATATGTACGGGAACTTATTGAGTGTCCACCCTTCATTGTAATTTATATAACCGCATTTCTAACAGTATTTATTCTTACTTTTTTAAATGACAAATTTGTAAAATAAATTCCTCTCTTATTACATCATCAAGTATTCACTTGATTTCATAAATATTTTTTAATATTTTTTTCTTGTTTATATTCTTTTTTTAATGCATTTAAAACTTTTATTATAAAAAAAAAAAATTCGGGGGCAGTCCTCAAATGCCCCAACCAATTGTGCCCCCCTTCCATTATTTTCTCTAAGTCCGCCCTTGTACATGCATGCATGTATGTATACGTGCTATAGTGAAAAACCCAAACAAAACTTACGTATGATATCATTGCAAATGTTGAAGCAGAAGCAATTTCATATAAAACATTAAACAGTAATAGCATTATCTCAAGTTGATTCTGTAATAACTTTTATCTCAGGCTTTAATACCTCTAACTATGAAATCTGAATCGTGCTGGTACACCATTGGTAGTTGCCCAATTTGATGGTTGGGATCCTGGGGAGTTGCAACAGTGTCGTGCCAGTCCTATAATAAAAAATTTAAAAAAAAAATCCTGATGACCATTACTGGATAAGAAATTTCATTGGCAGAAATAACAGTAGTTAAATGAGCATCTTGTTTTCAGATGCTGTAACAAATGATGAGAATTCATTTTACTTGTTTGATGGAAGAGAAATGATTTGTTGAGAAAGATAAAGTAGTGTGATGTAGTCTGAATCTCATTAAAAGATTTTTTTACTTTTGGCAAAGTTACATCATCATAGGAATATGATATTATGATTTTTTTTTAAAAAAAAAAAAAAAAATTTATTATAATAGATATTACTCTGGGGTGTAAACACACGATGCCTTGTAGAATTATTGACCTCCCAAAATTTGAACTGAAGGTCATCTGAAACCAAACCAGACTTATATGCTAATTGGTTCTCATATGAAGCATAGTTTACATAGCATTAGTGTTTATCAAAGGTTTTGAGAGAAACCATGAGAAACATTATATTTTGGAAAACCATAAGAAACATTAAATGTAGTACATTAAATCATATTTTTATATATGATGATTGATATCTATAAAATCTTAATTTAAAGTGTTTGAATATTCTATGAGAATTTAAAATAATTATAGTAAAATAATAATGATAATAATAATAAAATAAATATTGTTATAATTATTAGGAAAAGGGAATTATTAATTAATAATAAAGAGAAATTATTAGTAAGGGAATTTTAGGAGTTAATCCACTTTTAATCCTCTAAAAATAATTCGCATAGTTAGTTACTTTGGGACGTAAGAAGTGACTAATGACATTGATAAACATTAATAGGCGCATACCTTGACACCTCTACCGATCCAACACCTACCTACCGAGTTAATGATTCAAGTTTGAGGTGGGTAATTGTTATCTTATTAATTTGTATGTATGTATTTCATGTATGACTCATCATGGTTGCTAGATAATTTTGCATGTGTGTATCCCAACTATGGATTGAAGCTGCGTGTCTCATAGGGCTGCATGTCCTAAAATAGGGTTGCAGTCCTTGGCTGATAACTACGATTACAATATGACTTGTTTATCGTAAATTATTCTATGTTTATACATATATTATACTATCATTTACATTTCATATTTACATATAAGATTAACTGTTACCCATGGGGTTCATTCATTTGAACTCTAGACCGCATGAAAGAGACAGGTAGTGGTTTGGGATCAAGAGGCAAGATGCAGCTGTAATGATTACAGTAGAAGGAACTTTTTGGAAAATATTAGTAGACGAACTGTATTAATTTGTTTATCATTTGTGTATTTTTGGATTAATGTATTAAAATCCTACTATGGGATAGATATCACTCGTGATAGGACAGATTCGAATCGTGAAAAATTTATCCTCATATTTTCAAACTAAGTCATTTTATGAAAGTTTTATTCTACAATTAAATCGTCCAAATTACTTCGATGCTTGTTCGCTATAACTCTGATAAATAAAGGTGCATTTAGGACGGGCGTTACACCAAGCATTATCATATATTATGATGATTGGTTATATGTCCCTGTTAATTATTATTGCAACAATGGGCAGATCATGGCCCTACCAAACATCAATACGCAACGATATCATGTTATAATCGTTATAATAAGTCAGGAATAAATAACAGTTTGGAACTGTAATGTATCGCACCAAGCTTTTATAGCGTCTGCATATATGACGGTTCGGAACCGTACATGATGTATGACGCTTAGTAACTCATCATATATAATGATTTCTGTAGTAATATAAAGATCAATAAGGAACAAGACGAAAGAAGCTTTAGATTTTGATAAAGAAGCAAAATGAGGTTTTTTAAGATTTTCATTTTTGTCAAAATAATGAAGGGGAAAATGAATTCTGAGTGCGCTGTTACTTTTTCAAACCAACCAATACATGCTTGGAATCTTTACATTAGTTTGTTTGGTATAGTGTAGTGAATTAATGTTGGTGTGAATAAAATTTTTGTTTTTTACACACAATATTTTATATGTGTGTGTGTATGATACTTTAATTAAAATTATAATTAACAATATGAAGTACTACCCTCAAGCTAGGGGCCTCTAATGTGCCTTCTCTAATGTGCTCTCTAACACCCCTTAAATTTTCATTAGTTTCCAAGTGTTTTGATTTTGTTTCTTGTGATATTTAAATTTTACATAGAATGAGTGATATTTTGATATCTTATAGGTAAAAATGTTGAAGTTGACTTTTTTATGATTTTTCAAAAAGATAAATAGTTATTGCACATTTTTAGAGTATTTTTCTTTAAAATTAAAAAAAAAAAAATCAAAAAATCACTATTTTTTCCCATAACATATTAAAATAACACTCATTTTATGTAGAATACAATTATCACAAGAAATAAGAAAATCCCTTTTGAGAGGCTGGGGTATCCCGTACTTTCTGTAATCTTGGTCCAACACAGGAGTTAGAAAATTCAAAGAAAATTGGGTTTGGCTTTCGTTAAGTTTCAATTTTATCAATGTAGAAATTATGGGCATGTGAATATTTTTGTGTGGAATTCTAACTATTAAAAACCTAACATTAACTGTTAAAATTTTTAAGTGTCAGTGATAGCATTACTTTTTTAAAAAACATTTTTAGTGCAATATTAATAAAATATATAGATACCTCAGTTTTTACGAGAAAAATTTCAGAAAAAAATTTAGACTGATCTTGAGACAAATGCATACATACAAAATTAACAAGAGTTAATCAATCAAACTTATAGAAAGTACAGATTAAACCAAACATCACATAACATCAAACAATAGCTAGTCATAGAATCACAAATTAAACTGCAGTGCATAAATGTATATATAGATGAATGCATATATGATTAAATCACAGATTAATTGAAGCAAGTAGGCTTAATAAAATCTGCTTATTAAGCATCTTACGAGAACGACGACGTTTTATCTATTATAGCACTCTCGGTCGAACGTATCCCTACAACCCGCATTTGCTGGAGCTACAGTTTTCCTGGGGCCGAGGCAGCTTGTAGCGCGTCCGGTCGCTGAAGGACAGCTAACTGCAGGCCTAAGGTTAAGGGTATTGCCCGTGATACGGGGTGGATCAGTTGAAGCCAATGTACTCACAAATCGGGGATCTGAACCGAATGAGTCTGTGTCGACCACATCTGCAATGAGGCAGCGGTGATCGGAGTGACGGGTTGTGGCGGCGGCGGCGGAGACAGTGTTGTTAGTAGGAGAGGTGGTCTGGCGCCGTGAAAGAGAAGATGCACTGCAATTATGGGGATGGAGAAGGAGTATGGGAACAATGAAAATAAGAGAGACAAATCTCAACGATATCTTCATCATTGTCTCAGAGTCTAGTTTTTTCCCCCTCTTGTTCAGTCTTGAGTGTTTTCGTGCTTGAGGTCTGATTACATTATCTTAAGTTTTGTAATATGAAAGATATCTCTTGTGATTTGGTTGATTGTCGGTAAGAAAATAAAAGAAGAGGTTTGGTTGAGAATAAAATATATATATATCCACACTCAAGTTGCGAATCCGTGAACAAAAGATGCATGAAAAGTAGCAATCGAATGGGACACAACTCTCGTGATAAGGATAGGATAAAGGATAAAGTTTGTGTGTGGAATATGTGGATTATGATAGCACTATATACGACTATACGTATATAATTGTGTTCTAAAATTGTATGAAGATTATATTTTAATTTAAAAGATACATATTTATCGTATTTGTTTCAAAATTTAATAATTTTAAAAACTAAATATTTTATTTAAATTTGATCCAAAGTAAATAGCATATGGAATTAAACAAAACAAATTAATGGTAGTGGTGCGGGGTGAAAGGACTAAATTTTTTTTTTACTAAGCCCACTTGCTTCAAATTCAAAAAGCATGTAAATTATGCTGATCATCTTGTAACCTTGTGATATGAAGGATTCCATGTGACTTGGAGGTCATGAGTTCAATCTTTTTTGCAACCTCAAGTCATTAGCGCATACTACTCTAATTTGAAAAAAAAAATGTGAATTATAAAAAAGATTATATGTCAATTGAATTACTCTATTTTTCCTTTTACTAAAGAAATCGACGTTATGGTAGATAATAACAGATTAATCATTTACAAAGAAGAAAGAATTAAGGGAACAAATAATTCCATTTATTATTTTCAGTTCATTCTAGTCAACATTTTGTTAGTTTACAATTCATTATTCATTATCTTGATTAAATCATAAATATTCTCATAATACAAAATTTTAGATGTTACGTAATTTGTAATGCATACTAGTACTACTCTATTTTGATGTTAGAAAAATTATTAGTTCAACGCCTTTATTGTTTTTTCTTTCACATCATGGAAATAGCATGTTTAAGTAGGGCCAGAAAAAGTGGTTGAACCTCTAAACGCTGATGTGAATGTAATTTTTATTTTACAAACAATTAGACACACACACACACACACTATACTTTTCTTTTTCTTTCCTTTTTTTTTTTTTTTTTTTGGCGGCCAGCAACACACACACACGATACTTGGACTTAAAAGTCTTGATAATATGAAGTCCTATTTTCTATAATCTTAACCCAGTAGAGTTTACAAAATTTAAGAAAATCGAGTCTGGTTTTTGGTAAAATAATATATTTCGGCCGGGAATAAAAACGCCTAATAAAACTGATCTCTGCAGATGAATTTATATATAATTAATAACATGAGTTAATTATTCAAACCTAGGCGGCCAAGCACATATTACACCCAACATTACTTCACATCAAACTAAGCTAGCTAGCTAGTCCTACAATCATAAATTAAACCGCGGTGCATATATAGACAAATAAATAATTAAATCACATATTAATTGCAGCAAGAAGTAGGCTTAATAAAATCTTCTTATGAAACTTCTTACGATGAAGACAGTTTCTAGCAAGTTCGGTCGTATGTAGCCCTACAAACCTTCTTTCCTGGAGCTTGGGTTTGCGGATCGGGGAGGCAGCCTGTAAATCTGGTCATTGGGGGACAGTTAACTGATGGTTTATTAGGGTTAGAGGTTGGCTTGGTGACTGGGGGATCTGATTTTGAAGTCAATGTGCTCAAGAAGTGGGGATCCGAATTGAACGAGTCTGTGCCGGTCAAATCCACAATGAGGCAGCGGTGGTCGGAGTCACATGCTGCAGTGGTGGCGGTAACGGTGTTATTAGCAGGAGAAGCTGCCCAGCAATTCTGGGGTTGGAGAAGGAGTATGGATACAATTATGAAAATGTGGAAGAGAAAGCTCAACGATATGTTCATCTTAAGATTTCCCCCTCTCTTGCTCACTGTTCAAATGTGTTTTAGTGCTTGAGGTCTAACGACATTACATCCAGTTTATATCTTGAGGCTTGGCTGAGTGTCCGTATATTAAACAACGGAGGGTTTGGTTGATTGGTTACGTACACTTTAAGGCTTGTTTGATGAGTGATTTGGAGGGAAGGTGAAGAGAGAGAAAATTTTTATAAGTTCAATTTAAGATAATTAAAGAAACTGGGTTAAAAGTTTTAAATAATTTTCTAAACTCTTTTGTAATATAGTTTTTCTTCATTGAAATTTTATATTCTCACATCTTCAATTTCTTTAAATTCAAATTATAAAATTTTTACTTTTCTTCCCCTTCCCTTTCCACCCCTCATACCAAACAGTCCCTATGGGGGAAAAACACAAACATACACACATAATAAATGCTACAAAGCTGTAGCGAAAGGGATACAGCTCTCTCGTGACAAGGATAGGTTAAAGTTTGTATGTGGAATATGTGGATTAGGATAGCTTACTTTACATAATAAAAAATTACTATGAAAAAAGTTAATTCCTTATTTCTTATAATTTTATCTAATTTTTAATTAGTTTTCGAAATTATAAGCATTATACCTTATGCTTATAATTTTTTATTTATGGTTGATATCGATGCTGATTAAACAACATGCATGTAAGTTGTCAAAAAATATAAATAAAAAATAAATTTATTAAAAATAAAATGATGGAATAAAATTTGTTTATTATCAATATAAAAAATTATTATGCACAACTGTCTTTTTGTGTGTGTATAATACGTAATATGGGGTATTTTTATTTTATTTTATTTATATTTTTGTAATAAAATTAATTCATGTATGTGCTGAGTTAGAGTGATTTCATGATGAATTCAGGGAGCAATACTTGGGCTTCATGACCGCCCCTAACTTCATCATCTATTACTAACTCTATTCACTTACAAATTACTCCATCTGATTTTAATTATATGATATATTTACTTAATTTTAAAGAGATAAATGATAGTAGTTAAAATAGTTAATTATATTCGTTTTTCCAAATTACCCTCATTAAAATTTTAAAATGACATCGATTTACTCGATTCTCTATTCTTTATCAACCTCTCCTACCTCACATGTTTGACTTCTTTGAGTTCTCACACAGTCTGGATCATCGATCTACCTCAATAACTTTGGAGGTTGGAAGTATAATTTAATAGTGATGCTATTATTAAATATGACAAAAATTACTCAAAATAATTTTATTAAAAAAAAAAAAAAGTGGAATTTAGGTGTATGTGACATTAATGAGTTATAAAGCATTACTCACTTTATAGAATCTATAGGTGCATTATTAAATTATTATTGTATTTAATTATTATTGAGAAAGTATCAATATAATGTTTTGGGAAGAAATTAACAAAGACTAGAACTTTGTCATGTAATTAGAATCAATATCAACTCTCAAATGTAATCATATAATTAGGACAGGAGGGAGTAGTAAATTATGAATTAAGGAACAATACCTATAATTAAAAAATATATATATATGAATACCGAATAAAAAAAATAATTAAAAATAGTGAAATTAGAGGAATTTTCTTATTAATTGTCTCAACTACAACTTATAATTATATTTCAAGGCAGAAACCAACTAAGCCAAATTATTTACAGGAGACAAATTGCGAATAACAAAATTGAATCTACTTTCATAAGTTGAAAATAATATAATACTAAATGATTTAGGTAAAATGAGATCAATATCCCAATCAAAAATAATAATATTAACAAAGTCTCATAAATTATTAATAGTAGCTCTTTCACTTGGTTTTATTTTTTCTAATTTAGGAAAATGACATCAATGTCCTAATTAAAAAAAAAAAATAACATCAGAAAAGTTTCATAATTTGTCAATGATAGTTTTTGTACTTATTAATGGTTTTTTTTTTTTTTTTACTAATTATTGTCAAGTTTTGAAACTTTTCTTATATTTTTTGGTTTCTTAATATAAGACATATTTAAAAAAAATATAAAATATTGATAAATATAAAAGTTATATCTTATATTTAAAATTAAAATTACCTCCTCATATATGTATTAACAAAAGGGGAGTATTATATATATATATATATATATAGAGAGAGAGAGAGAGAGAGTTTTTGTTTTTAGTTTTTTTCTTAACTTTTCCATCATCATCCCAATGAATACTGACCTGTGGGGGCGACAAAAGGTCGGTACTCACGTGCATGATTCATCTTGGTGGGGGCTGTGAAAGTAACATTTCATGTCCTTTCAAGTCGTATGTAAAAATTGTTTTTGAAGAAATCTAATGAGCCGATAGGTTGTCGGCAGGCTACTCCGTGACTAGCTACGGAACGAGTTCGATAAGCTCATCCCATCTAAAGGGTCAAAATCATGATAGTGAATATGTTTTCACCCATGAAAAATTGTAAAACGTGAAATCGTAATATAAAACGTAGATTTTACCTGTGTGTATATATATAATTCAAGAAAAGTAAGGCACCTACCATCATCCATATATATACTGATCAATGCAATATTGATAACTTCTCATTTTTAATAGATTTGAGATATATTTTGAGATATTTTTGGAAGTCTTCAATGTTAAATTAAAGAGATTTTTATTGAGACCAACGGGGTTTGACACAAGTGACAAGCGGCTTTGTGTCTTAAGCAAGCGCCTCGAATTGAGCCTCATGAATGCGAAAAAGCATTCACGAGACTCACCCACCATAGGCCAGTTAGGTGTGCGACGCGGGTTAGATTCAGATTAGTAAGGGCAAAAGCTCCGGATAATCGGATGGGCACAAAAAAAAAAAGATTTTAGGAGATATCAATTTGGATGCATTATTTGGGGGATTTCAATTTAAAATATAAATTTCAATAAAATAATAGTATTAATAATAAATAATAATGATTTAAGGTGGCGAAATAATTTTTAATTTGGGGGAGAAATGATGGTGATGCAATGATGCAATGCTATCTCATTGTACGTCTTGGACTGGTGGAGAAAAAACTACTCTCCAAATTAGGGATTAGGGATTTAGGGCAAGTTTTTTCCTTTGTCTGCTTTTTTGTAAAAACGTTGCGTTTTTACGCTTTTCCGTTTAAACGTGGCTTTTTTTTTACGTTTTTACTCTGTTTGAGTTTTTTTTGCAACGAAACACGTTTTGCTGAAATATAAACGTAAAAACGCATTTTTACGATTTAAAACACATTTTTAACTACCATGGTCAAAATCAAATCTTCACGGTTTAAATTTATTTTTTAAAAAATATTTAATAAGTATAAAATTTAAAATAAAAATAATCATTCAATTAATATTTTTAAAAAATTATTTTTTATTTAAAAATATCTCTTAAATATAAAAAATTTGAATAATTAAGATCTTATTTAGACTGTTTAAATAGAAAGAGCTTATGGTGCTTATTTAATGGAGAGGCGCCACAACTAGTTCTGACTTACTACCTATTTAGACAGAATAATCCTATACTAAATAACAGATACTTAATTAGTTAAAATTATCAATCATATCTGTTTCAATTTTCCAACAAGATAAATTCAGTAGATGATAACAATAATTCCACGCTCAAGGAGAGAAATTCAAAGTACGGTCATAATTATAGACTCCATTATTTGATCTGAGGGTCAACTATGCATGGTGGCGCTTGGCGTGCCTGAATCTGTGTGCCTATTTAGAAACCTCTTTTAGAGAATAGCTTTTAGGATTTACGAGATAAGTTATGAGAGGAATTTTATCTCGACTTACGAAAATAGCTTTTCAAATGAGGTTACCAAACGGGTTAAATGGAACCAACTTACGACTCAAAAGAGGCACTATAGCTGGTTCCTGTTACCTACCTATTTAGACTGAATAAGCTTATACTAAATAATAGATAGGTAATTTAAAAATATCAATCATATCTATTTTAATTTCCCATCAAAGAAAATCAGGTGATAATGACAATAATTCCATTCTCAATAAGAGAAAAAAGATATTTCAGGGTATAGATACTTCAGGATATTAAATGATCGAAAAAATACTTCATGATCTTGAAAAAATATTTTAGGATCTTAAAAAAATATCTTGTAGTATATTTTTAATACCAGTCAATACCTTGAAATATTTTTTCAAGATCCTCAAATAATTTTTTAAAAATCATGAGGTATTTTTAAGTACCAGTCAGTATTTAAAGTATCTTATTAGTATCAATCAAGATCCTAAAATAATTTTTCAAGATCATTAAGTATTTTTTTGTATCCTAAAGTATCTTTTTAATATCATTTAACATTTTGAAATATTTTTCTTACAAAAAAAGAAAAGAAAAAGAAAAAAGACACACTAGCTTGTGTTTTGTGCCAAAACAGCGCCATTTTATAACAAAGAAGGGCAAATAAACTAAATGCCAACGGAGAGAAGTCTGGTCCCACGCATGTGTGGTGGCTTGGATTGCCTCCAAGGAACTTTGATGATGAAAAATGCAATTCATGCATTTGTTTGTATTCAAAGATTCCATATTTAAATTTTTAACGGCAGAAAAAAGATTCGACATTTAAATTGTCGGCGAAGGACAATCCCTTGTCATGTGAGCGGGCTTGAACCTCTAAAATTGAGAATATATGGTTCAAAAATCAAGTTCTACTCACAATAATTTATTAATATTATTAACATACAACCATTCACAAACTAGTTTTTGATTTGGTTACCAGAATCCCCTCCCAAGAAGGATTCTAAAATGATTGAACATTAATTAATTTTCCAAATATCGTTCACAAGAGATTTCACAAAACATGTCTCAACCTTGTTACAAAAATAATTATACAAAAAATTTATCATTCAAATCATAAATTGCATATATAACATGTCAAACAATTGATTGATGCATAGACCATCCTCATTACCCTTCATTACCAACCTTATAATTACCTTATAACAGCTAATTAAAGCCATGCGCTATCACATAGTCCAATAGAAACTAATCCATTCGATTAGATTGTCCCAAGCTCACCGGTTCTTGAGATGTACCCACCAAAAGTTTCAGAGTTCAAGTCTAGACTATGGTTCCTTTACTTTAAAAGAAAACAACTAAGGAGGTATCGCACGTCCCATACCCAACGCGATCTCGGCTAAATGCAAACACGGAAGAAGGGGCTCTAACAAGCACTTCATCCACTGGGCACCGAGTGATGGCATAACACATGGTAAGAGATCTCATCATACAATTTTACTACTTACTCCAACCCATAACAGAACCACAACCATCCATATGCATCACTGACACACAATCACAATATTGACATATATATACAAATTTCAAATCACGAGTATAGTTCCAAATAAGATTTATCAAATAATTCATTCTCAATCATCTTTAAGATAACAAATAATATCATCTAAAACATATAGAGTTATTTTAAAATCATTTATAATAAATGATATTTTCATCATAACACATAAGCATGCTTAAACAGTTTACAAAATACATAACCATGAGTTTTAATACACAAAAGCATGCTTAAATAGTTTTCAATATCATCAATCCCTATCAATAACCATTAGTGTCCGCTAATCGACTATGAATTAAAACATTGTTAAACAAACTGAATTTATTAAAATAAAAACTAACAAATTGAGTTCATTTGCACTTAGAAATTCATCCTCACTCACCAAAGGACATTTAGTTCATGACGATTTAGGGATAAACAAAGCGAGAATAGCAAATAACGACCCATAGCAGAACTATTAAAAAAAAAATAACAAAGAAAAAAAGAAAGCTCATGGAAAGGTTGACGACATAAGTGGCATCCTGTCACGCGACGTCTCTAAATCTTCTACGTTTCGTCTTGCTTCAAGAAAGAATTCGGTCTAGTCTATTATCATCTCCATCGATCATCTCTTTCGTTCCTTTGGTGTGACTTCAGTCGAGATGGGAATTGTGTTGACTTTGCTTGACTTTCATGACTTCAACAGCTTTAGGTTTTGCCACACTTTCTTCTTATAGTTAGGTCTCCTTGGCCACACGTCCAATGAGTTGGGCCTTCCAAATCTTTCGGATCTAAGGTCTTAGATTCGGTTGATTGATCCATCTTTAAATATCACAACATTTTTCAAATATTTCTTTCGATTCTCAGCATCTTCTAGATTGGGCTTGAGTCAATCACCGCTTTACGTGCGCCTGGATGACATGTTTTAATTTCCTAAAAACTCGTGAGGAAAGGTTAAAATAACTAAGCACATAATTCTGCATCAAATACTACATTATAACGGTCGCATTGTATTGCTGGTATAATTGCGGGCATACCTTATGCCATAGCATTGTATCAGCTTCGTTATGCGCTTTCTCAGTAAACCATAAAGTGGTCTTTTTCTTATATATATGAGCAGGATATTGATATGATGCAACAATTTGTAAGATTTATCCTCTATTTTCTTATGTGCATGAATTTTCAGACATTTTATCAGATAGTAAACAATAAAGCTCAGATTTAGAATTCAAAACAGTCAAAAACACATAAATATTACTCAACAAGTACTTTGATGTAATTTTCCCCTTTCCAATTGTACATCACAACCGCCTTGCCCTCAGGTTCCCACTGATTGATATATTATAATAATATAATATAATATACTATTATATCATTATAATATAATAGTATTATATTATTATAATATTAAAATAATAATATTTTTATTAAACGAAGATTATATTACAAGCCGCCTCGCCTCAACTCTTTATATTTTATTGCGGTTTTCTTTTCATATAAATAGTTATAAATAAACCGTCACTAATTGGGTGCAATAAGGCGCCAAGCTAGTGCCACATTTATTGTGGTTTGTGTAAATAAACCGCTACAAAATAACCGTCACAAATTTAGTACCAATTTGGCGCATATTTTGTAGCGGTTATTTTTTTGATAACCGCTACAAATGTCATTCACAAACGAGTGTGCCACTTGACGCGAGTAATACCATTGGAAATTTGTAGCGGTTTTAGTATAAACTGCTACAAATTCTTATATTTGTAGCGGTTTATTTTAACCATTACAAATTAACCTCTCGAATTGACACTTCTTATGTAGTATGATTTTGGCCACAAAGCCAAGAAAAATCTTGATCTATATAAATTGCATCGCTACTTAATGTGGGAAGTACTACTCTATTATATATATATAGACAATATCAAGTAGCTCAGAACTCTCATATTAAAGAGTCTAGGATTGATCACAATGTTAAATTTCATAGCGTTTCGTTTGATGTCACCTGCTCAATAGAAAGATAAGAGTCGAACCTTCAGTTAGAGTAATAATGGGATGTCCAGAAAACCATAGCATCACAACAATAAGTTCAATATGTCACCTGAACTAGTTTATTCACAGAGCTTGTTTGTGTGTGAATCTCTGTACAATTTTTTAAATTTGAGTTGTAGAATCAAATCAAAACTTTATATGAAAGGCATGTAGGTAGTTTGACTCAATTTTTAGATCCGTAATTGTGTCACATAACCCAATTAATCATTTATTAATTTTAGTGACCGAAATTAAAATTTTGGTAATTTAACTGTCTTTTAATAGGATTTTCCCTTAAATTTATAGAAAGAGTTTTCTATTGTTTTTAATAGAAAAGTTTAAAAATTTATCAATAAATAATTTTTGAATTATAAAATATTTTTCCATACATCCTTTTTCTTTCTTTTTGTATTTTAACTCATAAAATTTTCATTTTGATCTTAATATTATTTTTTCATTTTGATTTTCTATTATTTAAAAATTTTATTATATTTTTATTTTTTATTTAAAATTATTAATATATAATTGTACGAGTAATTTAATTACCATACAGCTGCCAACGTGCTGATCAATAAATTTAAGTGGCCAAAAGAATTGGCATGTGCCCTCTGTTTGTGTGTATATCCCCTTGTCGGAGAGCTGTCACTGAGAGTAGAATCAAAGGATATATAGAGAGACTGGGAGAGGCTCAGATTGTGAAAGAAGTGAGCATCAATGATGAAGAAAACCGTTGTCATGGTCTTCACGATCATGATGATCCTCACACCAACAGATTCAGGGGCAAGCAACTCATCAGAGAGCAGTGGATTGGTTCTTCGTTTTGATGATGATGCTCATGTGGCAGAGCTCATGAGTCCTCACTTTGCCAGAATGCTTATTGAACTCAAATCCGTCACTAAACCAACCAACCAAAGAGCCAAACCAGTTGTCCCTTGTCCTCCAGGAAAAGCATACAGTTCTTGCCTTTCCGACGAGTCTAAGAATCGTTCACCAAGCAACCCATATTGTCTAAACCTCAGAAATAGAGAATGCCCCCATTAATCGAAGACATCAATCGATAATTCCCCAGTTTCTGATATTTAAATGTCTCAGCTTTCTCTATTTCTTCCTCTACTGCATCATATGTGTCTTCATTTTTCAATTCATCTTATCGGTATCTGCAGGAATGAAGGCCCATAATGGTGGACCCTCAATACCTCTGAGTAACTATGGTGCTGCATACCTACCTAGTTCAAACACTGGTTAAATTGAAACCACGTACAACCAGTCGATCCAAGCGATTAGCGAAACTCATTTGTGCTTCTTATTCCCTGTGTTTGTTCAATTGAAAAAACAATATTTACTCCTATCTTAATTATGGAACATTTTTATAATACAAATTGTACTACAAAAATGTTTATAATTAAACGGAGGTAGTAATAAATAGTGCTACTTTATTTCCTCCTCCGTTTTCTAAACACTAATTTCATGTCAAACGCTGCTTTGAATCCTTGCGTATGTACTCGTACAATTTATGTATGCTGATTTGTATGTATACGTTGAATTAGCTAGCTCATATTATCGCTGTAATGATCATTTATGACGATGGTTGCACAATTTTAATATTTACTTCTGTTTCTTTTTATAAGAGATAATATGTGAGTATGGCATGATTTTTATGAGATATTTAGAGAATATATATCTCAAAAAACTTTTGTTCATTCCTCATTCTCTTTTTGTTATTAATGTCATTGTATTTAATTCCTACACATTCTCTTCCATATAAATGATTATATTTTTTTGTTAAAAATAACATTTTTTTTTTTAACATTTATAATGTCTTTAACTAATTTTAATCAATTTTTTTAATGATGTAATTGAGATAATTATTTTTTATTAAAAGAAATAGAGGGTGTAACGGCCCACCCAGTAACATATATTGTAGGCAACCGGCCACTATTGTGGCATGTATTGTCCTCCCCTCTAGAGGATCTGTCTATTGGGAAGTAATACATAATTCACCCAAGAGCGTCTGGGGCATAAGAACGTGCTTTAAGGGTCACTTGGTAACCATATGCACCCTACTAAGTGACCCTTAAGGCATATACTTATGCCACAGGTCATGCCCTCAAGTCCTTGGGAAAACGCTCTTGAGTAAATTATATGTTACTTTCCAAGGGACAAATCCTCTAAAGAGGAGAACAATACAAGCTACAGTAGTGGCCGTTGCCTACAATAAGTGTTACTAGGTGGGCCATTACATAGGTGCACTTGGTTACCAAGTGATTCTTATGACACGTATTTATGCCTCAGGTCATGACCTTGAGTCCTTTGGGAAGCACTCTTGAGTGAAGTATGTGTTACTTCCCAAGGGACAAATCATCTAGAGAAGAGGATAATACTTGTTACAGTGATGGCCGGCCACCTGCAGTATGTGTTACTGGGCGCGCCGTTAGAGAGAGAGAGAGAGCATGATATAGTAGCACATATGAGTTCCAGCGTGTGAACTAGATTAAATTCGGTTTTATGTTCCTTTGCATGCGTCAAGCCCTGCCTTTTGTATTCGATGTAAAGTAAAAGCCGGTTTTATGTAAAGTAAAAATGATAAAATCATACATTTTTATAAAAATTTTAATAATGTGATTTATAAATAGGAATAAGACAAGAGGAGTGGTTGTTATGTCTTAATTTATTTATTTATTTTTTTAAAAAAAAGCTTTTAAATCTAAGGAAAAATTTCATTTAAATATCATATGAAATTCCAAAACTCCAAAATGTTTGTTAAAAAATTAAAAGGACATAGAGATGATTAGGAGAAATATGAGATTTTGAAATTTAAGTGTTTTTTACTAAAATGCCCTCACATTCTTTCTCTCTCCTCACCTTCTCACTGAGGAGGGAGAATACGTCATCACTCCTCAGTCACGCTGGAAATTGAGGAGGCTGATGATCGTTTTCAAGTCGTTGTCACTGAGCTCTTGTCTGCTGCTAAAATGTGAGCGGTAGCGTTCACCAATGATTTCATAACCGCTTGCTCACTCTATTTAATGTAAAAATTCTTCTTTGCTCATTCGCTTCTTTCATTCTCTTTCACATTCTCTTTGAAATTTGCCAACACTCCTTTGATTCTTTCTCTCTTTCTCTCCAGCATGGATACTTCTTTGCAACTCTCATTGCTCTATACCGTTGCGATCCTTACGATGCTTTGCTCACCCACGGTGACCGCCATTGATGGACCGCAAGGAAGCTCCATGCCTCTAACCGTAACGTCAACCCTCACATTCCTTCACATCCACCTTCACGCTACTTTCTAATGGCGGGGAGTATAGGAATGATTGAGAAGAGGGAGAGGAAGAGGGGTGAGGAAAGAGAAAGAGGAATTTCATTATTGGAAGGGTTTGGAATGTGGTGGTTGTTGGGACTGGACTCCGTTATTGGAAGGAGAAGGAAGGAGAGATAGAGAAAAAGATGAACAAAAACTTGATATATGAACAAAAGTCATAATAGGATTAACAAGTTCATAAATGGGAATAACAAGTGTATTCGTCAGGTTGTACACATGTCACTCTACTAAAACCAAAATCTGAAAACAATCAACATGTTATAAAAATAATGATTTATCTGAGATAAGAGATGGAAAACAAGAACAAGAGAATAGAGAAGAGAGAAAGGGGAGAGTAATTCTTATTCCAGTGTATTCCAATGTGTCTCCAATACATAACATATGCCTTCTATTTATAGGCACAACTCTCAAATCTACAATTAATGTGATTCCATAATCATAGTGATTCATGGGTGAGAATAGGAAACTATGGGAGAATAGGAAATAATGGGAGATATGGACATCCACAAATATAATATTTATAACACAAAAATTTTGTAATGGGAATAACAAGTTCATTAATGAAAATAACAAGTTCTTTCATCAGGTGAAAGACATGTTACTCTGACAAACGCTTTCATTATTCCCATTATTGAACTTGTTAATAGCATTAACAAACATGTTATTCCAATTACAATATTTGTTAATTGTGCTCGAGTTAGGTTACAGCAAAGTAACTTGTGTTCCCCCTGACGAATAGACTTGTTATTTTTATTACTAAGCTTGTTATTCTTGTTACAAAATTTGTGAATTGTCCTCAGATTTTGGTATTAGCAGAGTGACATGTGTACAACCTGATGAATACACTTATTATTTCTATTAAAGAACTTGTATTCTCATTATTGAACTGGTTAATCTTATTACGACTTTCTATCATATGCTAGGTTATTGTCCATCTTCTTCATTTCTCCTTCCTTCCTTTCTCAACAAAGGAGATAAGCCCCAACAACCACCACATAAATCCAAAACCTTTCCAACAATGGAATTCCTCTTTCTCTCTCCTCACCCTCTCTTCCTCTCCCTCTTCCTGGTCCTTCATATGATCCCCACCGTTGGAAAGCGGCATGACGGCGGACATGAAGGAATGTGGGGGTTGACGGTATGGTTGGAGGCATGGAGCTTTCTTGGTGGTCCATCAATGGTGGTTATTGTGGGTGAGCAAAGCATCATAAGGATGGAAACAATATAGAGCAATGAGAGTTGTAGAGAAGTATCCATGGCGGAGAGAAATAGAGAAAAAATCATAGAAGTGTTTGCAAATTTTAGAGAGAATGCGAAAGAGAATAAAAGAAGCGAGTGAGCAAAGAAGAATTTGTTCGTGGAATAGAGGGAGCAAGCAGTTATGAAATCGTTGGTGAACGCTGCTACGCTCATTGGAAAAGCAGATGAGAGCTCAGTGACAACGGCTTGAAGACAATCATCACCCTCCTCAATTTCGGGCATGGCTGAGCAGTGATGACGTCTTTTCCCTCCTCAGTGAGAAGGCGAGGAGAGGGACAGAATGTGAAAGCATTTTAGTAAAAACAATAAAATTTCAAAATCTTAGATTCCTTATAAACACCTCGTCCTTTTAATTTTTAACATACGTTTTAAAGTTTTAGAATTTCATATGGTATTTAACTGAGATTTTCCTTAATCTAAACTCCAAAGTTTTCCAGCAAAGAAATACTATTAAAGTTTTTATTTTTTACTTATTTTAAAGACGTATGATAATGATTAAAATTATGCTCGCCTCCATAGCACCTGTCGGCCACAGTTCGCTGGAAATGACATTGTTCCAGTACAGTAGTACTCCTCCTTCTTTCGACTTTCTAGATATACAGTAGGATTTATTTAATAAATTTACAGAAAAGAACAAAATTTGACTAATTTAAAAAGAAATACAAAAATGTCAAAAGGTTTCAGGTTGCGTGTCATTTCACTAAAATATCCTTATTTTAAACCAAAATATTAAATATAGGAGAAAAAGAATAAAAAATTATGAAATTAATAAGAATAATATTAAAAAAATTAAAATAAGGAGATAAAATAGACAAGATTTTGTATTTTGAACTACCTTTGAAAACCTCGTCAAGGGGTAACGTGCATAATTCATCAATTCATAAGTGGGAGCTGTAAAAGTAAGGGAAAATCCTTTAAAAATATAAAAGATAAAAAAATCTTCTGAATATTCATAATATTAAAAAAGTGTTAGGTTTGATTTGTCATTTTTAAAATTAAAAGAAAATGACAAAATTATCTATCTAAATTTAAAATTAAGAAAAAAAAAAGGAAGTCGCGTTTTTACTAGTTTTTATAAAGGTTTTTACAAGTTTAGATAAAGTTTTCATAAGTGTTTTAGAAGTTGTAAATTAAAATTCACAAGGTTTGATAAGGGTTTCATAAGTTTAGATTATGTTTTTACAAATTTTTAAAATAATGTTACAATTTCCTTAAAGAATTTTACCATTTACAAAGTTAAATTCACAATACCTAACAAGGGTTTTATAAGTTCAGAAAAGGTTTTCAAAAATTCGTAAAATAATTTCACAACTTCCTTAAAGAATTTCACATGTTACAAATTTTGATTCATAATATCTTATAAGGGTTTTACAACTTCAGACAAGGTTTTCACAATTTCTCAAAAGAATTTCACAACTTGCTTATTGAATTTCACAAGTTGCAAATTATGATTGATAAGATCTGATAAGGGTTCTCCAAATTCTGATAAAAGTTTCACAAATACGGTTAATGTTTTGACAAGTTTTCAAAAATAATTTTACAATTTTTATAAAGAATTTCACAAGTTATAAATTAAAATTCATAAAATTTGATAAATGTTTCATAAGTTCTGATAAATGTTTTATAAGTTTGGATAATATTTTCACAATTAATTCTGTCCGAGTGAAAATTAAACTTTGAGTGCCAAATCTGCCATCTTCTTTTAAATTTGAAAAGGACGAATCAAGGTCCAATACTTTTTTAGTATTATGAATATTCAGACCACCTATTTATCTTTTGACATTTTTAAAAACTTTCTCAAGCCTAACACTTATTAATGGTTGGTTTTTCAGTTATTATTTGACAAGCTTTGAAATCTTTCTTTTATTTTTTAGGTTCTTAATATAAAATATATTTATAAAAGATATAAAATATATTAAAACTATATCTTATATTTAAAACTAAAATTAACCAATAAAATTAATTCCTTATATATATCTTATATTAATATATTGTGGAACAAGGGTGGAACCACCCCCACCCCCCAATTTTTTATTTTTTTAAAAATACAACATGAAGTCATGTACATATAATCAAATATAATCAAATACGGAGGGGGGCTAGGGCTATGGTAATGAGAAAGAGGTGGCGGGCCCTTTGCTACTTTCTTACCGACAGATCTTTTCCTAGCTTTTGTATATATTAAAAAAATAAAGAATATAATAATAATAAAGATGTGAGGCTCATAACCTTTAACATCCCTAACCCCATTTATTTGTATGTGGTCTGCCAATTTTTTTTTTTTTTTTTTTTTATGATGACAAATTTTGAGAATCAATGAACTAATCAAAATTATTGTTTTAAAATTAAATTTTTTCATAAAATTTATTATACATAATTATATTTTTCTAATTATACTACTTTTATACTCATTAGAAGATATTTTTGGGTTAGGATTTTGACAAGTTTTGAGTTTTGTTAAAAGATAATTAAGAGAATATAGATGACGACTAATACTTAATTTCAATTGGTTTACTTTTGTTATTAATAATATTTTTAAAATCATATTGATCATGAAATATTCACGCTCTTTATTGGTGATTATTATGAGGAAGAATGCTTCCATATGATACTTATTTTAAGAGAAAGAATAGTGAGTCTTTGCCTTTATCTACTCCTAATATTGAATTATCAAATACTGAGATTTCTTCTTCAAAGTCTCGTAGAATTGAAAATAAAAAGGTATCAATTATAGATGAGTTTAACAATATGAAAACACGTAGAGTAAGAGTCAAGAAAATAATCAATTTTTGTAATAAATTATATATATATATATATATATATATATATTATACCTGTATGGTATTTTAAATATTTTTACTTACGATTTAGCACTTTTAATTTTTTGTTCCCCATCAGTAAAATTTCTATTTTACTGAGCCCGCCCCCTTTATGGAGTATTATTCTTTTTATGTGGAACCTTGGTAATCATGGTCCCAATGAATACTGACATGTGGAGGGAACAAAAGTCCAGTATTCACGTGCATGATTTAGCAATTCATAGGTGGAAGTGGTGAAAGTAACACTTCATGTCCTTTCAAGTTGTATATGAAAAATCTTTTTAAAGAAATCTAATAAGCCAATATAAGTTGTCGGCAGGCTACTCCGTGACTAGCTACGGAATGAGTTTGGTATGCTCGTCCCATCTATATCGATTAAATTAAATTTGGGCTGTTTATTTTTTTTAATTTTTTTTACGAAACAATATTTTTAATAAATAGAGAATCTAAAATAAATATAATTATTTAACTAACATTTTAAAAATAATTTTTTTATTTAAAAACATCTCTTAAAAATATTAAATTTGGACTATCAAAATCTAATTTAGATAGTTTAGATAAGACAAGCTTATGGTGCATATTCAACATAGAGGTACCACAACTGGTTCTTACTTGCTAGCAGTTTAGACGGAATAATCTTATACGAAATAATAGACACTTAAATTAAACATATCAATCATATTTATTTTAATTTCCCAACAAGATAAATTCTGTAGATGATGACAATAATTCCACTCTCAGTAAGAGAAATTCAAAGGATGATCATAATTATAGGCTCCATTATTTTATCTGAGGTTCAAGTTATGTAGGTAGCTTGGAGTGCCTCCGAAGAACTTTGATAACGAAAAAAGTAATTCATTCATTTGTTTGTACTAAAAGATTCCATACTATTA
The DNA here is from genome assembly GCA_019022655.1 of Acacia acuminata. Lineage (NCBI taxonomy): Eukaryota > Viridiplantae > Streptophyta > Magnoliopsida > Fabales > Fabaceae > Acacia > Acacia acuminata. The sequence continues at coordinate 981,158 of JAFJYI010000244.1, read as the reverse complement.
TACTGGCAGAAAAAAAAAAAATTCGATATTTGACTTGTCGGCGAAGGACGATTCCTTGTCAAGCGGGCCTGAACGTCTAAATCAATTGGCTAAAAACAACTTTTAAATGTTTCTTTGAGAATTCACTTAATTGTGGTGGTATTATTTTTAGTAAAAGGGTATTTTAATTAATTTTCTCTTAACTGAATTTATTAAAATATCCCTGGTCTTAATTTGAAATTTCCCACAAACTAATTCTCTTTTTCGATCTCAAATGCCATTCCCCCAAGTATTTCACTTCCATTATATAGCTTTAGCGTTTTCACAAAATTTGCCCCTCAATTTTTTAAGAATAGAGAAAAAGTCACTCTTACCAAAGCCCCACCACCCGCCCGCTAGCCAATTGCTAGCTACCAGACCTTTTTTGGAACCAAGGTGAAAGGGGATCAAATACCACCCTCATAATCACGTTAGCCCCAAATTAAAAAATAATAATTTATTGGCCCTAAAAAAGCCACCAACGACTGAAGTGTGCTTGCCGGTTGGCTAATATCAAAGCTCTAGTAGCGGGGCAGCAATGGTGTTCTGGCAAGGGTGTTTTTTTCCTTTTTATTGTGGGGTCGTTTATAAAACATCACCACTTGAAAATTTCATATTCCTACCATCTAACCTATTTGTCCTTTTGCATGTTCAAGTGCTCTTGTAGGGATATGAGAATTCATTTGGTATTTTTCTGGGGATTTTTCCTATAAAAAATAATGATTCAATTATTAACAGTGTTTAAATTTCAAAATTTGAGAGATTATTGTGGAGTGGCTTGATTTGTGGTAAGTGCTCAGTTTATCTGGTGTTAATGTTATTTTTTGATAATATGTGGTTGATGTTTTAAAACTCCAAATATTATATTGAATTATGATGATTATTAAAACAAACAAAAAATTGAAAAATGTCTTCTTCTTCTTCTTTTTTTTTTTTTTTTTTTTAAAAAAATTACCATATGATATATGGTTTGGGGTTTGCGGCTTCCTCCCATAACACAATCCTTTTGCACTTGAACTGATCAAAAGCCAAAGGGGTCTAGTAGGGCCTTTCATTACTAGACTAACTCTATGTTGATTTCTAATTATTTTTTTGAAACATAAATTATCAATTCAGCGTGATAATTGGTTTGCTTTTTTGGGATCACATGCTCCCTCTTATCCTTAATAAATTAATATTAGTAAATTCCCAAACAAATATTTTCAAAATAAATATTAGTTGAAAAATATTTATTATATATTTTTTTTTCATATATACCATTTTGGACTGATTTTTCATATACACCATTTGTTTCCAATTCAAGAAAAAATTAATATGTCTTTGAGTTTGAAGGCGTCGCCTTCGCGATTAGCCACCTAGACCTAACTCACATAAGCTTTTTCTTTATAAAAAAACAAATGAAAAAATTAATATGAGGTTAGAGTTTACTATAATTAATAAAGATAATGGTGAAAAGTGTTAGAATGTTTTGATAAATCAAATCATTTACTCCCTCCGATCCACAATATAGGACACTTCTAAAATGAAGACATGATCTAGAATATAAGCCACCTCTAGTTTAATTAACACTCTTTTTTTCTTATTTTTCCCATTTGATTAATACTCGTTATCGAACTTTGCCCACTCATTAAATCCCTCATCTCTCTCAAATAACATTCTTAATGCAATTAAATATATTTCTCAACAAGGGTAAAAGTGGAAAAAATTTATATTTTAGGACATATTAAATGACTTAACTGTCATTTCTTATTTCCCGTGATATAGTTGAAGTACCCTATATTGTGGATGGGAGGGAGTAGCTAATTACTTATATAATCCTATTTATAAGTCAATTCTAACATGTTTCACATAGACCAAGAAAAATCTTCAAGCTCATTAACTCTACCTTAAAATTTAACAACTTTTCAATTTTATCCCTATTTAATATACTATATGCCCCATGAAAAAAATCAACATAATATAAATGAAGGGTAAAATTATATATTCATATGAAAAATTTGATAATTAGACTTATAAATAGGACTAAAACAATCCTTCTCTCTGCCATATAAATAGGATCAAATGAGTATGTAACTAACTTTCAAGTCATTTTTTAATGGGTTAAGGGTCTTAAATACCATGAAAGTTTTCACTCTGGAGCGCTGGTAAGACGGAAGTTTTTCTTGGCTCTTATTTGCCTTGGAAGTATCAGAATCGTAGCAAAAATGCCCCTACTGTGACGGAGTTGCCACGTGGACCGTTAAATGAACACTTGGCATCTGAACTAAGGCCACCAAGGATGGAAACTGGACATTTGGTTGACACTTCATCTCCCGCTCGATTTGCACGTTAAAAGTCGGGTCATAAGACGAAGGTGGGAAACGAAAGCTTGGATCAGAGGCTGAGGTGAAAAATCGAACCGATCTGCGAAACCATGGGTGATTCTTCGGCAAGTTCCATAAGTGGGAGCCAGGGGAGGGCGGCGCGGTTAAGACGAGGAGGTCGACAGCTGCAATACGAGGGACGGGCGAGGATCTATCACTGTGGAATGGTGGCTCCTCTGTGTACATTGTCGACCGAGCAAAACCCAGGGCGAAGATTCTTTGGCTGTCGAAACTATCAAAAGGTATGTTAGTGTTCATTTAGTTCATGGATGTTAGTTAAATTTCACCACTGATGGCTGATGATGGTGATAATGGCTACTGATGCTCTAGGGCATTGGGTGTGGCTTCTTCCAATGGCATGATGGTGAAATGGGTGTAAGGCGATCTGAGGTGAATAATGAGCTTGTTGGCCATGTGGATATATATCACGATGGCAATGTGATGCAGAGGAGAGGAATTGATAATCAAGTAGATGTAAATGTTGAAGAAGAAATCTCTGACATTTGTTTGTGTATGGAGAAGGTTGACAGTAGATTGAAGAAGGTTGAAGGTAGACTGGGAGTAGCAATTTGTGGCTTGTTATTCACTTGGTTGTTGATTGGTGTTTACATTTTGTGTTAAAATGTGTGTAATGTAAGTCGACTACTTGTAATCCTAAACGATTGTAAGTTGCATCCCAAATATATGAAGTTAATGGTGCTCTTTTATGGCAACTCATGTACTTTCTTTGATGGTTGATATATGTAATTACACTAGTTTATATGAAGTTAATTGTGCTCATTTATGGCAACTCATCAGAATACATAATGTACAGCAGCCAAATTGCAGTAGAATAGTCATTTATGTTAAAGATTGTAATTTACATAGGTAAAATAAAGTACAGCAGCCAAATTGCATCAGATAAAATGATTACATCAGCTTGTGCTTAATCTGCTGAAATGATTCAGTTGCATCCAACAGATTAATTACACCATGAAAAAATGATTCAATTGCATCCCAAAGATAGATTGACGGTAAATGGAAAGAAAACTTGAATAAACCACACCTAAAGTGGCCAAAACCTGCTACAAATTGATAACCAATATAATTTGTTCACAAATGCAACGAACCAGTGGGCAAGTGGACAAAACATGAACCAAATACTGATAAATTGGCCAACACCTGAACATAATACAGTGGACAGTGGCAGCCATATAGCTGGATAGTGGCCAACACCTAAATAAATACAGAATAGTTGGGAGTCAATACATGACAGTGACTGAACCATTACATGAACAACATATCAGCAGATGACAATTACAACAAAAAAAGTCATAGTATGCAGCCATATAGCTAGACAAGCAGTACAAGACCAAAAATGTGGTAGACCATTACAACCAATAGACTTGGTAGTCAATTACAACAAACATTACAGCCACAGTTGTCTTGAAAACCAAAGCACTTGGCTTACCACTACAACCAATTACAAAAAAAAAAAAAAAAAAACTTATCTAGAGCCATTATTGCCGAACCATTTCCTTGCCTCTTGTAGGTGGACATTTCTTCCTTGTCGACGCTATGGTGGTTTGGTCCCTATGTGCTAGAAGCCGAGATGTTGGCATTGTCGGTGCTCCTTGCCACATGAGTCCCTACGCGGTGTGACGGGAGATTTGATGGGGTCGGTTGTGGGAACCATCTCCATGTATCTTGACAAAATCGATAACCATGCTCAGTGTTTGACCTATACATGCTGCGTGTCATTCGCATAGTCTGATGGTTAGGGATGGGGAATGTAGTCTCCACGTGTTCATCATTTTGCATAACATCACCTGACGTACCCTCATGAATGACACGGCTGGATTGCATTCCAGGCTACAAAAACAGATGAAACATAACTTAAGACCACAAATAGTTGAAGATAAATAGGAACTACAATGAGCAACAACATGAAAATAGAACTACAATGATGCTACACACACTGATGCAGTTGAAGATAAACAGTAGTACATACACAGAACCATTACTCAGGATGCCTAAATCTGTAAAGATAACTGCAAAATAGCAGATGCAATTGAAGCTAAATAATACTACATACATTGTATACAATCTCCCAGAGTCTTCATCAATTTGGACTCCCATCCCAGTCACAACTCTACTCTTGTAGAAAGCTCGTCTACCACGAGGTCTTGATGTGACAGATGATTGAGCAGAGCTGAGCTGTGACGGCTGGGTGTCTGGAATGGCTTGAGAGTCTGTGTTAGGAGTCCTCTTTCGTTTTGCACTTGTACTCGGTCGCTGCAACAAGGAAATAAAAAAAGTAAGAAATTAATTTGTAAAGTCGGAGTAAGAAGTGTTCATGTGAGACTTACATCTTTACAAGTTGCTCGATCATGTCCCGCCTGATGACACAAAGTACACTTTGAAGCACTCCCCTTTTTTGTTGCCTTTTCTAGCCGTGGAGTTGGCACATCAGGGGTGGTTTCGGGAGCTTGTTCTGTCTCTTGTGGTTCAGCCACCATTCTTCTTCTCCTTTCACCTTCTTCAGTCCTAATTCTCCTCTTTGTTGGTCTGCTAGGCATTGTTGTCACAGTGGGGGTTCCATAGGTTCATATGGATGATTTCCCCAAAATGTCCTCCCCTAACAAAGTTGGAACTTAGTTCTATAGTTGGCAATGTATGTATCCCTATGGAAAAACCTAGATATCTGTATTACTGGGTCTACTTGGGCATGGTATAGGGCACAAATTGCATGTTGGTAAGGGACACCAGTCAAGTCCCATACCTTACATGAGCACCTCTTTGCAGTTATGAAGACAGTATGTTTGTCATCACCCTTGGTTACCTCATATCCATCATCACCGTTGAAAAAAACTTGACATCTCATGGACAACTGCTTGTTGTCCTCAAACAAAGCTATGCACTTGGGACTAAAATTTCCCTTCCATCTAGAAACATTTTTTTCAGCCTCTGCCCACTTGGTCATCAGCTTTACTCTCATCCCCTCAATCATCCTAATTATGGGCAAATACCTAAAGTCATCTACCCAAGCATTGAAGCTCTCACTGAGATTGTTATCAAGAATCCAGGACAGAGGCCTACAACTAAGATATGCCCTTACCCATGATTTTACAGGATAGGAGACGGCTGCCTTCGCTGCTCCTTCACTTAGTGCAGATAGCTACTTAAGGTTATCATGGAATTGTTCTTCAAATGTGCTCCACACACAAGAGAAGAACTTCTTCTTCAAATCACCACCTCCCCATCTCTTGCTCCAGTTCGCATATATATGTCTAGCACATAATCGTTGCTCTGATAAAGGCAACACCTCCGAAACAGCAGCAAGTAGACCCTGCAACAATTGTACGAACAACATATGAGCTATGAACCATTACATGAACACCATATGAAATAGAGCATACCCTACCTTCTACATGTCTACCATAATTGTTATTTTCTCTCCATCTCCCAAGTCTAAAGACTTCTTCAACCATTGGAAAAACCATTTCCAATTTAATTTGTTCTCCTTTTGTGTAATCCCAAGAGCAGTGGGATATAAACCATCGTTCGCATCAAGACCAGTAGCTGTTAACATGATGCCACGTGCGTTCCCTTTGAGGAAACTACCATCAACACTGATAATTGGACTGCATCCTGCCTTCCAACCCATCTGCCAAAACCAACAAAAAACATAAACCAATTAAATCATGCAAGCATCCTAAAGCTAAGAAACATAGAAAAATTAATCAAAATATTATGGCAAGACTTACCTTTAGAGCATTGAAACATAGATACAACCGGCTGAAGACCCTTTTTCCATTTTGAAGCACTTCTTTGCTTAGTTCAACAAACACATCTGACCCCAGATTTGACTTCCTCAACTCATTACAGTAAGCTTCCAGGTGGTTGAACTCATCAATGTAACTTCCTTCCAAACCCTCCACAATTAACCGCTTCGCTCTTTTACACTTGTACATGCTAACACTTACCAACAATTCCTGTTCTACATCCTTCTTCATGTCTGTCACTTTATAATTTGGCCTTTCTTGCACCTTCTTCTTGAACCAGTCAGCTAACCACTTCACAGATGCCCTAGTATTCTTAAAAACCCTACGCAACTATGCTCTAACAACAAAGTCTTCAATTTAAAGCCTGGATGTGTCCCATCTTTTCGACACATACAACACAAATGGGAACCCTTGTTGACATCGGACTAGAATTCTTGAAGGGTCACTTTTAACTATCCTCAACTTCACTCCGACATGGATGGCATAGTTATTAATGGCTGCAACTACCTCCTTCTTGTTTGCAAATGTGTCACCCACGATGAAATCGGCAGACCTTCATCCCCATCTGAACACTCTTCATCCTTACCGTCAGTATCACCCTTAGAATCAGTGTCGTCTTCATCCTCACCATAGTCCTCACCTTCACCTTCGCTTGGAATTACCCTTGCGTTGTCTCCATTATCGTCTCCTAGTTCAGCAAACACTTCATCACCTTCGCTTCTCTCAAAATCATCTCCTTCGTTAAGAAATATATTGCCCTCAACCACATCTTGGAAATGCTCGTCGGTCCCACCCTCTGGACCACCGTTTAGACCACTGACGGGACCACCACTACCCTCTATTGCCATTAAAATTTTACCCTACAATAATTTATCCCAACCAACATCACGCAAGCAGAAAAATCACAACGTGCCAAAGGAAAAACATAAAAATATAAAGGGCCACTTCAATATTCCACTATTGAACGCATAAAGCAAAAAGCTCAGCAAAAAAATATACTTTACATCTTTTCTACACTTTACCTGAAGATCGAGGACGAATCTCTGCTAAGTACCGACTGAGACAGCACAGGAGCCACAATCACACTTTCACTGTTGTCTTCCTCCCAATCGGACTGCTCGCCACCTCACAAAGTACTTCCACCCCACTACGTTCCGATTTCCTCGCTCTATTTCACCGTCGTTCACCGATTTCGCTTTCAAGTCTTCCCAATTCCTCTTTCGCGTTCTGGTGTTCTTACATTCCTCAAACAATCGATTTATCCTTCTAAAATTGTCTCTTCGGTATGCCTTAATTTCTGTGGCTCTAATACGTGTGAGAGCAGGAGATGAAGTGTCGACCAAATGTCCAGTTTCCATCCTACGTGGCCTTAGTTCAGATGCCAAGTGTTCATTTAACGCTCCACATGGCAACTCCGTCACGATGGGGCATTTTTGCTATGATTTTGATACTTCCAGGGCAAATAAGAGCCAAAAAACTTCCGTCTTACCAAATACTCCGGGTGAAAACTTCCATGGCATTTAAGACCCTTAACCCTTTTTAATATATACCCCCATGATCCACAATATAAGTTACTTTTAATTACTTCATTGTACTAGAATTAAGAAAAACCAGTTAACTCATTAAATATTCTTAAATTGAAAAAGGTTTCCAACTTTCACTACTTGAAAAAGGCTTTTAATATCGGTTGATATTAATTTTTTAGACTGGATTTAGGTTCGGTCTTATATTGACCGGTTTAAAAATTCTAGTGTTATCAATACCAGTCTTACGACGGGTGTTAAACAGTCCAGTACAAAAAGTTGCATATTTAAGACATGTTTTTGGCTTGGGAGGTCCAAAAATGGTTGAACTTTTAGACTGGACCTAATTTGCTCTCATACTCATACATATTTTTCATAAAGGATTTGCTATCATCAAAAATGGAAAGAATGTTAGATGTGATTAGTTTTGATGATGTCAAATATATATGGAAAATATTGAGAGCAAAAAGTTTGCATAATATATTTATCTTTTACGTTGACCAATTCTTATATTTAATGTAGATTTAAAGAGTAGAATATATGAAATTCAATTATGGAGAATGATCACGAAGAAGATCAATAAATAAGTTATTGGGTTGGATTGATTAAAAGGACGAAGAAGGAAGAAATTGGCTTAAAAATGAAAAATGGCAATTTGGCACAAATTTTTGAAATGACAGCTTTGGTACCACGAATTTCAAAATTGACAGTTTGGTACCATAACTTTCCAAAATGATAATTTATTCCTACACTCGAAGTTTTTTTTTAGCACTCGAGTGTACAAAAGTAACATTGAGAAAAACATGATCTCTATTCGCCTTTGTTTTGCAACTCACATGTATGATGTTCTATTATTTGATGATATCTCCCAAACCACATATCCGATTGAGGTGAAACTAGTTTCATATGAACCTAGACTTCCAATGAATCACATAGACACCAAAATCAGACTTAAAGGAGTTCGGATGAAAGAGAAATAAATTTTGGAATTTGACAGTGAAATTCTAACCACATATCAGACACAGTTTCAATAATTGGAGTGCATCTCACAAACTACACATCTAAATAGAGTGAAACCAGTTTCATATGAAACTAGACTTCTAATGCGTCTCATAGAAACCAAGAGCAAACTCAAAAGAGTTCAGACCAAAGAGATATGGCTTTTGAAATTTGACACTTGAAATTTTGGTGTCATTTCGAATAGGTTCGATTATCTCAATATATCTCCCATAATACACGTCTAATTGAAGTGAAATCAGTTCCATGTCAAAATTAAACTCAACATGCATTTTAAAGAATCCAGAATGGATAATGGGTAGCTTTGTTGTGTGCCCTTGTTGTCTAGTTGAAGTATGCAAGATGCCTAAGAAGTCCACCCGATAACTCTCCATTTTTAGTATATTTAAATTATATTTTGAAGATATTTGGAGAGTTATCTTGAGGATATTTTTTGCGATTATATTGTTATAAGATGTAATCAAAGTGGTGTATTATTTGTGGGATTTAAAATAGAAAATAATCAAGTTTAAGGAATAAATAGATAATAATAGTTTAAAGTTTAAAAGAAAAAAAAAAGAAAGGAAAAGGTTTCAGTTTTATTATTAATATTTCTAATACTAAAGTATTTTCTTCTTTTTAGTTATTAGCTTTTATTTTAACCATATTTTTATCTTTGTTCCAGATATGCATTTGAAGATGAAAAAAATGGAAAAGATGAAGGAAGCTTCATGAAGGACTAAATGACAACGTTTGGGAAAAGAAATTGGAGACCAAAGAAGTCACGAGCTAGAGAAGAAAAGGGGGAGCGAGGCACAGGGCACAACAAATAAGAGGAAGCAAAGGCATATTGTTTTGTGGGATGTTCATCATCTTCTTAGGCTACCCTTTGAATGGAGAGATCGAGTTATGACATCTTTGGTGTGTAGAATAAGAGGCACAAGAGTTCCACATCTTGAGTGTAGAATGAGCAGAGGCGTTGGTGTCCTCATCTATTCACTCTCATCTTGTTTAATCGGCAACAACAGAGAAGGAAGGATGCTGTTGAAGTCACGATTCTACACCGTTTCATCTAACAATGAGCTGAACCGGAGGAGGGTCACAATGGGCTAGAAGGAGATCTTTCGTTCTTCGTAAGTGCTTCAGTGTTATCTTCCTTACCTTGTGATTTTCATCATGGCTCTAAACTTTGATTTTAGTATTGGTGATATGGATTTGAATAAAGCTAGGTGTGGCTAAATTTTCTTTTCAACCTAGAGGACCTATGAATTTGTTTGGATTTTAGAGATTATTCCCACTAATTAATTTTGTTTGATTTTATTTCGGTTTATTTAATCTTATTTTTATTGTTATTACTTAGTGATTGGGTGCCATTGAGTATGCTTAAGGAATTTATGATTGAACTTGATGAAGGGAATCTTAAATTGACATTGGATTAAAAATGTGGAATTAGATTTTAATCTAATTTTCATATAAGATAAATATAAACCTAGAAGTCCGTATAATCAAATTAGAGTGAGACATTAATAATTAATTGAGGTATGTATATAAATGGACCGAATGACAGTTATAAATGTTAGATATGATTAGTTTGATGATGCCAAATATAGATGGAAAATATTAGAGCAAAAAGTTTGCATAATATATTTATCTCCCACATTAACTAATTCTTATATTTAATGTATATTCAAAAATTAGAAGATATGAAATTTAATTGTGGAGAATGATCAAGAAAAAATCAATAAAGAAGTTATGGAGTTGGATTGATTAAGAGAAAGAAGGAGGAAGAAATTGGCTTAAAAATGAAAATGGCGCTTTGGCTCGAATTTCAAAAATGACAGCTTTGGTACCACTAATTTCATAAATGCCATTTTGGTACCACAATTTCCAAAATGGCAATTTAGTCCTACATTCGAGTGTTGTTTTTTGAGCACTCAAGTGTACAAGTGAATAGTGAGAAAAACGTTATCTTTGTTCGCCTTTATTTTGTGACTCATATGTACGATCTTGGTTATTCCGAACCCTGCAGGGGTGAATTGGGTGAAGATTAAAAAAAACTTGAAACTTTGAAAATATTTTCGCGTCTTCTAAATCAACAAGTTAGATATTCAAATAAACATATACTGGAAATATAAAAGATAAGGGAAGAGAATATACAAACTATGATTTATATTGGTTCTAAATCAATCCATGACCTACGTCCCAGTCCCCAAGCTCCACTTGAGATTTTCAATCCACTATCCTCTTCTTTAACCGGGCACAAGAGAAGCCTTTACAATCTCACAAGTTTACCCAGGCACTTGTTAAGCTGAATCTCTCACTGAGATACTCCCCCTTACATTGTAAGGATACAATTGGTTTCCCACTCAAGATCACCCAATCTTGAGTAACTCTCAGATAAAATGATTACAATGAATCTTCTTTCTTAGAAGTGAATATGATTAACACTGAAGTACATAATCGTTCATCTCACCCTCTACTTGTAAACTATATGAATATTGAGAAACAAAGAGTGCATGAGTTATTGACATATCGATGGTAAATTAGTAACATCATTTCATTGGCTTCGTCGAATCATTCATCAATCGTCACCCCTTCCGGTTTGAAGACTTTGCAATTTATAGGTATTTGTGTTTCAATCGTTGCGAGCATCCGACCGTTAGAGATCAGTTGGAAGTAGCCGTTGAAGCTTTTGTTGCTTTTTTCCCGTTGAGCTCTAATCCAAATTTAATCATAAAATGTTAAACATTAACTTTGTTAATGCTCCATCTTGAGTGTTGTATTTATGGTCATTGTAAAGAATTCAAGCTTTTTGTTGGAATGTTCAAACTATTCGTTAGACTCAGAAGCTTTTCTCTATTTTCTGACATAGTATTTAATACTTTTGACACAACAAATTGCTTTATGCCAATTTGTTGTTAATCCATGATAAAATCATCTGAAACTCATTAGCAAACTGATTAAAAGCAATTAGGAATAGTAATGAGTAATGATATGTAGAAATGAAATCACACACGATGATTTATGATTTACGGAGACGGTGAATTTCAAGATAGTGGATTATCATGCTCGACCATGATTGTAGATATGCTCAAGCATCAGTGTAGAAGATATATTGAAAGAATAGGAAATCACCTTATACTCGAGCAACATTGAGCTACTGCTCGAGCACCATGTTCGAGCACTCAATCAAGCTTGCTCGGGCATGCTTCTAATGGCACGTTTAAAAACATCTTTTAAGGATGATGCTCGAATCCATGCTCGGGCATCATTGATGTCAATGCTTGAGCAACCCAGAGGCCATGATTGGGCATGGCTGAGACTGAGACGAAATAAAACATTGAAGTATGTTTGCTCGGGCATCATAGTGCTTGTGCTCGGGCACCATGCATTCAGAGGCGAAGACTAAGAATTCAACGATACTGCTTGAGCATTGATTTTCCTTTGCTTGAGTAACTGTCTTCTATTGTCAAGCTATTGGCTACTATGATCTTGTGCAAACATCTGTCTCAATTGACTTTCAAAAGCACAATAGCATTGGCTGTACAAGAGCCAATTTCTAATGATTATGTCGTCTTCAAATCAGCTCCAAATTAGGCAAACTACCCATGCTTAGAAATCTCTTTAAGTCTTATTTCTAGTGCAAGAAGAATCAACTCCAAACTCGTTGTATTTCGTCCGTTATCATCAGATGAATGAAGATTGTTCTTGACCAGCGTTTTTTGCAAGATCCTGAACTGATTATCAATTTCAAAACATCATATCTCCTTCAATTGATCTTTTTTTTATGCTCTTGATGTGTTGGGAAATATATGTGAGTCTAGTTTCAAATGGCATTGGTTTTTGCTCAATTGGATTTGTAGATTGTGAGATACACCCAAAATATCGAAGCTTGGTCTTCTGTGTGGCGTGAATTTCAGTTCCAACTTCTACAATTCATATCTCAATGATATGAACTCATTTGGGCTTAATTTTATATCAAAATGATACATTAGGAGTCTAGTTTCATATGCCACTAGTTTCACCTCAATCCGATCTTTGGTTTGGGAGATATCATCGAATTACCGGACCTCGCCCAAAGCTGAATGTGAAACAGAGCTCTAAAAAACGATGTTGCTCGAGCATGAGCGGAATTTATGTGAGAATAGGAGCTGGAAATGTACCGTGCTTGAGTATGACATTGTTGTGCTCGAGCATGACTTCAAGAATGCTATTGTAGCTTATTTAACTTCAAATTGAGTCATTTCAACTTCTACTTGATCATGGAGACTTCTAGAATCAATCTTGGAACTTGTATAATGATCTTCTCATTCCATTCATCAAATTCTTCCATCTTCCATCTCCCATTTTGATCATTCTTTATCATTTAACATGGACTCATCATTCTCTGCAAGTTATACCTTCTTCAATATTTCCTCTTCTTCTTGAACTTAACATTTTCTACAATTTCTTCTTTCCGAAATCTCTTATCTCCTTCTTGTTCTATAATTCAACTTGGACTAATCTACATTAATTATAGTAGTTAGTCAATATAGGAGATAAATATATTATAAAAAATTTTTGCTCTTAAGAATGACATCTATATAAGACATCATCAAAACTAATCATATCTAACAATTCAAGGATATCTCCCAAACCACATATCCAATTGAGGTGAAACTAGTTTCATATGAAACAAGACTTCTAATGCGTCGCATAGACACCAAAATTAGACTCAAAGGAGTTCAGATGAAAGAGAAATGAATTTTGGAAGTTGACAGTGAAATTCTCGCCACATATCAGACACAGGTTCAGTAATTGGGGTGTATCTCACAAAACACACGTCCCAATGGAGTGAAACCAGTTTCATATGAAACTATACTCCCAATGCGTTATAAAAAGATCACGAGCATCCTCAAAGGAGTTTGGACCAAAGAGATATGGCTTTTGAAAGTTGACACTTGAAATTCTGGTGCCATTTCAGAATAGGTTCAGTTATCTTGATATATCTCCCATACTACATGTCCAATTGAAGTGAAACCAGTTCCATATGAAGTTAGACTCAACAAGCATTTTAAATAATCTGGAAGTAAGCTCAAAGAGGTCTAGACGGAAGAGATATGGATCTCGAAATATGACTTATATTATTTGGATTCTCAAACTCTAATTTCTATACAGTCATCATTCATCTACTCATATCTATCAGAATACATTGAGTTTGAATCTGCCTTTTTTGTTTTTTTTTTGTATTTGAAAGAGGACTTGAAGAGATTTTTGAGGATATGTAATTCACTAAATTTGGAGTTATATTCAAAGATATATGGCCTTTGGAATTTGACTCTCGTTTTGAAAGAAGTGTCACAATTTACTATTCATCATTTATGGAGAATCACTGTGTCCGAAAATCTTGATTCTTGTAATAATCTTTCAAATGAATAGCAAAATCACTCATATTACTTCTACTCTTTTCTAAATAGATATATAACAAAGAAGACAGGGAATGCATCGAAGAACTTGAAGAAACGAAGTTAGCTAATATGCTTAATGGTATGGTGTTATTCATCGATAATAAACAACAAAGCAAGTGGTAGACAAAACAAAGAGGCAACACAAAAACTTCAATGGATACTCCAACGGTCATATTCGAAAGGTTGTCTCAATGTTCTAACGTGCAAACAACGAAGCAATAAGAAAGATGACAAACCAACAATAATGCTAAAATGGACCGAATGCTCCCACAATGGTAATATTCACAACGGTAAAAAACTCTAGCAGATCCAAAACAGTCAAATGGCCCAACGATAATATTCCTCCAACATATGAAAATATCACATATGCTCACAAAGGTCTCAATATCAACCTATAAATAGAGACTTATTAATTCAAGACAGGACTAATGATCAACGAAACAAAAATGAGAGTTTGTACCTTCTTAATCAAAATGCTTCCCGATGTTTATCTCATTTTCTCAATAATCATATAATTTACTTGAGAGTGAGATTATTTGTAATGTACTTCATTGTTCATCTTATTCAGTTCTCAAGGAGAAGATTGATTGTAATAGTTCATCATAAAGGTTGTATTCTTACGGTGTGTAAGGGAGTATCTCGATAAGTGATTTATAAAACGACTCCACAAGTGCTTGGCTAAACTTGTGGGATTGCAGTGGTTCTCAAGTACCTAATTAAAACTTGAAGAAGATATTGGATTGAAATCTCGGGAGAAGCCTGGGGACCGGACATAGATAATCGTGGATTGGGCGAACGAGGATAAATCATATTTTGCATATTCTCTTCCTTAAATTCTTATATTTCCAACATATATTATTTGAATATCTCGACTATTGATTTAGGACTCATTATTTTCATATTTATTATTTTTACTAAGATGCGAAAATATTTACAAAGTTCCTAAGTTTTTATCATACACCCAATTCACCCTCCCTCTTGGATATTAGCCGGTTCTAACAAAAAATATTAATACTATAGATTAGTTGATTAAGTTAAGCTAAAATTAATTTAGTGGTGATAAAATCTAATAAACAAACAAGGGATTAGTGATCTAGGTTGCTCATTTGATTATTGTGGTAATTGTTTTTAATTTCTTTTTACTTAATTAAATTCAATTTGGGTTGCTCACTTAAACAAAAGTGTGAAATTAATACATCGAATCAAGTTTGAGTACTAAGTCCTCGTGGGAACAATACTTTACTCACTCTATATTACTTGATACGACTTGTATATTTGTGGAGCTTTAGGCTATAATATTTTGCCCCTATCACCATCACTTAAAAGAAGGTACCCTTTAAGTCCAATACATGCCAGATGATATATTAGAACCATTAATAATGAATAAATCAAAATTTGTATATTACACACCTACCGATCTCGCCTTTTCAGGTGGTGGGTAGTGTGATCCTTTACTTTTATTTAATTATTCATTGCCCAAGTTATAGAACGTTAAGCATCAAAGTACTTAATGTGATACAGTCATCCTAAAATAAATCTAATATGTAGTCCTCCCAATTTGACATATAAAGACACCAAATCTTCATTTGCAACCTCCTCAAAATCCATATCAATGCTCTGTGTTCCTTTAAATGCTTGGTCAATTCTAGTGATACCACATATGTCCTTAGAACAGTCTGGAACCCCAAAGGATCTTAGAGTAACCGTTAATCTCATATAAAAATGTATATGCAATACATGTAAGAAAACCACAAATAAATATATAGCATCCAGTATCATGCACAAAGCAAGGCATATGGCCAATATGGAACTAGCAGTCCTAATAGCACATAGCACAGACAAAAGCAGTCCTAATATCACACAACACAGATCGTAGGGTACAAGACACAAGGCCCTCAAGGCATGACAGTTCTATTAGCACACAAAGACACAAACCACGGTGGTACAAAGACACAACACGACCCTATGCTCTCGACACATTCTAGTTCCACATCGCTTGGAAATAAACAACAACCGAACGCATACCATATTCATGGTAAAACATACAAACAAGAGATATACAAAGTATATGAGGATTAAGGTTACTATCCGACGCTTGTCCAAGTGTTAGCAAATTTCTCGATGGGCAAATAACAAAGACAACCCTAAAATAAAAAAATTATAAATATAAATAAATCCTCCTTAATAAATATTTGACTACTTGGGTTGTAAAAGGGCTCTCTAAAGCAATCCCAATCCTTAAATTCCTTTTCTCACTAAAGAACTTATTATTGATAGCATTCCTATCATTTTCAGCCAAATGCAGAAAATTCCAGAAATAGTCACCCAACCTCAAAAATTCATAATTAATTCTATAAAACTCCAATTGAGGTGGTTCAAAAGGATAATTGACCCTTGATACGTATAGTTTTGATCAAAAATACCCTTTTTGATCAGACACAGTCGAAATCTTTACCCCAGACCAAAATATGACCACTGGTCAGAATTGTTTTCTAGTTTAAGGGTCAATATTCAAAAATTTGTTTCTCTTCGTACAAAACTCCAAAAATTATAAATGACATATTAAATTAAACCTTGAGATGTCTAATTTATTTCTGTAAAATTTCATGATTTTTAGAGTTCATTTGCTATGTGAAAATTCTTGAACAAGCCAACTGACTCCTTTGATTTTTCACAAGACAGTTTTCAATGTTTTGAAAACTTCCACATTTGTTTCCAAAAATATGTTCTATGCTCATTCTCATAAAAAATATCATGCTAAACATTTTAAAATAATCAAAATCAAATCATATCCTTATGGTCACATGGCTGGTAGAAAATCATGATTTACAAGTAACATATCAAGTTTACATTTTAACAACATATTCTTCCTTTATCATGCTTGATCTTTCTTTTTAGGCCATAAATCTTAACTTTAATCCTTTATTTATTCTCTTCATCAACCAAACAGACCCATTCCATACATGAATACTCAAGGAAATAATCATTTTCAAGCCTAACAACTTTGAAATCACATGGAGATTAAGGATGAAACTTACTTGTTTTTGGATCATCAACTTTCTCGAAACTTGTTCTCCTTGTGCTCCAAATCCTCTCACCCTAGGCTCCTCCAAACAAGATGAGAGAGTTTTTTTTATCATGGTATTTAACACATTAGAGAAGATAGAAGGAAGTAGGAAGAGAATCCATGAGCACTTACCTTGGATCTTGCTTCTTTACTTCTCTTAACTCCTAAGTTCTTCAAGTTGGCTTCCTCTTCTCTTGGCTCTTTATGTGGTTCAAATTTTAGCATGAAGAATAAGAAGAAGAGGTCCTTAAATAATTGTTAATGAAATGCTAAAATGTCACTTGTGTCCAATTACTATTTTATCCTTGGTTTTTCCTTCCTTTTCCTCTTGAATTTTCTTCATGCTTCTAGACTCTTCTCCTTGATCTTTGTCTCATTTTTACACGTGTTTCTCTAGGATTTCTAGATGATTTTGTGGCTTCTTCCATGACCCATTGTCTTGTCTTCCTTTTTCCTCTTCTTGAAAATCAAAATTGTGGCTTGTGAGGGAAGCTTATTGGTGCCTTCAAGAACACTCTTGGCATCTTGTATTTATGATAATGATGTCATAAGGATGATATCATATTGATTACCTAAGCATGACTTCATTTTGTTTTAAAAAATTTTAGCTTCTTTTGCAAGCTTCTTGTACATCTTCTAATGAAAGTATCTTGACTTTTAATTATGTACAAGTCTTCTTGAACAATATTTTTGTCCTTCTTACTTCTTCTTTTGGGCCCCAAAATTGACCTTTTACTTAATCAATCCATCTTAAAAATCTTCCAAGTCTAAAGACCAAAATACCCTTGCTAAATATCCTTTAATCTTGGCTTGTTTTTCAAGTTTCATGCCTTTTCTCTCTCCCTTACCTTTTTGGATGAATTTTGCTTCTTATTTGGGCATCCAAATTGTCTTGACAATTGTCAAGTTTCACTACTACAAAACACTAAAAAGACGACCTAAAAAAGACTCAAAAGACGACCTTATTTTATAGGACGTCGGGAGAGCGTAGTAGTTGGTGGACAATTAGGCGACTCGAATACATATCAGGTCGTCTAATATTAGGCGACCTGATTTATATTCAGGTTGCCTAATATGATCCAAAGACACTACCTAAATATTGTTTAGGTAGTCTATTTAAACAAAAAGACTACCTAAATAGGAAATCAGGTCGCCTATTAGTGTCAGGCAAAAGACTACCTAAAAGACTACCTAAATTTTTATTAGGTAGTCTATTCTGTTCAAAAGACTACGTAAATGGATTTCAGGTAGTCTATTTAAAAACAAAGACTACCTAAATGGCGAATCAGGTCGCCTATTAGTTAGTCCAATAGGCAAAAGACTACCAAAAAGACTACCTAAATTGTTATTAGGTAGTCTATTCATTCAAAAGACTACCAAAATGGATTTCGGTCGCCTATTGCATCCAAAAGACTACCTAAATTGTTATTAGGTAGTCTATTCGGTTCAAAAGACTACCTAAATGGATTTCAGGTCGCCTATTTCATCCAAAAGACTACCTAAATTGGTTTTAGGTCGCCTATTTGATTCAAAATACGACATTATTTTATTTTCAAACAGACTACCTAAATTATGTTCGGTAGTCTATTTGATTAAAAAGACTACCTTAATTGATTTTCGTGTCGCCAATGTGTGAAATAGACTACCTAAATGTTGTTCGGTCGTCTTATATTAGTTTTTTTTTTTAAAAAAGTAGTTCTCGCTCTTTGTTTGTCCAATATTCTGCAAAACCGAATACTTCACAATTACAAAGAAGGCAATTCATAACTCAATTACAAGCAATTTCCCGCCAAATTCATGTTTTTCTAACACCAATTACAAAGAAGGCAATAACTCAAAATGTACAAGTTTTTACCATAATACGACCAACCATAGCAAAATTCAAACAACTTTAATGGTACATACTTGTCCATGATTCACAACAAAACTACGAGATACAATCAATCAAATTCAAGTCATTCACTCAACTACCGCACTCGAAAACTATCCGTTTGAACAAGTTACTACAACAATTTAACTATACCACCGTAAAACAAAACCAATTTGTACAATATTAACAAGGGAAGGCCGACGTAGCTAAGTCATACCACAAGTAGTCATACCCTAACAATAGATTAATTTGCAAATGAGCCATGTTCAAGAAGATATCTACTCATCATGTCTCGAGTCGAATCCAGGTCATCCCGTGAGTACGGATCCTCGCATTTAAAATACTGTAAATTGGAAAACAAGGTATAATTAACAACCGAAGTACCACAACATAAAATATTATCATTTGAGGAACACGGAGCATTACGTACGTTTTGAAAGCCGATAGTTTTTCCGTTGGAAACGATTGTTTGCATCCAACGATAACGTAGTATCCGCACTCGGTGTTCCCTGGTTGTTGATGGCACTATAAATCAAACACAAATTGTTAAAACGAAAGCTATTGTGGCACGTAAAAAGACTTGAATTGAAACTACTTACCTTGGGGTAAAACCACTTCGGTCCACCCTGGTCTCTTTGTCCATCAAGCTCTCTATACTTCTTAAGAGCCCTATCATCATTAAAATGGAAATTAACGACATGAAAACAATTCATTTAAAAGACGAATCGATGATTTAGACAAAAATATACTTACTCGGCAAACATGTTTTTGATATCCTCGGTTGGCTGCCATTTATGGAATCGAACCAATAACATGCATTCTTAGAGGGGCAAACTACACACGAGGTCCAATGAGCACTACAACATATACATATTCATATTAAATTAAGATAAGAAAACAATTATTTCTTAAAAATCTTATATAGACAAAAAAAATACGTACCCTTCATGTATTGGCGCTAGATAACAAGTCGATTGTAGGTCGCCCATTGCTAACCCAAGATAAATGGCCCTCCTCGCTAACTTATTGACAAAAAGCCGTGCTTCCGGACATAAGAATCCGAATGAACCCAATAGGCCTCCCTTTTTGCACAGTCGTGGCGTACACTATGATCAAAATAAAATGATAGATGTTGTTGAATATATTAAACAAAAAAATAGTAATCGACATAATTAAAGGGTACAAAAAACTTACAAGATTGCAAGTTGAAGCCACTGTATATCTAAATCTTTCATATGCATAAACTCTGTCAAATCTTTGTTGTCAATATTGATCGAATATGACTTGTCTGCACCGACAACGCTTGAAGGCATCTGCAAGCCTATAGAGATGACGTCCTTCTAGAGCCCTCGCAACTGTGCTAAGTATGGAAATATGTCCGCAGCTTGTTCATGCTATGAAAACATAATAAATAGATTACAAGTGGGTCAAGAATGAAAAATCAAACGGGAACCTACTCATCTTCAATCGAAAGTATGGAAATACCATTGGAGGTGTCGTCCCCATCTCAATAAGATGATGCGGCCAAAGGATGAACGATGTG
Source organism: Acacia acuminata (assembly GCA_019022655.1). Taxonomy (NCBI): domain Eukaryota; kingdom Viridiplantae; phylum Streptophyta; class Magnoliopsida; order Fabales; family Fabaceae; genus Acacia; species Acacia acuminata. Next base: position 960,567 of record JAFJYI010000244.1, on the reverse strand, counting down.
GTGGCGGCGAGATAGGAACCTCCTCATCATCAATCGGGATGGCTGTCTTTTCTTCACCTTCTCGCACACTTGTTACAGTCACCCTACGTAGATCTTGTGGAATTTGCATATTGTGGTGTGTGGTTTGTTCCGGGTAAACAAGACCATCGGCAACAATACGCCGGTGTGGGTCATCCAAATATAGAGTGCGGGGTTGTCCACCCCGTGGAGTGTGAGAAGACTCGCCAATATGTACATCTAGAGAGTGATGAGAAGGTTCGCCAACAGTACATCCGGAGCGTGAAAACTTTCCTTTTTGCTTGGGAAGGCCGGATTCCCGGATTGAAGGTTGCGTATTTACCTTCCCTTGTATCATCTCCCTCATTTCACCCCGTAGTTGTGCCATAACCTCATCTACGAGGACGCTCGAATTTTGGCTACAAGCCGAGGACTAGGGTTGTCATCGTCATGCGAACAACTCGAACGCCGTCCAAAGTATTTCGCGACACTAACTCCCCTCGGCTCCCCACGAACAAAGATCAAGGTAATCGGGCTTCCCAATCGCCGTGGACAAAATGTCCATCCGTGTACCCGTGAATGAACCTTGGCTGCTTTCGCTCAAGCACATCCCGTATCATAGGATTTTTCATAAATATTAACTAATTAAACTCTAAAAATATGAAACAACCGAAGCTATTTAATACTTCTAATTTAACTACTTACAATCTTTGAAGCAACCTCACCACATCTTCATTTATGTATTTCTCGCCCTTCATCCTCGCAGCTATCCATTTTTTGTGGCGAGGAGGGACGCTCGAGGCCCGGATAACGGTGGAAGGATCGGATTGAGCGGCTTCCTTCATTTTCTCGCAACTCTTCTTCCATCGCCCTCCGTTCAAGCTTCTTATAGCCGCCCCCTAGACATGCAATGCGGATACTTATTTCTCGCTTGCCTCTCTCTATTGGCCTGACTTTTTTCCCCGTGACACGAAAACAAATAAAACCGAGCCTTCGATGTCAAATAGATTCAACTAAAAGATAAGATATGAAAGAAATTTTACAAGAAATTCGGGATTACGGCGTGACGCCACAAACTCCCTCCGAGTCCTTCCGGACTAATGTAATCATAGTCCTGACATGGGTCCTTGTCCCTCTTTGCCCCTCGAATATACTTTCTAGTGAGCTTGTTCTTAAAGTCTTTCCAACGTATACGAACCTCGCCCATCCAATGCTTGTTCATGGCCTTATTGTTAGGCACATCATACGTTCTTTGCAAGGTAAAAGAGAAGATATGAAAGAAATCAAGTGATAAAACTAAAGATACAAATGCATAAGATATCGAAAGTGAGATACCAAAAGTTGTGCCCAGATCAACTCCTTCGTTTTAGGAGGAACCAACTTCCAATGAGAGAATACAATGCGAACTTTGCTTCGAGCGATAGCCTACGTAGCTAATGAAATTGTCTTCCTCTGGACCAATTGGTTTCATATTGGCATCGAACTCCACATGCGCCTCTTTTTCGACCGCCACGACGTGCAATTAACGCACCCATATGTGTGCTACCTCTACCCCTTCTCACCACCGGTACATCATTCCCACCATCACCCGATGACTCGTCGAGCTAGACATATTCCGTTCATCAAAGACAAATGAATAATGTTAGATAGGGTTATTATTAAATAATAAACAAATTAATAAAATGAACTAACATGTTAAACCCGTACAAAAATAACATAGGACTTTCTCATAACTTAAAATCTTACTTTATATGGTTTCCCATATTCCTTCGAATGATCCTTCCTTGGAGCATATTCTTCATCATCTACCAATTCTACTTCACGTGTTGTCGGTGGATTTGTTGTGAAAGGGAGTGTATCGTCCAGGTTCAAGGATTCTTCACCATACGTCTGTTTTTTACTTTGAAGTACAATGGACATTTTGTTATTTGCAGGGTCTGTAACATAAAACACTTGTTTTGCCTGGCTTGCTAGAATGAATGGCTCGTCTCTATGACCAAGTCTTTGAAGATCAACGAGACAAATCCAAATTTAGGATCTATTACAACAAAGATTATTGTTAACCCACTTACATTTAAATAAAGCAACTTTGAACTTGGTGTAGCTCATCTCCCATATTTCTTCAATAACTCCATAATAGGCCATAGATGCTAACACCGGGTTTTTGTCTTTCGAACTCGAAAAGTGCATGGATTCAGCCTTCAACCATCACCCCACCGTTTTGCACGAACTTCGTCATCTTGGTCTTTTGTGTAGAAAGAATATCCGTTTATATCATAACCTGTCCAAGTGATGACCTGATAAGAAGGCCCCCAGGCTAACCACTCGATTGTATCCGACACTCCTGTCTCGTGCGATACCTTCTCCTCGAACCACTTTATAAACGTCTTTGTTTGCTCGTGAGCTATTTGCATGTCATTCTTCCTTGGATTCTTATTCTTCAAACTCTTTCGTGTTCATCAATGTATGGTTGAACTTCTTCCATATTATTCAAGATGTAGAGGTGTGCTTGCAACACCTCTTCACGAGGCTTATTCTTCGTTTGATTCCTCGAGTTCCCTCACTTATCCCCTTATCATCTTGAGATTGTAACGTCACCCCGATAGATAATCTTTACGAACTCCATAGCCTCTTCCACTACATATCTCTCAACTATTGAGGCTTCCTAGTCGATAAGGATTTTTAGAATACCCTTTTAAGATCTTCATGTATCGCTCGAAAGGGTACTTCCACCTTAGGTAAACTGGACCGCAAAGCCTTACCTCCTTACCAAGTGCACTATCGTGTGCACCATTATATCGAAAAATGCGGGAGGAAAATGCATCTCGAGTTGGGACAAAATAATATAACCCTCATTTTCCAATTCATCCAAATTTTTAATATCAATGACTTTGTTACATATAGCATTAAAGAAAATACACAATTTTGTTATAGTGGTCCGCACTTCATCTTTCATAATGCCCCTAATAGCTCTGGTAATAGTTGTTGCATCAACACATGATAATCATGGGACTTCATTCCCACTAACTTCAAATCGTCCATTGAAACACACCTTCTCAAATTTGAAGAATATCCTTGTGGAACCTTAATGTCATATAGACACCCACACAAACTTTTTTCTCCGCTTTTGACGGTGTATGAGCTGCGGCTCTATGTATGCCCTCTTACCATCTTCCATTACTCGTGGATGTAACCGTTCTCTTATTCCCATATCAACCAGGTCTAGTCTCGCACTAATTCCATCCTTAGTCTTCCCTGGTATGTGCAAAAGAGTACTGACAAGGCTATCACAAACATTTTTTTCCACATGCATCACATCAAGACGTGTCTCACATCAAGACTACGCCAATATGGAAGATCAAAGAAAATTGATCTCTTCTTCCATATATTCTTCTCACCCGCAATCCTTTTCTCGCTTACCCAATATGACATTGATATGCATCACCCGACTATAGACTTCCTCTCCGGTTAATGCCTTTGGAGCCGTTCCATGCTCCGGTAAGCCGTTAAAACGCTTTCTTAACTTACGATATGGGTGGAACAGATCAAGAAACCTCCTGTGACCGAGATAGACCGTTTTCTTTCCATGCTTTAGTTGATGGAAGTTTGTGTCGACTTCACATATTGGACATGCTTTATGCCCCTTCACACTTTGTACCCGGACAAATTTCCGTATGCGGGAAAGTTGTTGATCGTGGTAAAAATCATTGCACGCAACTTGAAGAACTCCTTCTTATATGCATCAAACACATCTATGCCTTCCTCCCACAACTTCTTCAAATCCTCAACCAAAGGCGCCAAGTACACATCGATATTGTTACCGGGCTGTTTTGGTCCGTAAATCATCATAAACGATCACATACTTGCGTTTCATACATAGCCGAGGAGGTAAGTTGTATATTACAAGGAGAACCGGCCATGCACTATGGGTACTTGCTAAGAGTTCGATATGGATTGAAGCCATCTGTACAAAGCCCCGGCCGAAGGTTTCTTGGCTCACTTGCCCAAATTGAGGGAACATTTCGTCTATTTTCTTCCATTGCGAGAGTCGTACCGGTGCCGAAGATATTTTCCATCGGATATTCTCTCATCAGAATGCCATCTCAACTTCTTCGCCGTCGCTTCACTAGTAAACAGACGCTTAAATCGAGGAATTATGGGAAGATACCACAATGCCTTCAAAGGTTGCTTTTTTTTTTGTGATCTCCAGAACCACCACCTTTCTTCACTTTGTATCGTGAAGTTTTACACTTCGGACAATTACTAAGGCCTTCATACTCATTTCTGTACAATATGCAGTCATTAGGGCAACTGTGTATCTTTTCGTACTCCATACCCATCGTAGACAAGATTTTCTTGGCCTCATACATACGATTTGGAAGTACATTATTGTCACGGCAACATATCACACAACAATTCAAGCAACGACGTGAAACTGCTATCGGTCCACCCACAAGTTGCCTTTAAGTTGACCAAATGTAAGGTCCCAATCAGTGTATACTTAGTACACCCGAGGGAACAAAGGTGTCTCGCATCACTCCGCACGCTATCATATTCATGCGGTTGTGCAAAGGATTCGACCTCAACATCATGAATCATTCTCTCCATTCCATCATCATCTACCTCAACTTCATTTTCGTAGGATGCACTAGGAGTTACCTCCTCACCATGCCATATCCACGTTGTGTATCGAAGGTTTATTCCATCACAAATTAGGTGATCCCTTATATCGCAATATCCCTTCGAACCCCATTTAAACAATTAACACATGGACAATAGTACATCCCATTTTTTGTAGCCACATTCCTTTTAGCAAATTCAATAAACTCTTCCACCCCTTTCTCATATTCTTCACTAGTTCTCAATGCATTCATCCAACTATGACCCATTTTATTACCACCTATGACATTTCCAACAACGAGTCAAGTTCATAACAATTTCAAAAATTTCTAAGCATTTCCCCTCAACAAGTAAGACATCCCAAAATTTCAACAACAAACCATTTCAACTTAATTCAACAAAACTTACTAACTAAGGCAATTTAGAAAATATCGGCTATTAAATCCAATACTTTCATCAATACAAAAAACTAAAATATATCTAAGTCGTCTAAGTCATAAACTATAACTTATGGACATCTAAGCATCATTATTCATACTACAAAGATTACCTAGTTCAATGCACATCAACAAAAAAAAACAATATTTAACTATAAAGATGAAGGGCAGTGGCGGACTCAAGATTTTCAGCAAGCATCATGAACAAAGACAATAACATTGTAAAAATAGCACTCACCTTTAAATATTCCACAAATAGGTTGACTTGGGACGGAAGTTGGGAACCCAATACAAGAGTAGGTAATTCACAAACACTCTCTATGTCGATGCTTTTCTCGCATCGTTACGCCAAAATTATAAAGTGAAAAGACATGAACCAAGAAAACTACCAATTTGCCACCCTAAGCATATCATTCAACCAATAAAGTTAAAAAGTGATGGAGTAAGGAAGAATATGTAATTTACCGTAAAGTATTTGAAAAGAAATGATATTTTAAAAAAGAAGCATTAAAACAAATCATTCATAAAAAATAATATAAAACATAAAGTAGTGCTTACAAACACCTTACATATGAAAGAAAAAATTTGCCATGAACCATATACATAGCCAAAGAAATTTGCTGTCCACTAATCTCTAATTCATAATTTTAACTTAATTGAAATCACATCAAGTTCCCTCGGTCATCAAGCTCTATCATATATTTATGAGAAGGAACAGACTAAAATACCTTCCAAGTCTAATCTAAATGACATGACCATTGTCTTTTTCATTTTTTGTTAGCCTCGGTTATTCTTTGTTTTTTATAAGAATATATTGTTATGTTGCACTTTTAAGACGAGGATTGGCCTCTCCGTCAATGCCATACCCACTTGATCCCTTATTCAATATTCAACAACAAAATTGAGAAAAATTCAATGAAGGACTTTGTTAGGATTCAAATGATTTTTGGGCTCAATCTTTTTAGCATTGAAAGAGAACCTAATTCTGGTTTATAATGCCAACTAGGGAAAAAGTTCGGGAAGAACGCTCCGTTTTTAGATTGCCTTATTCGAATAAGCATGTAAACGAACGTACGTGAATTTGGCGGGACCTCGATAATCCCCGCAAAACTAGTTCAATCAAGAAACTTAGGAATTGCACGTGTAACCTTCAATGTTCAAATTTACCCCAATTTTGAATCCGATGCTCGGTGTCCTTAGTTAAATCAAAAGTTTTTACGGGAGAAAAATTCAGATTTTCCATGAACTAACTATCCTCATCACAATTTTGTCTTTGGAAAGGACGGTGGAACAATTCTAACACATACGAAATTGGTAGAGCAAACGAATTTACAACCGTGCCAAATCCCATCAAAGAATACGGCTCCATAAGATAGAAAACGATAATTCGGAACCGATTGAATGAAAAAAGGGGAGCCCAAATGTAAAGGGGAAAAGGTTAAAAAAGAAATGAAAAGGATAAAAAATCGAAGAAACAAACCGTGAGAGATCTTGGTGCGACCGGGGAATCTACAATAACCGCAAGAGCTTCGACGCCTTCCACAATCGACCACAACGCTTTCCGTTTCTTTGTCATTTGCTCTCTTCTATGAGGCGAGAGCGTGGTTGGTCGCACGGAGAATTGGAGACGAGAGAGCGAAACGGGGAAATGGGGAAAACGAGATAGGGGCGAGGGAATGAGATAGCCGTACGACGAGGGGAAATGGGGGAAAAGAGATAGGGCGTAGAACGAAAATGGAGGAAAAAAAAAAGATAAAAGGGGCTTGGCGCTCGAAGGCGGCGAAGATGTGAAGGGGAAGAAGGCGGAGATGTGGAGGTGCCGCGAGAGAGAAATGATTGTGATCGAGGGTTTTGGCGGAAGAGTGGTATTTTATTTCCAAATAGGCGACGATATAAAATCGTCGCCACTTTTTGATATTAGGCGACTGATTTTATATCGGTCGCCCATTTTCACAAAGCAAGCGACGATAGAGAATCGTCGCCACTTTTTGATATTAGGCGACGATTTTATATCGTCGCCCATTTTCACAAAACAGCGACGATAGAGAATCGGGTCGCCTAATATCAAAAAGTGGCGACGATTTTATATCAGTCGCTATCTATAAAAAGTGGCGACACGAAACCATTTTCGTGTCGCCTATTTACGCCAAAAATGTATTTTTTTTCCATAGAAATCAAATATACCATGGCGCCAAACAAAAATTCTGCGGGAAGCAATTAAAACGACCTTAAAAAATGTTAGAACGCAAAAAATCAATTTTAGATGACCTAAACTTCCATTCGGGACGTTCAAAACTCATTTTCATTATATATTAATTACAAGAATCATTTTTTACTACCTGTTTTTTATTTAGGACGTGTTTTAGAGTAGTAATATCCAATTTTTGTAGTAGTGTTTCCATGATTTAAGATCCCTCAAACTCAAATGACCAAAGTGCTCTTACAAAATATCCTCTTAAATTTAGCTTATTTTGCAAGTTTTGTTGACTTTCTTGACCTTATCATGTCTTGTTGGCCAAGAATAGGGTTAGGGGTAAAAATACACATGAGTTTTACTTGAAGAGCGCCCAACAGCAAATATCTTTTTAGATGCAAAAATACATATGAGCTTGTAAAACCAAAGTAGAAATGCACATCTGTTAAAAGAGGCTAACCTCCGTTAGTGGGACCCACATTATTTTTTTTAAGAAAAAAATGTCTACAATATTGAAATTCCTCTTCTACCCGTTCACTTTACCTTCTCTCCTCCTCTATGCTCAGTGAGTTATCTTTCTTCCTAACTTGAATAGCCACACATGTTAATTTTCCCTTACTCCCCACAACCTTTGCCTCTACTTCAACCTTTTCTTGCCATTAAAACATAACTCTCAACTCACTACCCACAAATGAATATGTAATCTTTCCAAAAGTAGTAATTTATTGATTGACTACCCCACTTTGAAATCACAGAGGTTATTAGAGAAAGGGCAAGAAAGAAACACTACTTGAACCTTAGCCGTGGAGAAGAAGGATACGGAGAAATCGACAAAGACATTAAATGTTTTAACAAGGGAAAAGGTCGCCAAGGTGCCAATGTTGTCAATTAACATGGTGATTGCTCTAGGAAGCCAATTTCCACTTTCATCCTAAAATTGCATAACACTAACTTTTCAAGAACGAATGGCATAAATCGGTGATTGAAGAACGAATGAACGAATGAAGTTTTTAGTTACGGTCATTGACTAGAATTCCCGATAGAAGGAGAAATTCAACAAACTCAATAATGGCGATTTACGGGGATTTAAGGGTGTCTCGCAACTCTTCCTCTCCATCACTCCTACCCTCATCAAAGTTCATTGTCATCCCCGAAGGTCCGAATGTCGTCTCGTATTTATCTTTCCTTTTCTGTTCGTTTCATGCTCATGGGGGTGAAGGGTCGATCGTCTGTGTGGTTTTAGCTATCTGATTTCACATTTGAGCTATAAATCGGGGAATTTAGGGATTCAGACTTGTAAATAGTTATTTTGAGTAATTGATTCCACAAAGAAGTCATTTATATTCCGTATAGTTTGGTTTTGAACTTTATGGTCTTAATCACAAATCTGGGAATCTAAATTTGGGAATCGTCCTTATTCTTCTTCGATGGAAGAGTTGCAGAGATGAAGGCTGGGAGGGAGAGGTTGTTGGTGAGGGGAATTTTGGTTTTTCTGCTTTGGTTTTACAAGTTCATGTGTATTTTTGCACCTAAAAAAAATATTTGGTGTTGGATGCTCACCTCTGGTAAAGCTCATGTGTATTTTTGCCCTTTAACCCGTAAAGAATATGACTCATCAATATGCCATAAATGAGGATAGTTGGATGTCACTTCACAAAGTACAATTGTTTCTTCCTTGTGACACTTGTTTGCCTAGGGTTCCATAGGATATCATTATGTCTAGGCATGCATTAATTGCATTGTCCTTTCTATCTTCATATTGGTTAACAGTTTGACTTTAAACCAGGATATTTTAGGCCTTCATAAATGAATTTTTGTACTTTGTAATTATGATAGGACACATGTCATCTTTCTACTGGGCCAACATAAAAGTAGTTTTTTCACTTGTCATTATAAGTCAACACATGTCATGTTTTCATTGCGCCAACACAAAAGTATGTCATCATAAGTCATCATGACCTTACTTTATTAAAGTTACTTTGTCGATACTTGCCCGGAATTTTGCTTGGGTTTTACTCGGGATTTCGACATGCATACCAAGACTCGACAAACGATGTCATATACTGATGTTTTCTAAAAGAATGCAGGGCATACCCGACTGCGCTGAAAATGCCGTATTCTTACTTATACCAGCATATTTTTGCTCAACTAATTTTCCTATACCTCAGGATATAGTTGGGTGGCATCTTTTCCAACCAGCTTTACATCGTATAGGTCTTCTGTGCCCTGTTGTCATTGGCACTTTAGTTCCACGGCTTACACATACTAGGTTCACTGACCCGTATAGCCAAGTTACCTAGTCCCTGAGAGGCTTATATTAAGGACTAATGAAAGTATATATTTTTCCTCTCTTTTTTCCAAGGAGTTAGAGGTATATTACTATAATATTATTTCTTTCTTTTTTCAGCTTTATCCTACTAAGTAAATAACGGGTTATTTTAGGAGATCCGTATCATTCACAATCGGTAAAAATCTTGAAGCATAAATATTGAAGATATGCATTTTTAGTTCAATTTAAAGTTGGAATTCACAACTCCTTAAAAATATTGAAGCGTACAGAAGAGAGGGTTGGTAGTGCAAAAAGGAAATTATCATTTCTGAATTTACGGGAAAAAAGAAGTTGATTTAAATCGAGGAGGAGGAAGGGGAAGAAAGAGTAGTGAAAGGAGAGAAGAAAGGGATAGAAGAGATGTGAGAGAACAGAAAACAGAGAAGAGAAAGCCAAGAGAGAAAATGACTAGAATATGAAATTCAATGCTCAAGTCTAGTCTGACGCAATTGAAAACCCTACCGCTACTTAGAGGAAACAACAACAACAACAATCAGTCTTAAAATAATAAAAATAACGATAGATCCAAATAATCAAGAAATAACAATAAATATGACATGAAAAGCAATACAGAAGATGCCAAATGCTTCTTCACTTCTTATGCAACAAAGGATCACTGATGACTTGAGGCTCAAAGTCTGGTTTGAGGTAGTGAGCAAGTAAGTCTGCATACAGATCATAACGAGCAGTCATTCTGAAACCCCACTTGTCTTTATATTGCCTGCATAAATTGAGGTCCATGTCTGCAATTATCAAGCCATCCTGGTTACGTGAAAGGGATGGAGTGCATGAAGCATCTGGTGCTGAGAAATGACTGGATCCATAAAACAGACCCAAATCAGGATGCGCCGGCTTTCCATCTCCGGAAGTAAAGGGGTTCGGGTATATCTCAGTGCCAACACGGTTAACCGAAGCAACGAAATAACTGTTTGCTATTGCGGCATTACGAGCCTAAAAAGATCATCACGCACAAAAAGTACATAGGCAGTTAAGGATTTCATAATAAAATTTCTAATTACAAGTCAGAACACTTAATAACTCAAGCTTTTGAAGACATAATATTAGAGTCTCTATTACCCAGATGATGGGAGTTTAATCTGTATAATACAACGTGATAAATGAAATACTTAAATGTTTGCAAACAAATTAATACTACATGATAAAAGAAACAGCAAAAAAAATCGTGTTTTAAACAATCATTTTTGGTAAAATAAAGATGTTCATTTAAATAAAAAAAGACTTCTCTAGGTCCCTATACTTTAAACATGTTGTGTTTTAGTCTCTGTAGTTTACTTTTGTAGTAGGGTTTAAAGTTTTCAATTAATTTTTCTCACCGTTTTTTCTTACATATTGTATATATTAAAATTTTGTAACCTCACTTCTCTAAATTTTTAGTAATTCAACTTTTAAAATTTCTCTCTCCCCTCCCTACTCCTTCAAATCCCTCATACCAAACAGACTCTTAATGCTTCTCAAATGCTATTCTCCCCCCACTCGTGTATTTTCATTTTATTTAAGTGGCATACCCTTTTCTGGTTTTTAATCAAACAATTTTATGAATTTCTTTCTAGGTTAGCATGTTTTTTCCCTAGTCATCTCATGCGTTTTAACGGTTTCAAGTCTACCTCATCAAAATTAACACAGTTTGGGCCAGCTCATGGTCTTCGGAGAATTTTTCAAAATAGTGCCCAACTTTGACAGGGATTACATAGGAAATTGTATTCTAATTTATAGCTAGGAAATTGTATTCTAATTTATAGGAATCCCTGATTTGTAGGGATTATGAATAATCTTCATTAATAGTCATTATTAGTCATTATGAGCCATTACTATTGAGGCTCTCTTATCTTCTATATATATATAACGTTTGTATATGAAATACAGGACACAACATTCATTCTATTCTGTCAAGTTACATGGTATCAAAGCCAAGTTGTGTCCTCTCTAAAATATTCTTTTTCTATACATATTTTTTTAGGTTTTCTAACCTCCAGTTGTTTTTCTTCTCATCTCTCGGTCCTTTTAGTTTTTCCTTGTTTTCTCGAGACCTATTATCTCAATTGATCATGTTTTTTCTCCTCGTTTTCTCGAGACCTATTATCTCGATTGATCTTTTTTTTCCTTGTTTTCTCGAGACCTATTATCTCGATTGATCTTTTTTTTTTTTTTGGGAGTTAACTTGGTCTCCCTCCAAGAGAGAGTTAACATGGTCTCTCTCTAAGAAGGAGTTAACATGGTCTTCTTCATCTTTCTTTTTTTGTCCATATTATTTCTTCTAATCACATTTTTTTTTTTTTGTAATTGTATCTGATTTATCTTCTAATCACTTTTGTTAACCGTTTGATATTGGTCCTTGATGAGACCTTTGGAGTATTTTTTGGTCCATCACCCGTGAGACCGTTTGTTGCGAGACATAGCCGAGTTCATCCTACTCGTTTCATGAACTCAAGTCCAAGTCGGGCATCCAAGACATCCATGCTCCGGCATGAGGGGAGGGGGTGACGGGGATTACATAGGAAATTGTATTCTAATTTATAGCTAGGAAATTGTATCCCGATTTATAGGAATCCCTTATTTGCAGGGGTTAGGAATAATCTTCATTAATAGTCATTATTAGTCATTATGAGCCATTACTATTGAGGCTCTCTTATCTTCTATATATATGTAACGTTTGTATATGAAATACAGGACACAAAATTCATTCTATTCTGTCAAGTTACAAACTTGGCCCAAAAAAAATTATCTACATGCAAAACAAAATCAATTTTGTTTACGCCAACAAATATCGACTTAATTAATAAAGGGGTTGGTTCATAAATATAAGGTTGTGAGTTTAAATTTTACTGATATGAGGACTTTGTTAGTGGACGATTTATAAGTATTCTTTGAGTCTAAAGGCAAGCCCTAACTCTTATAAGCCCCATGAGCCAAACTTAGAATTTAACATTTTTCAAGACAGTGAATTGTAAATATGAAGAAACTAACCTCTATTGGCCACATTGGCTCACTGAGTTCACCAACAGTTGCAGAAGGATTGAAAACAATCTCTGCACCATTCAAGCCAAAGGCTAACCAATTTAAAGGATGGTGCCTACCATAACATATATTAATAGCAATCTTCCCATATGCTGTTTCAAATACCGGGTGGCCAGTATTTCCTTCCACATAATATGTGCTCTCATTGAAGTCCCCAATTCTTGGTATATGGTTCTGCCCAACGTCACACATTTATCCGTTTTTGAAAGTCAGAAACTTAGAATGTTTTGCACAAATAATAGCAAGAAGCTTATGTAAATTACCTTACGGTGCTTCCCAATTATATTTCCATGATTTCCAATAACAACAGCAGTGTTCCAGATAACCTCTCCATGATTAATATCCCTCTCAAGAATTGGACTTATAATGACCATGTTATATTTTACTGCAAATTTTTGAAGGAACTTTGTTGATTCTCCATCAACAGGTTCAGAAAATTCACACCACCTCTTCTCTCGAGTACAGAATGCAAAAGGCATCATCCATGCTTCCTGCAGTAAAGGTATATCAAGCCATTGAAGACTTTTCATATCTCAGGGAGAAATCAAGTTGTAAATAATGTTCATGCTCGCGTATAACCTACTTGTAAGCATAATATGTTGACTCCTGAAGCACCAGCTGCATCGATAATTGGTTCTAGCTTTTCAAAGATGGCCCTCTTTTGGTCCAAAAATGGAGCAGTTGTGGGAAGGGCAATAGAGTTTTGAATCAGACCAACCCTAACTATTCTAGGTTCTCTCAATTGTTCCTTTTCAGCATTGAATGAGAATGCCTAAAAGAAATCAATGGGATCATCAGCAGAAGTATTGTATAAAGAAGAACTGGACTTAAATATAATTTAAACTCATATATATTTATCAATGATAAGTTTGCATACATCTAACTCTCCTCGAGACTCCACCTAATATGTCTTGTGTACTTGGGCCGCCCTTTTTCTCTATATTTATTGGTAATCAAGTTCTCAACAAAATAAAAATGACATGTCTATGATATTTTTTGAAAGATCCAACCATGTGATATTGAGTTGTAAAAAATATACACTCAATATAAAAAATACACTTAACATGTTTTTATAGAAAACTCAATAACAAAAACATGAAAATTTGTAGCTGATGGGACTGGAATGGCCCAACTTATGATGAGTAACATAAGAAGAAGAAGAAAACAAGAGGAATTAGCGAGTTGGAGGTCAGATCAATTTACGCACACATATGGAATTCAGGTATTGATATGAAAAAATAAGGTTTTATTCATATTTCATACTTGGAGGTCAAATCCGTGACCCAAAGAGAGAGCTGCAGCAGATTTAGGGAGAGTGATGGCCTTAAGTGCTTTTCCACAATTAAGCCCATGAATGATGCGGCTAACTTCCTGCAATATATTACTTTAATACACCATCAGAAAGAAAATATATCTATATATGATAATTAATTAAGTAAATTAATAATCAATGGAATGAAAGAAATCATCCTGCGGTTCAATAGATTTCAAAATTAAACAAGCAATATATATTGCTTAGAAGTTGCTTAAGGAATTTAATTTACAGGTGACAATCTCCACCAAATATTGTAGATCCTTGATATTCATTGCTACATTGACTAGAAAAAAAACAAGTGGCAAATAAATGCCAAAGAGAAATGCTCCACTGACTATATGGTCCAATTTTGAAACTGGAACTATCTTTTACTATAAACTTCTTCCCACATCTAATAGCCAATCGACTAAGTAGAACTGTAGAAAGGGTTGGCAGCACACCAAAAAAAAAAAAAAAAAAAAAAAAAAGTAGAAAGGGTCCCAGCACCTAATTTATCATCATTTTAATGAGATCTCATCAATCCTTTAAATTTAATCTGAACGATCCAACTTTAAAATATTTAATTTGTGATTTTTAAATAACAAATTTATTTTTATGAGAAGTGATAGTTATAAGATTATGATCTTTATTTTTAATTTAACATATATCAAAATAAAAATTTATTTAAAATATAAAAATTAAATTAAATTTAAAATATATTTAAAATTAAAAATCAATTTAATTTCTGTGTGGTATTGCTAAACCAACACTATAAGTCAATAAGTAATGGATAAAACTTAATCTTGGCCAAGACTACGTGTTCATTAAAAACAAATGTTAATATTCTTTTTTTCCTTTTGGGTCCAAAAAAAAAAAGTTAATATTCAATACAATCATAAACTGAACCTTGTAATAAAATGCAGACGCGGATATTCTCCGTTAATGGTCATAGAATCAACCCAATCAACCACTATTCTTGAATAGACTACATACCGTAATAAATTAGCAATACCTTTTTAAAGTTCTGATCTTTGCTAAGGGCACAATATAAGTTATAGTTGCATGCCTCAATTTGATGATAATTAATCACAAAGTCCTTATAACAAACTACCATTTTGGGGTTTAGGTTCTCTCATTTTCCTCTTAAAATCTTATCATATCCACATCAGATTGAAAAAATGGATGCTTAAGATATAATGTTTTATAAAATTATTATTTTAAATATAAATAAATAATGTAAACTGTTAAACTTTAATCTGCACAATTTAGATCTACAAAATACAGAAAAAATTAATTTATAAAACACTATAATAATAGTTTTATAAAATATTAAATCTGTACTATTCATTTCTCTTAACCTAAGGTTAGATGTGAGATTTTGAGAAGAAAGTGAGAAAAATGATTATGAGAATATCCTCATCCCCATTTACCAGCATTTTTCTCAAAAGAGAAAGGTGACACATTTGCAGAACCAAACCCAACGTAGAAGGCTTAAAACCATTTTCATAATGTCCGCAAACCATTTTCATAACACCCAATCAGAACTGAAAATACCTGAAAGTGCTGTGGCTTGAGATTTTCTTTGAGAAGTTGATGCAGGGAATCAAATCCACAAATAGAGCCATCGCTCGGCGCCTTGAATTCTTCCTTAACTTCCCCGTTGTTTTTCTCCATGCTCTCTCAACTTGGGAAAAACGATGACAGTGAAGGGAATCTTTCATGAATCTTCAACCTCCTATGTATAGTATTTATAAGTCATTTAAAAAAACAATATACTTCCCCCGTGGAATCTTTTCTTCTTCTTCTTTTTTTTTTTTCCCATGAACCAAGGTGGAATCTAATAGTATACTGCTGGTCCTAATTTTTTGGTGACAAAAAATTATGATATCGGTGAATAATTTTACCTTTTATTTATTATTCACTACTTTATCTTATAAGGAAAAAGAAATGTTAAATAAGGATAAAGTTAAAAAATTATTAAATTTCAAGGCAAACTCACCCCCCCTTTCGGTGGAGCAAAAGGTGGGAGTCAAAAAAAAAAAAAAAAAAAAGAATACTAGAAAGAAAAGAAAATATTTCCAAGATATTAAAAGTTTCCTATTTTAAGAAGTTTTTCCTAGTATTATTCTTTCTTTCATAATTTTCTATCATCCAAATATAGCATTAATGAAGTTTTAATTTAGGTGAAATATGTAGGGGTGACTTAAATGGAATTAGAGGAGTAACTAAAAACATAAGATCACATAATTCATATCTTAAAATTTAATAATCTTCAAATTTTAGTCCAATTTAATATACATTTTTCGGTGAAAATGAAATGTCTATTTAAAAAATTTAAGGGTTTAATATTTCTACTTTTTATTCTAAAAATATTTTTACGCCATACTCACATAGATGTGAGTGGGTTCCACACTTCCACTAATATTTTCTCTCTATTTTATTTATAATAGGACCCACTCACTTATATATGGGTGTAATAGGAAAAAAAAAAAATTGTAACAAAAATAGAAACATTAAACCTAAAATTTAACCAGAATAAAAAATCTTTTCACTCCTTCGGCCGACAAAGAAGAATCTTCTTAAAATCTTTTCAGGCCCCAAGAATCAAGGGAGAAGTGTTTTTTTTTTTTTTTTTGGAGGGTAGTTAATGATAACGACATGGCGACGGGTACGGTTCTGGCGGAGCAGGTTGCCAAACTGAGTTTGGACCGTGTAATCATCAACTACACGGGGCCCATTCTTTTAATGTGGCCGATTGCAAGTGGGCCATTAAGTAACTGAAAGTTTTTGTTGATAGAAAAGTAGAAAACCCTATAAAATAGTCTTTGAAATTTGAAATTCTGAAAAGCTGAGTCCAATATGCAAAAATCCGATTTCATGCCTCTAGAGCCTATAATACAGCCAACTCGCCCGTTAAACAGGGTGGACATTTGTGGCCGGTTTCTTGGCAAAGTGGCAAAATGCCAACTCGAGCCTGCCAGTCTGCCATTTTTTTTTTTTTTTAACTGTCTTTTTTTTTTCACAAAAAAACTATGACTCTATCATCAACTTATCATAAATTAGCGAAATCAAATAGAGACATGGAAACAACAAAGAGGGAAGAAGATGGTAAAAAAGGAAATGAAAGGGAAACAAAAGGAAGGCTTCGGATCGGGCTTTTTGATCAATTTGCTCCTAATTAAAGAGCTAATTACCGAAATGCCCTTGTTTGCAAACATATTCTCAATATACCCTTATTTAGTCGATTACACCTAAACCCCAAGGTGTAATCGACTAAAACGCGGGGCCTTTTTTTTTTTTTTTTTTTTTGAATTTCCCGTGATGTAATCGACTAAGCTACGGTGTTTAGTTAATTACATCGCGACAGAGGGTTTTTTAAAACCCTCAATCGTGGCAACCGAACCCTAATCGACTACCAAACCTCCCCAAACCTTTCCCCCTTTATTTTTTTCACCAAATCCTTGCTGAATCCGTTGGTGGGTTGCAACGAAACTTTAATCTAATGTCATTTGCGTCGATTTCGGTATGTTCGATCTCCATTTTGAATTTCCGCCGTCGTTTTTGCGTTTATGCGAACCCTCATTTGTGTTTTTGCGTTTTGTGCTTTCATTTGGTGGTTTTGTTGTGTATCTTTGATTGATTTGAGTATTTCATTCCTATTTATGGATGAAAATGATGATTGTACATGTGAAAGTGAAAAGATTTACATCAGTAGAGAATTTATTATTATTATTTTTTTTGGACAAATTTCACTTCGGTTTTTCATCAATTTTTGTTGTTGTTGATTGTGTTTTGTTGTTAAAATGATGAATATTTGTTGTTTATACTGATTAATGTTTGTTTATGTCTCTTAGATGTTAATTTTTTTTTGAATAACTCATCTCCTTGAATGTTGGTTGTTTATGTTGATTATGTTTGTTTGTGAAAATGATAAATGTATATGGGAAAGTGACAATGATGAATGTTTCTTGTTTTTTGATGGTTTGTAATGTCCCTTTGTAGGTCGTTGTTGTCATCATGCGTTGTAGAGAAGCTGCTTCTAATATCGGCAATGAGGGTGGGAGGCGGATTAAGCAACAAGCAAGCCGCAGGGCATCCTCCCCTAGGTCACAGTAGCCTGAGCCTGTTGTGGATCTCCCTTTTGGTTATCTGGTTGATAATAATGTAGCAGAGCATGCACGATTCATGGCAAATTTTGCTACCAGACCCATTTGCAAGCCGAAGTCATTAGATATGGCATTCTTTGCGAAGGAGGGATTTGAGATAGTGCCGATGTTGGAGGCTTCCCATTTGAGAGGCTTGGCGGAGATGACTTGTTCCTATTCAAAGGTGAGAGCTTTCTACCATAACCTGAGCTATATAAATGGTGATCTGCAGTCTTGCGTTTGCGGGGTTGACATGTTGGTCACGGCTCCTATCTGGACGGAGTTACTAGGATATGATTTTGATGGGGTGGATACTGTTCAGTATGATGGGGATAGCACTGCACCCATAGAGGGATTTCAATTACATGAGGCTGTGTATGAGGCCAAGAGGTCATAGAGCGATATTTACTGTGGGCCAGCTGACTGTTAATGCACGTATCCTTTACTACGTCATCACCCACATATTGTTCCCTTAGCCTTACAATCATTCGAGGGTGTTGGAGGGTGACATTCCTGTTATATGGGCTATTCGTCATGGCATTCAGGTGAATTGGAGGCACTACATTTGTTGGATGATGTATAAGGCCAAACAAAAGGATAACGCTGCACTCCCATACGCCTATCTGGTTCAAGGGATATTGGAGCATTTTGGTGTTCCTATGCACACTGAGCAAATCGTGAGTCAGAAAACAGGAATGCTAGATTTGGACAGTGTCTATTAGAGCAATGCAAGATCTCCAAGGGGCCAAATGGTGTGTGGCAATACACTAATGTTGAGGAGGAGGTACCTGATGCTGGCCCGGTTCCACCCGTTGTTGCTCCTGAGGTCCATGATGATGATGATGACGATGCTGATATAGAGCACTTTGTTGAGCCGGAGGGTGGATTCTCCACTCGTGATGTCATGCTAGCCATCCATGCTAGCATGAAACAGATGTCCAAGATGGAAATGAAACAGAAAAAGAGGTGTAAGAGCCACATTGAAAAAGAAAAAGAAAGGTGGAGGTGGATGTAGGGTCGGATAACCTACTGATAATGGTTGCACATATAACATCTGAATCCAGTTGTCTATGATCCCGGTCGAGACTCTGGTTCAGGCAGGTGTGATCTTTACCCCACTTACAGACCACCCAACTATTTCCATTCTTGGGGACCATTGCCCTCATATACCAAGAACAACCGTCAGCATGATTTCGACACCTCATCACAAATCTATGCTCATCGCTTTTTTCAACTTTGGCTGTACGATGAGACTTCATGCAATATAATTTCACGGCATGTTGCATTTCAGACTTAGAAGGAAACTGCTGATACAAATATAATGGATCACCTAAATGCCAATCATCTTGCTTGTCATCATTACCATACAACATCTCCATGTCATCATCAGAGTGCGCCCAATTAATGGAGGAAGAGTGCGGGCTTTCATTCCAAAATGTCTCACTCTCAGGCCCTACATTTGTCATCATCACATACATCGTTACTAATGTAGTATATACTATCCTTACCCACTATAGTCTCCACTTTGACAATTAACCGATGAATGCATTGGCTGCCATGTAGCCCCAATTTTTGGTAAATTCTTTTTTTGAGCTCGTTGTACGTAGTGCCCCATTTGATTTTCATCATTTTCATTTTTCCTTCAAATTGAACACCATCGGGACCTTCAAAATGCCTCCCACTATGGTAGATTACAGTAATGTGCGTGTTTGAACTTGAACTCATCCTTCACACCAGAATTTGGCAGCTACAAAAGGGGGGGTTTCAGATTACCAAAAAAAAAAAAAATCTTAACAAAGTGAAACTACAATGATTACATAACAATAATACTTTGAACAAGGTGGGATGGTATTAAACTTTGATGGGTCGCACTAAAACTGAGAAAAGAGAGAGTATTGGGGGGAGGGTTGCATTGTGATAAGAGTTCCATTATGACGCGATTGGGGATTTTAAAAAACCCCTCTGTCGTGATGTAATCGACTAAGCACTGTAGCTTAGTCAATTACATCGCGGGATAATTCAAAAAAAAAAAATGGTCCCGCGTTTTAGTCGATTACACCCGAAAAAAATGGTCCCGCGTTTTAGTCGATTACATTTTCGGGTGTAATCGACTAAACAGGGGCAGATTGATAATATGTTTGCAAACAAGGGCATTTCGGTAATTAGTTATTTAATTAGGGGCAAATTAGTCAAAAAGCCCTTCAGATCGTGTCAAGAATTAAAATATATAGAGAAAAAACTAAGTGAATGCTATACACATTTTCTATATATTTTTTAAAAAAATTAAAATATACATAAATAAATGAATTTACACTCTTAATATCAAAGATACCATCAACCTATTAAAAAAAGAAAAAGAAAAAGAAAAAAGCATTGGTGTGACCATTATTTCAACCTATTAAAAAAGAAAAGAAGCATTGGTGTGACCATTGTTAATTTATAAATCTTTCTCCTGGATAGGGATGGAAATATGTTAGGCCTTCAAAGGATTTACGGTCTAACCTGATTAGAATATGGTAAGGTCTGACCTATTTGATAAAGAGATTAGACTGCAAACCTACTTAAAAGCCTATTTATTTAAATAGGTCAGGTCTTTTTTAAAAGGTCTAGCTTACAAACCTGCAAGCAAGGTAATATGCCAGGTCTTTTTTAAAAGTCTAGTCTACAAACGTACAAACCCAACTTAATTATTTATTTTTTATGTATATGCATGTGCACGCCGTGCTGATGGAGAGAATCAGATCCTCAAATGGAGCCATCTGTCACGGCTTCACCGTGACGAGTCCCACATCGGGTAGGATAAGGAAGGTTTTAGGACATATATAATATAGAGTGTGCCTCTGCTATTAGCTTAAACTTTTAGCACGATGGTTAGTGCTCCCCAAGTTAAATGTGCTCAGCCAAAAAAATCTCAAGAAGAAACACTAGTGTAAAAAAGGGTTTTAAGACCGCCTCATTTACACCAGAGTATCGACTCCCCAGTCTTAAAAGTATGACCGGTGGCAGTTTTGTAAATATAAAGAACTTCTTGGACTGGATCTTTTATTCATAGGCCTTAAATATATTATTCAGATCGGTTAACAAAACAACCGGTCTTTAAAATGTTATTAAAAAAATTGAAATATCAGTTACTTTATAGAGAAATCTCGTACATCTGGACTTATATTTTCTTATATTTTCTGCGGTCAAAAATAATAAGAAAAAATTTAAATATAATGGTCTAAAACTTTTAAGACTGGTTATATATAAAAGATGGTCTTAAAGTTTATACTTTTAAGACCGGATATAAATTGTGGCCAATACAAAATATTGAAAAAAAATTAAATAAAAATTTAATTAATTTTAAGATTGGAGTTTAATAAGACCGGTCTTAAATTTAGACTTTTAAGACCGGCTTTTTAATAATTCTGTCTTAAAATTAAATATTTTAATATCGGACTTAAATTGTGGCCGGTACAAAATATTGAAAAGTTTTAAACAAAAAGTTTATTACTTTTAAGACCGGAGTTTTATAAGGGCCGACCTTAAAGTTTAACTTTTAAGACCATACGTTTTGTATATCTAGTCTTAAAACTAAAGCATCAAATATATCTTCTTCGCACGAAACCTTACCTTACTACTTACGTTGCTCTCTCTGAACTCTGAACCCCTGTTCTTGCTGTGAAACCCCTCTTCCTGTTGCATTACCTCTTGAAAATGAACGGAGAAAACGATTCTTGTCCTGTTCGTTCAACGCCAGTTACTGGTGTGAGTCAGAACGAACCCTCTTCATCTCACAGTGAGCCTCGTAACCGCCCTGCACACCGTGGTAGAAGAGGCACATGAATGAAAGACGTATCCCTAAGTTGGACTTCTAGGTCAAAGCTCGAGATTCAGTTTGATGAAAATTTGGAACCTTTCGGTCCTAATAAAACGAAACATAATAGTTTTGTTGGCTATCTAGCACGCAACAAGGTTAGCATCTTGACAGATGAGTGGAAAAATGTCGATGATGCCACAGTAAAGAATATTATTTGGGACACTATCTGGCTTACATACACTGTTCCTGACAGTCAAAAGTTGAAAGACAAGACATTGTCATATTGTACTGATCGGTGGAGGAAGTTTAAGACCTATCTAGCTAACAACTATGTTTTTGCCGAGGTTCCAGCTGGTCAGCCTCGCCTTAATCCTTGGGACTAGTACACATTTCTTGATGAACATATTTGGCAACAATTTGTTCAGCTATGGACCACTCCTGAAGCTTTGGTGAGTTTATATTTAGTTTTGTTTGCCCTTTTTTTTTTTGCTTATTAACTTGTGCGGATATGTGAATGTTATTGTGCTCATCTAATCATGTTAGTTAGATTGTTTGGTGTGTGAATAGAAGTATACATTTCCATCCTTTGTCCTGCATCAGAGGAGCATGTCTTATTTCTATGCAAGTCTAATATGTAAACCGTGAAAAGGTAAAATACTAAGTAGGTAATTAGGGAAATAATAATGGCATAAGAGTCAAGCCATTATTATAGTCTTAGTTCTGTTATAATTGGTAGTGGTTAGACATTGTTGTTAGTTAGTTATTATGTTAACTGTGTAAAGGTTTCAGTGCAAGCTGTTATTGGGCCTTAAGAGTCAAGTCTCTAACTATATATAAGAGGTTAGACTAATATGTGTAAGAACCAGTTATGATGAATGAATGAATTGATTGAGTTGGCAATAGTTCTATATCTCCCTTTCCTCTGTTTCTCCCAATTTCTTCTACAATTCTACATCTTCGTTAAATAAAATGTTGAAACTTGATGAAGTGAACTTGACTAGTGTTTGAGGTTCATATCAAGCAGAAGTTCTTAATTTCTGTTAGTGAGATGGTTGGAATTCATAATTAATAGTTATTTTTAATTCTTATTCACAAAAAAGAAGGGAACAAGCATAAGAGATCGGGAGAAAGAATGATTGTCTGCATAGGGCTTCTCGTGGTGGATATGAAAAGGCCGAAAAAGATTTGATGGAGGCCAAGCGGAAGAGATTGGAAGATGAAGCTGAATCCAATCCTTCTGCGATACATGATCTGTCATCTCCAATACGTCGCGAGGAGTTATAGTTATATATTCGATAAAAGCCAAGCGACACTTACACGAGTGAACAAACTCATCTAGTTACTGAAAGAATTGTAAGTATCGTTATTGTTATTTTTTAGTTACTAAACATGTTTCATTACTAAGCTTCTCGTTATCTGTATCTTACAGGAAGATCTTAAAAAGAAAGAAGCAGAAGGGTCTTTCGTGTCAGACGGGAGGAATGGTGTTCTGACTGTTGTGAGCAGAAAAAAGATCACTCAGGGCGTGTAAGGGGGATTGGAGGACAGGTAGGCCTGAAGCAATACTTTGGTAAATCCAAATGCCATAAACAAAGTATGGTTACCCGAGAGGAGATGGAACATACGCTAGCCAAATTAAGTAAGGAAGCAGCGGCTAAATAAGCTTCATTAACTGCAATGTTTCAATCCTAGATGAGCAAGATGAAGGAGGACATGGATAAAATGATGCTACTTTTGAACTCTCGTCCAAAGACTAGTGTTCCCTTCACACATTCACCTATACCTATGCAGCAGAGCACTAAATGGAGCTGCATTGTTAGACAGTCAGAGCAACCTTGTGACCTGTATGTGGCAGAACCTCATAGACGATTAGTTGCAAAAGGGATCGTCCACAACTTGAGATCAACTGTACACCACTAACAAATGGCTGATGATGAAGTCAGAGTGTCAGTTGAAAAGGTGATCATTGATGCACCTCTCTCTCTCTCCCAACTGATCAGCTGAAGGTTGTGAGTGATACTAAGGGAACCTTCATCTCTTGGCCAGTGAAGCTTGCACATGTCTCTACTCCTCCTGAAGCTTCATCCCCTACTGACAGGCTAAGTTGACTACCAAGGAAAAAATATTCGATATGGTATCCAATGGATATTTTAAAGATAAATCGTGGTCTGTCAATGAAGTGGTAGGCCTTGCTGATATGCAACCGGTTTTCATTAACCCCAATGAGTTAACGTCCTGCTGCTTCTTGGAAAGGAGCTTACTAATGCAATTATTCAAATGTTTATAAAGTATCTTCTTCTATGAGTATATAATTTAAATGCATCATTTAGACACACATACATATGTACTAATTCCCTGATGTCATTATTGTAGGTTCATGCATGATGAATTGGAACAACAGGGTAGAAGCAAAAATTTTGGATTCTTGTGCCCAAACTATGCAAGTACAACACCCTTGGTGGAGAGACAACAGTACATATCAACAAGGATGTGTGAAGTGGTCAAAAAGGTGTACTTGTTTCCATACTACCATAGGTACATATCACAATTCTTGTCTGCAATTCACTTAATTTTGTTACATATATCACTGAGTACTTGTCTGATGTGAATTTTTAGCCACCACTAGCAGTTGGTCCTTATGTGCATGGAGGACCATACAGTGGTCTTCTTATGCTCCACTCACAGCAGTCCAGGGCCTACGTTGAAGTAGACTATGAACGAGTAAGCATGTCATTTTGATTGTCTTATTGAAATCTCTGCTGTGAATTTTCAATGACCATTATTGATAAATTTGTGATTTTGATGATAGTGCCATGAGGACCTTCCAAATCCAGGTAAATGAAAAGCATACATATGATGCCAAAGATCCTAAATGTCTCTGTCCCAAGGTTAGTACATATTTGTACACTGGCACACTGCCTTGTGAACTTGGTCAGTAAGCTATATATATTTCTTGTTCTTTTTAGACCCGTCGGCAACCAAAGGGGTCCAACTTATGTGGCTTGTACGTCTTGAAACACATATATGATATTATCATCCAAGGAAGGATTAAATTCACTGCAAAGGTAAATGTATTTGATGTTACATATTATGGCTGAATTCAGTTTTTGGCTTAATGTTACATATGGAATATGCACCCAAGTTAATTCAGTTTCTGTCTTTGATGTTACAGAGGTTTGCCTGTGTTGATCCCTTTTCTGATGATGATATCGAGCACATACGCAAAGTGTTTTGTGAATATCTGTATGACCTCTTAAAGTCATAACAACAATTAATGTTCGAAATTCATTTGTAAATAAATGCTGTAGCAACAATAATCTTCTGTAAATGAACAATTGCACAATTTGCGTAATTCAATAATTAAATTTGTTTATTTTTTCGAACAATTTTCTTGTGTCCATCTTGGGTTGCTGAATTAATGTATTGGATGGTGGATAAAGCTATTTAGTGCTTGTACCTTGAGGACAGAATGTTGTAAATGAGCAATATGAGTCTCTGAAAAGTCTTCGTGACTTTTAGGACCGCATATTTTTTTAAGATCTAGTCCTAAAAATCTTCATTTAATTTTTAAAAATATGGCGAGACTTTTAGGACCATATATTTGTTTAATGCTGGTCCTAAAAGTCTTCGTTCAATTCTAAAAAACATGGTGAGCCTTTTAGGACCGTATATTTGTAAAAGGTCCGGTCCTAAAAGTCTTCGTTTAATTTAAAAAATATGGCGAGCCTTTTAGGACTGTAAATTTGTTGAAGTCCGGTCCTAAAAGTCTTTGTTAAATTTTTAAAAATATGGCAAGGCTTTTAGGACCGTATATTTGTTAAAAGTCCGATTCTAAAAGTCTTCGTTTAATTTTTAAAAATATGGTGAGGCTTTTAGGACCGTATATTTGTTAAACGTCCGGTCCTAAAAGTCATCTTTTAAGTTTAACAAATATGGCAAGGCTTTTAGGACCGTATATTTATCAAACGACCGGTCTTAAAACTCTTCGTTTAAATGTAAAATAATAGTGATCCGCTTTCAAACAATGCATTGGGGTTCAATACAACTGAGGTTCTGCTGAAGGTAGGTCCCTCATTGTCGTCGTTTTTACCTCTCCAGATGTTAAGCAGCATTATAGGTCTCCCTTTTCTCTGTCTTTTTTCTTTTTGTTGGAAAAAAAGGAAGATAATGAAAAGGACACTGAAAATGATCAAATATGGGCGAGGTAAAACCGACGACAACGACGGTCCAACCTTGAGAAGAATTGTCACTGTATTTGTTTGTATTTGTTCGAATAAGGTAAACTATGTTTTTTTTTTTGGTATGGCCTTAATGTTGTATTTTGCAAATTTTTAATGTTGATCACACACGAGGACAATATTTTGTTTGTTTCCTTTTTGTCAAAAAAAAGGAAGATAATGAAAAGGACAATGCGATAGAAGATGGGAACTAAAACTTTTATTCATTATTATTTTTTTATGCTCTGCGGAAGGGGCAGCAGTACCACAGACGAAAAAAACATAAAACATCAATCCTCCTCATCGTTGTCGAAGGGGAGGGGGTCGAAGGCATCGTCTTTGGAAGGATAGTACTCCACGTCATTTGCGTGGAGTACCATGTTCAACTTGTTGACGGTATGAACAAGATGAAACAATTGGCCCAAGCGTCGGTCGATGTGATTGACGCGGGCCACCATGTGCTCCATTATCTGGTAGAAAGAAGGATTCAGAGGCAGCGGAGGAGGGCGAGGAGGTCCAAGAGGAGGAGGAGGAAAAGGAGGACCTGGTGGAGCAGCCATTACGGTGGAGGCTAGGCAATAGAGGAGGCCGTGGAGGTTGTAGAAGTGATGGAGAAGAATGTGAAGAAAGTAAAGTAACAACGGGTTTAAATAGAGAACTCATCTTGAAGAACATGAAACACCGAAAACTTTAATGAGGGGACGCATAGTTCCTCAGAATACGAGGAGACGCATAGGAGGGAAGTTTATCTGGAAGCCGAAGAGACTCTGAATCATTCATTTGAACCAAGTGAAAGGATACAACTCTGTCATCTGAGTAATTTGATAAGAATGAACTTTTAATACCGGATATTGTAAAAGATCCGTTCTTAAAAGTAATATTTTTTAAGAAAAAATTCTTAATTTTTCTTTAAAAAATTGAATTGAAAAAAGAAATGAATTTTAGGACCGGATACAAGATAAAAGGTCGGTCTTAAAAGTAATTGAATTGATTGAAAAAATAAATAAAAGAAATTTAGGACAGGATATATGATAATAGGATAGTCTTAAAAGTAATTGAATTGAAAAAAAAATAAACTTTTAGGACCGGATATATTATAAAAAGTCGATCTTAAAAATAATTGAATTGAAAAAAATAATAGACTTGTAGGACCGGATATTTCAAAATACGCTCTTAAAGTAGAAACATTAAATTCATTTACACCAATTGAATCTCATTCATTCTCACAATCAATTGCGTATCTCTATGCTCTTATTAACTCCTCATACTACCTCTCTGCCATTATTAATTAACTCCTCACACTACCTCTTTGCCTTTATTAACTCCTCACTACCTCCTAACTCCTCACTACTTAGCTCTCTGCCCCAACTGCTCAAACTATGGTTAGATACAAGATAACCACTCGAAGGGGTACTCCTGAAGCTCGTTCCATCCTTAGATCGTTATACGGGGCGCCTCAAGCGAGAGTGCATTATATTGTGATAGAAGAGTCTTGGGTCGTTGGACCCATTGTTATTTTGGATGATAAAGATATTGCCGCACCCCCCTCCATCCTTCTACCAATGTTCCCCAACCTCCTGGTCCCAACAACCCTATCTATGCTAAGTTCCTCCATCTTCTTATTTCAGATGATGAAGAGATTGCCAGCCCCCTCCAGCCTTCAGACCATGAAGAGGTTCCCGCTCCCCCTCTCCAACCTCTTGGCCCCAGCGTGCCTACCGCTGACCCCTCTCCTCTTTCCTCTAATGATGCATTGTGGCTGATGCGAATAAGACAGGAACTTGCCGATCTCCGGCGGGAAGTTAATGATGCTCACGCCGATATCGCCAAGGCATTAGAGGATAATAAGCTTTAGGGTGTTTAATCAAACTCTTGTCATTGATAATGTTTAGTTTGTTTTTCTTTTTTCTTATGTACATGCATATTCTCCAGTAATGTATGAAGCATTAAGAACTAAGCTTATGTCTTTTTTTTTTGTTCATATTCTCCAGTAATTAAAGAAGTTTATTCTCCAGTTTTCCTTTATTTTATTCATTCAATTGCTGCTGCGCTCGCCAAAGCCAATCCTCTTTTTTTTTTGGTTTGGTTAATAAATGAGGACCTTTAGGACCGGATACTTTATAAGTAACTGGTCTAAAAAGTATTTGACTTTTAGGATTGGATATTTTATAAAACTCCGATCTTAAAATTAAATGAATATAGGACCGGAGGCTTCTAAACCTCTGGTCTTAAAAATTAAATTAATAAAATGTTTATCTTTAGGACCGGATACTTTATAATTAATCGGTCTTAATAAAATTCAAAATGCTAAAATTTCCCTCTCTGAACTTCTCTTGTCGCATCGAAAGTGATAACTCAAGTTTTGTCTCCAGTGTTTGTGTGTTGCTTCGTCATTGGTTCACGTTGCTCTCTCTACAATCACTTTACGGTTCCTCGCTTAAGCGTTTATAGACCAAGCTGTAAGAGGTGTTTCGGTTATATTTTTATGATTTTCCTGCTTATCATTTTGGGTTTTTCATGGTTGAACGAAATCGATGAAATGTTCTTGTGGGTTCCTCTGTTGTTAATGAATATTGTATTTTGAAGATCATATTTGCACTTTAGACCTACCCAACTGACCAACAAGTGTTTTTAGGCTACTCTTGCTGTCTGCAATATCAATGTTCGTGGTTGGAGAAGAAAGACTCAGCAAACGCATTTGAATTTATATGCTACAAGTGAGTCCACAAGACCTTCATGCGGTGTATTTAATTTCCTCGTCATGCATTTATTTTGCTTCTTAGATTCATTGTGATGCATTTATGACCAAAAGTGATTCTTTGTTATGCATTTAATGGGCAAGTGTCTCCGTAAATAAAAGAAAAAAGAAAAAGACATAACCGACATTGAGCATATATATGCATTTGAAGTTGATTTATTTTATATGCAAATTTCAATTTTTTTTTGGATTATGTATGTTAAATCTTTTCATCTATAGGAATTCTACTATGGATCACAGTTGGATAAATGCTTTACGGACGAGTGTTGAATATCAGATTGGGTCAGGGAATTTATAGAATTTGCTAAACAAAATGCCCATGATGATAGTAGGAAGTTTTCTTGCCCTGGTGTAAAATGTTTGAATGAGAGGCGACTAAGTCCTAAAGTTATACACTCACATTTAATTTGTGACAGATTTTGTTAGACCTATATAGTATGGGTATGGCATGGTGAAAAAATGCCAAGTGGGTCTCAACATGGGGAAGTGGCCTTTGATGACAATGACACGGATATGGATGATCACATAGAGGACATTATTCGTGACGTAAGAGAAGAGGCTTTTGAGCAATTACATGCATATGGTAATATGTGCAGTGATGTAGAGACGCCTCTATACCCTGGGTGTAAAAAATACCAATTGTTGAACGCTGTATTGAAATTGGTAAGCTTGAAGGCACGTCATGGATGGAGCGACAAGAGTTTTTCTGAAATACTTGAGGCTTTTAAGGACATGCTTCCGGATGATATTGTGTTGCCGCATCAATACTATGATGCTAAGAAAATACTTTGTCCACTGGGGATGGAGTACAAAAAGATCCATGCATGCCCGAATGATTGCATATTGTATAGAAAAGAGTTCGAAGAGAAGTAGAATTGTTTGATATGTGAAACCCCAAGGTACAAGTCAAATAAGAGGCTTACAAAAGTGTTATGGTATCTTCCAATCATACCAAGGTTCAAGCGGTTGTTTGCTAATGAAAAAGATGCAAAAAATTTGAGGTAGCATGCAGATGAGAGGATTTCTGATGGAAAGCTTCGACATCCGGCTCATTCTTCCCAATGGAAGAAAATCGATCACTTATTTCCTAATTTCGGCGAAGAACCTAGGAACCTTAGGCTTGCTCTTAGCACGGATGACATGAATCCTTATGGTAGCATTAGCAGCATACATAGTTCATGGCTTGTACTCCTAATTATTTACAACTCATCTCCTATGTTATGCATGAAAAGAAAGTACATCATGCTATCTATGTTGATTTTAGGACCGAAACAACCTGGAAATGACATTGATATTTACCTTGAGCCCTTGATCAAAGACTTCAAGGAGTTGTGGGAAGAATGTATCGATGTTTTTGACTCTTTCAAGAAGGAAGCTTTTAAATTGCAAACTATGATATTCTGTACTATAAATGACTTCTCACCATATGGTAACTTGTCAGGGTATAGTGTAAAAGGCCATAAAGCATGTCCAATATGTGAAGAAGGCACAAGCTACCATCAACTTCAACATGGAAGAAAGACGGTTTATCTTCGACATAGGAGATTTCTTAGAGGGGGCCACCCATATCGTCGATTAAAGAAAGCCTTTTTTGGTGGCCAAGAGTATGAAGATGCTCCAGTGGCATTGACTGGGGAGCAAGTTTATGAAAAGGTGAAAAGTATCAGTGTCATCTTCGGTAAGACTACAAAGAATAGAAAAGAAACAAATATATGGAAAAAGAGATATGTATTCTTTGATCTTCCATATTGGCACAATCTTGATGTAAGATACTGTATTGATATCATACATGTGGAGAAAAACGTATGTGATAGTATTGTTGACACGCTTCTCAACATACAAGGTAGTTCAAAGGATGGTTTGAAGGCAAGATTGGATTTGCAAGCAATGGGAATACACGAAGACTTACATCCAATGCCATATGGTAAGAGAACTTATTGTCCCTTAGCTTCTCATACTTTGTCTAAGGATGAGAAACAAAGTTTTTGTGAGTGTTTACATGGCACAAAAGTTCCCTTGGGGTATTCTTCAAATTTTAAGAGGCTTGTTTCGATGAAGGACTTGAAATTAGTAGGACAAAAGTCTCATGATTGTCATGTCTTAATGCAACAGCTACTCCCAGTAGCTTTTTGAGGCATTGCTAAATATGATCTTCAACACATTTTGACTAAACTTTGTTTCTTCTTCAATGTGGTTTGTAGTAAATTTTTCGAGATTAAAAAGTTGGATGAATTGGAAAATGAAGGATATCTTATCTTGTGCCAGCTTGAGAAACTTTTTCTTCCTACATTTTCTTACATCATGGTTCATCTAATTGTTCATCTAGTAAGAGAGATAAAGTTGTGCGGCCCTATCCATTTACGATGGATGTACCCAATTGAAAGATCTATAAAATTTCTAAAAGGGTATGTGAAGAACGATATCGGCGAAGCATCAATTGTTTAGAAATATGTTTACAAGAAGCCATAGAATTTTGTCAAAATTATTTGGCCAAAGTAAGACATATTGGGTTTCCTAAATGTCAGCATGCTGAAAGGGGTATACGAGGGGCTTCGTAAAGAGTGTGGATCCTGATGAATTGTCACAAGTCCACTTATACATTTTGAATAATGTTGATGAAGTTCAAGCCAGCATAGATGCACATAAAGAAGCTGTAAGGAAAGAAAACCATCGAATGACCGAATAAAGGTTGATTAAGGAGCATAACAGAACTTTTGCAAACTAGTTCAAACAAAAGATCGAGGAAGAGGAATGTGTTTCTAATACACTCAAATGATTAGCACGTGGTCCTGAGGTTGATGTCATAAGTTGGAATTCGTATGTGATCAATGGTTATACATTTTACACGAAGTCCCTAGATGATAGGAGCACCATCCAGAACAATGGTGTTATGTTAGAGGCTGCATCTATGCACTTCTCCAGTTCAAAAGACAAGAGGCTTAAATTGGCAGTCATGCCTTATTATGGAGTTATTGAAGAGATTTGGGAGGTGAACTATGTTGAAATTAGATTTCCCATTTTCAAATGCAAGTGAGTTAATGTCAATAATGTTGTTCGGATCGATCAGCTAGGATTTACATTAGTCGATATCAATGGTATAAGTTTTGGAGATGAACCTTTTATTATGGCAGATCAGGTGAAATAAGTGTTCTATGTCACCGATTTGCAAGGAAAAATGGTCATTGATATTGATGAGGAAATTCGTTCAAATTATGGTCTTCCTGAGAGTACTCCTTTTTCAAGGGTTCTACCGGACATGAACAAAGAAGATGAAGCGGATAATGAACCCGGCATAAGAAATGATCATCATGAAGGGATATGGGCGGATATCGCTTTATAAAAGAGATAATTCATAAGGTAATACTCATATGCCGAATTCTTTGAAAACTTTAAGGTTTTAACTATATTCCTTCTATATTTTTAAACAATGTCACTAACTGTGAAGCTTTTGTTCTTGTTTTATTTTTACGGCAGGATCCGAATGAAAGGGGCATGTTATAAAAGAGGATATCATGTTACGTTGTTCAGTGGGAATCAGATGAAGGCCTGGTGAATATTATATTGGACATGTATGTTGATTGATGTGTTGTATTTGTAACTCATTGTACTTGTAAGTTATCTTATTATATATATTCATTTAGGTGTTGTACCATAGTATAATCATTAAGAGGTCACATAACTCATGGTGAATAATATTTGTATTCTTTTCCCAATTCAATTTATTCATAATGGATTGTTCATAGCTTGTAGCTTAAAGTATTGAATTTTATGTGTTGGATCGGGTGGTGGATTTGTGTATATATATTATCAGGAAGAACAGAACATGAAAAAATTCAGGAAAATTTAAACCGGAAATAAATACGCCGGTCTTAAAAGTTCAAATTTTAAGATCGGATGTATTTATATGTCCGGTCTGAAAAGTCATACTTTAAAACAGGTGTACATATTAATCCGTCGGGTCTAAAAATTTTAATTTTTAAGACCAGATATATTGATTATCTGGACTTAAAAGTCGGTCTTTTAAGACCGGTCTAATTAGTCATCTGGTCTTTGAAGTCGGTATTTGTTAGATCGGATTTTTTTGTCCGGTCTTAAAAGTTGAGTTTTAGGACAAAATAAAATATATATTAGGTCTATATAGTACGACTTTTAAGACCTAATGTTTTAAATGTCCTCTCTAAAAATATTTCTTTAAGACCGATTCAAGTCTAGTCTTAAAAGTTATAGACTTTTAAGACCACAAGCTAAACAAGACCTATCACTTCTGGTCCGATCTTACGATCTTAAAAGCCTTTTTTTATCCGATCTTAAAAGCTTTTTTTTTGGGCCTTGATACCCCCCCCCCCCCCCAAGTTTTTCAGGAACCTAGGTGGAATAACTTTTTTTTTTTTTTTTTTTTGGACAAAAAATTATGATATAGATAAATAATTTTACCTTTTATTTATTATTATGTATATTAAATAAGGATAAAATTATAAAATTGTTAACTTTTAACGCAAACTCACCCCATGTCTCGGTGGAGCAAAAAGTGGGAGTCAAATAAGAAAGATTGAATACTAAGAAGAAAATCTTTCCAAAATATTAAAAGTTACTAGTTTAGAAGTTTTTCCTCGTATTATTCTTTCTTTCATAATTTTCTATCACCCAAATATGGTATTAATGAAGTCTTAATTTATATGAAATATGTAGGGTTGACTTATAAATAAAACTTCAGAAGTAACTAAAACATAAGATCACATCGTCCTTATCTTAAAATTTAATAGTCTTCAAATTTTAGTCCAATTTAATATACATTTCAGTTGAAAATGAAATGTCCATTTAAAAATTTAATAAGGGAAAAAAAAAAGAATATTTTCACTTTTTTTTTTTTTTTGCCAACAATGAAGGGGAACGGCTTCAGTCCTCTGCGCCTAAGATCCTCTGCCATCCTCTTCCTGGAACGGCGTCGTTTTGACGCCAAATTGGTAGTTGATCTCCTTTTTTTAAAAAAAAAAAAATTAGGGTAGTAAAAAGATACTCCGGGATAATGACCGGTGCTGAAAAAAATCTGACAAGTACTTTATGATCTTAAAAAATATATTTCAAGATTTTGAAAAATATTTTAAGGTACTAAATGGTACTCAAAAGATCTTGCATATATCGAGGATCTTGGCTTGGTATTAAAAAAATACTTTAGGATCTTGAAAAATTATTTTAGGATATATTTTAGGATAATATATCTCCTAAAATAATTTTTCAATCAAATGATTTTTTTAGTATCACCAATATCCCGGTATCATGCGGCTCTTTTTGAGCAGCTTAGTAACCTAAAATATTTTTTCAACATCCTAAAATAATTTTTCAAGATTATGAAGTTTTTTTTTAGTACCAGTCAATATCCTAAAGTATCTTTTTACTACCCTAATTTTTTTTTTTTTTTTTAAAAAAAGGAGATCAGCTATCAATTTGGGGTCAAAACGACGCCGTTCCAGAAAGAGGATGGCAAAGGACCTTAGGCGCAGAGGACTGAAGCCGTTCCCACAATGAAGAGTCTTATTTAGGTAAATAAAGGAGGGGGAAAAGGAAAATCTTTTCAGGCGCCAGGAATCAAGGGAGAAGTGTTTTTTCCCCCTGCTGGTGGGGAATAATTAATGATAACGACGTGGCGACGTGTACGGTGCCGGTTTAGCAAGTTGCCAAACTGAATTTGGACCGTGAAATCATCAACGACGCAGGGCCCATTCTTTCAATGCGGCTGTTTACAAGTTGGCCGTTTAGTTACTGAATTTTTTGTTTATAGAAAAGTAGAAAACCCTATAAAATATAATTTCAAATTTGAACTTGTAAAAAGCTGACTCCAGTCGAATATGCAAAAACCCTGTAATACAGGCCAACTCGCCCGTTAAACAAGAGAAACCTTTGTGGTCCTTGACAAACTGGCAAAATGACGACCCGAACCTGCTAGTTTGCCAATTATTATTTTTTTAAAAAAAAATCTGTCCTCTTGTTTTTTTGTTTTTTTTTTTCCAATAAAAAAACTACAACTTTATCATCAATTGCAAGGGTGAAATTGGGGGGCCCAAACATTTCCGTTCTCTAGTGTATGTGTGGGGTTACAATGTGTGCTTTTCCTTTCTCGTGAGTCACGTTGTCCAGCCCACAAATACCATTTTTGTTTTCTGGCATATAATACTTTCTCCTAGGTTAATTATAGGAATACATTTTAGAGTTTATTTTGATCATAATTATAAGAACAAGTTTTAATTTTTGTCATTTTTAGTATAATACCCCTATTTAAAATATCATTAATTAATTATAACTTTTGTAACTTTGAAGATGTAATTTGTGATAGATGTTGAATATGAATAAATCATATAAATTATATTTTATTGTTAGATAAAATTATTGATTTTTCATATAAGCTCGAAACTCTTAAAGGCGTAATGAGGTAGATAGAAAAATTAAAGTATTACGAACTGATGATGCATGGATTCGTAAAAATGGATCGGATCAATTTAAATAGTTGAATGAAAGAAGGAGATAATTATTAAAGAAGTAGACAATAATAAACGATTCCCTACAGTGGGCAACAGAATGAGATTGTTATTCAGCTAATTTTGCCTTGATGTAATTTTCAATTTTAAGCAGGGGTATTTTCAGAAAATAATTATAATTAACTAATTTAACTTCTCTCCTTAATCTCTCCAAATTCTGATAAATAGTTCCCATAATTAAGACCGGAGGAGTAATTCAAAGATACCCTAACCTAGCATGTCTTGAACAAAATGAGTAGCAGAGCATTGAATTTATGGGACAAGGGTTTTATTTGTCCTGGAAGTTTTCGCTCAGGAGCACTTAGCGCCCAAAAGCTTTTTTTGGAGGAAAATTGCCCCAAAAGTTTAAAAACGTAGCAATCTTGCCCTTCCGGGTAATCTTCTTGTTAATTTGTTGCTCCGGTTTGTAAATTTTCGGGGTAAAGTTGCTTCTAAAAAAACTTCCATGCCAAAATTGCTCCTAAAAACTTTCGGGATAAAATTGCTCTATTTTGTTAACTTCCGTGGCAATTTTGGTCAAAAAAAAAATCTCCAGTCTTTGAGTCCTCCTAAGCGAAAACTTCGGGACAAATAAAACCCTTATCCCTTGAATTTATTTCCTTTTCGTACTTTCCCCCCAAATAATGATATCCTTGCTGTGGTGGCAAAAAGGCTCAATTAAATTCACATTCTTTTAATCAATAGTAATAAAGTTAATATTGCCAAGATTATGAAGGATTGGCAAGAACGAGGATTACAATTAGATAAGGCTTAATTAAGTTCCCATTCTTTCTCCGCAATTAGACAATTGCCAAGAACGAGGCTTTAATATGAGCAATTAGCTGAGAAATTCTCACTATTCCAGCTTTTACAACAACTATTGAAAGATCTTTTTTCTTTATGAAGATAATCAAGAATAGGCTTTGAAATAAAGCGGAAGACCAATTTCTTGATGATTCTTTAATTACATTTATTGAAAAAAATATTTGTTTTGAGTTTTAGTACAGATTCAATAATAGATAAGTTTAACAATATAAAAATACATTGAGTAATAAGAGTCAAGTGAAGTGATTTTAATTTTTGTAAAAGATTTCTTTCAATTTTTTTGCATATTAGATCTATATTATATTTCAAATATTTTTATTTATGATATAATATTTTTTATTTTCACCATGTCATTAAAATTCTTGGCTCCGCCACCGATCAGTTAATCATACATTAGCAAAATGAAATAGAGACATTGAAACAATAAAGAGGGAAGACTACAGTAAAGAAGGCAATGAGAGGGAAATAAAAGAAAGGCTTCGCGTCCTATCCAGAATTAAAATATATAAAGAAAACACTCAATGAATGCTATACACATTTACTATATTTAAAAGAATTAAATTAAAAATATACATAGATAAATGAATATACACTCTTAATATCAAAGATACCATCAACCTATTAAAAAAAAAAAAAAAAAAGCACTTGTGGGACCATCGTTAATTTATAAATCTTTCTTCAACCCTTGAATAGTGATAGAAATATGTCAGGCCTTTAAAAGGGTTTATGGTCTAACCGATTAGAATATGGTAAGTTCTGGCCTATTTAATAAAGAGGTTAGGATCAGAACCTACTTAAAGGCCTACTTATTTAAATAAATTAGGTTTTTTTAAAGGTCTAGCCTACAAACCCGCAAGTCCGCTCGTTTATGTGTGTGTGTGTTACATAATATCATTGGTATAAAAAAGCCTTTTAAGACCAGAAGAAAAAGACATCGTAAGATTGGGTCTGCGATCGGTCTTCTTACAGGCGGTCTTAAAAGTCTGTAACTTTTAAGGCCGGATGCGAACAGGTCTTAAAGATATTTTTTTGACCAGATAATAAAAATATTAGGTCTTAAAAGTCGTACTATACAAACCGATATATATATTTTTTGGGTCTTAAAACTCAACTTTTAAGACCAGAAAATAAATAGGCTGGTCTAAAAAGACTGACTTTTTAAGACCGGACAAAAAAACACTCTGGTCTAAAAATACGACTTTTAAGACTGGACAAATAATTAAACCAGTCTTAAATTCTGACTTTTAAGACCGGATTAATAAATACATGCGGTCTTAAAATTTTAACTTTTTAAACCAAACTAATAAATACATTGTTCTTAAAAGTACTGATTTTTATGACCGGACTAATAAATACATACGGTCTTAAAATTTGAACATTTTAGAGCGGCATATTTATTTCCTGTCTAAATTTTCTCGAATTTTTTTCCTGTTATGTTCTTCCTCACACATCTAAAACTCAATCCAGCATCTAAAAGACAGTACTTTAAGCTACAAACTATGAACACTCCATTATGAATAAATTGAATTGGAAATTAATACAAATATTATTCACCATGAGTTATATGGCCTCTTAATGAATATACTATAGCAGTACAACACCTAAGTGAATATATACAATAAGATAAGTTACAAATACAATGAGTTACAAAGCAGCACCTAAATGAACATACATGCCCAATTCATCATGCCTTCATCAGATTCCCACCTAAGAATGTAACATCCTCTTTTATAACATGCCCCTTTCGATCAGATTGTGCCACAAAAATAAAAATAAGAACAAAAGCTTCACAATCAGTGACATTGTTTAAGAACATAAGAAAGAATATAGTTAAAACCTTAAAGTTTTCAAAGAATTCTGATATGAATATTATCTTATGAATTATCTCTTTTATAAAAGGATATCCTCCCATATCCCTTCATGATGATTGTTTCTTATGTTGGGTTTATTATCTACTTCATCTTCTTCGCTTCATGTTCGGTAAACCCCTTGAAAAATGAGTACTCTCAGGAAGGCTATAATTTGAATGAATTTCCTCATCAATATCAATGACCCTTTTTCCTTATAGAGCTACAAATCACATTTTATTTTCCTGATCGGTGATATAGAACACTTGTTTCACCTGTTTTGCCATATTAAAAGGTTCATCTCCAAAACTTCTACTTGTTGATATGGACTAATGTAAATCTTAGTCGATCAATCAATACCATTATTGACATTAACCCACTTACATTTGAGAATGAGAAATTTAATTTTAACATAATCCACCTCCCAAATCTTGTCAATAACTCGATAATAAGGGATGACTGTCAATTTAGGCTTCTTGCCTCAACCTCTAACATAATACCACTATTCTGGATGGTGCTCTTATCATCTAGGGACTTCATGTAAAATGTATAACTATTGATCACATATGAATTCCTAGTTATGACATCAACCTCAGGATCACGTGCTAACCATTTTATTATATCAGAAACACATTCCTCTCCCTCGACCTTTTGTTTAAATCAGTTTGCAAAAGTTTTGTTATCTTCCTTAATTAACCTTTGTTCAGTCATTCGAGTATTTTCTTTCCTTACAACTTCTTTATGTGAACTTATGTATAAGTGGACTTGTGACAATTCATCAGATCCACACTCTTGACCGAAGCCCTTTATCTACCCCCTTTAGCATGCTGACGTTTAGGAAGCCCAATATGTCTTACTTTGGCCAAATAATTGATGCTTAAAGCTCGGTATGCGTTATTCGCATACCCTTTTAGAAATTTCATAGATCTTTCAATTGGGTACATCTATCGTAAATGGATAGGGCCACACAACTTTATCCCCCTCACTAGATGAACTATGATGTCAAAAAATGTAGGAAGAAAAAGCTTCTCTAGTTGGCACAAGATAAGATATCCTTCATTTTTCAATTCATCCAACTTTTTAATATTGAAAACTTTACTACAAACCGCATTGAAGAAGAAACAAATTCTAGTCAAAATGTGGTGAAGATCATATTCGACAATGCCTCGAATAGCTACTAGGAGTAGTCAAGCCGTTGCATTAATACGTGACAATCATGAGACTTCGGCCTTCTAATTTCAAGTCCTTCATCGATTCAAGCATCTTAAAATTTGAAGAATACCTCGAGAGAACTTTTGTGCCATGTAAACACTCACAAAACTTCTTTTCTCATCCTTAGACAAAGTATGAGAAGCTGGGGGGACAGGCCTTGGATGTAAATCTTCACGTATCCTATTGATCTTGCCTTTCTACCATCCTTGAAACTACCTTGTATGTTGAGAAGCATGCCAACAATACTATCACATAGGTTTTTCTCCACATACATGACATCAATATAGTGTCTTACGTCAAGATTGCGCTAATATGGAAGATCGAAGAAACAGATCTTTTTTTGCATATATTTGTTTCTTTTCTACTCTTTGCAGTCTTACCGAAGATGATACTGATATTTTTCACCTTTTCATAAAATTGCTCCCCAATCAATGCCACCGAAGCATCTTCATACTCTTGGCCACCAAAAAAAAGATTTCTTTAATCGACAATATGGGTGGCCTAGTCTAAGAAATCTCTTATGTCCAAGATAAACTCTCTTTCTTCCATGTTGAAGTTGATGGTAGCATGTGCCTTCTTCAAAAACCAGACATGCTTTATGGCCTTTTACACTACACCCTGACAAGTTACCATATGCTTGGAAGTTGTTTATAGTACAAAATATCATGGCTCGCATTTTAAAACCCTTCTTTTTGAAAGAGTAAAAAACATCGACACCTTCTTCCCACAACTCTTTTAAGTCTTCAATTAAGGGCTCAAGGTAAACATCAATGTCATTTCTGTAATGTTTCGGTCCAAAAATCAACGTAGACAACATGGTGTACTTTCATTTCATGCATAACATAGGAGATAAGTTGTAAATAATTAGGAGTACTGGCCATGAACTATGTATGCTGTTAAGGTGACCATAAGGATTCATGCCATCTGTGCTAAGGGCAAGCCTAAGGTTCCTAGGTTCTTCACCGAAGTTAGGAAATAATTGATTGATTTTCTTCCATTGAGTAGAATCAAATTTGATGTTGAAGCTTTCTATCAAAAATCCTCTCATCTGCATGTTATCTCAAATTTTTTTGCATCATTTTCATTAGCAAACAACCGCTTGAACCTTGGTATGATTGGAAGATACCACAACACTTTTGTAGGCCCCTTATTTGATTTGTACCTTGGGGTTTCACATATCGGACACTTCTGCTTCTCTTCAAACTCTTTTCTATATAATATGAAATCATTCAGGCATGCATGGATCTTTTTGTACTCCATCCCCAATGGACAAAGTATTTTCTTAGCATTATAGTATCGATGAGGCAACACATTATCATCTATAAGCATGTCCTTAAAAGCTTCAAACATTTCTGAAAAACTCTTGTCGCTCCATCCATGCTATGCTTTCAAGCTTACCAATTTTAATACATTGTTCAACAATTGGTATTTTTTACACCCAAGGTAAAGCAGCGTCTCTGCATCACTACACATATTACCATATGCATGTGATTGCTCAAAAGCCTCTTTTCCTTCATCACGAATAATCTCCTCTATGCGATCATCCATATCCGTGTTATTATCATTAAAGGCCACTTCCCGATGTGGAGATGCACTTGGCATTTTTTTCACTATGCCATGCCCATACTGCATACGTCTTACAAAATCCTTCACAAATTAAATGTGTGTATTTAACTTTAGGGCTTGGTCACCTCTCATTCAAACACACGACACAAGGGCAATAAAACTTCTCACTATTATCATGGGTATTTTGTTTAGCAAATTCTATAAATTCCCTCACCCCATTCTCATATTCAACACTCATTTGTAAAGCATTTATCTAACTGTGATCTATAGTAGAATTCCTATATGTAGATGGAAAGATTTAACATACATTATAGGAAAAAATTGAAAATTGCATATAAACTAAGCCAACTCCAAATGCATATGCTCAAGGTAGGTTATGTAATTTTTTTTTTTGAAGGAGAAACTTGCCCCATTAAATGCATCACGAGGAGTCACTCTTGGTCATAAATGTATTACTGTCCAAGAAGAAAAATAAATGCATGACAAGGACAATAAATGCATCGCATAAAGGTCCTGTGGACTCACCTGTACCATATAAATTCAAATGCTTTTGCTTAGAATTTCTTCTTCACGAACGTTGCTTTTGCAGACAACAAAAGTAACCCTAAAAACACGTGTTGGTTAGTTGGATAGGTCTCAAGTGAAAATATAATCTTGAAAATACAATACTCATTAACAACAAAGGAACCAACAAGAACATTTCATCGATTTCATTCAACCATGAAAAACCCGAACGATAAGAAGAAAAATAAAAAAGTTATATAATCGAAATTGCACTTACAGCTTGGTCTATCGCCTTTAGCTAAGGAACCAGAAAGTGCTAAGCTGACCAGCACTAGCTTGTCAAGAAAGCAACGTGAAGTAGCGACGAAGCAACACGCCAACGCTGGAGACAAAACATGAGTTATCACTTTTGATGCGATAAGAGAAGTTCATAGAGGAAAATTTAATTTTCCTACTACAAAGACATTTTTTAGCATTTTGGGATTTTATTAAGATCAAGTTAATTATAAAGTATCTCGGTCCTAAAGGTATACATTTAATTGTTTTCTATTCATTTAAATTTTAAGACCTGAGGTTTATAAACAATCCGTGCTAACTTGTTTCTATTCATTTAATTTTAAGACCAGAGTTTTATAAAATATCCGGTCCTAAAAGTCAATATTTAATTTTTATTTTTCAAAAAATTTTAAGACGGTTTCTTATAAAGTATCCGGTCTTAAAGGTCATCATTTACTTTACGAAAGACCAAAAATCAAGAGGATTGGCTTTGATAAGAGCAAAGCAATTGAATGAAATTAAAGGATAATAGAGAATAAGCTTCTTTCATTACGGAGAATATGAACAAAACAAAGATACAAGCTTAGTTCTTTATGTTTCTTACATTCTTTTGGAGACTATGCACGCACAAAAGAAAAATAAAGAAAACAAACTGAAAATTAACAACAATAAGAATGTGACTAGAAATCCTCAAGCTTATTATCGGCCAATGCCTTGGCAGCATCAGCATGAACAACATTAATTTCTCGGTGGAGATCAGCAAGTTGCTATCTTATGGGTATCAGCATCAATGAATCATTAGAGGAAAGAGGGGACGGGTGAGCGGTAGGTGCACTGGGGCTAGGAGGTTTGCGAATATTGGCAGAAGGCTGGAGAGGGGGAGCAGGAACCTCTTCATCGTCAGAAATAACAATGAGTCCAATGACCTATGACTCTTCTATCATAATAGAAGACACTCTCCCATCAAGCACCTTGGATATCGATTTACGAAAGGCATGAGCATCAGAAGAACCCCTATGAGTGGTTGTTTTGCATCTAATCATTGTTTGAGAAATTAGGGACAGAGAGGATTATCAGGGATGGAGTGAGGAGTTAGGGCAGAAAGATATGAAATAGATTGTGAGAATGAATGTCAATTGGTATATATAATTTGTAAATACGTTTAAGAGCGTATTTCAAAAATATCCTATCCTAAATATACTTTTAAGACCGGTTTCTTATATAGTATATGGTCCTAAAAGTATACAATTAATTTTTTCTATTCAATTACTTTAAGGGTGAAGGCGCAAATTTGCCAACCAACTATTAGGCCAGGAGCGTTAGGCACAAATAATTTTTAATGGGACCAAAAAGACCAACAAACAATTGAATTTGTTAAAAAAGTACAACACCGTCAGATCCTCCTAACCTCTCGTTTCCACGTGGCATTTGAAGTCCAAATCAAATGTAAACCTAATCAAAGTGGTGCTCTCCTTCATAGAATCCAACCTAGACATGACAACACCCATTTTAGTTTTACTAAAACCCTCTTGCCCTTCTTCTTCGATCTCCTCCGTGAAGCCGAGGCCCAACAATCACCGGACAAAGCCAATAAACAAACAATCATAGCCACTACAATAATAATCATTCGTTTTACATCGGGAACCTGGCGAATTGAAGCTCGGAAGGAACATGCACTGGGCAATGAGTAAAAACGAGCTGAAAAAAACAAAGAAAAGAAAAATTGAAGAAATATTCACTTTCCGACTCAACGACATCGAAATCGAATCCTTCCTTCGACTAAAATGAAAACAACTTATAAGGGGAAATGAGTTTAAACGGAAAACTAACATGCAAAATAAACAAGGGTAAAATGGCCATCTTTTGGGGTACCAGAGAACCAAAGAAATGAAAAACTGCAAGGAAGACTAGCATAAAAATGTGCAAAACATTTCTCCTTGCGCTAGGTTCAGAGC
This sequence comes from Acacia acuminata, assembly GCA_019022655.1. Taxonomy (NCBI): domain Eukaryota; kingdom Viridiplantae; phylum Streptophyta; class Magnoliopsida; order Fabales; family Fabaceae; genus Acacia; species Acacia acuminata. The sequence goes on along the minus strand of JAFJYI010000244.1, from coordinate 917,044 downwards.
CAAAGATGGGATTAAGGTACAGGTGGTATGCATGATTCAGAACCTGCGGGAATGTTATTAAAAAAAACGGGGGGAAATGTTCGGAACATTTGCCACAATTTTTTTCTTCCAAACCCTCAACTTCAAATGAAACAAATCGTCAAACTAATTTTGCCGGCATATTTACCAGAGAAAAGAAAACATTTGATTATCGGCCCACAAAAAGAACCCATTAATTTCTCATCTTCCAAACACAAGCCTTACCTCGAAAAACCAAACCTCCGTCCTTTCGCAACTCACAAAGCCGAAAGTCAAACCCTAGACCGAAGAACGAGAATGATCAAATGGGTTAGCCACAATTAGCATCGAGCTCAAGAGACAAAAGCATTATGCATGAATTGAAAATGTCAAACCATCGGCTACAAAAATCAACACACCAAAATAGAGGACGGAAGCACGTGATTCACTGATTCTCTCTACGGTACTCGGACTCGAAGGAGGAAGCGAAGGCAAGAGTAGGAGAGTGAGAATGAGGGGTACAAAGGCACCGAGAGTGTGAGTGTGAGCTAGACTTCAAATGCCACGTGGAAACGGAGGTTAAGTGGGATCTAATGGTGTTGTACTTTTTTAACAAATTCAATTGTTTGTTGGTCTTTTTGGTCCCATTAAAAGTTATTTGTGCCTAATGCTCCTAGCCTAATAGTTGGTTGGTAAATTTGCTCCTTCACCCTTACTTTAAAGATCGATTTCTTATAATTCATCTGGTCCCAAAAGTCTATAATTTATTTTTTATTTATATAATTTTTGTTATCCTCTATCAGTTATATAATTTCTATTCAATTATTTGTTTTTAAGTTAATTTGTAAATACTTTTAAGACCGGTTTTAGAAAATGTCCGGTCCTAAAATTACTTTTAAGACCAACGTTGAAAAACATCCGGTCCTACAAGTCTGTCCTTAATTTTTTTTAAAAAAGTAAGAATTTTTGTTTTATAAAAAATAATATTTATAAGACCGAGTTGTTTTACAATATCTAGTCTTCAAGGTTTCGTCGTTTCAAATTCTTTAGATAGAGTCGTATCCTTACACTCTGTGTTCAATGCTTCAGCGTCTCTTTGGCTTCCAAGCAAACTTCCTAACTTTGCGTCTCCTCGTATTGTGAGATCACTCCAACTATGGTAATCTATTTAAGCCCCTTATTACTTTAGTTTCTTCACATTCTTCTCTACTTGCTCCTTTTCCTCTACAAACTCCATGGCCTCCTCCACCGCCTAGCCTCCACCATAATGTCTGCTCCACCGGTTCTCCTTTTCCTCTTCCTCCTCCTCAACCTAAGCGTCCTCCTCTGCTCCCTCCAAATCTATCTTTCAAGCAGATGGTGGAGCACTTGCTGGCCCACATCGATCACATCGACTGACGACTAGGCAAATTGGTTGGTCATTCTTCTCAAGAGGACTCATCTGACATGCCCTTCGCTGACTCTTCCTCATCCGGCAACGATATGGAGGATTGAATTTTTTTTTTTGTTTGATTTTTTTTTTATGTATGTAATAGTGGGGCAGCATAAAAAATATAATGAATATTCTTAAATTATGTTCCATCTTCATTTTTCAAGTGGTCCATACACAATAGTAAGAAAACAAACAAAACAATGTCCTCGTGTGTCATCCTTTACATTGAAAATTCGTAGAATACAACGTTGAGAACATACAAAACAAACAAAACATCGTGTACATTGTTTGAACAAATACAATGATAATTCTTCTCAAGGTTGGACCCTCGTGTGTTGTCGGTTTTACCTTGCTCAAGAGACCAATACTTGATCATCAAAATCGGAAAGGTAAAAATGATGACCCACCCTGCGAGCGGTTGTCTTGAACCCTAGGGCGTTGTTTGAAAAGAGATGATGATTACGGGGGTTGCCATATATAGCTTAAATATATTGACTTTTAAGACCGGATTTTAAAAATATCCAGTTCTAAAATCATCGCCATATATTTTAAAATTTAAAGAAAAATTTTAAGACCCGTTTATAAATAAATCTAGTCCTAAAAAATAATACTTTTAAGACCTTATTTTAAAAATAACTGGTCCTAAAAGTTAAATAAAGACTTTTTAAGATCGAATTTTAAATCAATATGGTCTTGAAGGCTAGATTTTTAAGATCGAGGTTTGAAAATCCGGTCCTAAAAGTCTCAACATATTTTTTAAAATTAAACAAAGACTTTAAGGATCAGACCTTTCAAAAATATTTGGTCCTAAAAGTCTCGACATATTTTTTAAAATTAAATGAAGACTTTGAAGACCTGATCTTTAAAAATATCCGATCTTAAAAATCTAGCATTAAATTTATATTGAAAAATAACTTCATACATTTCAATATGCTCTTTTACAACATCTTGTCCTAAAGGTATAAGCACTAAATAGCTTTATCCACCATCCAATACATTCAGCAACCAAAAATGGACACAAGGAAGTTGTTGGAAATGAATAAACAAATTTATTATTGATCATTAAACAGATTGTACAATTGTCCATTTACAAATGAATTCAGACATTATTGTTCGACTTTAGAGGTCATACACAGATATTCATAAAACACTTTGTGTATGTGCTCAATATCATCATCAGAAAAGGGGTTAGCACAGGCAAACGTCTGTAACATTAAAGACAGAAACGGAATTAACTTGTGTGCATATATCATATATAACATTAAGCCAGAAACTGAATTCAACCATAACTATCATATGTAACATCAAATACATTTACCGTTCCAGTGAATTTAGTCTTTCCTTGCATGATAATATCATATATGTGTTTCAAGACGTAATGACCACATAAGTTGGATGCCTCTGGTTGCCGACGGGTCTAAAAAAGAACAAGAAACATATAAGGACATATATAGCTTTCACCAAGTTCACAAGACAAAGGTGCCAATGTCTAAATATGTACTAACCTTTGGTGTGATCCATCTAAGCTCTCTAGATTGAAACACGTGCTTTTTCTTGACCTTGATTTGGAATGTTCTTATGGCCCTATTATCAAAATCAAAAATTTATCAATAATGGTCACCGAAAATTGAGCAAATATTTCGACAAGACAATCAAAATGACATGTTTATGAGTTCATGGTCTGCTTCAATGTAGGCCCTGGATCGTTGTGAAGTCCATACACATGAGGACCAATTGCCAATGGTGGTTGAAGAATCACAGCAAACAAGTACTCAGTGATATGTAGCAGAATTAAGTGAATTGTAGACAAGAATAATGATATATAGTTATTGATGTATGCTGCTAAGTACAACTTTTTGATATCTTCACATACCTTCTTTGATATGTATTATTGGCTCTCCTTAAGGTTGTTGTACTTGCATAGTCTAGGTACAAGAATCTAACATCATTGCTTCTGCCTTGTTCTACCAATTCATGATGCATAAACCTGCAATAATGACATTAGGGAATTAGTATATATGTATGTGTGTCTAAACAATGCATTTAAATTATCTACTCATAGAAGAAGGTACTTATTTTATAAACATTAGTACAATTGCATTAGTAAGCTCCTTTTTAGGAGACAGCAGGGATAGTAAATCATCTGTGTCAGTGAAAACCAACTTCTTATCAAGGAGGCCTACTTCTTCATTGACAAGTCACGATTTAACTCCAAAAGATCCGTTGAATACCATAAGAACAATTTGTCCTTGGCATTTAACTTAGTTGTGTCAACAACTTTAGGGGCTGGAGCTTTAGGAGGAGTAGAAATATGTACAAGCTTCACTGGCCATGAGATGAAGCTTCCCTTGGCATCACTCACAACCTTTAGGTGATCTGTTGGGAGAGGGATAGGTGCATCAACAATAATCACCTTTTCAACTGACACTCTGACTTCATCATCAATAATTTGTTTGTAGTGTACAGTTGATCCCAAGTTTTGGACTGTCCCATGTGCAACTAATCGCCCTAATCCTCCATATAAAGGTCACAAGGTTCCTCTGACTGTTCAACAATGAAACTCCCTTTAGTGCTCTGCTGCATAGGTGTATGTGAATGTAGGAAGGGAACACTGGTATCTGCACGTGAGCTCACAAGCAACATCATTTGATTCATTTCCTCCTTCATCTTGCTCAGCTGGGCTTGAAACATTTCAATCAATGAAGTTTCTCACTCCTCTCGCTTTCCTGCTCGTTCTTTGCTTCCTCACTTGCTTTGGCCACCGTATGTTCCATCTCCTCCTGAGTAACCATACTTTGTTTATGGCGTTTGGACTTACCAAAGCATTGCTTCAGGCCTACCCGTCCTCCAATTCCCCTTACACACCCCGCGTGATCTGGTTTTCCAGTTGCAACAGTCATAATATCATTCCTCCCGTCCGACACAAATGATCCCTTTGCTTCTTTCTTTTTAAGTTCTTTCTATAAGATATGGATACCGAGAAGCTTAGTAATAAAACATGTTTAGTAACTAAAAAATAACAATAACGATACTTACAATTCTTCAGTAACTATACGAGTTTGTTCACTCGTATAAGTGCCACTTGGCTTTTGGCCAATATACAACCATAACTCTTCATGACATATTGGAGATGGTGGATCACATATCACAGAAACATTGGATTCAACTTCATCTTCCAATCTCTTTAAACTTGGTCGCTATCAACTTTTTTCAACCTTTTCATATCTCGCCACGAGACATTCTCTACGTACAATCATTTTTTCTCCCAATCGCTTGTGCTTGTTTCCTTCTTTTCTATGAACCAGAATTTAAAACAACTATTAATTATGAATTCCAGACCATCTCACTAATAGAAATTAGAGAACTTCTGCTTGATATAAACCTCAAACACTAGTCAAATTCACTTCATCATGTTTCAAGACTTGCATAGAACAATAGCGAACTTTTATTGTATTACTCCATCTACAGTCATATTCACATAAGAACTAAGACATGATCCTCTGATGTAGGACAAAAGATGGAAATGTATACCAAACTATCTAACTAACAGGATTATATGAACAAAATAACATTCATATATCCATACATGTTATTATGTAAACAAAAAAAGGCAAAACAAACTAAGGATAAACTCACCAAAGCTTCTAGAGTAGTGCGGATCTGAACAAATTGTTGCAAGTTTCTTCATCAAGAAATGTATACTTGCCACAAGGATTAGGGCGAGGCTTACTAACTGGAACGTCGACAAAAAATATAGTTGTTAGCTAGCTGGGTCTTAAACTTCTTCCAGCGATCAGCACAATACGACAATGTCTTGTCTTTCAACTTCTGACTGTCGGGAACATTGTATGTCAACCAGATAGAGTCCCCAATAATATCCTTTACTTTCGCCTGGTCAACATTTTTCCACTCATCTGTCAAAATGCTAGGCTTGTTGCATGCTAGCGTTCCGACATAACTAATATATGTACTTTTATTAGGGCCAAAAATTGTCAAATTTTCATCAAATTGAATGTCAAGCTTTTGCCCGACAATCATCCCTTAGCTTAGGCAAGTTGGGTCAATCGTGTGCCTCTTCTACCATGACATGCGGGGCAAATACGAGTCTCGGTTTGAGATGAGCGGGGTTTGTTCTAACTCAAACCAATTACACCAGTAACTGGCGTTCCATGAACAAGACTAGAATCGTTTTCTCCGTTCATTTTCGAGACAGGAAGAGAGGTTGTGTAAGAGAGGAATGCTTGAGCAAATGAGAGAGTAACAGAGGCTGGTGGTGGTGGGCAAGGAAGAGAGGTTCAGACTTGAGAGAGCTACTATAGCTTCGCTCGAAGAAGAATATATTTGGCATTGTAATTTTAAGACCAGATCTATTTAGAAGTTGGTCTTAAAAAAGTTAACCTTTATATCATGTCATTATAAAAATCCGGTCTTAAAAGTAATTAATTTTTTATTATTTTTCTTATCTTTTTTACCGGCCATAATTTAAGTCCGGTCTTAAAAGTGTAACTTTTAAGACCAGCTTCTAAATACATATGGTCTTAAAAGTTTTACACCTTTATATTTAAGTTTTTCCTTATATTTTGGTACGGATAAACTTTAAGTCGGGTCGTATGTGTTGGATATGATTAGTTTTGATGATATCTTATATAGATGTCATTTTTAAGAGCAAAAAGCTTATATAATATATTTATCTCCTACATTGACTAACTACTATAATTAATGTAGATTAGTCCAAGTTGAATCATAGAATAAGAAGGAGATAAGAGATTTGAACGAAGAAATTGGAGAAAATGTTAAGTTCAAGAAGAAGAGGAAATGTTGAAAAAGGTAGAACTTGCGAGAGAATGATGAGTCCATGTTAAATGACGAAGAATGATCAAGATGGGAGATGAAAGAACTTGATGAATGGAATGAGAATATCATTATACAAGTTCCAAGATTGATTCTAGGAGTCTCCATGATCAAGTGGAAGTTGAAATGGCTCAATTCGGCGTTAAAATAAGCTACAATTGCATTCCTGAAGTCATACTCGAGCACAACAATGTTATACTCGAGTACAGTACAGTTCTAGCTCCTATTCACGCATAAATTATGCTTATGCTGGAGCACAAACATGCCATGCTCGAGCAACAACGTTTTTTTCAAAGACTTTCTGTTCACCTGCTTTCGCATTTCAAATGGCGACCTTTGGTAATTTGATGATATCTCTCAAACTAGAAGTCGATTGAGGTGAAACCAATTTTTTATGAAACTAGACTCCCAAAGAATCATTATGACATATGATTCAAGCACAAAGGAGTTTAGATGAGAGAGCTATGATTTTGAAAGTTGCAACAAAAATCAACGTCATAATCGAGAACCACTTTCCCCGGTATTTTGAGCATATATCACAAAAGACAAATCCAAATGAGCTAAAACTGATGTCATTTGAAACTAGACTCACATACCTTTTCAAAAATATCAAGAACACAAAAAAATTGATTAATTGAAGGATATATGATGTTTTGAAGTTGACAATCAGTTTAGGATGTTGCAAAAACGCTGGTCAAGAACAACCTCCATTCATCTGATGATAATGGACAAAATATGACGAGTTTGGAGCTGATTCTTCTTGCATTGGAAAGAAGACTTAAAGAGATTTCTGAGCATGGGTGATTTTCCAAATTTAGAGCTATATCGAAGACGTTATGCTCACTGGAAATTAACTCTTGTACTGCCAATGCTATTGGGTTTTGAAAGTCAATGGAGTTTGATATTTGCACAAGAACATGGTAGCTAGCAGCCTGACACTCAAAGGCATCCTACTCGACCATAGTAGACAGAGTTCCCGAGCATCATCGGGCTAATGGCAAAATCAAGAAGAAAATATGGCCAAAGGCGTTGTACTTAAGCATGATTTTTGGGATGCCTGAGCAGGTTGCTCAAGCAAGGGAAAAGACTGCTCGAGCAGCATCTAGAAGCCTCTTAATCATCGCCTCTATGTGCCTTGTGCCCGAGCAAGAAAATGTTCTACCCAAGCAGCATGCTCGAGCAGGCACAGTGTGTTGCTTGAGCAAGTATACTTCTAAGTCATTTTTCCTCTCTGCCTCTACTATTCCCAAGCAGTATATTTGTGATGCCCGAGCACTGGTGACATTGGTTCACAAGGATGCCCGGGCATGAAAAACCGTGTTGCTCGAGCATCGCGATAATTCAAGTTTTAATAGCCTCGTTCAAGTCTTGCCCAAGCAAGCTCACTAGAGTGCTCGGCGAGGTGCTCGACGGTAGCTCATTGTTGCCCGAGCATAAGACGATGATCTCTACTTACAACGTATTTACTCCTTGGTTGCCCGAGCATACAAACAAGGATGCTCGAGCTTGATCATCCTCTGTTAAGTAAATCGAGATGTTTTTAAATTCAAAACCTCTGGGTTATCTTCAATTCTTCTCTTATCTCACTCAAAGTTATTTGGATTAAATACTAATCATCGTTTTAGGTGTATTTTAGGTTATTAACCATTGTTTAGGTGAAAGAAAAAGTTCTGACAGAAGCATTAAATGCAGTTGCCAAAACCAGTGATATCCTCGGGAACCATTTCTTTGATCAATGTAAAGCATTTACTGATATTTTGTTCGCGCATTAAAAGCTATCTCTCAACAGACAAAACAAAAGGAATGAAGAATGTTTGCGAAGACCGATATATATATATACTTTGGTGTTTGAGATGTAGATAATTGCAGTTCATTGTAGTTCTCTTTGTGACCTTCTTCGCCTTCAATTTTACTTGTCTTCTAGTGTCATTTTAATCAATCACACTCCCATTCAATATTTGAACTTCTACTTCAATCCCCAAACTTTGTCCTTTATTTTCTATTTTGTGACCTAAATGTTTTTTCGTAGTTTCATTCCACCACGAGCATGTGAAGTAGAATTCCGCTCCAGTTTCATTTTTGTAGTTTCTTGATGTAAATATCTTTGATGTGGTCTTATTTGTGCTTGTAGGTATTTTCTTACAGTTTTTTTTTAGGGTTTATTACTCTTTGTGTGAATCATTTTTTAGATTTATATGAATCGCATTTTGTTTCACTCACATCATAGGATCTAAAATATGGATTGTAGTTGGATAAATTGTAGACGGACAAGTATTGAGTATTGTAATAGGGTTAGGAAAATTTTGAAATTTTCTAAAAGAAATCCTTGCATGCTAATGTTCAGGGGAGTTTCTTTTACCCTTGTATGAAATGTCTGAATGTAGGTGTTTGATTACCACATAAATATACACCCACTTAATTTTTGAGGGTTTTATTAAGAGTTATAGAATATGGGTATGGCATGGTAAAGAAGAGGAAAGGTGGAAATCTCAATAATGGAAGAGGCTTTTTGTCATAACTATGATTTTATAGATAGTAGTGATTGGATGGAGGACATGATCCGTGATGTTAGAGTAGGCACTTATGAGCATGCAAGTGCATATGATGATTTGTACAGTAATGGTCAGAAGCCCTTGTACCTAAGCTCTAAAAAATACTAAGTGTTGAAGACTTTGGTGATATTTGTGAGCTTGAAAGCACAACATGAGTGAAGCAACGTCAGTGTTTTTAGAGCTACTTAAGGCTTTAAAGGACATGTTCCCTTATGGCAATTCTCTACCAGTACTAATATGATGCAAAGAAATTTGTACCCTTGTCATGGAGTATGAAAAGATTCATGCATACCCAATAACTTCATATTGTGCATAAAAGATTATAAAGGGCTTGTCAAGTGTCTGAATTGTCACACAACAATGTACAAATCAAAGAAATCTCTAGTGAAGGTGTTGTGGTGCCTAACAATTGTACCAAGGCTAAACCAAATGTTTATTAATGAAGAGGATTCAAAGCATTTATTATGGCATGCAAACAAGAGGATTTTAGAAGGAAAGATCAGACACCCGGTAGCTGCTATACAATAGAAGAAAATTGATGAACTATTTCCTCATTTCGTCCTATAGCCAAGGAACATAAAGCTTACACTTAGTATGGATGACATGAATAGTTACAATAGCCTGAGTAGCATACATAGTTCATGTTTTGTTGATGATTTACAACCTTTCTCCTTTACTATGCATGAAATGTAAGTATATACTATTGTTTATGTTGATTTCTGAACTAAAGCAACCAGGGAACGACATAGATGTCAATCTAAGGCCCTTGATTGAAGACTTGAAAGAGCTATGGGAGGAAGGTGTGGATATTCATGAATCTAATCAAATGGGGTTTTCAAGCTTCAAGCAATTATATTTTGCACTATTAATGACTTCCTAGCGTAAGAAAACTTGTTAGGATATAATTTAAGAGCCATAAAGCATGCCCAATTTGTGAGAAAGGTACATTTTACCATCAACTTCAACATGGTAGGAGGATGGTGTACTTTAGGCATAGGAGATTCCTTAGGCCGGGCTACCCATATCGCATTGAAGAAAAAATTCTTTGGTGGCCAAGAACTTTCAAATTAGGTCATACCCATTGAAGAAGAAAAAATTCTTTGGTGGCCAAGAACTTTTGAATGCTCCATTGCCATTGACGGGATATTAGGTGCATGAAAAGGTGAAAAACATCAACACTTTCTTTGGTAAGTATAAAAAAAAATGTAAGGGGAAAAAGAGGTCTTTGTTCTTTGAGCTCCCATATTAGTGCAAGCTTGATGTGAGACATTGTGTTGATGTCATGCATGTAGAAAAATGTGTGACAACATTGTTGGAACACTTCTAAACATGAGGTTAGTGCTAAGGAAGGAGTAAAAGCAAGAGTAGATTTACAAGATATAAGAATAAGGGGGAATCTCCACCCATTGGCAGATGGTAAACCAATTTATTGTCCCTTAGCTCCTTATACTTGATCAAAGGAAGATAAGATAAGCGTATACCAATGTTTGTATGACATCAAAGTACCCTCTAGTTGTTGTTTGAGTGTTGAGAGGCTTGTTACAATGAAAGATTTGAAACTAGTAGGAATAAAGTCTCATGATTGCCACATCCTAATGCAACACCTCTTCCCAGTAGTGATTTGAGGCATTCATGAAGATGACTTGAGACATATAGAGACAAAACTTTGCTTCTTCATTAATGGTGTATGTAGCAAGGTCCTTGAGCCTGAAAAATTGGAAGAAATGGAACATGAGGATATCTGATCTTATGCAAACTTGAGAAGATATTTCTTCCTACATTTTTCGACATCATGGTTTACTTGATTGTTCATATGGTGAGAAAGATAAAGTTTTGTGGCCTCATCTGTTTACACTGGATGTACCCAACAATGAAAGTCCTAAATGGTTATGTGAAGAACCCAAACTGGCTAGAAGCATCTATAGTTCATAAATATATTTCAGAAGAAGCTATATAATTCAATCTACAATATGTGTTAGAAGTACCAGCAATTGGAATTCCTAATAAACGTAGAGTTGAAGAACGTAGAACTTAGGGTTGATGTGAAGACTGTAGATCCTCATGAAATACAACAAGTACACTTGCTCATCTTGAATACTATTGATGAAGTTCAATAGAGCGTATAGTGCATAAAGCACTTGTTAGGAAGGAAAATGGTAGGGCCAGAATGACTAAGCAAAGGTTAATCAAAGAGCATAACAAAAATTTTGCTCAGTGGTTTAAAGATAAAGTTGAAGCAATAGGAAGTGCTTCAAATATGGTGAGATGGTTATCTTGCGGTCCTATGTTAGATGTGATTACTTGGCAATCATTTGACATCAACGGGTATTCTTTTTATACAAACACACTAGATGATAAGAGCATTGTGAATAATAGTGGTGTGATGTTAGTGGTTAAGTCTATGCATTTCTCAAGTTTGAAAGACAAGAATCCTAAATTGACTACGTCAATTTAAATTGCCTATTTTCAAGTGAAAGTGGGTTGATATAAATGAGTATTGAGGTCAATGAGTTAGCTTTTACACTTGTTGACCTTAATAGTAAACTTTTTGGTGATGAACCTTTTCATTATGGTAGACTAGACTTTTATATGTTGATAACCCTGCACAAAGAGGATGATCTATGGTTCTTCAAAGGAAACAAGTGATAGATTATGATAACCCAAATTATTTGAATATTGAATGTTTCTAAGACTCCTTTTTTAAGGGGTCTTCTTGAATTAAGTGGGAAAGATGAGCCGGATGATGAATACGTCATAACAAATGAAGGGATATGGGAGGACATACCTATATGAATCTATTTCAATAGTGAGTACTATGTTGCCTATGATCTTTTCAGTTCAATGTATGCTAATATATGTTGTCTTGTGACCTAACATTTTTTTCATAATAGAAATATGGCTGATAATAGTGTCAATCAGATTGGGCAAAGTAGATCATGGAGGGTGTGTCAACCCAATCAGACCAATTGCCCTCACGATAAGGCTGCTGCACATCGATCTGTTTATACCAATACATAAATCATTGCGATGTCTTGAACACTGTGGGCCGTCCAATCTCAAGCATTTCTACTCAGGCGATGCCTTATAGCGATCAGTCTGAGCCTATTTCCCACCCTAGATGAAGAAGAGGAAAAAGGGCTACAAAAATGAGAGATGTTAACTTGTCTCATAATATTTGGATGACGAGTCTGATTGAATTTGACAACAACTGGAAGGCAATTAGGGAAAACAAGATGGGCTACAAAAGTTACCTTGTTGTCCTCATACACACCAAGGTGCCAATCACCTTAGAGACTTGGGAACATGTTTTTAAGGATGTTGAGGACCAACTTTGGTAGATTGTCTTGGCACAAAACATACTTTGAATTCATCACATTTTATAACTATTGTTCATGAAACTTTGGTTCAATCACGTGCTAACCATTCAATGGCGTCCAATGCAACTCATTTATGATGTTTCAAATATTCAAGTATTGAAGGACAAGACCCTCTCTTACTTGTGAGACTGTTTATGAGCATTCAAGACACAGTTAGCACATGATTTCATTCATGTTTAAGTATAGGAAGACAAGCATCACCCTACTCCATTCGATAAATATCCATCTTGAAAGACAAAATATCACCAAGAGGGGTGAATTGGCGAGATAGATAAACAACGAAGATTATAAATATCTGAAGATATTACACAAGTGAATGAAACAGTAAATGTGTATAGTTTGTTTTAGCGTTTATGTTTCTGGCGGTTGGAACAAATTGAATGCGTCAGCTTATATTTGGTAAAGGAATTAAATGATCGTTGGAAGCCTTCAATGCACTGTTGAGAGTAATCAATATAGCTATTAGACTTGAAGTTCATCTGTTAGTCTTAGGCGTTGATTTTGCAATTAGCACCGTCATTCTCCTTTATAAAATTCCTTTTATTCTTCCAGTTGGATAATCTGGCGTTCAGTTTAGGAAAAGACCATAAATGCCTTCGGAATGTTAAGAGAGTGATTGCTCAAAATGTTGCTTTGTTTTCTGGGAATGCATTTATGCAGTTGACATAATAAATGTTTTTTGATTAATCTACATTTAATCATTTATCCAATCATTCGAAACTGATTAACAAACTGATCAAAGATAGTTATGACCAATAATGAGTGATGATATGAAGTAAGCAAATCATACTTAAAGATTTAAGATTTACAGACACGGTGATTTGCAAAAGAAAGATAGGATAGCTCAAGTTAAATCCAAGCAAGCTCGAGCAATTGACTCGAGTTAACCATTCTAAGCTTGAGTCACACGTTCATCTTCTTTGAAAATGAATTTGAAGTTTAAGTGAAGATGTCTCTGTATAACTTTAACTCGAGTTTAAAAACGTTTAGCTCAAGTGCATGAGTTGAGTCAATCATAGTTTGCTCGAGTCAAGTTCTATTTTCACAAATGAACTTTGAGATAGCTTTTGAAAGTGATTTGAAATCACGCCAGCTCGAGTCATTAAGTGATGGCTCAAGTTTAAAAAAATCATTTGAAAATAAGTTTTAAATCCATACTCAAGTTAAGCTTTACTGGTTTGAGTCAAAGTTTTGTATTTTGAAAAATAAATATAAGTTCACAAGATTTAGCTCAACATAAAGAGTATAAGGTCGAGGCAACAAAGTTTCATAAAATATTTCACAAGTGCTTGATGACTCGAGTCAACAAATGACTAGCTCAAGTCAACCACGGTTCAAACATATTTTGGCAAAGTTTCAAAAGACTTGACTTGAGTTTTACAACTTGAAAATCGAGTCAATTTGACGGCAAGTGACTGGCTCAAGTTTGATCAAGTTAAAGCATTTCTTACTTGAATCATTGATTACATTTTGTTTACAATTATCAGTTATTATCAAAACACATGGAAAACTAACACATCTATTACTCCGAAGCTTGAAGAATTCTACCTAGTTGTGTACAGCGCCCGAGAGGTTATGGTAAGTTTAATTTTGTTCGTGTTATTCCCTAATGATTCATTTTAACTATTAACCGAATTTATCTTTTATTATGATTGTTAGCTTTTGGAAAGAAGGGCAAAAAGCAATTGAAGATGGCGCAAGAATGTTTGCTTGAACTCAATGTCTTAAGATGGTTAGGCCGGGGAAAATAAGGACCTAATGGAGGCCAAGCGGATGAAGTTAGACAAAGTAGCGAAAGAAGATCCTTCAATTTTGCTTTGACTACCTTCTCCAATTGGATGTGAAAAGGCATGGTTGTATGCTCACCAATCAAGGAGGCTGGTCATACATGAGTAAGAGTGCTCGCGAGTTGTTAAAAAATTGTATGATGTTACTATATATACTTACGTTTGTAATATATATGTAACAAGATGAGCTTAAGAAATAAGAAGCGGGCGGGAATGACTTTTTGACCATTACAATGGGCAAACAAGATCATGGAGGGCATGTCGACGTATTGGACAAGGGGTTGGCTTAAGAGGGTATTTTGGAAGACCAACTTTACGCATTGCTTACACATTTACTAAGGAGGAAGTCGATGTATTCCCCACATATGTGAGGGCAGAGTCAACAACTTCATTTGATGAGAAAATAAAATCTCTCAAATAAAAGGTGGCTGCATTGATGACATCAAGCGGACAATAACCAATGCCTATCACAAAGACATAGTCCCAGTAGCTCTCCATAGCACTAAAGGGAGTTCTTTGCGTTCTAGCCCATTTGTCGAGGGTCCTGTTGGCGGTGATGAAGATGAGCATTGTGAAATAAATCTAGAGGATTACGAAAGAAGACTAGTAGCATGTGGCGTGTCCACAACCTTACCCAACCGTCCACCACTAGCAACTTACATTGACCAAGTGAAAGTGTCGGTTGTCGATGTCATAGTAGTAGAAGCTCTATCCCATTCCCTACTTGATGATGTGAAGATTATGGGGATGCAAAGAATACTCACCTTTGCAATATATAGATTTTACTTCCCTAAAAACATCCGTTATTCAAAAAGACAAATAAAAAATAAAGGCGGTGGTATTTTTGTAATTATGTGCAAAATTTTTGACATATTAAGCGTCCTTTTGAGTTCAAATTATATGCTTATAGTTACATCTTATTAGGTGCTTATACCTCTAATTAGAGGTATAAGCATATTTTTTAATTTTTTTAATTTTTTTATATATTGCATTTATTTAGATTTAAATTATATGCTATTTTTTGATATTTTTTTGCACCCGTATCTCAAATTAATTAATTTTTAGTTACGCATTTATGCGGAACACTAGTATTATGGAAATTAATTTATTTGAGATCTTTTGGTAAAAAAAATATCGAAAAATAGTATATAATTTAAATATAAATAAATACAATATATAAAAAAATTTAAAAAAAAAAATTTAAAAAAAAAAATATGCTTATACCTCTAATTAGAGATATAAGCACCTAATAAGCATGTAAGCATAAGCATGTAATGTGGACCCGTAAAGTTATTTAATATGTCCTAAAATGTATAAAAAAAAAAAAAAAATCACTTTTACCCTTCTTGAGAAATATATATAATTGCATTGAGAATGTTATGTGAGAGGGGATATAATGAGTGGGTAAAGTTGAAAAGCGAGTATTAATCACATGGGCAAAATAGGAAAACAACGTTAATTAAACTGGAGATGATTTATATTGAACCACATCTTCCTTCTAAAATGTTCTATATGGTGGACTAAGGGAGTCAATCATTTGATTTATCAAAACATTTTAACACTTTTCACCATTTTCTTTATTAATTATAGTAAACTCTAACCTCATATTATTATTTTTATTTTTATTATTATTTTTGTTGATAAAGATAAAGTTGAGGTGTGTTGGGTCTCGCGGCTCATTAAGGTCGGCATATCTTCAAGCTCAAAAACATATTAATTTTTTTCTTGAATTGCAAACTAATGGTATATATGAAAAATCAGTTCAAAAATGGTATATATGAAAAAAAAACAATTAATATAATAAACATTTTTCAACTTATATTTATTTTCAAAATATTTTTTTCGGGAATGTACTAATATTAACTCATGAGCGATAAGAGGGAGCATGTGCCACCAAAAAAGCAAACCAATTATCACTCTGAAGTGATAATTTATGTTTTTAAAAAATAATTAAAAACCAACGTAAAGTTGGTCCCAGCGATTAATAATACTCCACTAAATCTTTACGGGTCTTGATTTCAAGTTCAAAAAGAGACCCATTGTATGTAAAGGGGAAGTTATGAACCCCAAACTAAAAATTGGATAGTAATATAGAAAAATAAACATTTTTTCAATTTTTTTGTTGTTTTAATAATCATCTTAATTCAATATAATATTGGGAGATTAAAACATCAACCATACATTATCAAAATATAACATCAACACCAGATGAACGAAGCACTTACCACAAATCAAGCTTTCTATACTCCCCGATAATCTCTACTATGTTGAAATAAAACAAATAGGGAACTGAATTATTATTTTATAGGGAAAGTCCCCAAAAAACAAATACCAAATGAACTCTCATGTCCCCAAAATATCACTTGAACATGCAAAATGACAAATAAGTGAGAAGGTAGGAATCTGAAATTTTCAAGTGATGGTGTTTTACAAACCTACCCCACAACGAAAAAAACAAAGAAAAAACCACCCGTGCTAGAACACCATTGCTAACCGGTAGGCACTCTCTCGCCGCTAATGGCCTTTCTAGGGCATATATATACATACATACATATATATATATATATATATATATATATATATATATATATATATTGGGGGGCCAAGGTGATGATGAGTAAGTAGGAAATCGGCTCGGCCCGTTCGTTTATACCGCGGAGATTTCGACTGAAAAATAAAATGAAATTTGAAATTGGCCTGCGGGCTTAGAAAATAAGCAAATCAGGGCCTCGGAACTGTCAGGCCGGCCCTACAGATCTGAAGCATTTTCATTTTTTAAAAAAATTAGTCAAAGAAATGAAGACAACGCTTCAAAGTGAAAACACATAAAATATCTATAAAATTGATGATAGTGATAAAGAAGGTGACAATTGATGATGATAATGGTATCTTTTATATTTTATGAGTTATTTAATGTTGCTTAGTTTAATGCTTCTTACATTTTATGTGAAGCGATTGTGGACAATGGTTTGTTTTTTTATTACGAATTAATGAATGTGTTTATTTGTTGGATGATTTGTATTGTTTAGATAATAATGTTGATAATATTTATTTGATAGATTAGAACTTTAATGGTTGCAATTTACTAATTATATTTCTTTGGAAAAAACCCAAAAAAATAGTTAAAATTTGAAATAGTAATTTTCGGGCGCAGTAGGGCCAAAATTTTTCCACTTCACGATACTTATCGAGTGAAACTTTAAAAAATAGATGTTTTTTTTATCTCAAAGCCGCTGTGGGACCGACTTCTGTAGAGCCACGAGGCGAAAGCCGAGCGACCCCCTAATTCCCATTTCCCAATGATGAGAGTGGGATTTGATCCCACTTCACCTTGGTTCCCAAAAGTTCTGGTAGCGACTGGCTGGCCGGTGGGTAGTGATACTCTAGTAAGAGTGGCTTTTTCTCTATTCTTTAAATTATTTAGAGGCAATTTTTTTAAAAACGCCAACAATATAAACTGGAAGTGAAAAATTGGGGGAATGACATTTGAGAACAAAAGAGAAAATTGATTTGGGAAATTTCAAATTAAGAGTAGTGGTACTTTAATAATTTCAGTTAATAGAACATTAATTAACTGATTAAAAATAATACCACCACAATTAAGTGAATTCTCAAAGAAATATTTAGGGTTTGTTTAGTTTAAGGGGAGGGAGTGGGAGGGGAGGGGAAGGAGACTAAAATTTTGGGTTAATATATTAACTCAAAACTTTAGTCTCCCTCCCTTCAAACCAAACAAACCCTTAATAAATTTTGTCAAATTGATTTAGACATTCAGGCCCGCTCACATGACAGGGATTGTCCTTCGCGGACAATTCAAATATCGAATCTTTTTTCTGCCAGTAAAATATGGAATCTTTGAAAACAAACAAATGAATTAATTGCATTTTGCATGATCAAAAGTTCTTTGGAGTCACTCCAAGCCACCATACATACTTGACCCTCAGATCGAATAATGGAGTCGATATTATGATCATGCTTTGAATTTCTCTTATTGAGAGTCGAATTCTTGTTGTCACCCACTGAATTTCTCTTGTTGCGAAATTAAAATAGATATGATGGATATCTTTCAATTAGGTATCTATTATTTAGTGTGTGGTGCCCTCTCATTTAGATAGGCACTAAAAACTCATTCCATTTAAACCACCCCAAGCCACCACCCTCAGATCAAATAATAGAGTCTATAATTATGACCATCCTTTATATTTCTCTTCTTGAGAGTGGAATTCTTGTTATCATCTTCTGAGTTTATCGATCTTGTTGGGAAATTAAAATAGATATGATTGATATTTTTAACTTAAGTATCGATTGTTTAGTATGAGATTACTCAGTCTAAACAGTCAGCAAGTCGGAAGCAGTTGTAGTGCCTCTCTTGTGAATAGGCACCATAATCTAAATTTTGATATTTTTAAGAGATGTTTGTAAGTAAAAGAAATCATTTTTGAGAGAATGTTAGTTAAATAATTATCTATATTTTCTATTTTCTATTTATTAAAATATTTTTTTAGAAAAAAGGTAAAAAGTAAAAAAATAAATTTGCACCATCAAGATTTAATTTTAACGCTTTAGATTGGACCAGCTTATCGAACTCGTTCTGAAGCTAGTCAGGGAGTAGCCTGCCAACAACCTATTGGCTTATTAGATTTCTTTATAAAGATTTTTTATATGCAACTTGAAAGGACATGAACTGTTACTTTCACAGCTCCCACCAATGCATTGATGAATCATGCACGTGAGTACTGACCTTTTGACCCCGCCACATATCAGTATTCATTGGACAATGTCCACAAAAAAGGAAAAGAATAAAATAAGGAAAAATTACTTACATGTCCTATAAAGACCAGAAATAAATATAATAAAGTCTTTTAAAATCACTAAATTACATGAAGTTTTTAGACTTTTTTTGATATTATTTCTATTAATAAGGAAATGACGTATTTATAACGAGAAAGTGTTATATTTACAACAAAATTTAAAAATCGACCCGTTTACAATAGAAAAAACCATATTCCTGACGAAAGTGTTATATTTACAACAACATTTAAACACCGGATTTTATTTCAAACTCAAGTGCTAAACGTACGGAGGTTTATTTACAATAGAAAAAGTAGATTTATAACAGAAAGTCTTTATATTTACAACAATATTTAAAATCCTACTTATTTACAACTAAAAACCTAGATTTTGTTTCCATACAAATAGGGACTTTTTTTATATGTGAATTTATTGGGACTTTTCTACTATTTTTTATGGTCCTTAGGACCTAGATGTAATTTTCCCAAGAAAAAAACCTCCCATATTCATATATTTATTAATATTTTATACTTATTATTTTATATATATCTTATAGTAAAAACTCAAGCATATAATAAATGTTTTCAAACTTGTCAATGATAAATGAAAAAATAACCATTAACAAGTAAAAGAATTACTACGAACAAATTGTGAAGCTTTTCTAATATATATATATATATATATATTTTATTAGGACACTAATATTATTTTCATTAGATTATGAAAAATGACCCTGAATAAAATAAGTAAAAGAACTATCATTATCAAATTATTGATGTCATTCTCTCTATCTAAATTATTTAGTATTAGATTTTTTTAACTTAAGTATATATTATTTAGTATTATATTATTCCGTCTAAACAGATTACTCTTCATCAGGGATCAGCAGCCTGCTCCTGCCGTTCACAACCTATTCGCTTATTAGATTTCTTTAAAAAGATTTTATATATACATTTTGAAAGGACATTGATTGTCACTTGGGAAAATCTCTTATTTTTTTTGTTTAAAAAAAATGTTAAAAGACAAAATGTGTTTTGAATATTTATAATATTTAAAATGTATTAAGGTTGTTCTTTTCAAAATTAAAAGGAGATTACAAAATTATCCCTCAGAGTTTAATTTTCATTTTCACAAAATTAATTGTAAAAACCTTATCCGAACTTATGAAATCTTTATCAAAATTTGTGAAACTTTTATTAGATCTTATGAATTTTGATTTGTAACTTGTAAAATTGTTTAAGGATGTTGTGAAATTCTTTTGAGAACACGTTAAAACAATGTCCGAACTTGTGAAACTTTTATAAGAACTTGTAAAAACTTTATCATATATTATGAATCAAAATTTGCGACTCGTGAAAACCTTATCCAAATTTGTGAAAACCTTATCAAAACTTATGAAACCCTTATCGATATTATGAATCAAAATTTAGAACTTGTGAAATTATTTAATGAAGTTGTGAAATTATTTTGAGAGCTCGTGAAAATTTTATTTGAACTTGTGAAACCCTTAACAAATGTTTAATATTATAAATATTTAAAACATCTTTTTTTATCTTTTTAGTTTTTTTTTTTTTTGCTCGGAATCTTTTTAGTATTTTAAAATTCTTTCTTTTTCCCTTATTACTTTCATAGCTCCCACTTATGAATTGATGAATTATGCACGTGACTCCTTGAGTAACTGACTTTTTGTTCCACGACGTTAGGCTCGCAAGCTTACTCTAACTCGGTGCGTTTTCTTTTTTTAAATATCATATCTCTCTTCATTCTTAAATTTTGTTTAAAAAAATTTAATATTTTATAAAAATTATTTTTTTAACTATAAATAAATAAATTAAAATCTAATATATATAATTCAAAACATTAAAAATTTAAAAATTTATTTTATAAAGTATTCTAATAATAATTTAAAAAAAATATTAAATATAAACCGTATTAATTTTTTGATCTTAGGATATAGATAATATGCTGAAAAGAAAAGGAGAAAAAAGATTGTGAAAAGAACTGCTTCTTTAGAGCTTGCTTGCGTATAGCTAGACTTGATTTGGATTTGGAGAAATGTAAAATGTTTAGTTTGATATATGCTAAACATGAGAAAACCGTCTTCCTTTGTTTTCATCTTGTATATGTTAAACATGAGAAAACCTGTAGTTTGGAGTGAGAATGATATCACTATAACACTCTCCTTCGGAAGCGATATACTTAGCGTATATTTTAAAATTTTCCTGAAGATAACCTCGATAGAAAAAGAAAACTACCCATCATGAGTCTATTAAGGTTATAAAAGCCATAATGTTACTATTTAAATCTTAGAGGAACAAACGCTTAGAGGTCTATCATGGTTAATTAATGTTTCATATTAACACATGCATTGAAAGTTGTAAATGTGCCTCTGTGACAGTTATAACAGTTATAGGGAGCTTAACTCTAGGCCTCACATTAAGTACAATTTCCACTATCAAAACGCTGCTTCGTTGATTCCACTATTCCGGCATTGTCAAAATTCATAGTCCTAAACAATTATTTCTCAAATTCGAACCCCAAACTTCCATTTTTAGATTTGGATCCAATTTCCTTAAGGACCTACAATTTAAAACAATCATATTAACATAAATCTTCTCAAGAATCAATGATTAAGAGTAATTACAATTATTATGACAATTTTGCTTGTTTTAGTTTTGATTTGATGCACTTATTCTTAATCTCAATTAATCATAATAAAGGCATTTTAAACTCAATAATTATGATAATAATCCACAAATAAAGTATGAAAATATATAACAAAATAGGTATTTGTCATCAACTTCTCAGTAACTAAATCCTGACCTACAACATAATTACTACATGCCTGTGGGTGTTAAGTGGATAGTTCGCAAATAGTGAATGCAATAAAGACATTATAATGACAAAGGAATATCCAAGATTTAACATGAAATAAATATTCATTTATTATCTTTAAGATTTTATTCCTGCCTTATCTCCTCTGATTCGCCAGCTTGAATCCATGGGCTTAGTGTTCCCTATGACTGAGAGTTCTAACAACCTCTCCGGTGTGTGCAACGGACCAATAAGAGTAACATAGAGGACAAAATGGACCATGCATTCTCTCACGTTTTATTCCATGAGGTGCTGCAGTCGCAGGGTTACCACTTAGGGACAGTAAAAGCCAACAACAGTATACTGTATGGTGGCGTGTACTATATGGCACATCAATAATAAACTTCATCCATGTCCTCCCTGTATCAACATTTATCTTTAATTACAGAGATAACTCAAAGCATGCGAATAACATCAACCTCATGTCATGATACAACAATCTCATGCTATAGTTTTTTTAATCATCAGTTATTGCAGTTAGAATATTCATATTCTCAAATGTTGATACAGGGAGGACATGGATGAAGTTTGATTATTGATGTGCCATATAGTAGAGTTCTAGATGGCAATGCCCTATTAGTTCGCAAGACGGAATGTAATATCCTTGATTTTGGTGATCTTAGATAAGGATAAAATAGTCATTAGAAATGTGTGACTTACACATGGAAGATTGGGGTTGAGTTCAGTGGCGGAGCTTCTCAAAAGCTGAGGGGCCATGGCCCCCCAAAAAAAAAAAACCCTAATTAAGGATATGTTAAAACTACAAATGGGCTAAAATGATCAATATATGCTACAATGTTATTATTCAACCAATTCATTACATCATAATCATGATACATTTCACATAGTCCTATATGGTGATAAGGAAGATTATCTTCATGCTATTATTGCAATAAAAGGTTTGAAAAATTTCTCTATAAACTACATTTATTGTAATATTATTGCATTTATTGAACTCATCCAATATAAGTGTTATCAACCTATTGAAACTCTTAACCTTTGATAGTGCAACATATAGTTGCCCATGTGAGAAAACCGGACTCGGTAGGTATAGACCTACATTGGACATCGATTGACCTTGGCTCTTAATTATCGTCATTGCAAATGAAATTGTAATGGAAAATTGCCTCTTTGTCATATTGAAAGGTAGTTTAGATTGAGATGGGTTCATATCTTATATCATTTAAGGCCTTTGCCTTAATTACCCGCTAGTTGCGCGGATAGAAAGCATCTTCATTACTGTTAACATACAGATGTATAATTTTTTTTTTTTTAAAAAAGAAACTAAACTAATAGGCTCAAAGATATTTCAGTATAACCCAGGGATTAAATCATGTGTGACTTACTTATTACATGCATTAGAAAATGACTAACTAATCTAAATTCAAATATTGAGACAGAAAAATATTGTTGAACTCTTGAAAAATTATTGAAATATAAAAAGTATGACAATTGCTACATGACCATTTATTTGGTTGAATTTAATATTTTAGATACTTTAATTCCAAGATTTAAAAATTCAAATTACTTCAACACCAACAACCTACTTACATTCAAATCATTTTAAGTTACGCACCACGTCTTAAAATGTATCAAGTTTTAAATCATTGTTAGTTGGATTATTGTAATTTGAATTGAGTTGTAACACTTATGTTTTGATTTTATATATTTTCATTCGCACTCATTGAAATTGTTTTATCAAGTACATTGTTAGGTATGATAGTGATTTGTGTTGCTATTCAGTGTCTTTGTGAGTATTCTTCATTAAGGAAGCAAGTTTTATTAACTCAATTTAAATTGCACACCAAGTGGTTTCAAAAGTACCTTAATAAGTTGTTGTTATCTAGCGTTTAGGACAATTATTTGTCAAAGATCACTTGACTCAAACCGTGTTTGGGGTTTTTAATTAGACTTGGTAAATTAATTAACTCACATGACATCAGGCAAGCTAAGATAGCTATAGGTTCACTTCCAAGGAACATTTCATACTTCTATTCATCATTTTATCAAAAATCAGAAATATAGTAGTTTAGGTTGTTATTCATCATTAAAAAAAAAAAAAAAAAAAAAAAAATCAAAACACCTTTGAATGTTTTTGTCACTTAGTTTAACCTAGAATCAAATAAACAACTCCTTAAGAGAACACGACCCGAGTTGTGCCCTTCACTACATAATTTAGTTTATTTTGATTTAACCCGAAGCAATTAAAGGTTTTAAATCATCGTATACTCACTCCTATCTTGCTTTTAATTGAATTTAATAGTTCCACTATTATATCAAAAATTTATATTATTTGATCCGTCAAGACAAACCACCCTATGTGTTGCACAATCACATGCAATAAAAATTATCAATATGTAGATTATTTTCTTTGGAAAAACTACAAAAACACCTAAAATCAGCAATATTATATGCCCCGAGGCGTGTGATGATGCACGAGCTTCTTTCAATTACATAACCTTTTGATGCCAATAAGGATCGGTTGGACCAAACTAAAAGTCCCTTCACAATGTTCCAAAAAATCAACATAAAAAATTCATTATCATCATACAATTCTTCAAAATATCTTTTATAGATAGCCACACACATTTATCCATGTCGAGCACTTGGTTAGAATGGAATAAACATGCAATAGTCATTATTTGATGCAAAAAAAAAAAAAAAAGAAAAAAGTAAAAAAGAAGTGATCATCATGTATGTCCATGAAAAAATAAAGTGAATTTTTGAACTTATCGTCCCGACAATAAAATGACCCGTGTGATGCGCAATGTGTGGAATTCTTTCAATAACCAAATTGAAACTCCCTTATCATACAATTTTTTTTTTAAAAATCCATTGTAGAAACAACATCACGCACATTTGATGCGCAAAGATTGGGATGGAATGAAACAAATAATGCTTAAAAAATTAGTATATGACTATGTAGCATTTAATTTGATCAAAAAAAAAAAAAAAAAAAAAAAAAAAAATCCTTGATTCATATATTTATTTTATGAAAAACTTAAATATGTGTATATTTAAAAATATACTTGTTTTTATAATTGACAACTAAAAATTCATCAAACACCCTAGGTTATTCAGTATAAAACATAAAAATACTTTTCCTACTTATTTATTAAAAATTTCTTCATAACGCATGTAGTTAATATGGAGTTATGGAATAGATTGAAAATAACATAAATAATAGAGTAAAATACATTGACTATCCATCTGTTTTACCTAAATTACACAAACCTCCCCTCTATTTGAAAAATGTATATAGACCTTCCTTGAAATTAGAATGCAAGCTACGAAAACCTCTCAAACACATATTTGAGATTTCATTTTTATCCATCCAATCATTAGTTGGCCGTTAAATTTGACTATTAAACATTTGTTTTCACCAAAATGCCCCTCTTTCAATAAATGTATGAACAATTATATTTTTCTAAAATTATATTAACAAAAATCATTATAATATATATGTTCAAAAATTTGCAACATATTATAAAATTTATTGATTTCTACTATATTAAAAAATTTAAAATTTTATCATATTTATTGAAATTTATTTCTTTTGTTAAATAACTAAGAACATATTTCTTTTGTTTTTTTTTATCCACGACACCTCACTATATGTTATTAATAATTTAAATTTGAGACATAACTTATATTATTTTTATTTTTTCAAATATTTTTTTCATAATCATTTATAAACATGTTTATTTAAGTATACATCTATTAAAAGAATAATCACATGTTTAATTAAGTTTTATGTGTTTTCATTAATTAAATTAATGAAGTCTTCATCTCAATATGAAAAAAATTAACATATTACTATTTACAAAAGTAAAAAATAAATTAAGTAAAAGAAAAAGAAAAAGAACTCTTGAATTACTTAAATAATTTTAGCCAAAATTAGGAAATTAGTAATGATGAAGTGTGAATTAGTAAATAAAATTTATTTTAATATAAATTTTAATTAAAAAATCAAAATCCTTAACATAGTTAACAATTTGAACCTAAGTGTAGGTTTTCAAAACAGATGGGAGGTGCTTGTAATTAAGGCAAAATACAAGGGAGGTTAGAGTATTTTACTCTAAATAATATGATTCCAAAGCAATGAGGAGTATTTTTTTTTTGGTCAAAGCCATGAGGAGTAATGGAATAGATTAAAAACAAAAAAATTTATAAATGATAAATAAATTCAATCCCCTCAATTAAGAAATTTTATACTATGAGCTTCTCACTTCATGAGCCACATAACAGTGGATACATATAGGCTAAATTAGGTTTAGTGTCAATTATTTTAGCCCTAAATTTTCCTACAATCATGGAGAATAAATCAAATTAAAACTATCCTAATTTGACTGAAATTTAAGGGCCAATCATCTAAAATAATTAAATACAAAATACCCCTGAAAGAAATCTTAAAATCATAGAGAATAAATAGAAACCATCGCTGAGATTTAAAGGCATATCAGCTAAAATAATTAAATATAAAATATCCCTAAACACAATAAATTACATCCCAAAATTGAATGTAAATTTAGTCAATAGAATAATTGGTCGTACATTACATAACAGAGCTAAACCCTTGGATGCACTTATTATTCATCGCCAAAATAAATCAAATACATGTTTTTTCATCCTAGTGACCAATCCATGAGTCCTACCTTTTTTTCTCATTTATATACCATGCACGCTCACAATTTCCAACACCTTATGTTTCTTTCCGATGTTATTTCACTTCTCCCATGACGAAACAGCAATTTGAAATTTTCTTTTCCCTTTGGTAATGTGCTCGTCTTAAATTGACTTTCCTTTGTGTGTAGCTTTCCATGTGTTAATACTCTATTAATTTGAGAGGTACATACAACCACATCAATGAGTCTTCCCTTTACAAGGTATTCTTTGTTTCTATCTTTATTGATCCTTCATATTTCTTTTTCTCCTTTTAAATAGAGTATCTTCATAATAACTCATTATATTTTCTTAAAATTTTAATCTTAATTTAAATATACAATCTAGATGGATTTTTATAAATTATAACTCGATCATCTCCCCCTCATTTTATTTGATTGGTGATTTATTTCAAATTTTCAAATAAAAAAAAAGTTGATTACAAGCAAATAATATGACTTGAAAGGTATTTTTGATTTATTAATTATTAATTACTTTATTCAATTTTCAGATCACAGCTTCCAATATACACCTTAATGAATTTTTGTTTCCCAAGAATTTCTCACTCCATGCCTTTCCATATTTCATATTAGTCTCACTTTCTATATTTTGATTATTATTTTAAATCCTTCCAATATTGTAGTCTTATCAGTATCCTAAGGATCACACACACACATATATAGGATAAAACTAACCATATGAAATAGAAATAGTTTATGTTAAATTTTATTATTTCAATTGTAACGTTGTAGTAATATCAAAAATATCAACCCCCAGATAAAACATAGAGCCTAAGAGTTAATTTTCAAAATTAGAATCACCATTCAAAATTTTTCATTCATCAATTTTTTTTTTTAAAAAAAAAAAAATCCCTCCATTAAGAATATACTTTTTTTTTTTGGTAATAAGTTATCAAAATTATCTTAACCACTTAAAAATAGTTGGTTAAACATGCATTTTAAAATAGGGATCAAATTTTCCATCACATGTTAAGATTATATGTCATAAATATTACTACCTACGATGCATTCACTTTTAATTTGAAAAAGGTAAATGATTATTAAAACTTTATTTGAAAAAAATATGTCATAAGCAAACCATACAATACAAATAGATATTGACCCGTATAAATTTTATTAGTTCAATTCTAACACTGTTATGAGAGCCTAAAAGTTAATTTCTAGAATTATGATCACGATTAAATTTTTTTATCCACCGATTTAGAAAAAACACCTCCATTGAAAATATACTTTTCTATATCTAATTATTAAAATAACCTCAACCACTTAAAAATATTTAGTTGTGCATGCTGATTATTAAAAGTTTTTTAATATTATCATTCCGGTTTAGGGGCTATCTCTCCCAAGTCCTAAAACGATGTCTCCTCCAGGATTCAAACTCGAGACTTAAAAGGAATCTAGTGGGATGCCTTACACCCGGTTCTTTTAAGGAGAGGAGGCATGGTCTAGAATTAAGCTCTAACACTTTAGCCAGGTGAATCTTAAGAGTTGGTGGGCTTGGGACAATCCACTCAAATGATAATAACAACAACAATAACAACAATAATAAATCATCAATAAATAAATATTAATAATAAGTATAATTATAATCCTCTTATTGGCATAGAAATAGTAATCATCTAAATTCCATAAATAATAATAGTGAATTCATGGATAACGATTTATGAACACTTTGTAAATTTTTTTTTTAAACAAAATTAAGACCAAGCCGAGGGAAGAGGGAGAATCACATATATCAGTGACTTTAGAGGAATTTGAAATTTGAAAACCCCACCCAACTAAACCAATCGAAATCCCCACCTAATAAACCAATATATATAGGCTAATCCACTACCCAATTTTTTTAGCCAAGGCACCGCCCAACTATACTAACCAATGATGTTTTGGCAAATCTTGACTCCAGGCCTGAAAAGAAATGCGTACATGGGGAAAGGGATGGAAACGTGGAAAAATATATAATGTTAAATGATCCAGTTCATGCACAAAGATTAAATAAAGGGAAAAATATTTCTTCAGTCACGGGAGGTAAAGTTATCTCCAGTGACCCCAAAACTATGTCGTTTTAAATTAATGAAGGGTGTGTTTGTAATTTTAGGTGAATTAATGAAGGGTGTTCCAAATGAAAACTCATATGATAAAAAAATAAACAAAATTACGGAAACACCCTTCATTAATCCAAAACGACATAGTTTTGGGCTCACTGTAGATAAATTTATCTCCAGTGACTGGAGAAATCCTTTACCCTTAAATAAATGCTGATCCTATTGGAGGTCAGCGCTTAAGTAGGAATCAGTTACATAAATAATTTATTGAATCACATGGAAGTTGTTAATAATTTAAAGGCTAAATTACTATTTCGATTAATATTTTTTTTTCAAAATAATGACAACAACCCTTTTTAAACATTTAAGTATTAATTTGAAACTAATACCCATCTCCAAAATGAACGTGTAAACCAAGTCAAGTAAATGAAAAAAAAAAAAAAAAAACTCATCGACGCATTCAAGAGAATAAAGACATTTAAATTATCAAAATATAATTAATGGACATCATGCTAGGGAAAAATTAAAACACATATTCTCTTGTACAGTTAAGTTAAGATATGAAATTAAAACAATTAGTATTTATAATATATCTTTGCAATACGTCATTGAATAAATAATAAAATTTGCAAAAAAAAAAAAAAAACTTGATATTACCAATCTTTGAAGACGAATTAAAATTAGTATGCTTTTATTGCAAGACTTATCGTTAAATCCGTGGACGGTGGGAGGTTAGCGCTTAATAAGGTAATATTTGCCACCAAATCCAAAATATGACCATATTAATTACTAGTTTATTTAATTTTCCAGATCACAACTTCCCATATACATTATAATGAGTTTTTCCTTCCCAAGAATCTCTCACTTCCTATAATATGAATCAATAAATTAATAAATGAATAATAAATACAATAATTTGAATTTTGAATTAATGGTTTTATAATTCTCTAAATCACGTAATTTGTGATGAGCCCTAATCAATTCTTTTATATTGAAATTCAAATTTTAAATATCCTAATCAATTTAATATCATTATCAATATAATAATTTGATATCATTATCTATATCATCATCATCATATCATATTATTATTATTATAATAAAAATCATCAATAAATAAATATTAATAATAAGTATATATCTTTGCAATACGTCATTGAATAAATAATAAAATTTGGAAAAAAAACTTGATATTACCAATCTTTGAAGACGAATTAAAATTAGTATGCTTTTATTGCAAGACTTATCGTTAAATCCGTGGACGGTGGGAGGTTAGCGCTTAATAAGGTAATATTTGCCACCAAATCCAAAATATGACCATATTAATTACTAGTTTATTTAATTTTCCAGATCACAACTTCCCATATACATTATAATGAGTTTTTCCTTCCCAAGAATCTCTCACTTCCTATAATATGAATCAATAAATTAATAAATGAATAATAAATACAATAATTTGAATTTTGAATTCGGTTTTATAATTCTCTAAATCACGTAATTTGTGATGAGCCCTAATCAATTCTTTTATATTGAAATTCAAATTTTAAATATCCTAATCAATTTAATATCATTATCAATATAATAATTTGATATCATTATCTATATTATTATTATTATTATTATTATTAAAAAAAATCATCAATAAATAAATATTAATAATAAGTATATATCTTTGCAATACGTCATTGAATAAATAATAAAATTTGCAAAAAAAAAAAAATTCTTGATATTACCAATCTTTGAAGACGAATTAAAATTAGTATGCTTTTATTGCAAGACTTATCATTAAACCCCGGTGGACGGTGGGAGGTTAGTGCTTAATAAGGTAATATTTGCCACCAAATCCAAAATATGACCATATTAATTACTAGTTTATTTAATTTTCCAGATCACAACTTCCCATATACATTATAATGAGTTTTTCCTTCCCAAGAATCTCTCACTTCCTATAATATGAATCAATAAATTAATAAATGAATAATAAATACAATAATTTGAATTTTGAATTCGGTTTTATAATTCTCTAAATCACGTAATTTGTGGTGAGCCCTAATCAATTCTTTTATATTGAAATTCAAATTTTAAATATCCTAATCAATTTAATATCATTATCAATATAATAATTTGATATCATTATCTATATCATCATCATCATCATCATCATCATTATTATTTATTATAATAAAAATCATCAATAAATAAATATTAATAATAAGTATATATCTTTGCAATACGTCATTGAATAAATAATAAAACTTGGAAAAAAAAACTTGATATTACCAATCTTTGAAGACGAATTAAAAATAGTATGCTTTTATTGCGACAATTTGACTTATCATTAAATCCGTGGACGGTGGGAGGTTAGCGCTTAATAAGGTAATATTTGCCACCAAATCCAAAATATGACCATATTAATTACTAGTTTATTTAATTTTCCAGATCACAACTTCCCATATACATTATAATGAGTTTTTCCTTCCCAAGAATCTTTCACTTCCTATAATATGAATCAATAAATTAGTAAATGAATAATAAATACAATATTTTGAATTTTGAATTCAGTTTTATAATTCTCTAAATCACGTAATTTGTGGTGAGCCCTAATCAATTCTTTTATGTTGAAATTCAAATTTTAAATTTCCTAATTAATTTAATATCATTATCAATATAATATGTTTTAAAATGTTTTAGAAAAACACCCCTGGCTAACCTAAGCGTCAATAGCACTTCACATTCTTGTATTTCAAAAACATATTCCTTATTTCAGGGGAAAAAAGCATATTCCGCTTCACAATCATCTTTTTTTTTTTTTTTAAAAAAAAAAAAAATTTAGAAAAACACCCCTAGTGTACGGTTTACGGTTTTAAGCAGTGAAAGGACGATAAAAAGAGAAGAAATGGTGGATGATTCATAAATTATTTATTTTATAAGATTATTTAAATAATTAAACTAACTTCTTTTTAACTAATATTTTTATGAAAGTTATTCAACATAATATTTACTTAAGTATTTTTGTTATGATGGATGTGTCAAAAAAAAAAATATATATATATATATAACTGCCAAAAAGGACTATTGCGTTGAAGGAAAAAAAAAAAAGAAAGAAAGAAAAGAAGGACCATTGCAAACGCGAAGAACGGCATTTCATTCATTGAGAAGACCAAAAGATTGAGAACAACATGTTGTCTATTTTTTACTACAACGGTGCTGACACACAGAACATAAATGGCTGATAAAACAGGGGTACTGAAATAGAAAGCATAGAATAATAAAAATATAATAAAGTGGGACTAAGAATTGAGTATTGCTCTTTGCTCAACGAACCCGAATACGGTGCTAAGCCGCACCAACTACGTCGTCTTTGTTCCGTTTGACGGTGGCATCGTTAAATCTCTACGCTCGAGGTAGACATTGCGATAATCTTCCTGTCGTTCACCCCAGTGTGTTCAAGCGTGATTTGCTGTGATACAGTGTTATCATCATTGGATCTACAACGCACCATCACCGAACCCTGAGATCATCATCTTGTGAACAGACCACTAAATACATTAAATCAGTAGCGATGAGGAAAAATGACATACTTGAAAAGACACGGATCAGAGAACCGGTGCCAAGAACTGATACTCACACCGCAGAAAGGACAAAAACCGATATTTTGAGGAGGCTTGAGGCAGACGACAGGTGGAAGATCAAATCCAATTTTGGAAACGGAAAGAAGGGAGAGTCGGAAAAAAGAGTGAGAAAGGACTAGCTGCAGAAGAGGAAGAAGACAGGAAGAAGATCCGAGAGGTCGACGAAAGGCGAGTGGTGAGCTTGTGCTGAGTAATGGTCACTGGTATCACAGGTTGTTTCGGCTGATGTTTTAGGTGATTTTATACTGAAATATTAGCATTTGAATTTTGAAATTTGAAATCGACAAAAATGGAGGGAGGAAATACTTGTGAATTGAGATGTGGTTGGAAGAAAAAGTGGTGGACGTGGCCCCTATCATCGTTTAGCATAATTAAATATTTGATGATATGCATGCTAATACATGGGGAATGTGCTCAGATGGTTGAAAATATAAGGACTATAAATGTGACTGTACAACTAAGCAATGAAATAGCCAATGGTTTTCTAATGCAGGTTGAAAAAATGAGGCTAAACAATAAATTATATATGATAACTATAGATGTGGAGTATTTGTGGGCGGTTCACGTCACGTCCGATAATATTGAAGGAAATATACACATCGGACATACAGATGGACCAATGAATGAGTTGCTTAGAGTTTTAGTAGTATATATTTCATAGAGGATATACGTCCTTTTTATATATGGACTTAGACAGGAGGCACCCTTATTATTAGTCTCAAAGTTTTGAGAGGAGAAGGCTAAAAGCTCTGCTAAGGATTTCTTTCATTTCCCAAGGATTTTTAACTCTGGTGATTATTTCTAACCCAAATTTTCCTTTCTTCTTGGGAATTCTTGAGATTCTTGGATCTCGGCTAGGGTTTAGGGATTTTTGGGAAAAACCATGTTTAGCCCTTTCCTTGTCGAATTGAGCCATGCTAGTCTTGTCCATTTAATGTACATGAAAATGATACAAAATTTTCCGATAAACCGAGAAGTTGCTAGATTACTTCATTATGTTCCTATCAAAATGTTAGAATGCACAAGACAAGTTTCTTGAATATGAGATGTGACAGTGAATTTCTGGTGTTACAGATATTCCCTCAAGCTTGGACTACAGCTAGAGAACATTTGACCAGAACCCTTCTGAAATGACGTTTTCACTTTGCTCAAATGACAGAGTTGCCTTTCTTTCCCATTAAAACTCGTTCGAGACTTGCCAAATAACTCTCCTAGACTTCACAAAACGAAATAAAGCTAATAGCTTGACGTGATATTTTTCATGCCTTTAGATTCTATATATTAAAATGTTATCCTATTCTTTCAAGCTGTTCGAACTAGTCTCATGCCAGGCATTTTGAAAATTGTAGCTCACAATAAGGACCATTCGAAGTCCATAAAGGTGTCATTCAAGCTTTTATCCATATCTGTTAACCAGTTGGATTTTTTAACCTAATCAGCTGACTCTGTTGTTTATTTTATCTTTCAATAAGGGTATCAACTTAATTGATTACCTATGCATAACTAATTGGAGTTTCAACCACCTTTCACTACAAAAAAGCAGTGCAATAGCCATGGAATTTATTCCGTGGGTAATTTGGGACACATTTGCCACAGAAATTCCGTGGTTAAATTACACACGGAACTTCCAAGGTTAAAGGCGTGGGCAATGAGAGACGGAACACTTCCGTCTGCAATTCCGTCACTGAGTAGCCATTGGAGACGGAAATTCATACGGACATTAGCCGTGGGTGTTGTGTCTGTGGGTAATCGTATTAAAAAAAAACCCCATATCATCGATCGTAGCCTTCAATTCATAGACGAAAACGCCGGAGCCCTAACTCGGTGTCGCTGGATTTCAACGGAGCTGAGCTTTCTCTTTCGGTTCAGTCGGGCTTTCACATCTACTTTTCATTCGATCTTTTATTTTGGCATACTATTTTGGTTTCCCTCTCCTTCAATGCTCTCAAATCGGCCTAAGTCAGTGTCGCTTGATTTCGACGGAGCGAGGGAGGAACTACGTTGAAGTTTCAAAACTTGAGCTTTCTCTTCCAGTTCAAGTCGGGCTTTCGATCTCTCGTTCGATCGTTAATTTTCGCTTCCATTTCTGCTTATGGACGTCTGAACAAGGAAGGAGTTTCGGTGGATGGTTTACTAAAAGGTGAAAGAAATGTATTTTATTTTAATTTTTTTCTTGGGTTGTGGCTCTATGATTCGTTGAAGTCATAGTTCCCTTCTCTTTCTAAACTGAATCATTTAATAAATTAGGGTTTTTCGTTTGATTAGTGAAACTGAGAATGAGCAAAATGTGAGAGATGAAAATATGGTAGGGTCTGGGAATTTCTTGCAAGCTAAATATGGTTTATGGATGGTGACTATAACATCCTACCTTTACCTTACTCACAATCAGAACCCTCTTGGGGGCAGGGGAAGAGTGATTTGGCTGTGGCATTTACCAGAGTTTAAGTGTATAACCAAAGCACTTAATTTTGTAGTATGATTATGTGCTTTATTTTTATACTTGTTGTACTTTAAATATATTAAAATTCAGTGACAATGGCGTGTTTCCAGGTCTGTTAGCCTGTTAAAGAATTCTAAAATTCAATTTCCTATCTATCAACTACTTTAGCTAGTAATTTCTATACGGGGTTATAGATGATTCATATTTTTTCAAGTCAATTCTACAACTGTTGATGGTTTCAGGAATTTTATACTTCTAGGTTGTAATTGGGCCGGAGTTTGTTGTTCCTTCATACTCAAAAGTATCTTTATTTCAGCAGTCAATTGAGGAAGATAGTGATGAAGAGCTGGAATATGCTTACAGTACTAGTGGTATTGTCAACTTTTCATGAAACTTCTGACTTCCCATTGTGGTTTTTCACCTTTTTAGTCATTAATCCTATTATAATTGCATGAGATGAAATCTGTAATGGAGATATTAGTGTGGAGTAACAATTTACTATCTCATTTTAAATAACTAGTATGCCTAGGTAGTATCAATCTTATACTTATTACATAAAATGTACATTGATAAGATATTAGTTTGAAACATGTGATGTTAGGCATTCAAATTCCATGTTTAGTAGGGATGACCTCACTTAGTTGTCGGGAGGATCTGTGCCTTTAGAGTAGTTTAATTTCCAAGTTTCTTGGCCTTATGTATTTTTTTTAAAAAATCCATGTTTAGTGGTTGCGATGAGCACCAGGTGCTCTCTCGGAAACGTTCTTTGTTATGAATTTTAGCATATGGCAGAAAAAATTTAAAAAAATGGGAGAAGATGTGGGAAAAAGAAAGAAATGATGGGGAATAACAAACAATCATGATTTGATTTTACTTGAATGACTCAGATAGTGCCATGAACACGAAAATGGTGCTGTTTTGTTATGAGTATTTGGTACCTAGATGCAGCTCTGCTAAATCAAACAGTTAAAGTGCTAAATGATGTTCCGAGTGTGAACTTTTGTAGACTCAACCTCTTGATATATTATTTCATTATTGACGGGACCAGTCATCGAACGAGTTGAGGAGCACGATGACAGAGGAACTACCACCAACGATGATGTTGATGAAGAACTGTGCTCACGAGTTGAGGATGACAGGACCAATCGTCGAACGAGATGAGAGGCACGATGACAGAGGAACTACCACCAACGATGATGTTGATGAAGAACTGTGCCGGAAATGACGACGGGACCAGTCGTCGGACGAGATGAGCGACACAATGACAGAGGAACTACCACCAACAATGATGTTGATGAAGAACTGTGCCGGAAACGATGACGGGACCAGTCGCCGGACGAGATGAGAGGCACAATGACAGAGGAACTACCACCAACAATGATGTTGATGAAGAACTGTGCCTCAAACGTTTCTAGGGTTGAACCCAGACCACAAAACCTGGCTCTAATACCATGTGAACTTTGAGAGAAAAATATAATTCTTATTTAATCTCTGAATCTGAAAGAGTACATATAAGCCTTTATATAGGCAAATCTAGAGCTAAACCTAGAATCTCATAAAATCTAATCAAATCAAAGTAAATCAAACTAATTGAGATATAATAGGAAATATCATAAGATAGAAATATACCTATATCTAATCATAATAAATGCATAATATTCTCACAATTATAAACGACATAGCTCATAGGTATTATTTTAAAAGAAAGATTAATCTTTCACTTCATATAGTTGTGATGACAATTTTTAAAATTTAATTTGGTGCAACTTAGTACGTGATTCAATTGAAACTCAACTCTAATTTTAACTCATTGCAACTCAATCTTTATAGTTCTAGCAATTTAAAATTTTAAACCATATTTTCATGAAATATTTGAAAGATTGAGCTTGGAGATAAAATTTGCTGTGCATTCAAATGTGTTATAGAAGATTTTGTTGAACCATGGATGGTAACTTTTGAAATTCTAGAGAATGTTTTATTTTTAATTTTTGAGTTTGTTTTATAATAGCTATCTTGCTAGATTGTGCTATATGTACTAGATGTTTTCTAAAACTATACTTGTTGTTTGTCAGCCTAGTTGCTTTCTTGTACTGCGGGATTTAAGTTGCAAGTTGTGAACTTAATTGATATTGTTGAATTAAACTGAATATACTATTCTGAAAATCTAGCTAATCTTTAATGCAAATTTCCTGACTCTTGTTGCTATTTTAGGTGATTTAGGTTGTTGCCACGAGTATTATTGTTTTAGTGACTCATTGAGAGTTGTTTGGGAATTTTAGTTGCATTGTGCTATCATTAAGCTGCTGCATAAACTCAACTCATTTTTGGTTTTTGTAAATGTTCTGATCAAATGTTGAAGCAATAATCAAATTTCATGTCAAATGAACTATTATTATTAGTCCTAATTTATATGTTGGAATCATGGATTTCTTGAATGTTGTATATTCTTGGTCATTTGAGCTTCTGTGGTACTTTGGTTCTTATTATGTAAAGATATTTTTATTGAAAAAATGGAAATGATATTTAACAATGGTTTCTATAGTATGTACTTCATGTGGGTAAAATGGTTTGTAATCAATGTTTATAAATAGTATTATGTTACAGCTGAATAATGCTTGAAGCCATAACATTCTTTGAATTAAAATTTGAATTAGAAACAATGGGCATGCATGCGAAGTACTGTCCGATCTTAGCATTGTTTTAAGAGGAATTTTTTTTTTGAAGAGTTATGGATCACATTTGTTTCTCGGGGAAATAAGATATTCCAGAATTTGTCTTGGCTATATGAAGTCTGGTTTGGCAGGTATTTGATGGAATTAGGAGTATTGCATCTCTTGGACAGTTGTAATATATGCATATCTCTATTAGACATGTACAGGGTCGCTGGCAGGAAGGTTGGATGTTGTTGAGCTGTTTGATGTTTACAAGCACCTTAAGGCTCTTGGTTTACATTGTTGGAGCATGAATGAAGGATACTAGTAAAAGTGCACATACCTAAACCTTTTGCTCTTGAAGACAATAAAAAAGGAAAACTAGTTTGTGGCTTTTAATTCGAGAGATGAGGAATCCATAAATAATTTGTTCAGTGAAATGCATACTAATGAAATGCCCAGATTTTGATGTTTGTTTTCCAAATAACGGGTTTCGCGAGACATCTCTAGATACCTGAGTTTTTAGTGAGCTTGTGACTTGCATTTTGCACATACTTACACTTATATCTTCCATTCTTCTTTCGGGCTCTGTTTTTCTTTCAATAACTTTGATGAAACCCAATTCATTGAGTTATTGTTCTTCCAAAATTTTCTTCCTTAACATCTTGATATATAAAATATTCCAGTTGGTACTTCTTAGTAATAACTATTAAACAAACTCTCTCTGCGTGCCAATTTATCATGATTGAAAATCTGTGTTTACATTGATTTATTCATTATCTTTGGTTGCCTTGCTTGAGTTTCATTTAGAGTCCAAATAGAAAACTAGATTGATGGTTGGCTGGTTGCTATAAGATCATCATAATTTATATGGATCTATAGTCTCATGTTTCTTGTTATGTAGTTCTTTATTGTTTATAAAATGGTTCATCCTTCTTTCTCTGTTTTTCAATCTGTTTTTTTTTGGTACTTATTTTATGTACTGTTTGTAGGATGAATTTTTGAGACGAAAGGCATCAATCACTTCTGAGGGAGGCAGTGTCCAATCTAATGAAGATGAACTCAATTTATGGTTAGAAGTTGCTGGTGGTAAGAACAAGAAAGGCCGAATCTATGACCTTGGATCTGAAACTCATCATGTTGTCTCTTCTATCTCAACTCCTTCCATCAATTCTTCAGGGGATTTTAACATTCAAGAAATGCAAACGAAGATGACACAAATGTCAGAAAAATATGAACACCTTGTACAAGAGAATGCACAACTTAAACAAGCACCCAATTTAATTATGTCAGCATTGCAAGGATTGAGGATTCAGTTACCCACTTTATCTAACCTTGTCAATCAAGGCGCTCCCTCTGCCAATGCAACTGAAGACGCTGAGAATGAACGTTAACAATTTTCATTGTTTATGATACTTGTGACTGAGAACATATATTTTCCCTTTTTTAAGTCTTCTAGTACTTTGAACTTGTGTGGCATTTATCTCCATTTAATATATTAGTTATTTGAAATTTGTTGATTTCTCTAGCTATATATGTACAAGTGTGATTTAATATACTACTTTGAACTTGAGAACATATAGCTGCAAAATAGTTAACAAAAATGGTTAAGAAGGAAAGTAATTTCCCACGGAAATTTGCCATGGAATTTTCCGTGGCAACTTTCCCACGGCAATTTGCCACGGAAATTCTGTGGGTAAGTTCTCCGACGGATAATTCCGTGAGAAATTCTGTGGGTGGGAAATTTAGCACGGACAATTCCGTGGCTAATTTTGCCACGGAAAAAATTCCGTCGGTAATTGGCTTTGTCACGGTTTTTTCTCGGGACGGATTGAATTACGGGAAATCCGTGGCAAATTTCATTTGCCATAGAATTCCATGGGAAATTTCATGGCAAATGAGATTACCCATGGAATTCCGTAGGTAATGCGATGTTTTTTTGTAGTGTTTTGTTCAGAAAGGTTTCAATGTTACCTTTTAAATTCTCTACCAAATGCTGTATCAGTTTATTGGCACTAAAGTACCTTCAGTCTTAGTCTTGTGTTACTACTATATAGTATTTGATAACAACCCATCCGCATGATAATAAGTTTTTGTAATTCATCCTTTTGATTTTATTCTCTCGTTGGTTCGGATATTTGAAGTTGGCGATATTGAGGTCTTGGATGACACAAAAAATGTTGGTGCCAGAATCAATGTCAACTTGCTGCACTTTTCTGCGGTTCTAATGCGGGATTAGAGGAATAATATGTTGGAATTTTAATTATTATATTAGTATATATTTAATTTTGAAAATATTCCATTAATTCTATTAAGTGGCCCACATTAATTCCGGTTTTGTAACCTACCAATCAATTCGATAACGGCCCATTCAATACGCAATAATTGCCAATTATTACACATTAATGGCATTCATCTCTGTGATGGCGGTAGGAATTCGACGTGTATAAGGTTTTGGTCCCCCGAGTCTGCGCTCTTACGTTTGGAAGACACACCATCTCGAGTGAGAGAGAAGACTTAGAAGAGCCAAAACCCAGAGTTCATCTCTTCTTCATCTAGAAACAAATCAATGGCTGGAGGTATCCATGATCTCTATTTTATTTTTCCGCATTGATCTAAATGTTAATTTAGGTTTGAACATGTTTAGATCGCTTTATTTCCAATATTTGGTATCGAGCCTTCCATATGCCTCCGCCTTGATTTATCGATTAAGTTTTCACGGGTTTTCGATCTGTATGTATGCTTATTGCTTGCAATTTATTTTAATTATTATTTTAAATTGCTCAATATGTGGCTTTCGGTTGTGATTAGGAGTTTTGGTTTTCTTCTCTTCAAAAATCACCGTGCTCAATTTTCTCTAGGGTTCGATCGATTATTCATTTTTGATCTATGATTAAATTGTTGAATATTGATCTTCTCGCAAATTGATTATTGAATCGATTGATGAATTGTGCCTTCGAGAGATTTGATGCATATATTGAAATCTGAGGTTTTTCTTTTTTGAAAGTTTTTCTAGATTTCATTTGAATTTATGCGTGCTTATTTCATTGGGATAGAGGCGATGAATTTGGTTTTTCAAGGATTGCCGATATTGTCTTCGTAATTTTTCTGTTCATATTTATTGAAACTTTGAATCCTTGTTTCAATCTTGATACATATTATGTATTTGAATATGTTTTCGATCTGGATATGGTTTTCATTATTTCCATCGGAGACCTTCGTTCTTGATTCGATTACATATATGTCTCGAATTTATGATGGTCGCTTTTGTAATTAATGAGGATGACTGGATTAGGTTTTCAAAACGCCTGTCTACATCGTCGACGGAGAACTCGAAGAACCCAGAGATCACGATTCCATTTTGATTTCAAAACTCAAATTATTTGTTTTGATTTTGAGTAGATCTTGTTAGATTGTGAGAAATCTGTGTTCAGAAGCTTTTTCAGTGATTGTCACTTGTCAAAATCATTGGATTTTGATCCTTCTGATCGCCTGAAATCGCTACCGAAAAACGCGGATCACGGTAGCTGTTACTGGGTTAAACCGGGTCTCGGGTCGGGTAGGGTTTCTGATTCGGGCGAGGAAGAAGCTCTAAAATGCCGTCGTTCTGCCCTCTAATGAAACACAATGTTTCATTAATAAGGAAGGTGGGCGGACACGTTAGGCCGAGAGCATTTTGGGCCGGCGCGTTTTTGTTTTCGAACCAAAAAAAAAAAAACACACAAAGGGACTCGGCGGGATTTGAACCCACGACACGTTGGCGCATGAGGGCCTTAAGGGGCGCTCTGCCCAGAGCCACGCACGCTCTCTTGTGTGAAGTTGTCGAACTTATTAAATATAAATTATTTATTATTTAATAATTAAATTTTTAAAAGGTGTCAAGTGTGGGATTCGAACTCTAGATCCCCGAGCGCGTGGGTGCTTAAAGTCGGCCTTGCGCCATCGAGCCACGCGCTCCTCTCGTGACCTTTTGATTTATTGGGTGACGAGCATTTAAATTAATTTAATTTAAATGATTCTTTATTGATAACAAAATTTTTTACAAATGTGAAAAAAGGAATTTGAACCCTTACCCCTTCGGACCAAAACCTTAATGTGGAACCTTAGACCACTTAATGTTGAACGGGCCAATTGATCACATGTGTTGAGCAATTTTTCCGGGCCATACTTGTTTATTTTCTTGGCAACCTGTTTTTTATGTGAAATTTATTTTCTTACCTTAAGTTGAATTGTTTAAATTGAGAAAAATTAATTTTGGCAACTTTCACATTTTGGAAAATTTTGAAAAACCATTACTATTATTTTTGAGTTATTTAATTGTCTAAATATCTGGAAAAATTAACTTTAGACAATTATATATCCTTTTCAAATTGTTGAAGCCAAATTTAAGTTGAATTATTCCAAAATATTTGGATACATAAAATAGTGGGAGGATTTTTCTTTTAATTTGATTATTTAGTCATTTATTTTGATTAAATTAATCAATTAATCCCTCCATTTAGATGTGCATATATTAGATTTATTTTGAATGCACAAAAAGGTGGGAGAATTTGTCTAAGATGATTATTTAATCACATTTTGTTGATTAAATTAATCAACTAAATTCTCATTAAAGATTTGTGCATATTTTGGAATCTAAATGCACAAGTTTTTTGGTGATTAATATTGGTAATATTAATTTAATCAAAGTGGGAGGATTGTATTTAGTCACTTATGTTGATTAAATTAATTGGTTAAGTCTTCCATGAAGCTGTGCATATAAAGAATTTGAGTGCACATTATTGATATTTGTGATTAACTCGCATGCTAGAGTGGCAGTTATAGCGCCTATAACATGCATAAATAATCACATATGGATTTTAGAATATCCATCTTTGAAGGTGAGTAAATCTTTTTATTCACATTAATGATTTAGTTGATTAAATTAATTCAATTCATATTTCTATTGATATTGTGTGTATGTTATTTACATTGTACATATTTGATATTAGTGATTAGCATACATATTTGTTTAAAGAATAGCTACAACATCTTTATGCACATGTTGTATGCATATTTAGTCACAGAAGGTTATACCATATCAAAATTATGATCATATGTACAATTAGTATACACAATGGTGTGATGTCTTTGTGAAGAGTATGTAGAACCGACGAGTAACCAAAACATTCTCACTAGACTCATAAGCTCTATTTTGTTCCAATGAACAAAATACATCACATAAAGATTTGAAGATATCCATTGTAATTAAATATGGGGTTATAATTAATCTTTGCCAACAGGGTAGATAATTATAATCATAGTTTTAATTAGGGTGGAATGGAACTGCATTATATTTTCTAAGTAGCCCACAGGGTATTAGGGGATATAACGCATTCTAGTTTCATCAATTCGAGATAAATTCATGCTATGCTAATGTCTTTGCCCACGGGTAGACTTTAGTGATACGAATTTATAATTGTATAATTAATTGGGATAGAATATCAAATTATATTCTTAATGTACTCGTAAGAATTAAGAATAAGGAAATAATTTGATAGTTTTGTCATAAAGGTATATATGGATGTAATTGAATTATAACTTTAGCCCACAGGCAAGTTGTATGTCAGTAGATTCATGTTTTTTAAGTATGATTTACATTGGTAAAACATGATATGATTAATTAGTCTCAAATTTTAGTTATAAGCATGTATGTTCAATACTATGTAATCATACAACCTGCAAATTTCTCTGATATAAAATGTGACATTCCCAAATTGAGGGGTGATAACTATAAAGTATCATTCATTTGGGGTGAATGGACACTGGTTATGCTATTAGGAAAGACGAACCATCTTCTATCACTGAGACCAGCACTATAGATGAGATTGATTTATATGCAAATGGGAGTGATCTAATCGCCTCTTAGTTATGTTTATAAAGACCTCAATCTCTGCTGGCATTCGTGGTTTTGCCGAACAACATAACAAGATTAGGCCACTTCTGAAGGCAATTGATGAACAATTTGCTACTTCGAGATAAGGCACTTGCCAACACCCTAATTATGAAATTTTCATCCCTCAAACTCACTATAGTAAAAGATGTGTGTAAGCACATCATACAAATGAGGGACATTACAGCTCAACTGAAATCACTTCAGGTTGATATGTCTAATTCTTTCTTTGTACACTATATTCTGAACACTCTTCCACAGCCACCTTCCACTTCAAGTTTAAGATTGGT
This sequence comes from Acacia acuminata, assembly GCA_019022655.1. Lineage (NCBI taxonomy): Eukaryota > Viridiplantae > Streptophyta > Magnoliopsida > Fabales > Fabaceae > Acacia > Acacia acuminata. The sequence goes on along the minus strand of JAFJYI010000244.1, from coordinate 873,714 downwards.
TGTTAACAATGTTCCTTTGGTTCAACCGAATATTGTACAATCAATCATCCAAGATTTACAACCTGTTGATATTAATCCGTAGATCAAGTTGTTGATGATGGAACAATGAGAAATTGTTGAGCAACTATTTGAACAAGTTCCTCAAGAAGATTATGAAACAACATTAAGTAGATCTACTAGAACAATAAGATCAGCGATACCTAGTGAATATATTGTGCATCTACAGGAATCTGACTATAACGTAAGAGCTAAAAATGATCCTGGAACGTTTTCACAAGCCATGAACTATAGAGAATCGAACTCATGGTGTGATGCTATGAAGGATGAGATGAATACTAAGGCATCTAACAGTCGAGATCTTGTTAAGTTGCCCAATGGTGTAAAAGCCATTGGATTTAAAATGGGTCTTTAAAACAAAAGGAGACTCATTGGGCAACATTGAGAGACATAAAGCAGGACTCATTGCTAAAGGGTTCACTCAAAAGGAAGGAATCGAATACAAGGAGACCTTTGCTCCTGCATCTAAGAAAGATTCTCTTCATATCATTCTAGCATTGGTTGCACATTTTGAATTAAAGTTGCAACAAATGGATGTGAAAATGACCTTTCTCAATGGAGATCTAGAGGAAGAGGTTTACATGAAACAAACCATAAAGATTTTCCTCTAATAATGGTGAGCATTTGGTGTGCAAACTTAAGAAATCTATATATGGATTGAAACAAGCTTCTCGTCAATGGTATTTAAAATTTCATGATGTTATCTCTTCATTTGGTTGTGTAGAGAACATTGTGGATGAATGTATATATACCAGAAGGTTAGTGGGAGCAAGACTTGTTTCCTTATTCTATATGTGGATGATATTTTACTTGCAACCAATGATAATGGTTCACTATATGAGGTGAAACAATTCCTTTCGAAAACTTTGACTTGATGGATATGAGAGATGCATTTTATGTCACTGACATTAAGATACATAGAGACAGACATCTGAGTTTGTCTCAAGGGACCTATATCAACAAAGTTTTGGAAAGATTTGGATGGGGAATTGTTCACCAAGTATAGCTCCTATTGTGGAAGGTGATAGGTTCAATTTGGACCGATGCCCAAAGAATGACTTTGAGCAGGAACAAATGAAACACATTCCTTAAGCTTCAACAGTAGGAAGTCTTATGTATGTTTAGGTCTACACAAGACCTGAGATTACATTTGCTGTTGGAATGCTAAGGAGATATCAGAGTAATCTAGGTATAAACCACTAGAGAGCTGCAAAGATAGTATTGAGATACCTTCAAGGGACTAAAGAGTACATGCTTAAGTACAAACGAATTGACAATTTGGAAGTGACTGGTTACTACGGTTTAGATTATGCTGGCTGCATGGACTTAAGAAAATCCACTTCGGGATATATTTTCATGCTAGTCAATAGAGCTGTATCATAGAGTAGTAAAAAGCAATCTTTAATTGCTATACTTCCATTATGTAAGCTGAGTTTGTATATTGTTTTAAGGCTACCTCACATGGTGTATGAATGAAGAGTTTCATTCCTGGGCTTAGAATTATGGATCCAATTTCTAGGCCATTGAGGTTAAATTGTGACAATTCAGTTGTTGTTTTTATGGCTAAGAACAATAAAAGTCGTAGTTGAATCAAGCATATCGACATTAAGTGTCTAGCCATAAAAGAGCGTGTTGAAAAATAAAACAGTGGTTATTGAACACATGAGCACTAAATTGATGATTGCCGATCCTTTGACTAAAAGCATGCCTACATTGAAATTTCAGGATCATGCAGAAAGAATGGGACTTGTGTAAGTGGAGCTATATACCCAAGAGGGGGGGGTGAATTGGGTATTTTAAAACTTTTCAGAAAATGCTCTGTTTTGAAGTTATAAAAACAGAGGTAAACAGTGAGGAAGAAGAAGCTGGACACAAGGATTTATACTTTGTTCGGTCCAACTCTTTGACCTACGTCCGATCCCGAAACACTCTGGATTTTCCACTATCACTCAATTACAATTACACACTCGTACTTAGGATGATCCTCTCCCTAGGACTCACTCCCCCTTACAAGCCGTAATTGTAAACAATCGATACACACTTTGTACACAAGAGTTATCCTCTCCCTAGGACTAACTCCCCCTTACAAGTTGTACTCCGATTATAATCGATACACACTCGTAAACAAAGGATGCTCCTCAACCTAGGACACACTCCCCTTTACAAGTTGTACTCGATTTTCCCAATCTCCAAGTCCCCGACTTGAGATTGTTACAATGAATGATATAAAAGGAAACAAACTCTCTAAGAGTAGATAATGATAATCACCGAAGTTCAATGTATCATAAGATACTACACGAGATAAACCGAAGAAATAAATATGAGACTAGAATGATTTTCGTCTTCAAGCGGGTGTGTCATTTGGAAAGGCTTGAATGCAACTCTATTTATACTCGAGATCATTAAATGACCGTTGCCTTTCAAATAGATCCGTTGGAGAAGTTCTCCCGGTGTTAGGAGGTGGCTTAGGCACTTTCTCTCTCCAATATTCTCTTAAACCAGTGGCCAAGTAATGTCGTGTTGACCTTCGCAAATTAATCCGTTGGAGATGCGGTTGCTTGTTGTAGAAAACATTCTTAAATGCTTTGCGTACGTGTGCGGTGGATTAGCCAAAGTTGTGCAACTTTCTGGGTTTTGCTTTTTAAAGTGCGACGTCACTTTTGCTTTTGCTTTATTTGACTTTTAAAGCAAATCCAAATCTTCTCGAAATCTCACAAGCAAACTGGTTAAGAATGGTTAGAAATATAGATAAGAATCATATTAAACATATACAACCATTTTGCAGATTAACTCCTAAGTGAAATTGAAGATTGAACTTTTCAAAAAAATCGCGTTCATTGTTTCGAGGTTTGAACTCGAGTTCACATAGTTAGGCTCGAGTTTGCTCTTCATTCGATTATAAAATTTAGCCTCTCGTCTGGACCAAACCCGAGGTTTGTATACTTAGGCTCGAGTTTGCTTGAACATTAGAATGAAGTTTCGCTTCACATTCGAACCAAACCCGAGGTTTGCGTAGTGAACCCGAGGTTTATAAAATTTGTTCACGGCCAAACCCGAGGTTTGCATTTTAAACTCGAGTTCGGACCTGGCGTCGAGCAAAACATCGGGAAATCAGTTTGAAACACATTTTGAATAAAACATGAACTCGAGTCTATAAGTGACGAACTCGAGTTCGGCACTATTCATGTCAAAATAAGTTATAGCTTTTAAAACACGAACCGGAGGTTCCACATCTAGAGTTCTCTTGTGTTGAAAAAATCATTTTGCTCTCTGTAAGGCATGAACTCGAGTGCTCGAGTTCACCTACTTAAGTGAACTTTAGGAAACCTTTCGGCTGAAGCAACCGGAGGTTTATAAAATGTGTCTCGGGTTTGTTCATTTGAAAAATGATGAAGGCTCTCTCAGAAGGCACGAACTCGAGTTCATCAACTTAAACTCGAGTTTGCTCAACTTAGAGAACTTCGGAAAACTTTTGGCTTGACGCAAACCCGAGGTTCATGGAAGTAAACCGGAGGTTCATGAAAATCTCATTTGAAAATTTCTTCCCGCCCGAGGCAAACTCGAGTTCACCACTATGAACTCGAGTTCACATGTTTGTAAACTCATTTAAGATTTAAACTGGAGGTACGAACCCGAGGTTTGAAAAGCCGAGTCTCAAGTTTAAAATTGTTTTCAAGTGAACATGCTCTGTCTCTCACGAACTCGAGTTCACAAGTGTAGGCTCGAGTTCATTCAAAGTCTCGGTTTTAAACTTCGGTCATGTCTCGGGTTCAAAGATCAAACTTGCAAGTTTGGCTTCTTTGTGAGCAACGAACTCGAGTTCGCTGTCTAGGCTCGAGTTCGACACTAACGGGATGTTTTTGAACTGAAATCGGCAAGGTTCAAAACTTTGTTTAACTTATCAAAAACATTCCGGACTTGTTTGCAATTGTCGGTTATCATCAAAACACATATAGAACTAACATTCTCCCCCTTTTTGATGATGACAACATTTGCAAAGAATCAATTACTTTCAAAAATAAAATTTAATCATTTGAGCAATGAGAAAGCAAGTTTGATCAAAAACATTTGCAAACTTTGAGATTATAGTAAAACATAGTTCAATTCATCAAAGTTAAAGCAAATAAAAATCTCATGACTAGTTAAATCATTTTATCAATTAAGAACAGTCATGATAGCCGATATACCAAAATAATAATATAACTCATTGATATACTCATAAACATTGAAAATTAAACCATAGAGTTCGAGATGAGCATATATCGAGTTATCGAGTTCAGACGAGATATCAAAATGCAATAAACTTAAACATTCATAAGATATTAATAAAGTGGAAACAGAATGTTAAGTAAATAATTGAAGAATATCATTAGAGTTTCAAAGAAAATATGCAATATAATTTCGAAAGCATTGATTGATCTTTCTCACTCTTCTCCCCTTTGTCATCGCAAACAAGGGTGGATCAATTGGGATATTTGAAGGTGTAGGGATAGGATAAGATCCTTTTCACTCTTCTCCTTCAAATGAAAGTGTAGGAATAAGATCCTTTCTTGAGATGGAGGGTTAATCGAGTGGTAGGAATGGATGGCTCGGATTTAATGGTAGTAGCTGGTTCGAAGTGATGTTAGGCTTTATCGAGCTTGGTCCAGTGAAGTAGATGTATCCAATCCAAGATACCCAGTAACACCCATGGACTGATTTTGCAGAATTTTGTCCATTTTATCACTCAAACTCATCATGGTGACCATAAGAGTTGAAATGCTAGCTGTGTGATCTTCAAGCTGATTTTTTGGTGCTTCTTGCTCAACTCTGAATCCTTCCTGGATCTCCACCACATTGCCATGTCCTTTAGTAACCTCAGTCACTAATCTCCCAACTTCTTCGTCTGCCTTATTAATTAACTCGAAATTGCCTTGTCCACAATTTCTTTGATCCTTGCATCAAAATCATGAAGGCATAGAAGCATGAGAAAGAGGAATAGCATTCGAGCTTCCCGTCCTTGAGAGTATATGTCTCTTGGTCTTGTTGATCTGGATATATATAGAGCTCTTGGTGATTAGACATCTTGCTTGGTTCCTTTGAGAAGCAGATTGTTCTTGGTCGGATTCAGGTTTTTGGTGGATGCAAAACGTTTGAAGGTCATTTACTCGGAATCTCGTGGAGGAGGAAGAGAGAACTTGAAAGAATTAAGGTTTAGACTCGAGGGTAGAGTGAAGTGAAGAGAATCAATCGGGTTTTCAAAAATATTTCAATTGCAACAAGCTTGTACTAACCTGGACTTCAAGAGTGTAAGGTGAACTCTTGAATTTCACTCGTGAACTCGAGTTTAATACTTATAGGCTCGAGTTCGTGAAGTCCTCCGAACTTGGTTGTTCTCTCGTATCCCATGAACTTGAGGGTATAAGTTTTAGGCTCTAGTTTGCATCTTCATCAACTTTCGAAGACCATATCTCCCTAGTATGAACTCTGTTTTGGTCCGTTCAAAGCTTGATGAAACGCCCTTTGAGTCTTCTTTCATATGCCACTGATTTTAACTCAATTGGTCTTGTAGATTATGAGTTACACCCAAACCATTGAAGTTTGGTTTTCTGTGTGGCGTGAATTTCTCTGTCATTTTCAAAAATTCATAGTTCCTTTATCTGACCTCCTTTGGACATGAATTTTATGTCAAAATGACGTGTTGGATGTCTAGTTTCATATGCCACTGATTTCACATCAATCTGATTCCTGGTTTGTGAGATATCATCGAAATACCAGACCTCGCCCGTGCTGAACGTGAAACAGTGGAGCTGAAGTGCTGATGACTTCTTGTGAACTCGAGTTTATTCACTTATAGGCTCGAGTTCGGCTGTCTTCAGACTTTCATCTCCTCTCTGGTTGTCTCGAGCTCGAGTTTAACTTGGGTAGGCTCGAGTTTGGTCCTCTTGACAGCAAACTTTACCAGAATATCGTGATTTCAATGATAAACATCCTGCGCATATGATACATCTAGATTCTCCAATGCTTAAGTTAGTATTCGTTAATCATAAAACACATAACTAACATTAAGTGGAGGCAATTTACAACGTATTGGGATTAATCATTCCCAATTTTCTTCTCATCAAACTGAATTGCTCCTAGATGAATATGTTACATCCAAGCATGGAGTGTATCACAAATAAACTTATCCAATTGATTCATAATATTGAACATATAGATAAGCAAATAAGTGATATCAAGAAAATCATTTTTTCAATGACAATTTGTAAATACATTCATGTAGGAAAGTATGTCATTGATATGAGTTTTTCATAAACTTATGCAAATAGTTTTCAATATCTCAAATTTTCTTTCAAATCATGATAATGCTTTATAAAATTGAGATGTAGACATGAAAACTCATCTTTGAAGTTATGTTCGAGAAAATTAATGCATTTGCTAAATATGGTGAAAGTTAACTTCCAATTTTGAAATATCATTTGAATGCAATCAATATATGCATATTTTCAAAAATATTGGAATACATTTTCACATACCGAGAATCAACAACAAAATTGTGATTCAAAACAAGTTTTTGAATTGTGCATTTCGAAACTTTAAACTTAGAAAATTATGCACAAATTCACTTGTGATCCATTAGCAATCTGAAAAACATTTTGAATATCATAGATGATTGATTGCTTAATGGAATGTATTATTGGACAAGTATTCAATACCAAAATATGAATTCTACATAAGCACAATATAGGGTAAAATTAGATATCACCATAATTCCTCTTGTCCTTGTTGAAGCTTGTTTGGGATGAATTGATGCAGATATCTTCAAATTGACATTCATCATCAAGCATTGCTTCTTCACTTCCTCAAGAGTCGAAATATTTTGCTATATAGTTGTTCTCTTGATAAGCTTTCCCTTGATCCTACAATGTCTTGTATATAGACTTTTTCTCTCTTGGTATCCAATCTTACTTGGATCCAATAATTGTTAGCTTGTAGGAACAAAATTCATATGCTCCAAGAATATGATCAGATTATGATAATTGAGCATAATGAATTAACCATAGTTTTATGCATAAAAGATATATTTTTCTTTTCAAAATGTCATGTATGCATAATGAATTAAACTTTTGAACAATGCAAAAACTTTTGAATGAGTTTTAAAGAAAAAAATAATTTCAAAATGATTTGCAATGTTCATTCCTAATATCCAATGTATAAAACCTCAATAAATATTACTTGATAGTAGCACAAGAGATTTTACCATTGAATACCTCTTTCCTTATGTACTTGGAGAATTGGCTTTGCAAACCCATTGTCTCTTAGGTGTCTGCAAAGTTCTCACAAAAGGCAGGCTTTCAAGTATCTTCTATTTGATACTTGAGAGGATCTCCTTTTTGGTGCATAAGGGATTCTTTGATTCTTAACCCCTTTATGTCCATTTCCTTAGAATCAACCTGTACAAACAAACCAATAGATGGACATTTTGGTACCCATTTATGCTTGGGTCCTTTTGGGTTAGTTTGAGCCTTAGGGAAAACATAAGTTCCCTTTGGTACCCATTGATAATTACCTACGGGCTTGCCCTTTCTTTCCTTTTTATGAAAACATGAAGAAGTAGCATGGCCTTTATGATTGCAATAGTTGCAATGAGCAAAGGGTTAGAGGAATGGACAGATTTTTCGAAAATAGTTCATATAAGATTTTTGTCCATGTTTCTTCTTCCCTTTCTTCTTATCAAAATCGGGTTTATAACCAATCCCCGATTTGTCATTTGTAAACCTTTGTTTGTTTTAAAATCACTTTGAGCATTTCACTACCTCTAGTGAATTTCTCAAGAATTTTTGTAAGATATAAATTTCTTTCCTCTAGAACACAAAGAAATTGTCACAAATCTTTTTCTCAAATCTTTTCGCAATCATTTTCAAGAATATTTTCGGGAATGTTTTCGAAAATAGAAACGAAAGAAGAAACATTCTGAACTTGTTCTTCCAATAATTTTATTTTCTTCTTGGATGTAATGAACTCTTTTGCAAGTTTTTCATATTCAGAATATAGTTCATTGTATTCAGAAAATAATTCATCATAGGAAGGTTCAAAACATTTACCTCATTGTTATTTTCGGGTTGTTCTTCAAACTAGGCAAACATTTGCTACTTCTTCCTCATCACTTTCTTCATCGAAGAATCATCTCCCCATAAGGCAGATACATAAGCTTTCTTCATGAGGTGGTTGAATCTTGCCTTTTTCCTTTTTCTTCAACTTTCACCGAGGACATTCGAGCTTGATATGACCATGTTTTCCACATTCGTAGCAAATGATTTGATCTTGTTTGTTGCTTGAAGTTCTTCTTTGAAATCTGTCTCTAGAGCCTTGATCTCTCTTATAGAATTTCTTGAATTTTCGCACAAGCATAGCCATTTCTTCATCATCTTCATCTTCCTCATTGGGTTTCTCTTTCACGAAAGATTCAAACAATACCAAACTTCCTATCATCTTTGATATTATCTAAACCCTTCTTGAATTTGAGCTTGCCTTCATATTCAGATAAGCTTCCAAATAGAGCAGCTACAGATTGCATTGATTCTCCATGGGCTTCCTCGATTGCTGTGACTTTGGCTTCCCATTCTTTAGAAAGGATATTCAGGATTTTCCTTACTTGTACTGATTGATCGTACTCTTTTCCCAGGGCAGCAAGTTGATTAATCGGATGGTGAACCTCAACTGAAATTCGTCAATAGATTCATCGGGCTTCATGCGCATAAGATCGTATTCGGTCATAAGAGTATTGACCCGATTTTGCTTAACTCCACTGTTCCTCATGAGCTATCTCAAGAGCATCCCACATATGTTTTGCGAGAAGGTAGAGTGCAAATACGAAAGTATTCTTGTTGACTTAGAGCACTTTGAAGCGTGGGACGGCCTTTGCATTGAGTGTGACATTTCTTTTGTCATACTCATCATATTCTTCTTCTAGCTTAGGAACTCTAACTCCATCTTCAACGGTTGATGGCTCATAATCTCCTCTTTCAAATACTCTCCACAGCCCATACTCAGTAGCATTCACAAAGACTTTGAACTTTGCTTTCCAGAAGGAGTAATGCTCTCCGTTGAAACCGGGTGGTCTGTTGATAGAAGCTCCATCAGGTAAGATACCTTCCATACTTTGATCCTTCTCGAGATGTTAAGCTCTTTTGAGAAGACCTTGCTTTGATACCAAATGTAAGTGGAGCTATATACCCAAGAGGGGGGTGAATTGGGTATTTTAAAACTTTTCAGAAAATGCTCTGTTTTGAAGTTATAAAAACAGAGGTAAACAGAGTGAGGGAAGAAGAAGCTGGACACAAGGATTTATACTGGTTCGGTCCAACTCTTTGACCTACGTCCAATCCCCAGAAACACTCTGGGATTTTCCACTATCACTCAATTACAATTACACACTCTGTACTTAGGATGATCCTCTCCCTAGGACTCACTCCCCCTTACAAGCTGTAATTGTAAACAATCAGATACACACTTTGTACACAAGAGTTATCCTCTCCCTAGGACTAACTCCCCCTTACAAGCTGTACTCGATTATAATCGATACACACTCGTAAACAAAGGATGCTCCTCAACCTAGGACACACTCCCCTTTACAAGTTGTACTCGATTTTCCCAATCTCCAAGTCCCCCGACTTGAGATTGTTACAATGAATGATATAAAAGGAAACAAACTCTCTCTAAGAGTAGATAATGATAATCACCGAAGTTCAATGTCTCATAAGATACTACACGAGATAAAACTGAAGAAATAAATATGAGACTAGAATGATTTTCGTCTTCGACGAGTGTGTCATTTGGAAAGGCTTGAATGCAACTCTATTTATACTCAGAGATCATTAAATGACCGTTGCCTTTCAAATAGATCCGTTGGAGAAGTTCTCCCAGTGTTAGGAGGTGGCTTAGGCACTTTCTCTCTCTAATATTCTCTTAAACCAGCTGGCCAAGTAATCTGTGTTGACCTTCTGCAAATTAATCCGTTGGAGATGCAGTTGCTTGTTGTAGAAAACATTCTTAAATGCTTTGCAGACGTGTGCAGGTGGATTAGCCAAAGTTGTGCAACTTTCTGGGTTTTGCTTTTTAAAGTGCTGACGTCACTTTTGCTTTTGCTTTATTTGACTTTTAAAGCAAATCCAAATCTTCTGAAATCTCACAAGCAAGTGGTTAAGAATGGTTAGAAATATAGATAAGAATCATATTAAACATATACAACCATTTTGCATTAACTCCTAAGTGAAATTGAAGATTGAACTTTTCAAAAAAACTCGTTCGCGAGGCGCAAACTCGAGTTCACATAGTTAGGCTCGAGTTTGCTCTTCATTCATTATAAAATTTAGCCTCTCGGTATGGACCAAACCCGAGGTTTGTATACTTAGGCTCGAGTTTGCTGAACATTAGAATGAAGTTTCGCTTCTGTCTGAACCAAACCTGAGGTTTGCGTAGTGAACCTGAGGTTTATAAAATTTGTTCACGGCCAAACCTGAGGTTTGCATTTTAAACTCGAGTTCAGACCTCTGTCGAGCAAAACATCGGGAAATCAGTTTGAAACACATTTTGAATAAAACATGAACTCGAGTCTATAAGTGACGAACTCGAGTTCGGCACTATTCATGTCAAAATAAGTTATAGCTTTTAAAACACGAACCGGAGGTTCCACGGGCAAACTCTAGAGTTCTCTTGTGTTGAAAAAATCATTTTGCTCTCGCGTAAGGCATGAACTCGAGTGCTCAGTGTGAACTCGAGTTCACCTACTTAAGTGAACTTTAGGAAACCTTCGGCCCGAAGCAACTTTATAAAATGTGTCTCGAGGTTTGTTCATTTGAAAAATGATGAAGGCTCTCAACGAACTCGAGTTCATCAACTTAAACTCGAGTTTGCTCAACTTAGAGAACTTCGGAAAACTTTTGGCTTGACGCAAACCCGAGGTTCATGGAAGTAAACCGGAGGTTCATGAAAATCTCATTTGAAAATTTCTTCCCGCCGAGAGGCAAACTCGAGTTCACCACTATGAACTCGAGTTCACATGTTTGTAAACTCATTTAAGATTTAAACTGGAGGTACGAACCCGAGGTTTGAAAAGCCGAGTCTCAAGTTTAAAATTGTTTTCAAGTGAACATGCTCTCTGTCTCTCACGAACTCGAGTTCACAAGTGTAGGCTCGAGTTCATTCGGTTGTCTCGCTTTTAAACTTCTCGTCATGTCTCGGGTTCAAAGATCAAACTGGGCAAGTTTGGCTTCTTTGTGAGCAACGAACTCGAGTTCGCCTGTCTAGGCTCGAGTTCGACACTAACGATGTTTTTGAACCGAAATCAGCAAGGTTCAAAACTTTGTTTAACTTATCAAAAACATTCCGGACTTGTTTGCAATTGTCGCTTATCATCAAAACACATATAGAACTAACAACTTGGTTCCTTAGCGAGTACTGATGAGTAAATTACAAAATATCAACCATGGTTTGTTATAGTAGTGGTACATTCATCCCAATAATTCAAAATATTTATACAATCCGAAAACAGAAAGAAACTCCGGCCGGGTCCTCAAGCGGGCTGCTTACCCTTGTCAACGACCTTTGGTCCTCCGCACTCGATGCTTTAAAGAGCGAGGTCCAATGCACATCGGACCTTAGGTAACGGTTAACCTCGTGCTTAAGTAATACAGTATATGTATGACAGATATTTATGACATTACAGCAGTAGTAATCAATACATAAGCACACAGCAGATGCAAGATTAACATATCAACAATACATAGCACACAGCACATGTAAAGTCACCCACGTTTGCACTAACCAGCGCCACGATAGCATGTCGTGTCCTCAGCGCTAGGAAAACAATCCTACGACGTTATCAAGACTATAACCCGTGTAAAGCTGAATGTGTAAACAATGTTCTAAGACCGAGTCTTAGTCTATGAAATCATCTATCACATATAAGCATACAATAAGCATCAGAGTCAGTGTTACAGTACGCGTCCGTACCTTCATTGGTGATATCGGTACGTTCGTCGGTCGGAATGTGATCACGTATACCCTATAATGGTAATATAACATTTATTAATCCAAAAATAGTATTATAGTAGATATCTTAGTCACTAATGACCTTTTTACCCCTGGTGAATTTATTTTTCAACTTATTTCCAAAATTTCGTAGGAAAACGCTGGTACAGTATTTCTGGGCAGATTTTTCGTCTAACTTTGAAAAATCATAAGTAATTCTAGAAACATCAAAATGAGGATCTGTAAAATTTCCTGGAAACCTCAGCATGTCTATTTTTGAGAAAAATATTGGTTTACACCCAAAATTTGTGATTCATTCCCAGTTTGATGATGTTCATCCTCTGCCCAGAATTTTTCCAGAAAAACGTAGCCTTATTTCCAGAATTTTTATCTCCTTCTACAGACCTCTAATTGATGCATATTTTATATTAATGGAAATATATACATGTCTACTACACTCATGAATTATTTCAGAATTTATGAAGATGATTTTGCATATAAAATATCACTATCTAACTGCTTGACTCCCACTGCCCAGCAACACCCCATAATTCCCATCTTACTCTAACTTGTTTTATTAATTCTAGAAGTCACTCCCCAACATGTTTCCACCTTGTCAGGCATCTTTCGATGCAATAAGGCTTGAAAACAATTATGGAAAATTACTTTACCAATTTCCTAGATTAAAACTAACAATTATACTAAAGCTACTAAGAACTACTAAAAACTATAAGAACTAAAGACAAGCTTACCTCTTGAAGCCTCCTTGTTGCCTCCTCCTTGTTGCCTCTACTCTATTAGAAATCAACTTTTGAAGTATGATTTGGTGTGAAGAATTATGAAGGGCAAGGCCCCTATTTATAGTAAAAGCTCATGAATTTTATCCCTTGGATCAACTTTTCTCATCAATGGCTCTTGTTAATTTGTGCTTTCATGAAGACTTAATTTTGGAAGGAAAACACTCTCATTGGTTGATTCCAATAACATAGGATTTAGCTAATAATTATCTTAATTTCCAAAATTAAATTCAACATGTGTGCTTAAAAATATTGTTTTTTAATCACACACTCTCTCTTTCTCTCTCTCTCTCTCTCTCTCTCTTTTCCCTCTCAAAATGTCGACCCCCTCCCCCTTTCTCCTATCTTCTTGCATTTTTTTGCCCATGTGGCCCCATGTGCAAGTGTATTTTCTCCTATTTTAAGTATTATCCTAAATTTTTATATTCTCATCTCTCATTTTGCATTTATGAGCCCATGTGCTATATTTAATTATGCTATTATTTAATTTTGTTAAATAATCTATTATCCCCTCATCTTGATCCCTATCCATTGGATTAGATTTTGTGTTGTTTAAGTTAAATCTTGGCCCTACACCATGAAGCATGAGCTCTTGTGATGTCATCCTTGTGATGTCACTTTGATGACCTAATAAAATCTTAAGTGTCATTAGCAAAGTTTAATTAACTCTTAATTGTATTTGTTAGTTAACCATGGAGACTTAGTGCTTAATTAAATCAAGCTTTATGCACCATAATTAATCATGAAGGTTTACACCATTATTAAGTGGAGACTTTATTGCTAATCAATCCTTAAAATCTCTAAGTATCTTCATAACATTATCTTCCTCTTTTTGATTATTTAAGAACCATAGTTTATTATAATAACCATTTGTATTTTAGGATCCTTAAATGTGGCCTAAAGATTTGCCTTTGGTTGTTTTAAATTTCCAAGAGAAAAATGCCTAGAATATAGTTAACAAATTTTCAAAATTTAGAGACAACATACTCTCCTCTATTAAACATGTAGTATTTGTCAAAATATGGCTTTCACTATAAGTATGGATTTTGGGGTTTTACATTTCTCCCCCTGTTAAATAAAATTTCGCCCTCGAAATTTACTCTATACTAACCATACTCCGGGCCATAAACTCCAGATACTTCTCCCACATTTCTTCTTCTATTTCCCAAGTTGCTTCATTAGGTGATAAACCCTTCCAGAGTACCTTCACAATTAGAATAGTTCTATTTCTCAGCCCTTTCTTACGGTGATCGAGAATTTGCTCCGGCTCGACTACGAAGGTATTGTCATGTCGCACCTCAACATCCTCATATTCAATAACATGATCACTGCCTGGTTGGTATTTCTTCAACTGGGAAACATGGAAGACGTCGTGAAGTTTGCTCAGGTTCGAGGGTAAAGCCATCTGGTACGCGATCGGTCCACGCTTTGCCAGGTTTCGAACGGCCCTATGTAACGAGGACTTAATTTTCGCCTATTCAATGTTCTACCGACACCGGTTACTGGGGACACCTTTAGGAACACGTGATCTCCGACTTTGAATTCTAGAGGTCTCTTGCTTTGGTCCGCATAGCTTTTCTGTCTGCTTTGCGTTGCTAGGAGTCTCTTCTTGATCAAGGTGATTTGTTCAGAGTTTCCTATCAACCAAATCTATTCCAAGAATTTCTCTCTCCGATAACTCCGTCCAGCATATAGGTGATCGACACTTTCGCCCGTACAATGCTTCGAACGGAGCCATTTGTATGCTCGCATGATAGCTGTTGTTGTACGTGAACTCTGCTAATGGAAGGTGTTGATCCCAACTCCCTTTAAAGTCCAATACACACGCTCTCAGCATATCTTCAAGCGTCTATATTGTCCTTTCTAATTGACCATCAGTCTAGGGGTGGTAAGCCGTACTGGGTTTCAGCTTGGTACCCAACTCCTTATGCAAGGCCTCCCAAAACGGGATGTGAATCGTGGATCTCGGTCTGAGACAATGCTCTTGGGTACACCATGGAGTCTCACGATCTCCTTGATATAGATCTTCATCAACTGTTCTGGGGAGTAATTGACGTTGATGGGAAGAAAATGTGATGACTTAGTTAGTCGGTCAACAATTACCCAGATCGCATCGTGGTTCCGGATCTTGGGCAATCCCACCACCGATCCATAGTTATGTTCTCCCACTTCCATTACGGAATTTCTAACCCTTGAAGAAGGCCAGGGGGTCATTGATGTTCGATCTTTACTTTTTGGCAAGTCAAGCATTTGGCCACGTATTGGGTTACATCTTTCTTCAACCCGGGCCACCAAAACTCAGATTTCAAGTTCTGGTATATCTTGACCATGCCTAGATGTAGAGTGTATTTACTCTTATGAGCCTCATCCAGTATCTTCCGTCATAGTACATCATCTTTCTGTTCGTAGATCCGCTTCTTGTACTTGACCAAACCACTAGGCGATAGGTCGTGATCTTGGGTCTCACCCCGTGTTGCAATGGCCCATTCATCATGCCTTTGAGCTTCCTCAACTTCATCTCTCAGGTCGTATTCTCCTTGACTAACAAGAAGACTCGCAAGGTAGGCTTCACTAGGCGCGTTGTAATTCGTGCAAACTTGATTTGACAGGTTCAGGTCTCTAAAATCTTCAAGCAGTCTCCACTCTTGAATCATCATGTATGCTACATGCACCGACTTTCTACTGAGAGCATCTGCAATGACGTTCGCCTTACCCAGATGATACTTGATCTCTAGGTCGTAATCTTTTAGCAACTCCATCCAGCGACGTTGCCTCATGTTGAGTTCTTTCCTATCAAACAGATATTTTAAACTCTTGTGGTCGCAGTATAGTTCTACGGCCGCACCGTATAAGTAATACCTCCATATTTTCAAAGTAAACACGATAGCCGCAAGCTCTAAATCATGCGTAGGATAGTTCGACTCATGAGGCTTCAACTGATGAGAGGCGTTAGCCACCACTCTGCCCTGCTGCATCAGGACACATCCCAATCCATGTCCACTGGCATCACTATAGACCATATAAGTCTCACTTGGATCTGGGATTATTAACACCGGTGCTGTGGTCAGCCTCTCCCTCAGTTCCAAGAAGCTCCTCTCACAGTCTTCATCCCACACAAATGATTGATTTTTCCTCGTGACCTTTGTCAATGGTAAGGCAAGACGCGAGAAATTCTGTATGAATCTGCGGTAATAGCCCGCAAGACCCAGAAAACTACGTATCTCTGTCACCGTCTCTGGCCTTTTCCATTTCAGAACTACTTCCACTTTGCTAGGATCAACGGCAACTCCGTCGCGCGATATGACATGGCCCAGAAATCTCACTTCTGGTAGCCAAAACTCACATTTGCTTAATTTAGCAAAGAGTCACTTTTCCCTTAGTACACTCAGTACTATGCGCAGATGTTCTTCGTGCTCTTCCCTACTCTTTGATATAGTAGTACTCGAGTATGGTTGGTCTAGACATATGTGCTTAAGTGTTTCAGGGATCAATACTTGAGTATTGCTAAGGAATACTTGAGTATTGTCCAGATAGATTAGCTATCACATTCTAGTTCTGATATAACATTTGAGTATAGGTAAGCAGATACTCGAGTATTGGCTAGACAGTTCAACCATTACAGAGTACTTCTGATATAATACTCGAGTATTGGTTTGAGAATACTCGAGTATGTGACTTCATCGCTAACAATACACTTCACATATCACAACAATTCTCGAGTATGAGGTAAGAGATACTCAAGTATGGGTAAGGTACTTGAGTATGGGTCAGACAATTCTTGAGTATGCTTAGCTTCAATGTGATAACTGCTATCGGGTTGTCTAATACTCGAGTATGGAACATATGATACTCCAGTATGTGCATGATACCCGAGTATGTTGAATTGAATTCTCGAGTATGACCTACTAATGTGTTTCATTGAGTTCATTTCTTTCAGAGAAGTACAGGTGCTACTCGAGTATGAAGAATGAATACTCGAGTATGATCAAGATCAAAGCCTCTAGCATATCTGAATCACAGAGATACTCGAGTATATATGTATGGCTACTCGAGTATGATATATTAGCAAACACAAATCATCTGCAACATCACTCGAATGATTTGATTAATTGTTTATATCTTCCTATACATCATTCAATATTACTTGTGATATTACTAATCATCTTCTTGAGTAATTTTCAAATGTTTAACCAATGTTTGAATTTTGATGAGTTGTCAAGTGCTGAGATTTTCGTGAAACAGAAACAACGCGCTGAACTCAATTAAGGGTAACCCATTCTGCTGAAATAGGCACTGATGCCTAAAAGCTCTTAACGGACATATTCAAACATTAAAGCGAACAAATTCAATTCCTGCAACGGTCTTCAATCTTCAACTACTATAAATACTCAAAGGATTGAATTCATCAACATGAACCAACGGATACACAGACAAAGCACTCAAAGCGATCAATTTCTATTCTGTTTATATCTTCAGATATTATTGAGCTTTAGTGTTTATTATTCATTTACTCTGTGAGAGAGTTTTATCACTTGTTTTACATTCTTTTAAATCTCAAGGTAGTGATATCTTGAGTGTGGGTGTACAATTATGACTTGTAAGGGGGAGTGAGTCCTAGGGAGAAAGGATCATCTTGAGTTACAGAGTGTGTAATTGTATTTGTGAGTTAGTGGAAAATCCCATAGTGTCTGGGTATTGGACGTAGGTCAAGGAGTTGGACCAAACCAGTATAATTCCTATGTGTCATTTCTCTTTATTTCTTTATTGCTTTCATTGTTTATCCATCATACCGCGAAAGAATTATTTGAGATCACATACTCACCCCCCTCTAGGTGATATTCCACCTTCATTTGTTATCAGAGCAAAGGTTTCTCAGTTGGGCTTAACATCCCGAGAAAGATCATGGAAGGAATATTACCTGATGGAGCCTCTATCAATCGTCGTCCGGTTTCAACGGAGAACATTATTCTTTTTGGAAAGCCAAATTTAGAGTCTTCATTATGGCGACTGAATTCGGCCTATGGAATGTGTTCGAGAAAGGTGATTATAAACCATCTGTCACTAAAGATGGAGTTAACACAGTCAAGCGTGAAGAAGAGTACGATGAAAATGACAGAAGACTTGTTACTCTCAATAGCAAAGCTATCCTAATGCTACAAAGTGCTTTTAGTCAACAAGAGTATTTCCGCATTTGCAATCTTACAAGTGCAAAAGATATGTGGAAAGCATTGGAGATTGCATATGAAGGAACCTCTGGTATAAAAGAGAATCATATCAACACACTGACAACCGAATATGATCTCCTACGTATGAAGACCGGAGAATCCATAGGAGAATTTCAACTTCGTTTTACTTACTTGATAAATCAACTATCAGCTCTGGATAAAACATATGAGCAAAAGTCTCAAGTCGGAAAATCCTCAATGTCTTGACTAAAGAGTAGGAAGCTAAGGTCACATCAATCGAATAAGCCTGAGGAGAATCAATGCAATCAGTAGCTGCTTTGTTCGGAAGCTTATCTAATACGAAGGCAAACTCAAATTCAAGAAGGGCTTGGATGAAATTAACAACAATAAAAACAAAGGTGTTGCTTTGTGAAAGTGAAGGAAATCACCAAGAGGGGGGGTGAATTGGGGATTTTAAAATTCTTTCGGATCACCCACACAACAGATAATATCATGGCAAAGTGGAGATAGAGAAGAAGAGCTTGACACGAAGATTTATCTTGGTTCGGTCTAACTCCTTGACCTACGTCCGGTCCCGTCACTGGGATTTTCCACTATCACTCAAGAATAATTACACACTCGTAAACGAAGGATGCTCCTCACTCTAGGACTCACTCCCCCTTACAAGCTGTAATTGCTTACAACGAGATACACACTCTGTAAACGAAGGATGTTGCTCAACCTAGGACACACTCCCCCTTACAAGTTGTACTCTGATTTTCCCAATCTCCAAGTCACCTGACTTGAGATTATTACAATGAATGATATACAAGGAAACAAACTCTCTCTAAGAGTAGATATGATAAGCACTGAAGCTCAATGTATCAAAGATACAATCAAATGATAAAACAGAGAAAAACTGATGAAATTCGTGTAAGCTTTCTGTGCATGTCTTCTCTGCTGTCCAACTTCAAATCTTCAAGTATTTATAGTGATTTGAAGCTTGTGAATGTTATAGATCCGTTGAGGCTTCAACCCATTCGAAAATATAGCTGTTATGGGTGTTGCTTCATGAATCTAGCGTTGCATAAGTTTGCTTTGTTTGAATATAGGCATTGGAGACTTTTGCGATTTGAATTCTTCATTTGGGAATAAAGTCTTCGGTATTTGGCTCTTCAAATTCGTCCCATGTTGCTGAAGATCTGCTTTAGGCAAAGGGAGACTTTAGTTGTTTGTATTAGGTGAGAAATCTGCCCACAACTCCACTTTGTCTTCCATTTGCTATTTTGTCTTTGAGGATAAGTTAAAATAATTCAAATGTTAAACATTCAAATCCTCTGAAAACTCATAAGCAAACTTGTTAAGATTGGTTAGAAATATAGATAAGAATCATATAAAGCATATGTAACCAATTCGCAACTTAAAACTTGAAGCATTAATCAAAATGTATAATTTTAAGTTCAACGTTTTTTCCGATGATCAAAACTCGAGTTTTCACCAAAACTCGAGTTTTCATCTTCCGTGAGATGAAAATCACGATTTATGCTTCAAAAGGGAGTTTTGATGTAAAACTTCAAAACTCGAGTTTTGACCCAAAACTCGGGTTTTGGACTATTGATGTGAAAATGTAGTTTTCGTCCAAAACATCAAAAACCGGAGGTTTTCAATCAAAACCGGAGGTTTTCAAGTTGGAAAATACGATGCTCTCGGGTTGCCCAAAACTCGAGTTTTGCTTCAAAACTCGAGTTTTCACTTAACACGTGAAAACTTCAAAACCTGTGAACATATCAAACGCGGTGTTCAACCAAAACCGGCGGTTTTGAACTTTGAAAACTTGAATGCTCTCGCGACCAAAACTCGAGTTTTGCTTCCAAAACTCGAGTTTTCATATGTTCAATGAAAACTGTGTAAAATGAAAACTGGAGGTTTTGACCCAAAACTCGGCGGTTTTCATATGTTGCAAATCGTGCACGACCAACAGACCAAAACTCGAGTTTTGACCCAAAACTCGAGTTTTGAACATTTCCAGAAAATATGAGAAATGTCAAAACTGGCGGTGCTCTTTGAAAACTGGAGGTTTTGAAACTTCGAAAATCCAAAGGCTCTCGGCCAAAAAAACTCGAGTTTTGCCCCCCAAAACTCGAGTTTTCATATGTTCATGAAAACTCAAAACTTGTAGTTTTGCTTCTTAATCGAGATTTGCCTCGGACAAGCCAAAACTCGAGTTTTGACCCAAAACTCGAGTTTTCATGTTTTTCATGAAAACGAAAACTTGCGGTTTTTAACGAAAAACCGGCTTTTGCTTTGTTCGAGATTTTCTCGAAAAACTCAAAACTGGAGTTTTACTTCAAAACTGAGTTTTCCCTTGACAAGAAAAGTTTATTAAATTTGCAAGAGAAAACTTCTCATTTTGTTTACAATTGTTAAAACATCATCAAAACACATGTAGAACTAACACTTTGAACGCCGTGAAAGAAAAGGAACCCAATGAGGAAGATGAGGATGGCGATGAGATGGCTATATTCGTTCAAAGATTCAAAAAGTTCTACAAAAGGGATCAAGGTTTCAGAAATAGTTTCTAGAAAGGAACTTCTAGCAACAGACAAGAGTCCAAGGATAAAGAACAAATTATTTGCTATGAATGTGAAAAGTCAAGACATATCAAATCTGAATGTCCTTAGTCAAGGATAAAGAAAAGGAGAAAAATAAAATATTCAATCATTTCAAGAAGAAAGCTTACGTATCTGCCATATGGGGAGATTCTTCGATGAAGAAAGTGACGAAGAAGAAGTAGCAAATGTCTGTCTAGTTCTTTGAAGAACAAGCTAAAAATGACAATGACGTAAGTGACTATGAGCCTACATATGATGAGCTACCTTCCTCAATATAATGAACTGCATTTTGAGTTTAGAAAAATCGATATAGAGCTTATTACTTCAAGGAAGAAAATCAAACTACTTGAGGAACAAGCTAAAGATATTCCTCTGGTTTGCGAAAATCGTTCTTGTGAAAAATGTCTTGATCTTGAAAAGAAAAACATTAAACTTACACAAACTCTTGAGAAGTTCACTAAAGACAGTGAAATGTTCAAGGTTATTTTGAAAGCTCAAAGATTTATAAATGATCGATCAGGTATAGGATATAATCCCATTTTTGACAAAAAGAAAGGGAAAAAGAAAAGTGAAGGAAATCTTACTTAAACTACTTTCAGAAATCAGTTCATTTCTCAAATCCCTTTGCTCATTGTAACTATTGTAATCGTAAGGGTCATAATACTTCATCTTGTTTTCATAAGAAAGATAGAAAAGATAAACCTACTGGTAATTATCAATGGGTACCTAAAGGAACCTATATATTTCTTGAATCTCGAACTAACCCGAAAGGACCCAAGAAAAGATGGGTACCTAAGGCTTGATCTTATGTGAATGACAGGTATGTCTGAGAGTATCAAAGACCAATAAATGGTATATTGATAGTGGGTGCTCCAGACACATGATGGGAGATCAATCCAAGTTCATGACGATGAATGCAAGGGATGGTGGCAAAGTAAGGGAAATCAATCCGGAAAGATTGCTAGAATTAGCGAAATTGGTGAAAAAGGAAAACCCTTGATCAAAGATGTATATTATGTAGAAGGATTATGCCATAATATCCTTAGTGTAAGCCAAAGTGCAGACAAGAACAACTGGATCATTTTTGATTCAGAAGAATGTCTCATCGTGAACAAGGATGATCTTCCAATTGACAAAGGTAACCTTAAAACCCTGTTCAAAACATCAAGAGAAGGAAACTGCTATACATTAAGTCTTCCTACAGTGAACTCTGAAAATTGTTTTGTTAGCAACTTGAA
Organism: Acacia acuminata; assembly: GCA_019022655.1. Lineage (NCBI taxonomy): Eukaryota > Viridiplantae > Streptophyta > Magnoliopsida > Fabales > Fabaceae > Acacia > Acacia acuminata. The sequence goes on along the minus strand of JAFJYI010000244.1, from coordinate 851,833 downwards.
CGGAAGTCGGCTATGGCATAAGCGTCTGGCTCATGTGAATATGTTCCAACTAGACAAGTTGCTAAGAAAAAAATTAGTTCTTGGATTACCTAAACTACGTTTTAAAAACAACATGATTTGTGATTTTTATTAAAGAGGTAAGCAGACTAAATCTTCTTTCAAAAACAAGCTTGAAATCTCAACTAATAGACATCTTCAATTACTTCACATGGACTTAGTCGGACCAGCAAGAGTTAAAAGCCTTGGTGGCAATTTATACACTCTAGTTATTGTTGATGATTTCTCTTGATTCACATGGACTATATTTTTACCATGCAAAGATGAAACATTTGATCTATTTGTTGTATTTGCCAAGAAAATACAGAACGAGAAAGGTATGTGTATTTCAGGTATACAAATAAATCATGGAGGAGAATTTGAAAACCATGCCTTCAGGGAGTTTTGTGATGCTCATGGTATTGACCACAATTTCTCTGCTCCAAGGACACCACAACAAAATGGTGTGGTCAAAAGGAAGAATCGTGTTCTCACTGAAATGGCTCTTGCAATGCTAAATGAGAACAAGACCTCTCAAGTCTTTTGGGCGGATGTGATGAGCACTGCATGCTATGTATCAAACAGAGCATATCTTCGGAAGGAGCTAAACAAGACTTCATATGAACTGTATAAAGGAAGAAAGCCAAACCTATCACATCTTCGTATATTTGGATGTAAGTGCTTCATCCATAACAATGGCAAGGATAACTTGGGAAAGTTCGATCCTAAGTCCGACGAAGGTATATTTCTTGGTTACTCCAATAGAAGTAAAGCTTACAGAGTATTTAACTTACAAACACGTATTGTAGAAGAATCAATTCATCAAGTCGAGTCTCTAATCTCTAAGAATCGTACTGGACTAGAGGTGTTTGAATCTGATAAACAAGAGTACTATTAGCCCTGGTGCCAAATTGCTTTGAGAATTAGCACCATAATAGATATCAACTCTCGGGCCTCTTCAGGTGTCTTGCTATCTAAGGCCCCACCACTGGATGCATCCACGAAACTTTTATCCAATGGTAATAAACCAAAATACAAATATGTAATTAGGAGTTGGTCTGAAATCTGGTGGTGTGGACAGCTAGCACACAATCGTTTGAACCTCTCCCAATACTCATACATGGTCTCCCATTTATTTGTTTAACACTAGTGATCTCTGCGAATAGCAATGGCTTTTGAGGAAGGAAAGAACCTCACTAGGAATAACTTCTGCATATCATCCCAACTCCCAACAGATGTTGGTTGCAAATTGTATAGCCAATCCTTAGATGCACCATCTAGGGAAAAAGGAAAAGCTCTCAGCTTAATGTGCTCCTCATCAATTTCTTGAGGTTTCATCATGCTGCATACCACATGAAACTCCCTTAGATGCCTGTGAGCACATTCACCTGCAAGACCATGAAACTTGGGCAACAAATGGATAAGACCAGATTTCAGTTCAAAGTTAGCAGCAAGTTTAGGATATCGAATACAAAAATTTTGATTGCCCACATCAGGGGTAGCTAATTCTTTCAAAGTAGGACGATCTGCTTGTTCTGCCATAATTTCTGAGTTAGCAAAATTGCTACTAGAATCAGTGAAAACAACAAGACTATCAGAAGTACTATCAGAAACACAATCAGAAAGATCAACAGAGTGGAGTGGACACAATCAGAATGGTCACAATCAAACTCAAGTTCAATGTCCAATTCAGTATTAATCCTACGACTTAGCCTAACAACTCTTCTAGCAATAAGAATTGTTCTTTCTATTTCAGGATCAAATAACAACAAGTCTTCTGGATTAGTAGTACTCCTAGTACTCATGCAACATAAACACAAGGCAGAATTTGCAGATATTCAGAATTACAAAAATGCCACCAAACAATCGAATTACAAAAAATGCCACGAGAAACTCAGAATTACGAAAATGCCACTAAAAGTGGTAAAAGTATAAAAACACTAAGACAACACAAAAACAAAAACCTATGATAGAAATTGACCAAAACAAGTCCAAAAACACTATCAAATGATTTTTAAAATTTATGGGACTTGGACAGGGCAACTCCTAAACTATTGGGGAACCCAAAAATGAAATAAAAAATCTTCAAAAATTGAAAAAGTGGTCTAAACGATGGAATTTGGCTAAAATCTCAAAACCACATGGCGAAGCGATGTGTCCTGTGATTTAGGCCATTTTCTATCACCTACCAAATTTCAACCAAATCGAGAGATACTTCAAAAAAATTACCTAGTAGAAATCACAAAATTGAAACTTAAAACAAAAAAAACATGGTCTAAACATTGGAATTTGGGGAAAATAGGTGAGACCTCACTTCCTTTTACGGAAGTGATTCTTGCTTAGAATGCCCAATTCCTTGTGAATAAGACTTGGGTTGAGTGATCTGGTCAGAAAAATTTCTGTCCAGCCACCCAAACCACCTAAACGACCGAAACGATGTTATTTACACTACTGATACTAATCAAACCGATGCAAATTCCCCAGCAGCGACGCCATATTTTGAAAAAGATTTGTCGTATCTCCTAAAATAACCAAGTTTGAAAATGATTTGCAGAAATAGGGAACCTGAGTCGTTTCCCCAACGAACTTGCAACGAGTTTGATTGACAAAGCAATAAAAAACGTAAAACAAGAAAAATAGGGGTTTTTGATTCAAACAGTTAAAAACGAAAATAAACTAAAACATAACGAAATATGCAGAAATAGATTAAAAATGTTCAACCCAACATTCAGATTCCAGAGACTTCCATCATTGAACGAAATATGAACGAACTCGCGTTTGGTTCTGGACGAACCAAAATCTCTGCGTTCGTTCAAAAAATCCCTCAACTGGACGATCGCCTAGCATTTATCCAAACGGTGGCGTCTCAATGTGCAATCGCACAAAGAACATCGTAACCTGGTTCGAACTCGGTCCTTGGGATGAACCAGATCAATATTAAATCTAATATTCGAACTATTTCCAGAAATCGAATCCAATAGGATGAAAATAGAAACGAGTAAAGTTACCAATTAAGCACAAGCTCTCTGAATGAATCATGGAATCCTCAACATTGGGTTAATCACAAAAGTTTAGCTGACCATGGCTCGAATGCAGAGCGAAGAACACGAAGAACGCGAAGAACATTTAAGAGAATTTCAAAACTTCTATTTTGATCCACCAAATAATAAAAACGTGAATGAATAGATGTTGTAGCCACCATATGACTTAAAGTTAACCTAAAATGGAAATGGGCTCCAATGGTTTAGCCCAAAACGGAAATAAAATAAAAGTGGGCTTTAATTACAAAATTCGAGCCCAAATAAAATCCAGAAATATACATCTGACTTCGGATCCAAAATCGACCGCCTTATTGTCCGAATTTGCCCTTCATGTCTTCATAACAATTGTAGCTCTTTGAATCACCTGAAATATGAAACAAAAATGAGGCAAATCTGATGTCTGGTTCAAGAGTTATGCTAAAAATAGTGAAGCAATGTAAAACTAGAATTTTATTACTAAAAATGGTTAAAATATAATCAAAGGCCCAAAGCCCAAATAAGTATAAAATCCATTATTTATTAACTAAAGAGTCTTAAATTATTAATCAAGAGATAAAAAAAAGTGTATGAAATATTAAATTATCACCTATGTATAAAATCCTCAAGTAAGGAAAATTCTAAATGTCCCGACGAAGGATTGGAAAGCAAAAGTCACGGCAATTGAAGAGGCTCGTGGTGAGTCAATGCAATGTGTGGCTGCCTTGTTCAAAGCCTATTCGAGTATGAAGGAAAGATCAAGTTCAAGAAAGGTCTGGATGAGATTAGAATTAAACATAAGGGAATTGCCCGAAGATTGTTAAAGAAGAAAAGGACGAAGATGATGATGAAGATGATGAAGATGAAAGAAAGGTTAACCCTATAAGAAATTATAGATGGATGCCTAAGGGATCTTATGAGATTCCTAAGACACGACTAACCCAAAAGGACCCAAGAAAAGAAAGGTATCTAAAACTTGATCACTTCTGACTTGTAGGTTTGTCTAAGAGCATCAAAGTTGCACAAGTGGTATATTGACAATGGATGCTCTAAACATATTATGAGAGATCAATCCAAGTTTGCAACAATAAAGCCAAAAAATGGTGGCAAGGTGACCTTAAGGGGAAACCAATTTGGAAGACTTGCTGGTATTGGTGACATTGGAAACAAGGATGGCTGCCAAATCAAGATGTCTACTTTGTAAAAGGCCTTTGCCACAAGCTCCTCGAATCGGTCAAAGCACGCACAAAGATAATCAAGTTATCTTCGATTCAGAGAAGTGTCTGATTATTAACAAGAATGATCTACCCTTAGACAAAGGTAACTTGAAAGCCTTATTCAGGGCTCTTTAAGAAGGTGACTGCTATACTCTAAACCTTCATAACAATAACATTGTTTTTGGAAACTGTTTTATTAGTAACTTGAATGAGAGTTGGCTGTGGCACAAACACTTAGCTCATGTCAACATGTTCCAATAGGACAAGTTACTGGGAAAAGATTTGGTTCTTGGTTTACCAAAACTTAGTTTTAAAAATGATATAATTTGTGATGCTTGTCAAAAAGGTAAACAAACTAAATCATCTTTCAAATCAAAAAATGAAATCTCAATCAATCGACTACTCCAACTACTTCATATGGATTTAGTTGGACCAGCTAGAGTAAAAAGCCTTAGTGGTAATTTATATATGTTGGCAATTGTTGATGTTTTTATGGACAATATTTTTATCTTCTAAAGAGAAAAAATTTGATTAGTTTGTTGCTTTTGCCAAGAAGGTGCAGAGAACGAGAAAGGTTTCCTATTTCAAGTATATGAATTAACCATGGTGGATAATTTGAGAATCATGCATTCAAAGAATTTTGTGATGCTCAAGGGATTGATCACAACTTCTCAGCCCCGAGGACTCTACAACAAAATGGAGTTGTAGAAAGGAAAAATCGAGTCCTTATTGAGACAGCTAAAGCTATGCTAAATGAGAATCAAACTTCCCATGTTTTACGCGGATGCCATCGATCTTGCATGTTACATCTCAAATCAAGCATGTCTTCAAAAGAAGCTTGAAAAAACTCTCTATGAGCTGTAGAAAGGAAGGAAGCCCAATTTAGCCCATTTTCACATCTTTGGCTGTAAATTTTTCGTTTACAATAATGCTAAGAATAACTTAGGAAAGTTTGATCCTAAGTCGGATGAAGGTATATTGGTTATTCTAAATGGAGTAAAGCATATAGAATATTTAATAAATGCACTCATATTGTTGAAAAGTCAATGCATGTTGTATTCTATGAAGCTAAGCTTGACAAATCTTTGGATGATGATGAACCAATTTTCGAAGTCAAGCTATTTTGAAAATTCCTTTCGTTTTGGAGAATTCTGAAAATCCTTTGGAAACAGAACCTGAAAAATAGAAATGCTTGTGAAAACACTGATCAACCTCAACTTAAATCTTGGAGATACAGTAGGAGTCATCCTCTGGACCAAGTACTAGGTGATGTAAATCAAGGAGTGAGAACTAGAAAAAGTACTTTGAATGAAGTTACTTCCTCTACTTTCATCTCAGAGATTAAACCCTCTAAGATTGATGAAGCTCTTTCAGACAATGATTGGCTTATATCAATGGAAAAGGAGTTGCATCAATTTGAAAGAAATCAAGTTTAGGACTTATTACTTAGGCCTAAAGACCATCCGGTAATTGGCACTAAAAAGGTGTTTAAGAACAAACGAGATGAATTAACAATCATTGGCCATAATAAGGAAAGATTAGTGGCCAAAAGCTATAATCAAGAAGAAGGAATTGATTATGAAGAAACGTATGCTCCAATGGCAAGATTGGAAGCTATATGAGTTCTTTTAGCCTTTGCTTGCATTAAGGGTTTAAAATTGTATCAAATGGATGTGAAAGGTTCTTTTCTAAATGGTTTCATCTAAGACGAAGTTTATACTGAACAACCTCCTAGATTTGAACCTAATCATAATCCAGATCATGTCTTTCGTCTTAAGAAAGCATTGTATGGTCTTAAGCAAGCTCTTAGAGCTTGGTGTGAGAGACTAAGCAAATTCCTTCTTGATAAAGGATTTGTTAGAGGCAAAGTAGATACAACTCTCTACATTAAAAGCAATAAAAAGAATGATTTATTAATTGTTCAAATATATGTTGATGATTTTATATTTGGTGCTACTAATGATGCTTTGTGTGATGACTTCTCTAAGACAATGCAGGGACAATTTGAGATGTCAATGATGGATGGGAGAGCTGACCTATTTCCTTGGTCTGCAAATCAAGCAACGAAAGATGGAATCTTCATTTCTCAGACCAATTATCTTCAAGACCTCCTAAAGAAGTATGTAATGGATCAATGCAATGGAGCTGACACTCCAATGAGCTCAACTACTTCTTTGGATGCTGATAAAAAGGGCAAGGACTTCAATATTACCAAGTATAGAGGGATGATTGGATCTCTGTTATACTTGACTACCAATTGGCCTGATATCCAATACAATGTGGGAATGTGTGCGAGGTTTCAATATGCTCCAAAGGAGTCTCATGCTGAACATGTGAAGAGGATCTTCAAATACCTTGCTGACATCGAGGATGTTGGAATGTGGTTTCCCAAAGGTCAAGTAGAGTATCTTATGGCATATTCAGATTCGAATCATGCTGGATACAAGACAGATAGAAAGAGTATAAGTGGCCAATGTGAATTCTTTGGAGGTTCACTTGTCTTATGGTTAAGCAAGAAGAAAACTACTATCTTATTATCATCAACCGAAGCTAAATACATTGCTGCATCTAGTTTTTGTGCTCAAGTAGCAACTTCAAGATTTGGGAATCCATCTCAAACAAATACAGATTTTCTGTGACAACACTAGCACAATTATCTTGGCAAAGAATCTTGTTCAACCAACAAGAACTAAACACATTGAAGTTAGACATCACTTCATCAAAGATCATGTTCGAAAGAAGGATGTTAAAATGTTGTTCATCCCCACACATCTCAACTAGCTAATATCTTCACAAAGCCATTAGCCAAGGAGCAATTCAGGTTCATTAGAAGGGAATCGGGAATAGTAATTACCAATGAGTTGTAAGTCATCTCTACTTAATGTTAGTTATGTTTTAACAGACCAGCTAGCTGGGGGAATGGCCACTGACGGACTGACCGACTTGGAAGGAGGAAAGCGACATACTATAATACGAAATTTCCTACATAAGAGATTAAAACAACTTTCATCAAGAAAAAGAAAATGCGCCAAAGATTTTATTTGCTCAAGGGTAGAAGTCAGTCTTTTTCCTTAGCGGTTTTGAAAAGAAGAAAAGTTGAAGAGGCTAACAGAGTTAAAGTGCCAACTCGAGTCAACCCTTGGGTAACTCGAATCATATTGGGCAAGGCATTGAAATACAAGAGAATTTAGTCTTCACTTCAAGTGGTTAAGTGACAACTCGAGCTGGTAACTCGAGTTGTCATTCCTTTAACTCAAGTGTGATATGTTTACTTTGTGTTATACTTGTATAAAATTGTTAAACGTTACATATAACTCGAGTGTAGATCTCTTAACTCGAGCGGTAACTCGAGTCAAGAAGCTTGCACTCGAAAGTCTGCTATTCTCTCTCATTTTTTATTACTCTATGATCTAACATTTATTTGTGTGGAATTTTATTAACTTGAGTGCAGGCCCTAGTAACTCAAGTCAAGATCAGACAGAGAGCAAACCAAATTTGGAACAAGCTCTAACTCAAGTCAAGATGTTGGTAACTCGAGTGAGATTCAAATAGAGAGCAAATCAATTTTGGAACAATAGATCGAGTCAAGGCGTGGGTAACTCGAGTCAATCTCAGGTAGAGAGCAAGGAAGTTTGAGAAGAGCTTGTAACTTAAGTCAAGGCTTGGTTAACTTGAATCACATGAAGACAGCAAGCTAGATCGAAATGACTTCCTAACTCGAGTCAAGGAGATGTGAACTTGAGTCAGAGGTATTTTTCAAGTGTTCTCATATACACACTTGAAGTCCAGGTTATTATTTTTACATGAACACTCAAGTTAGTTTTTGGTAACTTGAGTCATTAAGTAGTAACTCGAGTGAAGCATTATATATATATATATATATATATATATCGGTGTCGACCGTTGCTCTTCACTCTTCTCAAACCCTCGAGTCATCCTGTCTTTTTCTCTGCAAAAACCCCCAAAACTCAAACCCTAACTGAAGCCTTCTCCGCAACCATGAGAGCAAACAATCCTTCTAAGGCCAATGATTCCTCATCAAACTATGAGGCTACACAATCTTCGTCTCCTCCACCATTAAAGAGACTTAGAAGGGTGAAATAGCCTTCGAAGAGGTATCAACCAAAGGCAGCATCTAAAAAAGGAGAAGTTCCATCTCAAAAGAATAAGGAGAAGATCGTGGTAATTAAGGAGCATTCGGAGTAGTCTCCTAAGTAGAAAATTGATCCTGAATAAACTAAGAGGAAAGACAAGGAACAAGTGGTAGTTGTTCCAAAGAAACAGAGAAAATCAACTGTCTTCTCTTTTAACTTTCGATGTCCTACTCAGAGTCAATCTACTCAGGCTCATGGACAATCTTCATCTAAGGTATCTGGAGCTCCTACTTCTCTGATTGAGTCCACGAATCTTGTTAGACCACCTCATCATTTCCTTTGCAAACCTATTGTGTATTCAAACTCTGATTTAAATCTCTTTAGAGAGCATTATGAGTCTCGTGGGTTTTGTCCCACTATCTATGTCAATTTGGCCAAGCTAAAGGATGAGTGTAACTTAGACTTATCCCCATGGCTTAAACTATTTCAAAATCTTTTGGCCATAAATACCCCTTATAGTCCTTCTATTTTAAATCCTTTTATTTCAACATACCCATTTCCAATCATTTGGATGACAATGGTAATCTTATAGAAGAAATGATTATCACATATGTTAGGGGAAGAAGAGTTCTTATAACTACCAATGTTATAAATTCTCTTCTAAGGATCTTTGACCCTCCTCCTGTCCCTAAAGTCAATTATGATGAGGAAGAGATATTTCAAATTATTAGGCCTAGTGAACCATTGGGGTCACTGCCTTTTCCCCTAGTTGCTATGCCTCCTATGTATAGGGCTATCTGATATATTTATTCGAGAAACCTTATGCAGAAAGGTAAAAAATTTAATTTTACATAAAGGGACTACTCCCTTTTTGCTTCTATTATTGATAAGGTTCCTCATAATATAGGCCAATGGGTCTATAATGAGATGAAGAGGTTTAGATTCAACTCTAAAAAGACCTCAACAATTCCCTTTCCAAATCTTGTTTCATTGCTTCTTTTCACACAAAAAATTTGGTATTTGGAATTGAATGTGAAACCTATTAGACCTCTTCTCTTTAGTCAATTCCATCTTAACCATATGAGGATCTCTTTCAAAGAAGGGTCAGGTCAGTCTAGAGCACCTACAAAGTTAAGAGCTACTCAATCAAGAGCCAATGAGGTTCAGTCATCTCCGGCTCTTGTTGCTCAGTTAGCTTTCTCTTAGCCATCTCCCTCTGTGAATGCATCTATCAAGGTCATTGTTGAAAAGGCCATTGTTGAGTGTGTTAGTCCTCTACATACATCCATCATTACTTAATATCATGAGATCACTGAGAAGTTAGAGATAGAAATTGGTAAATTAGTTTCTGAAGTTACTAAGAGCCATGACAAGCTTGTAGAGGTTCAAGACTAGCAAGCTGAGACACTTGAAGATATAAGTGAGAAGATTGAGAACCTTGGAGGAACTATTGAAGATTATGGTGCAAGCATTTCTGGTCTTCATGGCAAGCTTTACATAATTGATGAAAATCTCAACAAGCAAGTGTTGAAGCCTCCTTCTGTTGCTAGTCCTTCCCTTGGCATACCCACCTTTTCTCCTATACCTTCACCTTCACCTCAACTTGCCTCTCTTATTCCATCTTACTCACCTATTCCATTTTCCTCACCTTTTCCCTTTTTCACTACCCCTATTATCACCACCACTCCTGCCACCATTCCTGTACCTACATCTCAACTAACCATTGTTAAACTCTCACCCACATCTTCCTCTCTTCTCCATGCCTAGCCTTATCCATATACTGTTGGAAATTATGCCCTAGGGGCAAGTCATTGTTCTCCATTAAGTTATCACTTCATTCGCATGTTTATAGTGATAACTGCATCCCTGGATATATCTTATAGATTATCCTAAATGTCTCTGGTCGGTCATCTACGTCGGAGCGAAGATGAGATAAGACCAGTATGACTTTGATGAGCTATGGAGATATGAATCAAAGTCATGGGCACTTGTAAGAGTACAAGGTGATGGACTGACCCACTATGAGAAAACTGCATGGATCTAGTCATAAGCTTATCTCATGTATAACCGCGTCAGACGCCCTATGACTAGAGCCGGGAAATCAGGCCGAGCCCGTCGGACCGGCCCGTTTAAGCCCTGGCCCTGTAGGGCTCGGGCTTAAAAAATCAGTCAGAATTTTGAATTTGGCCCTGTAGGGCCGGCCCGTTAGGCCCGTTTCATTGTAGCATCTTTTTTTTAAATTAATTACTTGGCCTTTATCTATGTATTTTATATGTTATAGAGTTATTTATCCATCTAAGCACATCTACATAAATATATAATAACTATACTCCAAATGTGACAATTGACAAAGATAGTTGTATGCTTCTTATATTTTATGTGAGTCATCTAATCTTGTTTAATTTAATGCTTCTTATGTTTTATGTGAGTCAATTGTAGACAATGGTTTGTTTTTTGTTATTAATTAATGAATGTGTTTATTTGTTGGATGATTTGTATTGTTTAGATATTAATGTTGATAATATTTATTTGATAGATTAGAATTTTAATGGTTGCAATTTACTAATTATATTTCTCTGGAAAAAACCGGAAGAAAAATAATTAAAATTTGGAATAGTAATTTTCAGGCCTTGTAGGGCCGGCCCTGGCCCTAGTACTATCGGGCCGGGCTTTGAAAAACAGACATTTTCGTTCTTCCAGGCCCTGGAGGGTCAGGCCCTGTAGGGCCAGGCCGGCCCTGATTCCCAGCTCTACCTATGACCTGAGATCATCATGGATTCCAACATGATGAGTCACTGGTCTTTGACCTAGTCAAAAGTCACCTTTGACAGGGTGATGATGAAGGCTTGGATCGGGATCAGTGGTTTTCATGCGGAGGAATGTGAATGGTCAAGATAGAATTTGTCCCTCACATTTGTAGAGAGATAATACTGGGCCCCTCAATGAGTGAGTCTAAGAAATGTCTGGCCATACTGTGATGGAAAAGAGTTTCCATTTCACTTATTAGACTACTCGAGAATTGAGAAAGTAATGGTCAAGAAAAGGAAGTTGACATTATCCATGCCTCATCCTTAACCAAATTATCGCGTGACAAAAGGGATGTGACATGGTTATACGATAGGTTGTATCGTGTCATTGATCCCCATGTGAATTGGGTAGTCATAATGTCTTGCTAGAGGCCGCTTGCGACTTGTGGGCTGGTACAGTATTGCCCCACTGCCAACTCATATGGGCCTGCACGGTCGCAAACAATAATAACCCAACACGAGCAAAAGTATCCAGATTCATTGAATCTTAGATTAATATGAGATTTAATGAATACTTAATTTAATATGGGGTGAATATATATATATATATATATATATTAAATTCGAATGAATATATATTAATATTATTAATAGAGATTATAATATTAATATATATAATATTTGTTTTGTATTTGATTTATTTAATAAATTAAATATCTAAAACAAATAGAGATATTGTATCTCATTTAATTTTCAATAAAGATATCATATATCTATTTAATTTAAATTGAGATATAGTATCTCGATTTAATTAAATAGATAGATATCATTTCTGATTTAATTTATAGAGATAAATTAAATAAGAAGGCTTTTGATTCGGATTAAATAAGTATATTACATTAGATCTATCGATAGATTTAATTAATGTATTTTTTTAATCAAAATTCAAATTTCGATCCGGCTTTTAATTCGATAAATAAATGTATTGCATTAGATCTATTAGATATATTTAATTAATATATTTTAATCCATATTTAAAATTTGAATTTCAAAATTAATGAGGATTAATGTTATATAATACGCCGATCGTTTGTAAAAGAACTACGGGACTTTTTGTCGAGCGTATTACGTAAAGCCGCGAGAAACCGTAGAGTGAAATTGAGAGAGACGAAAACTAGAAGGCGCTAGCATGCTTCCGCAATCGTTCGGAATTATTCATGTGGATACGGTAGAGGAAGCCGATTCTAAGAGTCGACTTCTACTAATCGAGAAGGTAGCCCACCAAGTTCAAGTCGAAGGAGACTCATACGCTTTCGCCAAAGCGTAGGTAATTTTCGGATTCCTTAGCCTTAATCTAAACGCTATTGAGCGATCCTTGCACAGATCCGTAAAGTTTTTAATCCGTGCGTGTACGGATCCCAACAAAGGTATCGAGCCAACTCAACGTGCGTTTAAATTAGGCTTTTTCGTGGGTTATATATATGAAAATCGAATCCTTATGCTTTGTGTCTAAGTTCGTGTTAGGGTTTCGGTCGGATCTCTAGAACGGTGCCGAGGCTGCTTCGTACGGTTCTGAATTGTTCAGAACGTCGGATGTTGAAGACGTTGGGGTCAGAATCGTCAGACACGCTAAATGATGATCGAACGTCGCTGATTCTCGGATAACCTTTTACGTTCGCGTATAGATCAGATTCCGAAACGTTCAGAAATTCTGATCAGATTCTAAAACGTTTGCGTAGGACAGTGATTGCTCGTAGCGAGAATTGAAATCATGATATGTTATATAATTACATAATATAATATAAATTGAAGAATTTATTATATTATATGTATTATATAATATAATATAAATTAGAGAATTTAAAATATGATACTATATTATATAATTATAGAATATAATATAAATTAGAGAATTTTTAATCATGAATAATATTTTATCTCATAATTGTATGAATTAAAATATGTTCTAATTTACCTTTCAAAGTGTTGTTTGGGTATGGTGAACAACATGGCTCTAGATTTTACAATTGTTGTAAAAATTTAAATATGGCCTGTGAGCCATGCCTCTCTCTCTAAATAATCTTGATGTACATTCTCTTCTCATCTCACTCCCCTCGAATGTTAAACGAGGTTTCTCCTTATGTATTTTCTTTTATTATTTAGACAAGTCCCCTCATTGGCTTGAGAGGACTCTAGGTTAGGTGAGCCATGTTGTGTCATGAATTTTAATTATGTTTTTGATATGATCAGTGCATGATTAAGTTAGACACTATATGAGATACAATAATGATTGCATTCATATAGGTATAATTAATAGGATTAATTAGATAATATCAAATAATACCCTCTAAATAAAATCTTAAGTCACGATGCCGTCAATTAATGAATACTTGTCAAAACCTAGATCACCCATTTGTATATTCCACCAAAGTGGATGCCTGAGTAATCTTGGTGAGGCAAGAGAGAGTAATGGTGATACTCTACATTCATTATTATCTTGACTTAATTGAGATCATCAAAACGGTTTTGGATTTCAAGGCATTGGATGGGATTAAACATGCTAGGTCATATGATGATCGAATCCCATAAAGATCTGAGAATTACATGTGATGTAATTGGCAAAGAGGTTGCCTACCTAAATAACTTGATTTTAAGCGTCCCCGCCAAAGCGACTTAAGATTAAGCCAAATATGGATCTTAGCCCACTAATTATAATGAGGGTTATTAATTCAAAGGGAGGCTATTAATTAAACTTTGCATACCTTTTAGTTGTAGAATCATGTAGACTAGCAATACTACAACACCATCAATGCGATCAGTCCTTGAGAAGGACGAACTCGATGAGACGAACTTTCTTGACATGTTTGGGAACTTAAGCGTTGATCCTAAACACGAAAGAAATGAGTATCTCATCGATCAACCCATTCCCCGATCGACGAAGAACTCCATCGATCCAATAGCTCGACCGATGCTTATGAGAAGCATAAGGATGACTCGTGGATGCAGATGCCCGATGCCTCGCCACTATGGTTGCGACCTCGAAAGAGATCTTGAACATGAAGAGGCCTCGAGATGATTGATCATCTCATGGAAATGTTCCAAAGAATGTAAGGCAAGAGAGGTATGAGACTACAAAGGCCTTATTTTCTTGCAAGATGGTCAAGTTGAATCGCTTAGTCCTCATTTGTTGAAAATGAAAGGCTGCATTGATCACCTTGAGAGGCTTGGATTCCCCATCTCCCATGAGTTAGCTACAGATGTGATCTTGAACTCACTCCCAGGAAATTATGAATACTTTATCATGAATACAACATGAACAACATGGAGGAATCAATTTCTGAACTGTATGGGATGCTCAAGATTGCTGAGCTGAGCCTTAAGAAGAGGTCTAGTACTGTTTTGTTCGTTTAGAAAGGAAGGGGTATGAAACAGAAAGCCAAGAAGGCAAAAGCTCTGAAGGATGGAGTCTGCTTCTTCTGCAATGAAATCGGTCATTGGAAGAGGAACTACAAACTCTATCAAGAAGATCCGAAAAGGATAAGAAGGATAGCGGGGCTATTGCTTCGTATCTATGTCATAGATATTCGCTTTTCTACTTCCTCAACATGGGTATTAGATACCGCATGTGGTTCTCGATTTGTGTAAATGTGTAGGATCTCAAGGACAAGAGAAAATTGAATGGACATCTATGACATAACTACTAAAAGGTTCAAGTCAAATGATTTGAATCCAACCTACCTATGGCACTATCGTCTAGGCCATATAAATGAGAAACTCATTTCGAAACTCCATCAAGATGGATTTCTGAATTCATTTGATACATGTGAGTCTTGTTTATTGGAAAAGATGACAAAGGCTCCCTTTTACTGGACACAGTGAAAGGGCCACTGTTTTATTGGGCCTCATACATACTGATGTGTGTGGACCAATGAATACATATGCCAGAGGTCATTTGAACTTCATTACTTTTATAGACGATTTTAGTAGATAAGGGTATATCTACCTAATCAAATATAAAATTGAATCTTTTGAAATGTTCAAAATATTCCAAAATAAAGTGCAAAATCAACTTGGCAAAATGATAAAAGCACTTCGATCTGATCAGGGTGGTGAATATTTCAGCCAAGAGTTGATTGACCATCTTAGGAGTTGTGGGATCATCTCACAACTTACTCCTCCAGGAACACCTCAATGGAATGGTGTTTCTGAATGGAGGAATCGAACTCTATTAGATATAGTTCGATCTATGATGAGTCAAACAGATCTTCCACCTTCCTTTTGGGGCCATGCCCTAGAAACAGCTGCGTTCACACTAAATCATGCTCCGTCAAAGGCAGTTGAAAAGACACCATATGAGATATGGACTGGGAATAAACCCATTTTGTCATTTCTTAAGATTTGGGGATGTGAGGTTTATGTTAAACAACAAGCCTCTGATAAATTATCATCCAGATCTTCAAAATGCCTTTTTGTGCGGTATCCTAAGGAAACTAAAGTATACTATGTCTACAATCCCAACGATCACAAAGTGTTTGTTATTCGGAATGGTATCTTTTTGGAAAAAGAGTTTATCTCTAAAAGAACCAGTGGGAGTAAGGTGAACCTCCAAGAAGTTCGAGAGTCACAGGACAATGTAGAACCACAGATGGAAACCAGAGAAGACTCACAACAAGAAGTTGTTGAGCCTGCTCAAGTAACACAATGCCCACGAAGGTCCGATAGATCACGGCTACAGCCTCAGAGATATGGATTTTTGATTACTGGAAGTCGTGATGTTTTGCTCATTGAACAGAATGAGCCAACCACCTATCGAGAGGCCGTAGTGGAACCAAACTCTGAAAGATGGCTTGATGCCATGAAGTCTGAAATGCAATCCATGTACAACAATAAGGTATGACCTTAGTCGATCCAATTGAAGGTGTAAAAACCATTGAGTGCAATTGGGTTTTCAAAGAGAAAACTGACATGGATGGCAAAGTAAATGTCTTCAAGGCACGGCTGGTTGCAAAAGGATTCACTCAAACTCATGGTGCGGACTATGATGAAACCTTTTCCCAGTTGCAATGGCCAAATCAATCAGAATCCTTCTTGCCATTGCATCATACTATGACTATGAGATATGGCATGGACATCGAAATAGCCTTCCTTAACTAAAGCGCTTGAGGATGTGTACATGACACAACTTGAGGGTTTTGTGCGTCCAGAGGACTCTAGTAAAGTATGTAAGCTTCAAAGATCCATTTATGGATTGAAGCATGCATCTCGGAGCTAGAATCATTGTTTTGATGAAGTAGTCAAAGAGTTTGAATTCATTCCAAACATCGATGGACCTTGTGTTTACAAGAAGGTTAGTGGGAGCACAATCGTATTTCTACTGCTTTACGTTGATGACATCCTACTCATTGGGAATGACATTCCTACCTTGCAGAGTGTCAAGTATTGGTTAGGAAAGTCTTTCTCAATGAAAGATTTAGGCGAAGCCTCTTATATACTAGGGATCAGGATCTATAGAGATAGATCTAATAGGTTGATAGGCCTAAGTCAGAGCACATATATAGACAAGATACTGCATAGGTTCAGTATGCAGGAATCTAAAAAGGGTAACATACCCATGTCTCATGGCATTCATCTCAGTAAGGATCTGTGTCCAAGTACACAAGATCAAAGAGACCGCATGAGTAAGATTCCATATGCCTTCGCCATTGGATCTATCATGTATGTCATGTTATGTACTTGACCGGATGTGTCATTTGCCTTGAGTACGACCAACAGATATCAACAGGATCCTAGTGAAGGTCACTGGACTGTTGTCAAGAATACCCTTAAGTACTTATGAAAGACTAAGGACTTATTCTTAATATATGGTGGCTTGAAAGATGAGTTCTGTGTGACTGGTCACACAGATGCGAGTTTCCAAACTGACCAAGATGATTCAAGATCACAATCATGATATGTATTCCTATTGAATGGTGGTGCGGTAGGCCAGAAGAGCTCTAAGCAGAGCACTGTAGCTGATTTTACAATATAGAAGATGGGTATAGAGCAGCATATGATGCAGCTAAGGAAGCCTTTTGGATTTGAAAGTTCATTAATGAACATGGGGTGGTTCTAACCATCTCAAATCCAATACACGTGACAATAGCGACGCTATTGCATAGACCAAGGAGCCTAGGTCACATCAAAGGACCAGGCATGTACTCAGGCGATTTCATCTTATCAGAGAAATCAATAAAAGAGGTAATACAAACAAATGCAAAGTACCAGGAGAAAACAATGTAGCTAATCCTCTTACTAAGCTGCTTGCACAAGCAAAATATGAGCGTCATGTTAAGGCAATGGGAATTAGTGTAATTAATGATTGCGCCTAGTGCAAGTGGGAGTCTGTTGGAAATTATGCCCTAGGGGCAAGTCATTATTCTCCATTAAGTTATCACTTCATTCGCATGTTTATAGTGATAACTGCATCCCTGGATATATCTTATAAATTATCCTAAATGTCCACGGCCTGGTCATCTACGCGGAGCGAAGATGAGATAAGACATATGACTTTGATGAGGTATGGAGATATGAATCAAAGTCATGGGCACTTGTAAGAGTACAAGGTGCTGGACCGACCCACTATAAGAAAGCTGCATGGATCTAGTCATAAGGTTATCTCATGTATAACCGCGTCACGACGCCCTCTATGACCTCGAGATCATCATTGATTCCAACATGATGAGTCACTTGGTCTTTGACCTAGTCAAAAGTCACCTTTGACCGGGTGATGATAAAGGCTTGGATCGGGATCAGTGGTTTTCATGCGGAGGAATGTGAATGGTCAAGATGAAATTTATCTCTCACATTTGTAGAGAGATAATATTGGGCCCCTCGATGAGTGAGTCTAAGAAATGTATGGTCATACTGTGATGGAAAGGAGTTTCCATTTCACTTATTAGACTACTCGAGAATTGAGAAAGTAATGGTCAAGAAAAGGAAGTTGACATTATTCATGCCTCATCCTTGACCAAATTATCGCGTGACAAAAGGGACGTGACATGGTTGTACGATAGGTTGTATCGTGTCATTGATCCCCATGTGAATTGGGTAGTCGTAATGTCTTGCTAGAGGCCACTTGCGACTTGTGGGCGGGTACGATATTGATTGCCAATCTCATATGGGCCTGCAGGGTCGCACACAATAATAACCCAACACGAGCAAAAGTATCCAGATTCATTGAATCTTAGATTAATCTGAGATTTAATGAATACTTAATTTAATATGGGGTGAATATATATATATATATATATATATTAAATTCTAAATGAATATATATTAATATTATTAATAGAGATTATAATATTAATATATATAATATTTGTTTTGTATTTAATTTATTCAATAAATTAAATATCTAAAACAAATAGAGATATTGTATCTCATTTAATTTTTGAATAAATATATCATATATCTATTTAATTTAAATTGAGATAGAGTATCTCGATTTAATTAAATAGATAAATATCATTTCTCGATTTAATTTATAGAGATAAATTAAATAAGAAGGCTTTTGATTTGGATTAAATAAATATATTACATTAGATCTATCAGATAGATTTAATTAATGTATTTTTTAATCAAAATTCAAAATTCAAATTTCAGATCTGGCTTTTAATTCGGATTAAATAATTGTATTAGATTAGATCTATTAGATAGATTTAATTAATATATTTTAATCCAGATTTAAAATTCAAATTTCAAAATTAATGAGGATTAATGTTATTTAATACGATGATCGGTTTGTAAAAGAACTACGGGACTTTTTGTCGAGCATATTACGTAAAGCCGCAGAAACTGTAGAGTGAAATTGAGAGAGACGCAAAACTAAAAGGCGCTTAGCACGCCGCCGCAATCGGGTTCATGAATTATTCATGCGGATACCGGTAGAGGAAGCCGATTCTAAGAGTCGACTTCTACTGATCGAGAAGGTAGCCCACCAGTTCAAGTCGAAGGAGACTCGTACAGTTTCGGCGCGTAGGTAATTTTTGGATTCCCTTAGCCTTAATCTAAACGCTATTGAGCGATCCTTGCACGGGATCCGTAAAGTTTTTAATCCGCTACATGTATGGATCCCAACTATACTCTCTCTTACTTTTTCACCTCCTTCCACTTCCTCTAATCATTCAAACCACATTTTGCTTGATAACAAAGGGGGAGAGAAGTAGAGAGCTGTAGACTTGTTTTCTTGTTGTTGTTTTAGTTGTTGTTACTTCATGCTTTGTATTTCATTTCATTTCCAGCTTTTTACTCTCACATAATGTGATGTTGAAATGAATGAGATGATAATCTACTTCTTTGAGTTGTTATCCATATTTTGATATCTTGCATTCTCAAAGATTTTTTCAAATTTTGTCATTTTATTTACAAGTGTTGTCATCATAAAAAAAGGGGGAGAATGTTAGTTCTCTATGTTTGTTTTGATATTAACAGACAATTGTAAATGAAAGAAAGTTAATGATTTAAGTAAAAATATTTTAGCTTTATCATATCTTGAATCAGTAACTCTTTTAAGTATATGTCATAAACTAACTCGAGTTAAGGTTCACGACTCAAGTCAAGTGTTTTAAAGCTTCGATTAAAAATGAGTTTTATCCTGATCGACTCGAGTTACTCTCTCGATGACTCGAGCTAAAAGCATTTTTGAAATGTCTTATCAAGAGCATCAGCTTGAGTGAACAATCTATGACTCGAGTTCACTCTTGTGGACTTAAATTTATTTTTTAAAATGCTAAGTCCAGTTTTTCAAATATTTTCTAACAGTCAAAATAGTGACTCGAGTTAAACTTGAGTGATTGGTATGTCACTTTGATACTTATTTTCAAAACATATATTGGCAACTCGAGTTAAGTTCTGATGACTTGAGTATGTTAAAGGCATCACTTAATGACTCAAGTATGCTTTGTGTTCAAAACATTTTCAAAACTGAACTTGAAGACTTTTGTGAAATGTTATTGACTTCAGTTAGAAATGCGTGACTTGAGTGCACAACTTGAAGTAAGGATTTTAGACTCAAGTTAAGTTCATACAGAGACATCTTCTCTATTGCTTTCAAACATATTTTCAAAGAAGATGAAGCTATAACTCGAGTGATAAATGTTCAACTCGAGTCAACAACTCGAGTGAACTTGAAACTAACTCGAGTTAGCTTTTCTGGTTTTGCAAATCACCGTGTCCAGAAAACTTAAATCTTTGCTTATGATTTGATTACATCTTATCATCACTCATTATTATTCTTAACTATGTTTAATCAATTTATTAATGAGTTTCAAATGATTAGATGAGAGATTAATTTCGATTAATCAAAAAGTGTTGATTACGTTAGAAGCATTTAATGCAGTTGCAGAAAATCAAACATAAAATAAGCAACCCATTCTTTGAGCAATCGAAGGCATTCATGTCCTCTTTCTCTAATTAAGTGCCCAACACTTAATGGGAAGAACATAAAGAATGTCAAAGCGGCAGAATGTCGACGATCATTTGTAGAATCGAAGCGTATGAGTAACAGACAAGCTTAAACGTCTAATGGCTATATTTATTGCTCATAACGGTTCATTGAAGCTTATTAACGGTCATTAATTACCTTCACCAAATATAAACATAAGCATTCAATATGATTCAACAACTAGAAACACTTACGCTCAAAACAAACTAATCATATTTACTCTTTCATTCACTACTATGTAATATCTTCAGATATCTAAACTTCAGTGTTAATTAATCTACTCTGTAAGAGAGTTAAATTATATTCATCATTTATGTAAAGAAATTCAAGGTAGTGGGACATTGAGAATGGGTGTATTGATTACAACTTGTAAAGGGGAGTGAATCTTAGAGAGAGGATTACTCAGAGTTACAGAGTGTATAATCAGTTGTAAGAGATAGTGAAATACCTAGAGAGTCTAGAGACTAGACATAGGTTAAGAGTTTAGACTGAACCAGTATAAATCTCTTGTGTTAATCTTTCTCCTTCTTTGCTCTGTTTCAAGTGTGAATTTCAGGGGTCTTTCGAAAAAGTTTTTAAATCACCTAATTCAACCCCTCTTAGGTGATATTCTGTCTTTCAAAGTACACACAGGCTACTTCAGTAGGTGGCATCAACGAAGTATTAGCAGGGAGGCTCATGGACTTGATCATATTGGTCAGTGAAGACACTTGGGCAATAAAGGCTGTCATCGCATCAAGTTCATGAACTCCAGCTACAGTTCTAAAGGGAGGAAGTTGATCTGCTAGCCACTGGTGACTATTCATGGCCATACGTTGTAGGAGTTCATATGCCTTGTTGTAAGATTTCATCAGTATAGATCCACTAGCTGAGGCATCGACTATGGACCGTGTTTACACGTCCAAGCCTTTATATAATGTTTCTAGCTGCACCCATTCTCCAAGTCTGTGTTGTGGGCATTTTCTGAGCATGTCTTTGAATCGTTCCCAACTTCATAAGTGGATTCACTTGGACAATACTGGAAGCTGGTGATGTATTCTCTCAGCTAGGCATTCTTGGTTGGTGGGAAGAATTTTAGCAAGAATTTGCTACCTAGATCATTCTAGGAGGTGATCAAATGAGTGAGTAGAGTGTTCAGCCACGTTCGAGCCTTATCCCTGAGTAAGAATAGGAAAAATTTGATTCTAAAGGCGTCAGCTATCACTCCTGAAATGACAAAAGCGTTGTAGACCTCCATGAGTGATTTGAGATGTAGATTCAGGTCTTCAGATAAGAGTATGCTAAACTATTCCAAATGACTTCCTTTTTATTCCTTTTAGTTGAAATTATGTCTTAAAATAGTCAATGGAACATCAAATCCATGTCAAATATCTTTATATCACAATACATCCCAAAATTTATAATTTCAAGAAAATCAAGTATTCAACTGACATTTCACTGGTCAACACATCGTACAAGGAATTTTTAGTAGAACATAAACTAGGTATTACACCGTGTTGACCAGCGGTAACAACACTGTCATCATGACAAGAGGAGGCGGCAGAGGAGCCAAATCGACGGTGAACACATGAGGAGGCAGGGGCGGTGGAACATGAAACATCTGACTATACGCTCTCGTAATGAAGTCCCAGTTGTGCCTCTGCTGAGTGTACCAACTCTAGACCAGGTCTTGAATCTCCCTGGTAACCTGCCTAATAATATTTGCATGGATCCCGTGAGCCATGGCTTGAGCCTTCTCATCAACCATCGCCTAAACCATTTGCTTTGTCGACCTTTACATGCCAGAGGTCCCTATGCCTCAAAGGCAACATTCTTGTCGTAGACCATGCTAGGCCTAGTGCCTATTCCTATACCCCTAACGCATCCAAAGCGCTCAGCTTGGCCTAGACCAGCTTTCAAGGGAGTAGTAGGATCCACACACCCCGTGATTTTGGGATCTCGGGATTGTCGCATGGCTCTATCCGGGACTAGATAATCTGGCCTAGCGCATGCATTTTATGAGACATTAATGAAACAAATGCATCTAATGTAAATTAATTACATAAATGTGATACTATATCCCAATTCAATTAAATCGAGATACTATATCTTTATTTAAAATTAAATCGAGATATAATATCTCAATTTATTATAGTTATTTAATTTATCAAATAAATTAAATATTATTCATAATCATATTATTATCTATAAATAATATCATTATTATTTTCGAATTTATATTATATTATATTATGATATATATATATAAATATATATATATATCAACCCTAGATTAAACGTATTCATTAAATCTTAGACATTTCTAAGATTCAATGAATTTAGACACTATTACTCGTGTTTATTCTTGTATAGCGGCTACGCAGTCGACATGATATTGGTACTGGGCAATACGTACTACCACAAGTCGCAAGTGACCACTAGCAAGACATTGCGACCACCGTACCGACGAGGCCACCCCCACCGGTGGCCGACCGCCAAAGAGGGGTCACTGGGTACCGACAAGGTGGCCAGCCGGCGGTGGTGGCTGGCCGCCGGTGATGGGGGTGTTTGAGGGTTATTTATTTATTTATTTAAAACTAAGGGCAAAAGGGTAATTTCACCTGAATTTGCATATCCCTCATAGGTCCTTGGTACTTCTCAGTCTTTTTACAAATTCGATGGACTTCTGGGGGTTTTGCAAATTCAAATGGTATTTATTTGGAATTTTCCATTAATTTTTGTTTGTTTAACCAATGATATTATTGGGGTCACAAGTGGTTTTAGAATGGCTAAACAACTTTGGTAAGTAACTCTAGAATAAGGTCTTATCCCTGCCTTAAAATAAGATTATAGGTAAAAATTTGTCGATGTTAAAAAAATTGTTAATTTAGTTACTTGTAATAAATGGGTGTTATATTTCTTAAAATACCCTTTTATTCATGTGCAGTGAACAACTCTTTGGCAAAATCCCTTAATATGTGCATTCGATCAGAATATTTTGGGAAAAAAATTTATAAATTTAGAAGATAAAGTTGATTAAGGTCATCAAAATAAATTCTTTCTTTAGTTCTTATATATTCGGAATGGGAAGGAGCCCCATATAACCAAGAGTTCAAATCTCATTCTAAAAACTATTAATATCATCATATGCCCAAGAGTTTAAATCACATGTTTGAAAGCCAAACCTGCTTGATAAGTATATATTTTATAATTAAATAAGTATAGATTCTAAGATATATGGATTGAATTTATTAATATTTTATATTTATTTAATTATCTTTTATTTAATTTTCTATTAGTTAATTAAATATAGGATAAAAAGATATTTTGACATAAAATTTATTCATATAATATTTTATAGTGCAGGAGATATTATATGAAGAAAAAGATAAAAATGAATCAAACTATATATATATATATATTGATGGAGAAGAAGCATGAGGAAATATTAGAAAAGGAGATATTATTTTGGATTAGATAGATAAAGACATGGGGTCCACACAAGGAAAGGATAAAGTTAAATTGCTGCTGCATATACCTTATACGCACATGGAGCTGAAACAAAGAAACAGTATATGATATATCCTTTATTAAAAAAGAAGCAGATCACGCACAGGAGGCCCCACACGCATATTAAAAAGACGCAGAGGCAGCGTGGAAATGGAGATATCAGCGCAAACACTGGACTGCGCAATTGAACAGAGACTCAAGGAGAGCAACATGAACGAGACTGGAGGACGCATAGCAGGACGCCGACCAGCAGATTGATGACGCATAGCACAGACCTTGACAGCAGTTAGGAGCACTAAAGGATTCTTTGAGAGTCTTAATTTCTTTTTCTTTCTTTTTCCCTTCTCTTATTTGAATCTGAATTTTATTTATTTTATGGATTTTATTCTAGCCATGTGGCGGCTAAATTTCATTTTTTAACCTAGAAAACTGAACTATTTGGGTTTTAGATATTATTCCCATGGATTAGTTTTGCTTAATTTTATTTCAGTTTATTTAATCTTATTTTATTTGTTATTGCTTATTGATTAGTCATCATTAAGCATGTTTTTAGGGATTTAGGGTTGAACTTGGAAAATGAAATCTTAAATTGACCTTAGATTAAATAATGTGGAACTAGGTTTTAATCTAATTTGCATCTAGAATAGGCGATACTTAAAAAAGCTCCGATAATCAAATTAGAGTAGTTCTGATCTAAAATGCATCTTATTTAATTGTGTGAGACATTGTATAATTAATTAAGATAGGTATATAAATGGACCTAAGACATTTATAGACATCAATACTCTAGATTAGCTAATTAGGTTAAGTCAAAATTAATATAGTGGGGATAAAATATAAAAAACAAACAAGGGATTGGTGACTCTAGGTTACTCGTTCGGTTATTTTGGTAGTTTAATTATTTTAATTTTAGTTTTAATTTATTAATTAAGTTCAATTTGTTTTACTCAACTTAAATGAAAGTGTAAAATCAATGCTTAACTACATTTTGTGATACCAAGCCTTCAGTAGAACGATACTTTTCTTATCACTTTATTACTTGGTATGACCCGTTTACTTGGAGAGTTATAGGCTATAAAATTTTGCTCTATCAGTGCTCAACTAAACTATAACAATGTTGTATTTATTCTTTGAAAATAACCAATACAGGCATGCCTTAATTTGATTTTTCCATATTGAAGCGTTCATTCCCTATAACCAAGTATCAGCAGTTTATCGAAATTATTCTCTACTTCTCTCACCTCATATATTCAAGGTAAAATAAATTATTCCACTATATCAAAATATTCCCAACAAGTTCATGAATTGATTAACCAGTGGCAAGTTCGTATACATCCCTTGAACATGATGCATAACATGTATATTTCCAAATAAATTAAAAGGAAAAAAATAACAGAAATACAGAGCATGTATTGTGTCTTTTATAGATAAAATTTGTATTTTGTTTGATTAATTTCCCTCTCTTAATACTAGGGTTGCCACCTAAAAATACATACTATGATGACAAAATAATCTCAGTAACCAAAGTATTAGGGTTATCACATGAAAATAAAAAAAGAGATAATTTAAAAATCTAGTTAAAATCAAAGCCGCTAGTTACATGCAATATATATGGGGTTTAATGTTTTATAACTTTCGCTTTGCGAGAAATTTTTTCGCCACACTCATATAAAAGTAAGTGGGTCCCATTGTAAAGAGAAGAGAGAGAAAATATTAGTAGGACCCACTCACTTTTATATGAGTGTGACAGAAAAAAAAAAATATCTGCAGCAAAGGTAGAAACATTGAATCCATATATATAAGTATGCCATGATATCTATAACGCAAAAACACAAAAATTGTTCTTGGGGGAATCAGAATACACACAAGAAGTAGACATGCTTCAAGTCCCATCACATCGACTTAATAGCTACCTCGTGTTTTTTGAGCAAGAGATGTTTCGTGCATCTTTGGGTGTTAGCCCCCTATTACCCCTTAATTTTGGGGTCATCGCCAAATGTTTTCCCCGTGATTCTATTGGTTGTTGGATCCTAAATGAAATAAATGATATTAGGATATCTCATGGGTAAAAAAAAAAAAAAAAGGTTTATTCGTTTACGATTTATTTCAACAATTGGAAATGTGGTGCATTTTTTTTTTTTTTAATAGTGAAAGATACAGAAAAATACTCTCAAAATTGGTAAAAGATAAATAAGTATATATGTTGAATTTCAGTAAGACTGATTTGGAATTTTGAGTTTTGGACAAATGTACAACATAACATTACCTAACTACATTTTTTTAAAAAAAATAAAAAATCATCACATAACCCTTTAAAGGCGCTCGAGCTTCGATGCGTGCGATAGGAGATAGCAGCCATCATCGAAGCTCCCTTTTCTTAAGTAAAGTTCATTAATATAGATACTAGATTTGTTAATATAGATACTAAATTTGTAAATAAGATTCACTAGAGCTCTGTACAGTCTCAAATATTTTTTAAAGTTTCTCAAGCAAAAGCGATTAATATAGATACTGGAGTTATTAATAGATATAATACATTGTAAATAGGTCCACCTGAGCTCTAATGATCTCATCTATTTTTTTTTTCTTCCAAAATTTATCAAGCAAAAGTCATTCATATAGATATTCGAGTTATTAATATAGATACTAAAGTTGTAAATAAGGTTTACCGGAACTCTGGTGGTCTCATTTATTATTTTAAATTTCTCAAGCAAAAATCATTAATATAGATATTGGAGTTGTTAATATAGACAATAAATTTGTAAATAAGGTTCAATGGAGCTCGGGCGGTCTTATATTTTTTTTTTAAATTTCTCAAGCGAAGTCATTAATATAAATACTAGAGTTGTTAATATAGATAATAAAGTTGTAACTAATAAATATGGTCGGTGATCGGAACCAACGGTCTCATAAATTTTAATTTCTCAAGAGAAAGTCGTCAATATAAATACTTGAGTTGTTAACATAGATACTAAAGTCATAAAAAATATAGGAGACTACGAGAGCTCTAATTGACCTTATTTACAACTTTATTATCTATTGTGACAACTCCAGTATTTATATTAACCACTTTTGCTGGAAATATTTAGAAAAATGTGAGGCTAGATACCAGAGCTCGGTGAGCCTTATTTACAACTTCAAGATCTATATTAAAATTTCAAGTATATATATTAACGAATTTTACTTGAAAAATTCAAAAAAGAAAAAAAAAAAAGAAAGAGCGATAGCCGAGCTCGAGACCGATCACCAGAGCTCCGTTAGCCGGAAAGGTCATCAAAGCCAAAGCTCCAGGGGTGACGGCCGATGGCTAGCAAAGGGTGTGTGATGATCTTTTATTTTTATTTTTTAAAAAAAGTAAGGGTAGTAAGGTAATTTCTCAAATTTATCCAAAATTCAAAATTTCAAGTAAGTCCCTGTCGAATTATTGAAATTTAGCTTACTTATTTATCTTTTATGACTTTTGACAGTATTTTTCTGTCATTTCCTTTTTTTATAATCTACTAGGCTACCAGACTTATTGATATATTCGTATAGCATGACAACTCGTGGCGCTAGCTTCAATATTGAATACTTATATCGTTTAGGGTTTCTCTTATTGTTGTGTGATTATACTCTTTAGTCAAAGTTGTTGAGAATCGATCGTCTTATTGAGATTATTTCCTAAATAGAAGTGGGGACTATGCATGAATAGGAAATTTTCATTCATTTCATACATATTTCCAAGATGATCGGTCCTAGCAATGCATCTATTGACTTAGGACCTAATTATCTTGTTCATTCTTTATTTTTTTCTGGTCCTTCACGGTCGCCAATACGAACTTGAGATCTGAAAGACCGCAGATGAGAGTGTGGCACACTGGCCACCGATCATCTCGTCCAGTATCCCACAGCTTTTTTCCTTTTGTTTTGTTTTGTTTTTTTGTTTTTTTGTTTTGTTTTTGCTACAATTATTTCAAAACTTGATTATAGGCTTGAATAGAAGTATGAGGTCTTTCTTCAATGAAAAGGAAAAACAAGAGATAAGGTCTGCAGGTGTCTTTTCTTCCACAATGTTTTGTTTTCTTTTCAAGGGTCGTTAATGATTTTTGGATCTTTCTTTTTCAAAATGGGACACGCCAATGTTGAATGAGTAAACTACTGTGCCTGAAAATTATTTACAAATTACACACGTTATTATCCAATTGGAGAATATGTATCCACGTTGTCTAACGTTAACTGTAGCAATTAATTTTTTTTTTCTTTTGACATAATAATAAAAAGAACCAGGTACTCTTGAAAGAAGCAAACTTCTTCACTGTACTGCTGTGGCAGCTTGAACAAGAACGTTGTCTTCAGTATGACTAACCTACCAACAAGTGTAATATCCTAAATTTCCTCCAACAAATTTCATGTATGATGTATTTGTATTTGGAGAAAAGAATTATTGAAATTTTGACGAAAGGTCAATTTTACCCGATTTCGCTAAAACCGAAAATTTTGACATACATGCTGGCACAAGGTGGGATATTTGTGTCTAACTTTCAATTAATTTATTTGGGCAATTATTTTTGACCAAAATGAAATTTATAAAGGTGGATACAAATGGAATTATGTAAAGAGAAATTTGGCTCAAATAATTGTAAAAATCAATATTTGGATATTTCCCCGAAAGTTAAGGAGAAATGTAAGGGATAATTTTGGCCTCGATGTTTTAGAGACAATATTCTATGGCTTAGAGAAGCTAATTAAGGAAGAAAATGTCTTATTTAAAATTAAGGATTAATTTCTAACACCTACTCAATATTTGCAACCATATGAGTAAAGAATCAAGTTACAAATAAAAGTCTTATAGAGGATTAAATAAGATCATTTTAATATCCAATATTTCCCTTCTCATTTGACTAAAGTTGGATTGCATTTGGTGAAGCCCATTCAATAATCATTCAAGTTTCGAACAGCAAAACAAGTAGAATTGAGATAAATGGTATTTTGGTAATAACTGGGAAGTTAATGTCCTAGTATTATCTCCATGTGATACCGACTTTGACCTTTTTAATACCTATTAAATCCTGCGTCCATTTGATTCATCCGAGATCATCTAATTAAGGTACATTGATTCCCTTTCTATTCCATACATTCGGTCAAAGTAAAGCAAAGAAGAGATTGGATTAGAACTAATGGTATCATTGTAAATAATGAAAGTTTAATGTCCAAGAATTTCCCCTGTTTCCAACCGCCAAAGCTGATCATCAATATCTAATATTTACACTCCTTCATCCATTTTGAGTCGGCCAACCAGCACGGAAAGAAGAGAGAAGCTCAGCAAATACAAAAAAATGGCGTAGGGAGTTCTTAGAGGAGAGAGAAACGAACCCTAAGCGAAATCACCCACTAAATCACCTCCAATCCAAAAACTTCCTTCACAAACATTGTTCTATACATCGAGAGCTTCAAACCTATGGTTTCAATTTTCTCATAGGAGGAGTTTCAAGCCATCGGGTTAGTTGACTTGCTGCCGAAATTCCAAACCGACCGTATATTTGTAATATGGTAAGTGTAAGCTTCATTTTAAACCGATTGGTTTGAAGTTTGGATGAGTTTTTAAATATTTTGTAAAATCCTATACTTTGAGACAACTAAGGTTCTTGGAGTCTCATGGTGATTTACTCATGAATATGTGAATATATGATGATTTGGGAGCATATGAACTTAGTTTGGTGGATAAATTATGAATTGGTCAATTGTCACATTTGAGTTTTAAATTTCGGTTTGAACAGGGCACGGTCAAGGAGTGAGATTTTGGTCATTTTGATGGTTCCATTGTGTTCATAATGAAAAACTTTGTGGGATAGAGGTTCGGTAGAAATTTTGGAAGCTCTAGGATTGAATTATACTTAAAACCTTGAAATCTGTTTGAGAAACCCTGTGCGGACAGCAATGTTGTGGCACGTTTTTGGGATAGTAAATGATATCTCATTGCCATGAAATTTTATAAGATTAAATTAGATATAATAAGGATTAAATTGATAGGTAACACATATTTTTCGGAATTATGTACGATTAATTATGAATATTTGAAGTTGACCCCTGAATTTGAACTTTATCTGGACCAGCGAGGGTATTTTTGGAATCTTGGAAACACCTGCGTGTGTCTGTACATGAAAATTATTTTTACCCAAAACTAGACATATTAAGGGTCATTTGAGCTTTGGAATCAAACCAAAAGAAGATTTCTAGATTTAATTATGAATTTTTGAAGATCAGTCACTATTTACTGGAAATTTCAGAGTTTGGGCAAAAATTAAGGGAATATAAGATCATATTAAATTCCTTAATAAGAAAAGGGATTTAGTGAATATGGATACATTAATTGGGCTTATTTTGAAATTATCAAAGAAATATTTATTGAAAGGAATTTAATTATATTTAAATTTTATTATTCTAGGGATAATTGTCATGTTTTGCAACGGGAAGGTTATTTTTATCCGTAACGATCGCTAGGTAGTAACTTTAATTCTCATATACCCCGTATGACTCTTGTGTGTATGTTTTACCTTGAAATTGCATACATTTGGATATCATATATTTCCGAGCGCTCGGAACCGGAACATCTTGTGTGCATGAAGGGCTTTCTTGTGTCTTTGTGCCGGTGGTCCAGTCTTTGTGTGCTATTAGGACCACCGCGATCTGTCTTTGTGTGCTATTAGGACTGCTAGTTCCGGATTTGGCTGTGTGCCTTGATACCGAATGTTATGTGGTATTTATTTGTTTGTTTACGGTTTTTCTTACAAGCATTGTTATACATTTTATATGAGATTAACGGTTCTTTCGGATTCGACTTTGAATCCCATTCCTTTTAAGCTCTACGCGCTTTATCGAGACCGGAGCGAGAGATAGAGGTAAGGTTCCGAAGCTGAAGTAGTGTGGAGGGGGACGTTGGTGACTGTTATTTTTGGATATTTATTTTGGTTACCGGACGACTGCATTACTTTATTTTGGCCAGTTAGGCACTTTTGTCCGGATGACTGTATATTTTGATCCCTCCAGGGAAGATTTATCTTTTTGTATAATTATCAGTATGTTATTGTCCAAATCGATACGTGCTCTGCTGGTTATACTTTGATGTAAGACTTAAATTAACCTAGGGAGAAATAATTTAGAATGGATTAAAAGTAAAAGATCACACTACCCACCACTCGAAAGGGCGAGACCGGTAGGTGTGTAA
The DNA here is from genome assembly GCA_019022655.1 of Acacia acuminata. Taxonomy (NCBI): domain Eukaryota; kingdom Viridiplantae; phylum Streptophyta; class Magnoliopsida; order Fabales; family Fabaceae; genus Acacia; species Acacia acuminata. The sequence goes on along the minus strand of JAFJYI010000244.1, from coordinate 820,548 downwards.
CAACAAGCGCCATATCTTTACTCTTACTCTTCTGGATCATTTTCACTATTTGTGTCACCTCCTACACTCCTGATGATAATTTCTTAGTCAGCTGTGGTAGATCTCAAAATTCTTCTACCATAGATGGCAGGAAGTGGACCGGAGACACAGACTTTAGAACTTTCTCTTCAATCGAACTCTCCGACGGCAGCAAGTCATTAGTAAGGGACAACCCACTTGCCAATGCAGTACGACACTGCTCGCTTCTCTCGCTCCAAGTTCTCGTACTTGTTTCATGTGAAGACCGATGGCCAAAAGTTTATTCGCCTCCATTTTTACCCAGCTAACTACGGCCACAATTTCATTCAGTCTGACTCTGTCTTCTCTGTCAGCGTTGGATCTCACACTCTTTTGAAAGACTTCGATGCTTCAGTCACCGCTGATTACACCCGCGAACCATCCATTTCAAGAGAGTACTCCGTCAACATTGTTCACCACAGGAAAGGGCTTAGAGTAACCTTCACGCCAAGCTCATCTCATCCAAACGCCTATGCTTTCATCAACGGCATCGAGGTTATCTCTATGCCCACCTTTCTTTATTATACAAACCCCGACAACCTGCTGGGGATGTTTCTAGAGGGTGGAACCCAGCAGTATGCAGTCAATAACTACAGTGCTTTGGAGACAGTGTACAGAATCAACGTTGGTGCGAGGCAGATCCCTCCGGAAGAGGATACTGGCATGTTTCGGAATTGGGGCCAAGACAATGCCTACTTGGAGAGTGGGGAGCACCAACAAAGTATTCCTGTAGCTTTTGGTTCAAGTTTAAACCTAACCTACGGAGATGATCAAAATTATTTTGCACCTGATGCTGTATACAAGACTGCTCGGAACTACGGGATGAATAAAAAATCCAAATTTAATGCCACTTGGGAATTTGAAGTGGATTCGATGTTTTATTATATGGTGAGATTGCATTTTTGTGAGTTTGGTGAGCAAATTGAAAAAGCTGGAGACAGAGTTTTTCAAATCCTTATAAATGATGCTTTGGTGGAGTCTTTGGCCGATGTGATGTTGTGGACTCAGAATCAGAGACTAGTTCCTGTGCATAGGGACTATGCAGTGTCGATGCTGATCAATGGAAGCTTGAACAAGCTAAATCTTTCAATTAAGTTGCAACCGTACCCAACTAGAGACAACACTTATAGAGATGTGTTATTGAATGGTATTGAAATTCTTAAAATAAGTGACTTCAGAGACAATCTAGGAGGTTCCCATCCCAACCGACCTCCTTCCTCCTCATCGCTTCCGAGGGCATCTGGCCAGAAACCACAAAAAATTAGAGTAATTTCCATAGTTGTGGGATCAACTTCCGGCTTCATTCTTCTATCCCTCCTCGTTTTGCTAACTAATTAATTGTCGATTGGCTAGACCTGCAATCAACAAAGGAAATTCAAAGTGGTGACCGAAATCCGTATCGAAGTCAACACTGTTACAATCCGATTAGTGTCGTTGCTTTTCAATAAGCGAGGTAAGAGCAGCCACTAATAATTTCGATGATGGTTTAATTATCGGTGTTGGAGGGTTTGGCAATGTCTATAAAGGCCAAATTGACCATTGTTCAGTTCTTGTGGCAATCAAACGCCTGAAAAAAGGTTCACAACAAGGGGTCAAAGAGTTCGAAACTGAGATTGAAATGCTCTCTCAACTTCGTCACCATCATTTGGTATCTCTTATTGGTTATTGCAACGATGACAACGAGATGATCCTTGTATACGAGTTCATGGCTCGTGGGACCTTTCGTGACCATCTTTACGATTCTCAAAACCAACCACTTACTTGGAATCAAAGGTTGGAAATTTGCCTAGGTGCTGCGCGAGGACTGCATTACCTACATACAGGGGCAAAGCATGCAATCATTCATCGCCACGTCAAGTCGACAAACATATTAATAGATGAAAACTGGATGGCCAAGATTTCAGATTTCGGATTATCCAAAATAGGACCTGCGGGTATTACGAGATCTGACATCAACATAAGCACATTAGTGAAAGGAAGCATTGGATATTTGGATCCAGAATACTACACATTACAAATATTGACGGATAAGTCGGACGTGTACTCATTTGGAGTTGTCTTGTTAGAGGCATTATGTGGGAGTCCACCTATTCTTCGAGCAGTGGAGAGAGAACGACAAAACCTTGTAGACTGGTTCCGAAGATGTGTTGATGAGAATGAGATTTATGAAACGGTGGATCCAATCTTGAGGGAAAGTATGACGCCAGAGTGCTTAGAGGTATACACTGAGATTGGATTGAAATGCTTAGCGAATAATGGGAATGAACGGCCATCCATGGGTGATGTGATGCTGGCCTTAGAATCTTTGTTGGGGATGCTGAACAAAGCAGAGAAGACAAAGCTTGGTTGGACCATAAATGAGGAAATAACTATTGAAGGAGATGTGGGGGGCCACTAGTTCTGGGGAATTTTCAGTTAAGAGCGCGTACCTTCTTGTTGAGCAATGTCCCCAGAATGCTAACTCGAAGGTGTTTTAAGAAGATCTGGAAATGGAAGGGGGTGGAGAGGATTAAAGTCTTTTTATGGAAGGTAATGCTCAATAAATTACCTACAAATAAGTGGCGTAGTGCCTGGTCTCCCTCTTCAGCAAATTGTGAGCACTGTAATGGTGGCGTAGAGGATATTCTTCATGTTCTACGTGATTGCCCTTATGCCAAATCTTTGTGGTGGAATTACTTCAGCCTAGGTATGTACCAAAATTCTTTCGTCTTGGATTGATGGATTGGGTTTCATTAAATCTTAATGAACATCTGGGGAAAGTGCAGTTTTTGTTGTGGGATATTATTTTTGGAGTGTCTGTATGGTTGCTTTGGGGATGGAGGAATCAGTCTATTTTCGATAGTAACTTTGTTAAGCCCATTAATCCCTCTGCACTGGTGTTAAACATGTGGAAACGCTATTCTATTGAGAATGATGCTTTCTCTGGTGCTATGAATTCTCCCACGCAGCAATACATTTTATGGCAGAGGCCTATCTCTGGATGGTGGAAAATAAACGTAGATGGCGCTGTTAATCTGCAGTCCTCTGAGGTAGGCTGTGGAGGCGTGCTTAGGGATGATCAAGGAACTTGGGTTGCTGGATTTTCAAAGCAAAGAGGCGTATGTGATGCCTGTAATTCTGAACTCTGGGCTATTATGGAAGGGCTGTCTCTATCTTGGGATCTAGGCATCAGGAAGTTGATTTTAGAATCTGATGCTGCTGAAGCGATTGGCATTCGTCAGTCGGATACGAGTACTGTGGGATGCCTCTTATGTGATAAGATCCAGGATCTCAAGAGTAGGGATTGGGAGGTTATCTTTACTTATATTCCCAGGGACTTAAACCGTGTGGCTGATAAGTTGGCAAAGTCTGGTATTTCCAAGTCTATTATTTTAGATGCTGGTCCTAGTCACCTAAGGATATGGGTTTTACATGAGAGCTTGGGATTAATTTCCCCACATATGTAATCTCTGTTTATTTAAGGCTTTTTGCCTCTCTTTTATATCCAAAAAAAAAAAAAAAACTATTGAAGGAGAGGATGAGGAATCAGGATTCAAAGGGTGATGGACGTACATGTAGAAGCTTGTAAAGCAACGTAGATAGATCACCTTGTCATCGTGTCTGATGTAACACACCTACCGGCCTCGCCCTTTTCGAGTGGCGGATAGTGTGGTCCTTCACTTTTATTTAATTTTAGCTTATTTTCCCAGGTTAGTTAACATCACACATCAGAGTTCAAACAGCAGAGCACACACCGGTTTGGACAAAAATATACTGATAAAAATACGGAAGGATAAATTCTTCCCTAGAGGGATCAAAATATACACCATCCGGATAATAGTGCCTAACCGACCGAATAACATAATACAGTCATCCGGTAATCAAGATAAATACCCAAAAATAACAACACCAATATCCACCTCCACACTACTCCGGAGCCTTACCTCTCTCTCCTCGCTCCGCCTCGATGAACCGCCGAGAGCTTAAATGGGGCCGGGATTCAAAATTGAATCCCGAGTAACCGTTAATTTCATATAAAATGTATAACAATGCATGTAAGATCAACCATAAATAAATAAATCAATACCACATAACATTCGCATCAAGGCACACAACCAAATCCGAACTAGCGTCCTAATAGCACACAAGACACGATCGCGTGGTCCTAATAGCACACAAAGACACTGAGACCACCGGGCACAAGACACAAAGAAAGCCCTTAATGCACACAGCATGTTCCGGTTTCAGAGCGCTCGGAAAATAAATGATATCCAAATGTATGCAATTTCAAGGTAAAACATACATACACAAGTCACACATAGTATATGAAGATTAAGGTAGTCGACTACGATAAAAGTAACCTTCCCCGATGCAAAATATCACAATTATCCCTAAAATCATAAAATGTAAATATAATTAAATTCCTTCCAATAAATATTCCTTTGATAAATTAAAATAAGTCCAATTCATGTGCCCTTTTATTCTAAATTCCTTGTCTTATTAAGGAATTTAATATGGGCCTATATCCTCTTAATTTTCGTCATTTTCCAGAAATTTCCAGCAGACAATGACTGATCTTCAAAAATTCATAATTAAATCTAAAAAACTCCTTTTGGGTTGATTCCAAAGCCCAAATGACCTTCAATATGTCTATTTTCAACCAAAAATACTCATTTAGGCCAGACCAAGTCGAAAGCTCATCCATAGCCCAAAATACTCCTGCTGTCCGAAATAATGCCCTGTTTTCAGGGGCTATTTTGAAACATTTATTTCTCTTAGCAAACAATTCAGAAAAATACAAATTATATACCAAATTAATCCTTGAGATGTCTATTTTCTCCCTGTAAAATAACATAATTTTTCAAGTCCATTTAATAGGTCAAATTTCGTGAAGAAGTTGACTGACTCCACTGGAAATTTCCAGAAACAGCACCCTAATGAATTTCAACTTCCATATATGCTTCCAAAATTATGATCCAAGTTTAACCTCATAGAAAATCTCATTTTAAACACTTTAAAAGCACTAAAAACACCAAAATTCATTCTCAAAACACCAGTATGTCCAGCTGGACGAAAATTAGTCTAACCAACAAAATGTCAAATTTCCATTCTAACACCGTAATCTTGTCTATAATCATTCATAATTTGTTGTTTGAACCCTTAATCATACTCTAAACCCATTTAAGAATTTGGGCAGCAACTCCCCATACATTTTAGGGTTCCCAAAATTCCAAGAATACAAAAGAATACCACCACAAATCAATTTACCAACTCAAATCCACTATAAGGGGGTTCAAGAATCACTAACCTTTTATGTTCTTGTGATTTCTTCTTCCTTGTTTACCCAAAATTTTCAGCCCCCTTCATGAATACCATGAGAAGACAGATTTTTGGGTCAAGAAGAGTTGCAAAAAGAAGCTTAGAAGAGATAGAAGAGGTTACCTAAAGCTTACCTATTGAATCCTTAGTTTCCTTCTCCTTTTTCTCCCAAGAAAATTTCCACTCTTCCCTTTTCCTTTTTGTTTCTGCGTGCTGACTCTTTGTGGGGAAGAAGAAGTGATTTAATGTCAATTAAAGGGGTCCATTTCGGCTGAAAGAATGAGGGGAAAAATTGACCTTCAACTAACCCCATATTTACCACTTTGCCATTATGTAAAAATCCAACTAGTTAGTTGAAATATGTTTGGCTAATTTCTTTTTTTTTTTTCTTAGTTTGGCCAAAAATTTAAGCCTCTCTTAGGATGATTTTAACCCACTTTATTAACTTATAACCCATGCTCATGTGCCCATAAATTCTAAATAATTATAAGACATATGGCACAATTTCATGGAAATTATAATTTTAACCTTGCTTCGATTTTTTTTTTCTCTTATATCCTAAAAATACTCATGCAACTTTTTCTCATTCCTTTTTGGCCAAATTTATTACACATAACTTCATGAAAATTTGCATATGCAAATAATTTCACATTAATGCACATGAAAAATAGGATGTTACATTTCTTCCCCCGTAAAAATAAATTTCGTCCTCGAAATTGCTTATACGTACCTTATACTCCTGGACCTGAACTCTGGATACTATTCCTGCATATCCTCAACTGTCTCCCATGTAGCCTCCCTGGGAGATAATCCTCTCCAAACCACTTTTACAAAAGGAATACTTTTACGTCTGAGCTGCTTCTCTTGATGGTCAACAATTCGCTCTGGCTCGACTGTAAACGTATGATCCTCTTGAACATCAACATTTTCACACTCAAGAAAATGTTTTGAGTCTCGGTTGATATTTCTTCGGTTGAGAGACATGAAAAACTTCATGCAATTTACTCGAGATTTGGTGGCAAAGCAAGCTCATGTGCCACTTTGGTCCCGTTTTGCCAATATTTCAAAAGGACCAATATATCGAGGACTTAATTTCTTTCGTTTAATGGCTCTACCCACTCCAAATGACGGGAGATATTTTCAAGAATACATGATCACCCTCATTAAATTCTAGAGGTCTCCTTCGTTTATCTGCATAACTTTTACTCGCTGCTTTGAGCTGCAATGAAGCCTCTTTTTGATTAAACAGATTTGCTCAGAAGTCTCATCCACCATTTCTGGCCCGAACAATTCACGCTCAGATAACTCTGTCCAACAGAGAGGGGATTGACATTTTCATCCATATAGAGCCTCATAAGGAGTCATACTAACATAATAGCTATTATTATAGACCAATTCAGTGGGAGGTAAATATCAATCCCAAATTTCTTTAAAATCTAAGGCACAAGCTTGCAATATAATTATACACCACTCTCTTTTATCTTATACCCAGGCGTAGTGCTTAGTTTAACAGGATGCTAACTGTCCATCTTAATAGCGCTTGGTTACTAGATCCTACTGACTGACTCGTTTTGCCTCTTGGCCTGTCATATTCTAACCTCTGGCTCAGTCTATTACCATCACGCTGAATATTAAAGTCTTACTACTTAAGGATTTCTAGCCAATCCATAGGCATCTCAACCATCACCTCGTATAGATTGAATATTTTGCAAGTCTCACAACATTTTCTGTACATGCTAGTCCAAAATCATCACGCCAATCAATATTCCACATAGTGTTAAGCATCACAAATTTTGCAGCCTAAGAACTCTGCCCCATGCAAACTCGTGCATCAGGTCTTATAGCCTCGAATCGCTTATCATCTACTTTGCCTGAGCTTCCTCAATTTTAAGCTCTCAAACCATTTTCCTTTTGCTTAGCACAGTAACTGGTGAATATTGTCGGATTTAACCAATTCAGATTTGTAGGCAATTCTATCAGTTTCTGTTATGGTATTAATACTGTCACCAACTGCACCGTTTTTCCGTTTCAACACAACGGCGACGACAATCATGTCACCACTTACTAGGTTGTCTCATACTCAACATTTCAATCTTTTTACATATTCAAACTCAATTGCTACCGACTCGAATATCAAGAAAATAATTCATTGCTTGGACTACTTTTAGAAATCATTTACTACTTGGCACACTTAATGAGCGGGATTATCCGTTTCACAAAATTCAACAATTGAGAGTCATACGCCACCATGTCGCCCTGCCTCACCAGGACATATCTCAATCTTTTCATACAAACCATCAAAGTGACAACGCATCTATCGGCCGATGTGGGAGAATCTTTTTGTCTGCCTCATTAAGGCTCTCCACCGCTTTCCCAATCGAGCCAGTCCGTAATCACGGCCACTATTGTGCACCGCTTTCCCAGCTGATCAGTTCGTAATCACGGCTACTATCGTCCCAACATGGCAAAATACGCGCCCCTCCAAGGCGGAACTACTTAGATTGAGAATATTCACCATTGGTGCGAGTGTCAACCTCTCCAAAAATTAATCCCCTCAAAAGAGCTCTCAACAATGGCCAGCAATTTTGGAACATTTTAAAACACTTAGCAAGATCTAGCAAACCGAGTATGTCTACTACAGTTTCTGACCTCTTCCAGTTTCGTACTGCTTCCATCATAAACATGGTTCACAATTCAATTTCAAATATGGGTCCCACCGAACCCTATCTATGAAACGATATAATTCTGAAATAACCATTACAACTAGTTTCAAATTCCATAGGAAACATTTCATTAAAATATTTCGTTCAGAAAATTAAATTCCAAAATTTCAAATATAGCAAGTGCCTTAGTAAATTCAAAGTTCAATTTTCACACATACGAGGAACTAGATAATTGTCATAGAAAGTCATCAACTCCAATTACATTTCAGACTCTATTCTTGGCTACTCGAACCATCTATAGCATACACCGTACAATCCATTTCATTTGTTTGGTCACCTCAGATATAATGCCTGTAAATCTCTGAGCTTGCATCTTTTTCGCCACTCTGACCGGTATTCATGGTCTAATAGTTGTGAGCTTCTGCCAACCTAAGAACATATTAGTTACCTAGGACTTAGGCCTCTCATTGAACACATATTAAATTTAACAACCCAAAATCATATCAATCTAGTAGGTCTCCTTACCCACTGTATATTCATGCCTCAAATGTACTCAATAATAATACATATAGCACTGGAGCACCCCTTGGCAATTCATTGCGTCATATAAACCTCATCTAGGGTCGTTGTGTATATAAACTTCCGATAATTATCTGGCTCCAGGCATAGTCTCAGATTCAATTTTCCCCTATTGGGTATTCAACCCACATCTCAAGGGTCTATTAACCATTATCATAGCTATCGCTATCCGTCCTAAGCATGAGACTAAAACCTCTGGCCACTAAGGTTCTAGCTACTCCTTGATTCCACCAAGGAACAAACTATTTCTTATTCTTTATAAGGGACAAATCATGAGATTAAAATCATTCCCTATTAGCTAGTAACCTCAAAATACTTCATACACACGGGTACTATACTCTAGTGTCTCAACGCATTCAAATCAATTAGATGCCTAAGGAATCTCTCGTTATTGAATCAGATTCTCAGGTTCATTAACCTAATACAAAAACCTCAACTAAACCCAATAAACATGATACAATCATAATGATTCACAATCCAACTCCTAGAACCTCAAATATTAGACGGGCTAAGAAATCATATGGCCTCAGCAATACCCAATATACAAACTAGGATCATAATTCGGATTCATAGTCTAAACCTTGAAACATTCAAGTAACATCAACACCATTCATGGGGTTCGGATTCTTTCCCAATCCTTAATATCACAGGGGTATATTCTAACACTATTCTTTCACCCCAAGATCAAACATCAATCCTCAATCATACCCAAATATGCTAAAAATTCATCATCAATTAGTATTCTCATGTATTAGAACCTTAATGCAACCTCATTCAAATTTTGACCTAGGCATTGTTTCAACTTATATCAAATTTAAGCCTAGTCTCAATAATTTCCTTATTCAATCTAACACCCTCATAGTGTTTATATGGATCACCATATGTCATACCTCAAGTACTAAAGCCTTAAATCAAGGAAATCTTAAATTTCTATAATACTTCTAGGGGTCACTCATCCCAAGATTTCTCTTGTCTAAACACGCCTAACCTCAAAGTCCTGATAGGATCCGGGGATCTAAATCATATCCTGGCTTAAATATCAAAAGCCCTAGGATTAACAACAGTCTACCTTCTATGTCATCTTATCTATTCTTAGAGCCTCAACTCATGAAACCTGAACCCTATTCCTCTTGCCATTATAAGATTTGACTTGACAATAACGGAAGAAATAAATATCATCTCTACAAAACAATATCAATTATAAACCATTAACATAACATAATAGGAAAATATACTAATATTTCACATATGCCATTTTACAACATACTAATGCTTCAAAATATTTAAACATTAACAGTTCACATGTCATTACATGATCAAACTACCATACTGCCTTCTGCTAGATTATCATAATATAGTGCCTAATACTTTGCAAGGTCTTCCTTCTTCTTCCAAGTGATTTCACATGTAGGTGTGAGCACTCAATCGCAACGGTGCCCTGAGATTAGGGAAGTTGGGGGCCAGATTGAAATCGATAATCACATTTACCGTATTTACCCATAAAGGGGGTTTTAGGCATATGGTACAAGACAGTGTTCCTTCAGGTCTCAAAGGGAAAATCTAATCCTCTATCAAACCTCTGCACATACAGCCTATTCATCCTAGTTAGAAAACGGGATATTGATTCAACTCGGTTAGTACGTCCCTACTTGCCATATTGAACTCAACTTGGATCATGTCCGCCAACCTCTCATTAGGCTCCCTGCTATACCTAAATTAAGGTATAATGTGATCTAAGTGATTCCCCGATTCTACCTCATCAATCTCAAGGCCTACATAATGCTCTGGAAAAACCCCTGGCTGCTCCATATCACCTATTGATGAATGATCTGAGTCATTCCCAGCTCTAGGCCCAAGGGAAAACACACGGTGCCTTCCTAACTATAGCTCTAAGGGCTCTTACAAGATTGTCTCTCACCTTCTCATAAACCATCAAAACAACCTATATCAGTTCCTCACCTTATCACCAATTTTTATCAGTATTGTCCAAACTGCGCTCTGATACCACAATTGTAACACACCTACCGGCCTCGCCCTTTTCGAGTGGCGGGTAGTGTGGTCCTTCACTTTTATTTAATTTTAGCTTATTTTCCCAGGTTAATTAACATCACACATCAGAGTTCAAACAGCAGAGCACACACCGGTTTGGACAAAAATATACTGATAAAAATACGGAAGGATAAATTCTTCCCCAGAGGGATCAAAATATACAGCCATCCGGATAATAGTGCCTAACCGACCAGAATAACATAATACAGTCATCCGGTAATCAAGATAAATACCCAAAAATAACAACACCAATATCCACCTCCACACTACTCCGGAGCCTTACCTCTGTCTCCTCGCTCCGGCCTCGATGAACTGCCAGAGAGCTTAAATGGGGCTGGGATTCAAAATTGAATCCCAGAGTAACCGTTAATTTCATATAAAATGTATAACAATGCATGTAAGATCAACCATAAATAAATAAATCAATACCACATAACATTCAGTATCAAGGCACACAGCCAAATCCGGAACTAGCAGTCCTAATAGCACACAGCACAGACTGCAGTGGTCCTAATAGCACACAAAGACCAGACCATCAAGGCACAAAGACACAAAGAAAGCCCTTAATGCACACATGTTCCGGTTCCGAGCGCTAGGAAAATAAATGATATCCAAATGTATGCAATTTCAAGGTAAAACATACATACACAAGTCACACATTGTATATGAAGATTAAGGTAGTCGACTACGAGATAAAAGTAACCTTCCCGATGCAAAATATCACAATTATCCCTAAAATCATAAAATGTAAATATAATTAAATTCCTTCCAATAAATATTCCTTTGATAAATTAAAATAAGTCCAATTCATGTGCCCTTTTATTCTAAATTCCTTGTCTTATTAAGGAATTTAATATGGGCCTATATCCTCTTAATTTTCGTCATTTTCCAGAAATTTCCAGCAGACAATGACTGATCTTCAAAAATTCATAATTAAATCTAAAAAACTCCTTTTGGGTTGATTCCAAAGCCCAAATGACCTTCAATATGTCTATTTTCAACCAAAAATACTCATTTAGGCCAGACCAAGTCGAAAGCTCATCCATAGCCCAAAATACTCCTGCTGTCCGAAATAATGCCCTGTTTTCAGGGGCTATTTTGAAACATTTATTTCTCTTAGAAAAAAATTCATAAAAATACAAATTATATACCAAATTAATCCTTGAGATGTCTATTTTCTCCCTGTAAAATAACATAATTTTTCAAGTCCATTTAATAGGTCAAATTTCGTGAAGAAGTTGACTGACTCCACTGGAAATTTCCAGAAACAGCACCCTAATGAATTTCAACTTCCATATATGCTTCCAAAATTATGATCCAAGTTTAACCTCATAGAAAATCTCATTTTAAACACTTTAAAAGCACTAAAAACACCAAAATTCATTCTCAAAACACCAGTATGTCCAGCTGGACGAAAATTAGTCTAACCAACAAAATGTCAAATTTCCATTCTAACACCGTAATCTTGTCTATAATCATTCATAATTTGTTGTTTGAACCCTTAATCATACTCTAAACCCATTTAAGAATTTGGGCAGCAACTCCCCATACATTTTAGGGTTCCCAAAATTCCAAGAATACAAAAGAATACCACCACAAATCAATTTACCAACTCAAATCCACTATAAGGGGGTTCAAGAATCACTAACCTTTTATGTTCTTGTGATTTCTTCTTCCTTGTTTACCCAAAATTTTCAGCCCCCCTTCATGAATACCATGAGAAGACAGATTTTTGGGTCAAGAAGAGTTGCAAAAAGAAGCTTAGAAGAGATAGAAGAGGTTACCTAAAGCTTACCTATTGAATCCTTGAGTTTCCTTCTCCTTTTTCTCCAAGAAAATTTCCACTCTTCCCTTTTCCTTTTTGTTTCTGCGTGCTGACTCTTTGTGGGGAAGAAGAAGTGATTTAATGTCAATTAAAGGGGTCCATTTCGGCTGAAAGAATGAGGGGAAAAATTGACCTTCAACTAACCCCATATTTACCACTTTGCCATTATGTAAAAATCCAACTAGTTAGTTGGAATATGTTTGGCTAATTTCTTTTTTTTTTCTTAGTTTGGCCAAAAATTTAAGCCTCTCTTAGGATGATTTTAACCCACTTTATTAACTTATAACCATGCTCATGTGCCCATAAATTCTAAATAATTATAAGACATATGGCACAATTTCATGGAAATTATAATTTTAACCTTGCTTCGATTTTTTTTTTCTCTTATATCCTAAAAATACTCATGCAACTTTTTCTCATTCCTTTTTGGCCAAATTTATTACACATAACTTCATGAAAATTTGCATATGCAAATAATTTCACATTAATGCACATGAAAAATAGGATGTTACATCGACACTTCACAACGTTAAGTGAACCACTTTTTTTTTTTGGGGTACAATGCGTGAACAACTTTGTGTCATTCACCAATTATTTCAGAATTATTAATTGCATGTACCAATGTTGACCACAAATCCACAATATCGTTTTCTTTTCAGCGTCCAATATAATTTTTTCCCCGTGTTTCCAAGAAATTCCAACGCTATTGCATCTTCGAAGCAAGTTGCAAAGCCTACAAGTTAACACTAGTGCAAAAAAGGGCTTTAAGATCGCCTCATTTAGAGCGAATTATAGAGGATCCAATCTAAAAAGTATGACCGGTGGCGGTTTAAGTAAATATAAGGAACTTTTTGAACCGGATTATAAAGGATCCGGAGTGTTAAAAGTATGACCGGTGGCAATTTAAGTAAATATATAGAATACTTTTAAGACCGGATTATAAAGGATCCAGTCTTAAAAGTATGAATAGGTGGCAATTTGTAAATATATAGAACATTTTTAAAGACTGGTTTATAAAGGATCCGGTTTTAAAAGTATACTTTTAAGGCTTGTTGTTTCAAACAACGAGTCTTAAAAGTGTTAAAAAGAAAGTATGACCGATGATGGCAATTTAGTAAATATATAGAATACTTTTAAGGCGATTGTTCCAAAAAATATGTCTTAAAAGTACACTTTTAATGTTCCAAAAAATAGGTCTTAAAAGTGTAAAAAAAAAAAAAAAATGACCGGTGGAAATTTCGTAAAAATATAGAACACTTTTAAGATCGGTTGTTTCAAAAAAATCGGTCTTAAAAGTGTTTTTAAAAAAAGTATGACCGGTGACAATTTCGTAAATATATAGAACACTTTTAAGACCGGTTGTTTCAAAAAACCGGTCTTAAAAGTGTTAACAAAAAAAAATCTAAATTTTCTCAACCTGTTAAGTCCGAGAGTCTGCTTTGTCTTCTTGGTGATATAACTTTTACTTAGTTATAGATTCAACGAGTGTCTAAGAGCCTCACGAATCAAATCCTTAGCAAGAATGTCATCCTCTTCCTCTAACCTACTCGCAATCTTCATAAGTTATTCCAAGAACCACACAATCAAATCCTTAGCAACGTTTGCGGTGAGATGCTTCGAGGGTTTTGCGATGGCGTCGACTCCAATCCTCGGCAACGGCGTACTACTTCGAGGATTACGGGCGGCGGCGGCTCCTTCCTCTTCGATCTATGACTCCTCCCACGCCTCCTTCACACGAGATCGGCTTAAAATCAAACCCATATCTGTTCTTGCGTAAATCTTGTTTATTCCTACCTTGACTACTCATGCTCAGATCTGGACTTCGATTTTGGTTGCTTGAAGTTTTGCTAGCATCAACAAGAGGATTTTGCTTAGATTTAGTTGCTTTAAGCTTGTTATTTTTTTGTAGATCTGGATTTCAATTTCACCTCTGATTTTATATTGATTTAAATTTGATTTCCATAGTGAATGATTTACGTTTCTTGTTATTTTTTCTTATTTATGGACTTTGTATAATCTTTTTTTTTTTTCTTGTTGTTGTTACTTCCAATCTTCTCTTGGTTCTTTGTCGCTGATGAGGACATTCAAAATGTTGCCAGATCTAGTGATTTGGGACCAATTGTTTCATTTGGTTTTTTTTTTTTTTTAAATTCTGAAACACTTTTAAGACCGGACATTTGGGACCATATTTTTAATACCGCCTAGAACAAGACCGGTTCCAGATCCGGTCTTACGGGTGTTTTTTGTCCGGTCTTAAAAGGTTTTTTTGTACTAGTGTAAACACATGGTGCTTTGAGTGCTTTTATAATTAGAGTTTTATATATTGAAATAATCAACTACTCCTTCTGGTTCAACTATAAAATAGGTTTTACATTAAGACAGCTAATTGAATAAAATTAAAAGGCTAGAGTATAATTTTAGTTCTTTAAAGTTACATGGTATTTAGTTTCTTAAACTTATGAAGTGTATTTTTAATCTTTAAAGATTAACACCGTTAATGTTACGTACTCAGAAAATGCTAACTAGGTAAAGTAATGACAGTACAATGTTAATGAAGCAAGTTTACTTTTTTAAATGAAAAATACTTACTGAGCGATAAACAATACCTAATTTAATTTTAATCTTAATTATCACCCTGAAGTTTTGTTGTTAAAAAAGGGGGAAAAAAACATCCCCAGCCCACTCATCAGCCCCTTCCTTCATCCTCCCTATTGGTGTCCCTCCTCCCCCACAGTGCATCGTCGGGTTAGATATAAAAAGAACCTTTTGCAACAAAAATTCCATCCAAGAGGTTTACCAAAAAAAAAAAAAATCCATTCAAGAGATTGCCTTCTATACTGTACCAAAACCACCTTGACCAACCTTAGAAGCATGGGAGAAGTTTATTGTGGCTTGGAAGATATCCTCCATGGTGAAATTCAGAGGTTTAGGCTCTTTTCCCTGAGTTGACTTTATATGAACTGGATTTGAATCGTCTTTTTGAGTTACTACCATAGGTATGCTTATTTGATCATCATACCCATAAAAAATTTCAACAGAACCAACCAGTCTTCACATTAGCCAAATAATATACGGCTTTGAAATGTAAACCTAAAAATTATAGAAGCACTCACATTCCACCAACAACGCCAAATGGAATTCCCTCTTTTACCCCCGTGCTGTACAATACAAATACAAACTGCGAAAAAGGAAACCATCGGAGGAGGAAGATGAAACTCTGAAATCCCGAGAATTTGTTACACTCCTACCGGCATTATTAGGTCCATTTACCATATATCAGAGTGAACGCACCAGAGCATTAGACCGATTTGGACTACCTACTGTACTGGTAAAAGTAAAATAAACAGAAAGTAAAAATCCCTGAAGAGTTAAGAGTACAGTCATCCAAATATAAATACCAAAAATATAAATACACTCATCCCCAAAAATATAATACAAAACATAATAGGGCATCCCCTATTCTTCAACTGCATTGATAAGCCCTGTCTTTCCAAAAAAGGTTCTTCCTCTTCAGGCACGTACCCCTGTAGTTTCAGAAATGTCTGGAGTCCAATAATGGCCCCAGAGTAACCATCAATGATGCAACCATGTAAGTACAAATAATACGCCAAATATACCACATATGCAAATAGAAACATACACACAACCATCATCACACCGTCGAGCCGCTTTACCAAGGCAGCCACCGGAATTACTGAAAACATAGGCCCGTCTCCGTTGGGCCGCCACATAAGCGAGACCCCGGGCATCCTCGGCGCTAGGAACACAAACACTAACATGCTTTGTATGCATATTTGGCAAAACACATACAAAAATACATACACAAGCAAAACATACAACAAAACACATAAAAGTGCTGGAGTAAAGTGGTTACTACTTGTGGGGTATGCTCAGCCTTAATATTTTAATGTGCCTGATCGCTTTTCCAATTATGCCCTTTTCCTAAAGAACACCAAAAATACCTTATTTTTAGTATTTCCATAAATACCCTTGCATTTCTAATTAAATCCGAGCCCTTTACTTATTTTTCATAAAATCCGGTGAATCGACACGACTTCAAACATTTCTAATAAATTCTAGAAAAATCATATTCGCATGACACCGGCGGGACCCCGTAGGCATCCTCGGCGCTCGGAACACAAACACTAACATGCTCTGTATGCATATTTGACAAAACACATACAAAAATACATACGACAAGCAAAACATACAACAAAACACCTTAAATTGCCGGAGTAAAGTGGTTACTACCTGTGGGGTATGCTCAGCCTTAATATTTTAATGTGCCTGATCGCTTTTCCAATTATGCCCTTTTCCTAAAGAACACCAAAATACCTTATTTTTAGTATTTCCAAAAATACCCTTGCATTTTTAATTAAATCCGAGCCCTTTACTTATTTTTCATAAAATCCAGTGAATCTGATACGACTTCAAACATTTCTAATAAATTCTAGAAAAATCATATTCGCATGACACCAGGCAGACCCCGGGCAGGCATCCTCAGCGCTAGGAACACAAACACTAACATGCTCTGTATGCATATTTGGCAAAACACATACAAAAATACATACGACAAGCAAAACATACAACAAAACACCTTAAATTGCCGGAGTAAAGTGGTTACTACATGGGGTATGCTCGGCCTTAATATTTTAATGTGCACGATCGCTTTTCCAATTATGCCCTTTTCCTAAAGAACACCAAAATACCTTATTTTTAGTATTTCCAAAAATACCCTTGCATTTTTAATTAAATCTGAGCCCTTTACTTATTTTTCAGAAAATCCAGTGAATCTGACACGACTTCAAACATTTCTAATAAATTCTAGAAAAATCATATTCGCATGACACCAGTGCCATTTGAACCATTGAAATGTCTATTTTCCAGGAAAAATATTTACAGAAACCAAAAGGACATATATTTTGGCGTGTAGCCATTTTCTACTCTCTGGTCCAGATTTGGCCTGATGGTTCTGAGCCAACTTTAACAAATTTTATGTCTTGGTAGAAAAATCCAAATGATGCAAACTTATACATCAAGGTGAAGCTAGGAATTGTACTTTCTACCTATAAAATTTCAGATTATTTTAAGTTCATTTACTATTTTTAGAACCCGGTTGAAGGTTTGCTGCCAGAATTTCCAGAATTAACAACAAACTTGTTCTTAGAGGTTTTCCGGTGTTTTTGAGTTCGGAAAATCAAACCATGGGTTAACCCCACACAAAATCATGTTTTAAACACATTGAGACCATCAAGAACACCAAAATCAGATTGCAACAACGTGCCCCAACCCCTTGAACGTAAATCACAAGTTCAAGTTCAAAGGTTCGGGTTTTCGGTGTTTACACGAATCGGAAGTTCGGTTGATGATCTTAGGAGCTTGAACCTTGTTTCTAGCTATGGAGGTTGGCTGAACCTTTCTCTTTCTTCCTCTGAAAAATTGTGTGCTCCTTTGGTTTAGGAGAGAGAGAGAGCATGTTTATTTAATAACGGTAAAAATGCGATCGATCCGAAAAAACGTAGTAAAACCATCCGATAATTAATGGAATTCATCGACTTTTTGACTTTATCTCCAAGAAATTCCAGAGAGTTCCTAATCTGCCATGTGGCGCCTCCCCCATGGAAAATATCTAGATTTTTACTTTTCATTTGGGGAAAATTACCTACTTTGGTCAGGAATTTATGAAAATTACCAATTTTGGCTCGAAACTTCCTTATTATTCTTTTCTTTTTCCCCAAGTTTTCTAAACACTTCTTAGGGCTAGTGGCCCCTCCTTGACCCCACAAATCAGATTCAATGATTTTATTTTATTTTTCCCAATTTATCTGATTTATTCCCTTTTTATCCAGAAAGTGGGTCCCGCACTTGGACTTTTGGACTGATTTTGCTTTTCTTTTTCTTCAAGCAGGTTTTTAATAATTATGGGGGCTGGGTGGCGCCACTTTGGGCCCACCAAATCTGTCCTCCTACTTTTCCCCTGACTTTTCCACTTATCCGATCCAATCTCCTTCTAGGTCCACGTGGGTCCTCTTGGTCAACATGGTGCTTCCCTTTGTACTTTTCTTCAACATTTTCAGAACTTTTCTCCTGAATGGACATTCACATGTGGCGCCTACCTGACTACCCAAAGTGGCCCCACACTTGTCCCATTCAGTCCAAAAGTAGCCCCTAATCGGTCCTTATTGGTCCCTTTTTACCGGTCGATCGCCTGTGGGACCCGCATTTTGTGTTTGGGCTTGAATAATAATAATAAAATCATATGGTTTTCTCTCCTCTCTCATGGTGGACGAAATTAATGACTTAAGGGGTAAGGATTTGACTATTTTGTCCCTGTAATCATTACTTACTTTTTATTTTTTAATCCCGTAGTGACACGTTTTTTCAGCTAATTATTACAGCTGACTTTTCATTCTTATCCCTTCAAAAACGTAGGAAATCCTTACTTGACCAGGAAAGGTCATGTGCACACTTATTTTAGCACATTTTTTCTTAGCTAATTGTCCCATACCTTAGGACATAGCTAAATGACATTTTTACTGACTGGTTAACACTATATAAGTCCTCTGTGCCCCTTTTCCATTGGCACTTTCAATTTCACAGCTTATACATACTAGGTCTACTGACCCGTATAGCCGAGTTACTTAGTCCCTCAAAGGCTTTCTATCTCTCGACATTCTTGCAACTATTCCCGAATCGGGCTTAGTCATCCGCCTATTTTAGGCTTGTTCTCGATTCTCAAGATCCAAAGTTCAGGATATTACAGAATTCCTGAAGCTCTTCAAGTTATTCTCACCCGTTAGAGAGGAAGACAACTCTTTGGCATTAGAGAGGAAGGTAGAGAGGAAGAAGAGGCTGACGGTGCAGTTTCGGGTGGAGGGGTGAAGGCAAAGAGGAAGGAAGGGGCAACCGTGTTGTGAAAATGAATTTTTTGTGCTTGGTGGTGTTTGCATTCATATGTGTGATTACTCTTGCAGGTTGGGACACCTGTCGTATTTTCGATCACCTAACTAAAGGTTTTAGGGTTAAATACCTAATTTTTCATGGAAGTTTTGCAAAGGGAGCGCCCAGCACCCGGAAGTTTTTATGGTATCAAATTTGCCTCGGAAGTATGAAAAAGGTAGCAAATTTGCCTCTCCGTTAATTTTGACCGTTACGTTTAACTGAGTACACACGTGGCATGCCACCTCATCACACGTGGCATGCCACCTCATCAATCAAAAGTATCATTTTTGCCTTGAAAGTTTTCATTGAGAAGCAATTTTGCCCCGGAAGTTTTCATTGAGCAGCAATTTTGTTCGGAAGTTTACAAAAGTAGCAATTTTGCCCTTCTTTCTCCCAATATTAAATTTGACTATTAGATCAGTCAAAGACCACACATGTTATGTCTTGAAAGGTCGAACTTGGAGTCAGGGAAGGAGATCCTTGACATGTCGAGCTCAAGGCGGCGAATTTGTGAAGTCGGCGGTCACAAGGACTAGAGCGGGAAATTGGGCGGGCCGGTCGGGCCGGCCCATTTAAGCTCCCCCCTACGGGGCTCGGGCTTGAAAAATAAGCCGAGAAATTTGAAATTGGCCCTACGGGGCCTCGGGCTTAATCGGGCGGCCTGGGTTTGTATAGACGATCATTTGCTTAGATCATAAGTGATGCTTCCCGTGATCGGTTCGGCTTCACAAATTCTGGCTACCTTGAGCTCAAGATCTCAAGGATCTCCTTCTCTGACTCCAAGTTTGACCTTTTCAAGGCATGACATGTGTGGCCTTTGACTGATTTAATAGTCAAATTTAATATGAGGGAAAGAAGGGCAAAATTGATACGTTTTGTAAACTTCCGGGGGAAAATTGCTCCTTAGTGAAAACTTCCGGGGGAAAAATGATACTTAACTCTTATTGGGTTGATGAGGTGGCATGCCACGTGTACACTCAGTTAAACTTAAAGGTCAAAATTAACGGATGGGCAAATTTGATACCTTTTTCATACTTCCGGGGGCAAATTTGGTACCTTTTTCATACTTCCAAGGCAAATTTGGTACCCAAAAAATTTCAGGGTGCTGGACGCTTCCTTAGCAAAACTTCCATGGCAAATTAGGCATTTAACCCAAGGTTTTAGTGTCAGCTTGATGAGTTGGCGTTAGAAAAGAATGTTTATGTAAGTGATGAAGATAAAACTCACCTCACACACTTACTTTATAAACTATAAATTATATTAAAAAACCAGTTTCTACCACTAACCCAAATGGATACATATTTAGTAAGAATTTATATTTTTATTTGATTTGAGGTGTTTCGTTTTGGCATGGGTTGGCCACTTTATATTTTTCATCTATTGGATTGAATGGTTTTTTTTTTGGTAAAAAAATAATGTACGAGAACTTTGAATTTGTAAAATTTCATACCAATTATTTTCTAAAAAATCAGTTATAAATTACTTATCAAATTTTGTTATTCCTTTATTAACTCTTAGTAATAAACTTGGTTTAGAATTCAAAGTTGATCTTTTTCTGTCTTTTCCCCCTTTTTTTCATGGTCCATTGTTAATAAAATCAAGAGGAATATTTATTAATAATAAATGGATGTTTATAAGATACAAATCAACCCACTCGGGTTTAACCATGATTATCTTTTACTTGAGGATGATTAACAACCAACCCTAACTCTAAGGATCTTGGAAGGATTGCTCTCTTTAAAGAGAGACTCAAATTATCCATTATCTTAACATGATGTGGATGTTACTATCCCATACACTTAACACATTAATTAGGACCTCTATTTATAAGGTCCAATAATTAATCATGATCTTAACTAATAAGATAAGATCTTAACCGCAGTTCAATATTACAACACGCCTCTTCATTTGGACACTACTTAGATTCATACAAGCGTCAACTTGAAAAACAAAATATAGGGTGGAGTGAAATAAATTGGATTTACTTAAGACATATAAAAGATCACATTCATTTTTGTGAATCTTTTCTCAAAATTTTCAATGCCAAAATTCTAAACTCCAATCATTATATTCAAGTGTTCCTAGTAATTTTTCAGGGAAATGTTGCCAAGATAAGAATTTCTGCAACAAAAAGATCACATTCATTTTTGTGGAGAAAAAAGAATGCACAGCAAGATAAACTATAAACTAAATTACAAGGGGGCCAGTAAACCTGAGAATAGGAATATAGAATGCTACATGCCATAATTATACTCCTGAAAGTGCAACACATAAGGTTACTGAAGTAACGTATAGGGTTCAAAAACCTTGAATTTAAGTTTATGCAGCAAAAGTACGAGTTTTGCATAACCAAGATAAACACATGCATCATGATCTCTCTTTGAAGATCAAATTAACACCCGCATGATTTCCGAGCGCAAGACCTTTTTACAGGAATAAAATTCTGGTCAGAATGTGCATGTATCTCCCATCAATATATCCTTCTAAACCAGGGGGTGGATCCAGGAATTTATGGAAGGAGGGGCACCATTGGTAAGGGATGCGGGGGTTCGGGGGCAGCGCCCCAAAATTTTTTTTTACAGTAAAGTTTTAAATGCATTAAAAAATAAAAGAATATAAAGGGAAAAATAAGACTAAGTACTGTTAAAAGTAGCAAGGCTGGACACCATATATTTTAATAACAAAAGTATATTACAATAATAACAATTACAACGTCATCCTTCTAGGCTTTATTTTTTGGAATTTCATCATAATTGTCTCATTATCAATACTATCAAACACATCTTTTTCAAAATAAGACACTAAGCAATCATTCAACCATTCATCCCCCATCCGATTGCGAAGTGCAATCTAGATGTATTTCATAGTTGAAAATGTTCTTTCTACGAATCTTTGTTGAGTACCAGGCAAAGTCAATGCTAACTTTACAAGTAAACAAACCAAAAGATACATAATATGCTTTTTCTTTTCAACCATCCTCTTGGCAAGATCAGCTATTCCTTGCAAATTCAAAAAATCGGGATCACATTGCACATCAACAATATACGTGTCGGTGATATTCAAGCATGATAAAATCATTCACATCAAAATCAAGGATAATAGCCAGCAAATTCACACAACTTATTCTTGTTAAATGCCGAAAGAGTTGCCTGAGAGAGAAGAGTGAGCCGTAATGATGGGAGCCGGAAGGGCGAACGAAGGCATAGAAGGGAAAAATAAAAATTTTTAAAAATAAATAAATAATAATTATATTTATTATATATATATATATATATATATATTTATATAAATAAATATATATTTTTTTTTAAAAAAAGGAAGAATCAAGGGGGGCACGTGCCCCCTAGTGAAAATACGTGGGTCCGCCATTGTTCTAAACCTCCTAGCCCTTCAACTATTGGACCAACCGTGTATGTCTACGTGTCCTTTTCCTCATCTTTCATTGGATCTGAAATGGAACACCCATTAGTTTGTACACGTCGACCACCAACTCATCGGAAACAACTGAAGATGGTCATCACTTTCAATGATATTTACTTCTGGAAACACATCTTCAACCTTTCTTTGAATTCCATTGGCGGGTTCCAAACGATGGGTCAAGGGTGCTATTTAATTCTTTCCTATTTCCAATGGAATATGAGTTGAAGAAATGGTTTTTTTTCCCCACTGAGGCATTACCAGTTGAAAATATATACCTATAAACCTCGTAGCCATCCATTTATTGGCCCACATGTTACACGATTGGAGGTGCCATGGCTTCAATACTTTATTCCATCCATTTCTCAACTCACGCCTTCCCTCCCTCCATTTTCCCTCCATCTTTAAATTCAAATGTTTAATTTTCCAATATAAAAACACCTAAACCATCACTCAAAACAATCGGCGGAACCCGTCACCATTACATGAGCTCAAACTCGGCAATCGCCTTCTTGCTTTGTCGTGGTCTTCTTCGCATCTAGTCCTTTCTCTCTCTTTTCGATCTCCCTTCTTCCACGTCGTCCACCTCAAGCCTCCTCCAAATATCGGTTGCAGTGTGAGTATCAGCTTTTGTCATCGGTCCTCTGACGGTGCGGATACATGTATTGCACTTTCTTCATCTCTTTTCATTTAATGTCGTTAGTGATAAGTTTTCTGCACTCCTAACTCGATTTGGGCGAGACGATGCAGAAGATTTATTCGAAGCGATGAATCGAGTTTCACAACGCCTTCTCTCACACTCCTACAGACCCGGTTGCCAGACTGCATTCTCCCTTCGCCTTCTCCCTTCACTTCCGGTCGACTATCACGGTGCGATCAAAGCTTGATCTTGCTAGACTCTGATCCGATCCGAGTCTCACTACTATCTGCGATTGCGATCTGCCTCTTCTCCAGTTCTTCGAAGTTGAAGTCCGAAGCATAAGGTCGATCTTGCCGTCTCGGCGTCGTCTCTCACTTTGGTGAGTTCCTTTAGTTTAACTTTTTCTATTGAGGCTTGTGTTTTTCTACTTTTTGTGGCTCCATGCTCTGACGTTTTCTCGAGGCTTGTGTTTTTCTTTTAGGCGGGTATATTTGAGTTTAAATTTTAAAATTCTCGAGACCATCTTTTCATCTTTCCTATTTGACGGCACAATGATGACTCGTCTGTCGTACTTGTGCGCTATTTGGATGGAATAGACAAATATTTCTGAATGCATGACTGTAAACTAATTAATTTGAGATATTGAATGTAAAAAAACATTTCGAAAAGCAACATATAATCTAAATATAAATAAATACAATATAAAAAAAATGATCATACCTCTAATAGAGGTATGAGAACATAAAGAGCACCTAATTATTGGGCACCTAATGTGCTCTCTACATGCTGCTGCCTCCCACCTTTGATTTAACATCATTATAATATACTTTTTCCATGAAATTTATTTATAAATATTTTTTAAATTTTTTCCAATTCTGCCTTCTTAGTTTTAATTAAATAATTATAATTAATTCCTAACAAAAATAAAATTACGATATTACAATAACGATGTAGTCAAATGTGATAACATGGCTTGGAAACTTGCACACATAGGATTACAAAATTGGTGATGTATTTATATATTATATTCATGAAAATATTACTCGAACCTCTATTTATACACAACCATTATTAATTCAAATCAAATTCCTTTTTTTTTTTTTTTTTTTTGCTGTCATAATTCCCCACTGGCCACGTAAAAATTCCTTTTCTTTTACATCCTTCAACAATGATTTCTTTTTTTCTTTTCATTTACTCCCTCAAATATTATTTCTTTTCTTATCCTTGCCCTTTTTCTCAATTATTTTTAGCTCCAACCTTCCTAACACGGCCTATAGTACAAACTGAAATTAGGTTGCAACTTATATTCTAAGAAAATTAACCCAATTAATAGAAATTACAATATTAATGGAAATATTACTCGAACCTCTATTTATACACAACCATCATTAATTCAAATTATTCATAAATACAATTTAGATGAAAATTAATTATGAGATCCTCAATTCAAAAATTAACCACTAATTAATTCTACTATTTAGTCTCAATCTTTTTTTCAATTCTTTTTTTTTTTTTTTTTTTTTTTTTTTTTTTTTTTTTTTTTTTGGTTGCCCACTATCTCTTTCTCATTTATCATCTCTTAAACAAGGGCATATATGAAAAAAATGACATTTCTAACAGTTATTGCCTTCAACTAATTTTAATATAATTTTTAACTTACACAATTCGCTTATCTGAATCTTATAAAAATGATGCAGTCATGCATGGGCGCATAACATAACATTATAAATTTCATCGTAAGGTCAAAAGAATTTAAAACTTCATACATTTTAAGTACATTGTTTGTGTTTAAGTAATTTGAATTTTCAAATTTTGAAATTAAAGTATCCAAAATATTAAATGCAACCAAATATATGGTCATGTAACATTTATCTTACTTTTAATGTTTGAATAATTTCTCAAGGGTTCAACAATATTTTGTTGAATAGCTGTATTTAGATTAATTGGTCATTTTTTTAATGCATGTAATAAGTCACACATGATTTAAACCTCAGGTCATACTGAGATATCTTTGTGAGCTTATTGGTTTATAATTTTTTTTTCCTTTAAACGTCCATATGGTAGTAGTGATTTAATACGCTCTAAGTCCGCACAAAATCTATAGGTAATTAAGACAAAGGAGTTGAATGACATAAGCCTTGACGAAGAGAATTTGATATACATAATGCATATTTGCAATAAAGATAAACAAAAGCCAAGGTTAAATAATAACATTATAGCATTTATTATTCATTTCATCTCATTTATAGTTTAAACATATCAATGCATCGCACTTGGTCGGAAGTCTTGATTACCTAGAATTATTATTTGGCCACATACCGGTTTAGGAAGGATGACTTGTATACATGTAAAATTTATTCTTAGTCTGGAGGGAGTTGCCAAATTGCTATTGATTATTCCTTTAAAAAACCTAAAAAATATTAACATCTTATTTATGGTTCACAATATTATTAGTTAATTATTTTTGAAAAAGTATAGTTTACACAATATTTTTGTGTTTGCAGATGTTTACACTATAGAGTTTCAAAAAAGAGGCCTACACGCACATCATATTATGGTTATCAAATGGGGACAAAATAAAACCACCATTCGAGGTTGATAGCTTAATATCAGCAGAGATACCTGACAAAGATTTAGACCCTGAATTATATGAATTAGTTGGTAGTTATATGGTTCATGGTCCATGCGGTCATTGCAGGCATATATAGCAACAATGATACACCAAGGTCTTAGCAATCATTTGATGAAATTTCTCACTATCTCAATTGTAGGTATGTATCTTCATGTGAGGCATCATGGAGAATTTTTGGCTCTGATATCCAACATAGACAACCACCTGTTGAGAGACTAAGTTTCCATCTTCATGAACAACAAGCAGTTTATTACTCTCAAATTCAAACGATGTCATCCCTTGTCAACAATCCTAGAGTTAAAGAATCAATGTTCCTTGCTTGGTTTGAAAAGAATAAGGATAACCCTTTTGCAAGAACTCTAACTTATTCTCAATTCCTTAACTACTTTACATTTGTTAGGGACAACAGAATTTGGAAGCATCGTGAACGTGGATTCTCCATTGGAAGACTTGGTCATTGTACACCTGCTAAAGGAGAGTTATATTACCTTCGTTTGCTTTTGACCAAAGTTCGAGGTCCTAATAATTATGAAGATATTAGGACCGTTAATAATGTTGTCTACCCAACATTCAAGGAAGCATGTTACACGCTTGGATTGTTAGACAATGACAATGAGTATATTGATGCAATTAAAGAAGCATCATTGTGGGCATCGAGGCAATTACCTTCGTCACTTTTTCACAAGTATGTTATTAAGTCATTCCTTGTCACAACCGGGTATTGTTTGGGAACGTGCTAAAGATATCATACGTGAAGATTTGTTATACATCACAAGGGGCAATCAGCTCTTTATAGGTATGTTTTCCGTATTAATTCTTTATTCTAATGTGAAGATTTCATTGTTTTAACAAAAACCAAACAAGCCGCTGATTAAATAATTAAACGTTACCTTTCATGTTCCAGAATTGCATATCTCAAGTGCCAATAAAGAATCTGCTAGACTATTGGAAATTGAACAACTTTTGTTACGCAACGGTAAAAGCCTAAATGAATATCCATCGTTGCCCAAGCCAAACGAAGTAAACATGATCGACATGTCTAACCAACTAATACTTTAGGAGTTAAACTACAATAAAGAAAGAGAAAGCGATGAAGCTATTAGATTGCAAAATCTGATGACTGATGAGCAAAAGGAAGTATTCCATAAAATAATTTTCTCCATTTCTTCACATAAAGGTGGATACTTTTTTTTGCATGGATTTGGTGGTACTGGGAAAACCTTCATATGGAATGCATTGACAGCTTCCATACGATCTAGGGGGTATCATATTGAACGTAGCATCTAATGGAATTGCAGCTACTTTACTACCTTCAGGTAGAACTGCACATTCAAGGTTTTTAATTCCTATAGACGTAAATGAAGATTCTGTTTGTTCAATTACTCAAAATTCACCAACTGCAAACTTGATCAAGGCTACTAATCTAATTGTTTGGGATGAAGCTCCAATGGTGAAGAGACATTGCGTTGAGGCTTTTGACCGAACCTTAAGGGATCTTGTTATGGATTCAAATAATAGGCCCAACTAAGGTGTGGCCCAACAGGAGGTAACCAATATTGCACAGATGTGATGGCACAACATTTGGGCTTGGAGGCACAAGAGGCCCAACAGTCCAAACCCTAACCCTAAGGTACCCTCTATAAATAGATGGTAAACCCTAAGGTACATGATCTCGAAGCTCTCTCTCATCTACGATTCTGCCTCGCTTGTGCACACACCCCCACTCCCTTTGGTTGTGTACGGTGATCTTCTATTCTCAAAGGTATCTCATCCATAGATACCTAAGAGGGAGCTATTCGATCCAACATAAACATACTAGCCCACCTAGGGCTAGACATCTGTGTTCTTATGACAGAACAGATCTAATGAAGACCAATAGTATATTTGGAGGGAAATGTGTTGTCATGGGAGGTGATTTCAGACAGATTCTTCCGGTCATTCCTAAAAGTGGATGAGCTGAGATTGTAGATGCATCTATTAATGCTTCTCCTATTTGGAATGAATGCAAGCTATTGCAATTAACCGAAAATATGAGACTCAAGTCTTCCACAGATCCAGCTGAGCAAGAGAAAATCAAAGCATTTTCTAAATGGCTGCTGCTTGTAAGAGAGGGTGTTATTGGATTACCACATGATGGTATTGCAAACATAGCAGTACCATCTGATCTGTTACTTCATGATGATGAAAATCCAATATGTTGTATTGTTGAATCTACTTAACCAAATTTAGTTGAGCTTTTGTTCGAGGAAGATTACCTAAACAATAGGTCAATACTAACACCAACTACGGAACATGTTGATTCCTTGAATGACTACATTTGTTCTTTGTTGCGACGAGATGAAGCAGAATACTTTAGTGCCGACTCTATAAATGGTATATATCATGCAAATGATAGTATCAATGATCTATACGATACAGAGTTTCTAAATTCAATTAAATGTTCTGGGATTCCTCATCATAAATTGATTTTGAAAATGATGTTTCTGAAAGATTTTTCACTTGCAGTTCAAGAGTTATATTCTTGTTGATGAGGAAAAGAATTTACACCTCACAAAGGCACTTGAGAAATTCACTAGAGGAAGTGAAATGGTCAATGTCATTTTAAAACAACAAAGGTTTATAAATGATAGATCAGGAATTGGTTACAAACCTGATTTTGACAAAAAGAAAGGGAAAAAGAAATTTGGAGAAAAATCTTACATGAACTATTTTTAGAAAATCTGTGCATTCTTCAAATCCTTTTTCACATTGCAATTATTGTAATCGAAAGGGTCATACTACTTCATCCTGCTTTCATAAGAAGGAAAGAAAGAGTAAACCCATAGGGAATTATCAATGGGTGCCAAAGGGATCTTATAAGGTTCCTAAGACACAAACTAACCCTAAAAGACCCAAGAAAAGATGGGTACCTAAGACTTAATCTGTTGTGTCTTGCAGGTATGTCTAAGAGCATCAAAATCCAACAAATGGTACATTGATAGTGGATGCTCTAGGCACATGATGGGAGATCAATCCAAATTTACTTCAATCAAGCCCAAGGATGGTGGCAAGGTGACCTTTGGTGGAGACCAATCTGGAAAGATTCTTTGGAATTGGTGAAATTGGCAACAATGAAGGACCACAAATCAAAGATGTCTACCTTGTGGAAGGACTTTGCCACAATCTCCTCAGTGTAAGCCAAAGCATTGATAAAGGTAACCTAGTTATCTTCAACTCTGAGGAATGCTTGATTGTAAGTAAGGATATTCTCCCTTTAGAAAACATAAAATCAAAAGCTTTATTTAGAGCCCCTAGAGATGGCAATTGTTATACACTTAATCTCTCTGGTAAAGGTTCTGTTTCTGAAAAATATTTTGTTAGTAATTTGGATGAAAGTTGGCTATGGCACAAGCAATTAGCTCATGTCAATATGATTCAACTTGACAGATTACTGAAAAAGGATTTGGTCATTGGTGTTCCGAAACTTCATTTCAAAAATGACATGATTTGTGATGCTTGTCAAAAAGGAAAAGAAACCAAATCATCTTTCAAATCTAAAAATGAGATTTCAACTAATAGACCTCTCCAACTACTTCATATGGATCTAGTTGGACCGGTAGAGTAAAAAGCCTTGGTGGCAATCTTTATACTTTGGTCATAGTTGATGATTTTTCTAGATTTGGTTGAATTTGTATTTTTATCCTCTAAAGATGAAACATTTGATCAGTTTGTTGTTTTTGCCAAGAAGGTCCAAAGCGAGAAAGGTTTCTCTATTTCGAGAATTGATTTGATCATAGAGGAGAATTTGAGAACCATGCATTTGCTGAATTACGTGATAACATGAGGATTGACCACAACTTCTCAAACAAGAACTCCTCAACAAAATGGTGTTGTGGAGAGAAAGAATCGAGTCCTCACCGAGATGGCAAGAGGTATGCTGAATGAGAACAACACTTCTCAAGTGTTTTGGGCTGATGCAATGAGCACCACTTGCTACATCTCTAATCGAGCTTACCTCCAAAAGAAGTTGGACAAGACTCCCTATGAGCTGTACAAAGGGAGAAAGCCAAATCTTACTCATCTGCATGTGTTTGGATGTAAGTGTTTTATCCACAATAATGGTAAGGATAACTTGGGAAAGTTCGATCCCAAGGCAGATGAAGGTATATTTTTGGGTTATTCAAATAGGAGTAAAGCTTATAGAGTATTTAATACTCGTACTCGTATTGTTGAAGAATCTATACATGTTGTATTATGTGAATCCAAATCTGATAAACCTTTGGATGATGATGAAGGAAATGTTTTCAAAAATCAATTCTTTTCCAAAACTACTCCTGCATCTATTGAAAATCTTGAAAATGTTTTCGAGGCTGATCCTCAAAATAATCTTGAAAAACCTGATCAGTCTCAGCCTAGAGTTTGGAAGTTCATTAGGAATCATCCTTTGGACCAAGTAATAGGTGATGTAAATCAAGGAGTAAGAACTAGAAATAGCACTTTGAATGAAGTAACCTTTTCTACATTTATATCACATATTGAACCCTCTAACATTGATGAAGCCCTTTCCGACAATGATTGGGTGATAGCAATGCAAGAGGAGTTACATCAATTTGATAGAAATCAAGTTTGGGATTTGGTACCTAGGCCTAAGGACCATCCGATCATTGGCACTAAATGGGTATTCAGGAACAAAAGACATGAGTCAGAAATCATTGTCCGAAACAAGGCAAGATTGGTTGCTAAAGGCTATAATCAAGAAGAAGGAATTGATTATGAAGAAACTTATGCTCCGAATGGCAAGATTGGAAGCCATAAGAGTTCTTATAGCCTTTGCTTGTGTCAAAAAATTCAAGCTCTATCAAATGGATGTCAAAAGTACTTTTCTAAATGGTTTTATTCAAGAGGAAGTTTACGTTGAACAACCTCTTGGTTTTCAAAATGAACATCATCCAGATCATGTGTATCGTCTCAAGAAGGCTCTTTATGGCCTTAAGCAAGCTCCTAGAGCTTAATATGAGTGATTAAGCAAATTCCTTCTTGATCAAGGTTTTATTAGAGGAAAAGCAGATACAACTCTCTTCATAAAGAGTAATAAGCTTAATGAAATTTTAATTGTACAAATATATGTTGATGATATTATATTTGGTGCTTCTAATGATGCTTTGTGCTGAAGAAGTTTGGGATGGATCAATGCAATAGAGCTGACACTCCTATGAGTTCAACTGCTTCATTGGATGCTTATGAAAAGGGCAAGGACTTCAACATCCCAAGATATAGAGGAATGATTGGTTCATTACTCTATCTAATCAAGTAGTCGTCGACATCCAATTCGGTGTGGGGATGTGTGCAAGGTTTTGATCAAGCTCCTAAGGAGTCTCATGCTGAGCATGTGAAGAGGATCTTCAGATACCTTGCTGACACGAAAACACTGGGATTGTGGTTTCCCAAAGGTCAACCTGAGCATTTGGTGGCATATTCAGACTCAGACAATGCTGGGTACAAGACTGATAGAAAAAGCACAAGTGGCCAATGTGAGTTTCTTGGTGGTTCACTTGTGTCATGGTTCAACAAGAAGCAAACCAATATGGCTGTGTCTTCTACTAAGGCTAAATATGTAGCTACCTCAAGTTGCTGTGCTCAAGTTCTATGGCTCAAGAAGCAACTATCAGATTTGGGAATCAACTTGAAGGAGATCCCAATATTGTGTGACAACACAAGCACAATAAGCTTGGCAAAGAATCCAGTTCAACATACTCGTGTTAGTTCTCTATGTGTTTTGATGATAACGACAATTGTAAACACAAGTTATAGTTTTGTCTTTGGTAAGTTGAAAAACTTCTTGTCAAGACAAAACTCGAGTTTTGGCCTTGGCGAGAGAGTTACTCATTTTCATGATCAAAGCAAAACTTGAATTTTCAAATGAAAACTCGAGTTTTGTGACTTACAAAGAGCACTCAATTTTTCACTTAAAGACAAACTCGAAGTTTTGACCAGAAACTCGAGTTTTGCCTTTGCACGAGAGATTTCACACCATTTTCAAATGAGGACAAAACTCGAGTCTTGGTTTGGAAACTCGAGTTTTGGCCACGAGAGTGTTAAACTTTTGAACATATGCAAACCCGAGTTTCACGCTAAAACTCCGGATTTTGATTTGCTCAGTTTTATAAGTTTTCTCTAAGTTAAGAGAAAACTCAAGTTTTGATTTCAAAACTCGAGTTTTGACTTGACGAGAGAAGTTTTCAAGTTTTCACTCCAGATTTTGAAAACTCGAGTCTTGATAAAACTCCGCCACTCGGCACGTTTTTCTCAAGGTTTTCATAATTATGAAAACTCGAGTTTTGATTTCAAAACTCGAGTTTTGGCCAAGCGAGAGCAATGTCACTTTTCAAGGTTTTGAAAACTCAAGTTTCCCTTTGGAAACTCGAGTTTTGATTTGGCTCAGATCCTCAATGTTCTCATACTTAAATGAAAACTCGAGTTCTTTTTGGAAACTCGAGTTTTGGCTAACCCGAGAGCTTTGAACATTTTCAATATTTTGAAAACTCCAGTTTTGAATGAAAACTTAAGTTTTGATGTTTTGGACTTAAACTCACCGTTTTCATTAAAAGTCCAAAACTCGAGTTTTGTTTTGGAAACTCGAGTTTTGAGTTTCTTTCAAAAATGTGCTCGCAGAGCTCAAATCGCGACTTTCCTCTCTGGATGGAGGAAACTCAAGTTTTGATATTTAAACTCGAGTTTTGACTTAAGTGCACGGTTGAAAACTCGAGTTTACATGAACAAACTCGAGTTTACATCGCAGAGTCTGAAATTCAAATCTGTCAAATTTGCAATACCTTCTTGTTTGATCTTAGTACTTCCTATGATTATTCTCTAATGTTCCTAGATATGTTTAACCACTTTGTTAGTGAGTTTCAGACAGATTAGAGAATGTTTATTGAAGTTTTAAAGCAAAAGCAAAAAGTGATGTCGGCACATTAAATGCAAAACCCGAGAAAGTTGCATACTTTTGGGTAATCCATCTGCACACATTTGCAAAGCATTAAAGAATGTTTTCCACATCCATCATTCTACTCCAATGGATTAATTTGCGGAGAGTCAACTCAACTTCTGCACACACTGATTAAGAGAAGATTAGTGAGAGAAGAAGACCTAAACTTACCTAGAACTTTGTCTAATGAAGGCAACGGTTAAATTGAAGATTACAATGGTCATTTAATGCTCTCTTTGTATAAATAGAGCAGCATTCAAGTCTTCTCAACCAACACATCTGCTAAAAATGAATTGCAATCAAAGTTCTTCAACAACCTTCAGTTTTTACTTGTAAAGTATCTTCTGATACTTTAAGCTTCAGTGTTCATCATTATCTACTTTTAGAGAGAGTTTCTATCTATAAATCATTTATTGTAATAGAATCACAAGTCTGGGGACTTGGTGATTGGGTTCATTGATTACAGCTTGTAAGGCGGAGTAAGTTCTAGTGAGAGAATTACTCTTGAGTACAGAGTGTGTAATCATTTGATATAGTGGAAATCCCGGAGTCCGGGGACGGACGTAGGTTAAGAGGTTGAACCAAACCAAGATAAATTCGTTTGTCTTGCTCTTCTCTCTCACTCTGTTCATCTCTATTTTTTGTCATAAACGAAATGCAGCAGTTTTAAAAAGATTTTAAAATCCCCAATTCACCCTCTTGGTGATTAAGCTCCACTTTCAACTCGGACCAAGCATATTGATGTGAGGCATCATTTCATAAGGGATCATGTTCAAAAGAAAGATGTCAAAGTCATGTTCATCCCAACTCATCTTCAACTTGCGACATCTTCACCAAACCATTGGCTAAGGAGAAATTTAATTTCATAAGAAGATAATTGGGAATGGTAAATCCCAATGAGTTGTAAGTATTTCTCACTCAATGTTAGTTATGGTTTTGATGATTGATAGTTACTAACTTAAGCATCGAGTTTTTAGTTGTATTTTATGCGGGATGCTTGAAATTGTGAAGTTTGTTGTCGAGGAGAGAAATTCGAGTTTTGGGAGAAAAACTCGAGTTTTGGCAAGAGCTATCGGGGTAAAAAAAAACTTCAAATTTTGAAGAAGCTGAAAACTCGAGTTTGTAAGTTGGAAACTCGAGTTTCCATCAGACAAAGAGCAACCAAGTTTTGAAGAGTGGTGAAAACTCGAGTTTGTAAGTTGAAACTCGAGTTTTGGTCGCGGAAGTTCAAAGGTTCACCTTACACCTTTGAAGTCCAGGTTAGTAACCATTCATCAAAACTCGAGTTTTTTAGTCAAAACTCGAGTTTTAGTCGTGTCTATATAAATGAGTTACTGTTTAGGTTCTTCAAAACTCGCTTCAAAACTCAAGTTTTGCCCTAGTGCTTCTCTGTCTCTCTCGCCCTAATCTTCGCAAATTTTCTGATTTCTACCTTTCTCGACCAAACCCTCTTCTCAAACTCTAGAAATGGCTTCGAATAGCCCTCCAAAGCCTACCCACGATGAAGTTAACCCTAAAAGGGAACCCAATCCGACTGCTCCTCCTCCCGAACGCATCGCAAGGTTGAAAACTCTTCCAAAGCGTTTTCACCATGGAGTGAGCAAGGATTTGCCTCGATCCGCAGCAAAAAGACAAAGAACCGCCTCTTCGCCCAAAGAAAAGGGGGTCTCGTTCACTGAATCCCCGAGATTCGCTCGAAGATGCGTCATGAACAAGAACCAGCACTTAAAAGCAAGGGGTAGAAGAAGGCGACAGAAACCCCTAAGCCTCCTAAAGCAAAGAGGTCGAAAGTTGCCTCTACTCTTGTAAAAGGGCAAGCTTCTTCTGTGCCTTCCTTTGCTGCTAAAGAACCTGAGGAAGAACCTCCGATTGAGGCAAATGCTATCTCTGAAATCTATAACCACAACTCTGCTCCAGAAGGATTTTCATCTGCTCCCACTCAAATGTCAAGTGACGACGCCGATTTGTGGGTTTAAGGAATTCTTCCTAAACAAAGCTTTTTTTCTCTCTGTATCTGTGGATTTATCTAAGTTAAAGGATGAGCATAATCTGGATCTTTCTCCATGGCTGAAAGACTATGAGACTTTCATTTCCATTTCAGCCTCCTATACCCCAAACATTGTTAGAATCTTCTATTTTAACATGGTATCTGATAACATCTTAGATTCTGAGGGTAATCTAGTAGAGGAAAGAGTAACCACATCTTTCAAAGGTGTCAAATTCACCATATCCGCCTCCATCATCAACACAATCCTAAAAATTGCCAATCCACTTCCTGTCCCTAACATCAGTTTAAGGAACCGTGAGATTTTCAGTCTCCTTTGTCCAAATAAGCCATTTCCAGAAAATCAATCTCACACCCTCTCTTTTAAACCAGCGTCTATGTCTCCTAACAACAGAATTATCTGGTACATATACTCTCAAAATTTTATCCAAAAGGGTGGCAACTTCACCCACTTCACTCAGAAGGATTATCCTGTGTTTGCTGCCTTTGTGAGACAAACTCCCTTCAATCTTAGTAATTGGATTTTCCAAGAAATGATCAAGTTTAAGTTTTCTTCCAGACGACCCTCTCATATTCCTTTCCCTTTTCTAGTTTCTGTGATTCTGTTCTACCACAAGATTTGGTATCTGGGTCCTCCAGGTTCCATCAGGAAACCGGCTGCCTTTGGGAAAAGACAGCTCAATTACATGAAGATTATTCTTGAGGGAGAAGGCTCTAGACAGTCTCAGGCTCCTTCACAATCTCAGGCAAGAGCTCAAGAGGCTCAATGCATACCTTTCTGACCCTGTCACCGCCATCAAACTTTGAGTCTCACGTCAAAGAGATTGTTGATGCTGCAATTGCCCAACTATCGATTAGACTTGAATTTGAGATTGGAAAGTTAGTGGCTGAAGGGAAGATAGGAAATCATCTTATGGTAGATGCTCAAGATGAGATGAAGGAGCAAGTAGGAGGCATATCTGATCAGAACATTGAACTAAAAGAGAAGATTTCAAGTGTGCATAGTCAGCTCTCTGATCAGATTTTGGATCTTGAGGCCAAGCTATCTACTTAGTTGGTCTCAAATGTTAGCTTGGGTGACAAGGTTGAGAAGATCATGAAGTATCTTGGGATTGGTTCTTCTTCTGCATTTGGGTCTGATGCTGGTCCAAGTTCATCTCATCCTAAGCCTGACCCTGAGACTTCATCCTTACCCTCTTTCACATTTTCCAGCCCTCAGATTCCTATTTCCTCGCCTTCATCCTCTACCCCCATTTTCTCTTTACCAATTCCCTCATCCACTCCTCCCACAGTCGTTCTACCATTCTCATCTCCCATTACTCCCTCTACTGAGATCCTCCAACCCTCTCAAACTCCCTCTACACAGGTCCTTCACCCTGATTCTCCACCTGCTACTCCACTCATAAACCCTCTCCATGAATCCTCTATCTCAGCTCCTCCCCAATTTGAAGATGACAAAGGGAGAAAAAGCAATTAGTTGTTGGGGAGAGAAAAGGAATTAGTTGTTAGTTGTTAAAATTTGAGTTTTTGAGTGTTTTGGAGAACTTTAGTGTTGTTAGCAGTTAGTGACAGTTAGTAGGTTGCTTGTTTATGTTTTTATGCTTTTTGAACTTTTGTAATGTCTTGCATTGTAGAAATGAAATTGCCCTCTTGCTTACTGCTTCTGTTGTCTATCTCTATATCTTGAAATGATTGTTGTGCAATTTCATGTTTTAAACCACTAAGCTTTTCAAAATGCCACTTCTGAAGCTTCTAAAACACTGTCATATGCAAATTCCCATTTTTAATTGCAAACTCTTTCAAATTTTTGGAATGTTGATTTACAAGTGTTGTCATCATCAAAAAGGGGGAGAATGTTAGTTCTCTATGTGTTTTGATGATAACTGACAATTGTAAACACAAGATGAGGTTTGTCTTTGGTAAGTTGAAGAACTTATTGTCAAAGGCAAACTCGAGTTTTGGTTTCAAAACTCAAGTTTTGGCTTTGGGATAAGAACTACTCAATTTCACTAATCAAAGCAAAACTCAAGTTTTCATTTAAAACTCGAGTTTTGGACTTACGAGAGAGCACTCAGTTTTTCACTTAAAGACAAACTCGAGTTTTGACCAAAAAAAAAAACTCGAGTTTTGCATTACTACGAGACTTCTCATTATTTTCAAATGAAGACAAAACTCGAGTCATGATTTGAAAACCCGAGTTTTGGCCGCATTGAGAGTCTCCAACATTTTTAACAAGTGCAAACTCAGTTTTGACTTAAAACTCCGAGGATTTCACTTTTCTATGAGTTTTCTCGGTTTTCTCTAAGTTATGAGAAAACTCGAGTTTTGATTTTAAAACTCAAGTTTTGACTTGACAAGAGAGTTTTCAAGTTTTTTACTCAGTTTTGAAAACTTGAGTCTTCACAAAAAACTCAAGTTTTGACTTGGCTCAAATTTCTCAATGTTTTCATACTTAAATGAAAATTCGAGTTTTGTATTGAAAACTCGAGTTTTGGGCAACTTGAGAGCTTTGAGCATTTTCAATGTTTTGAAAACTCTAGTTTTGGATGGAAGCTCCGCTTTGATGTTTTGGACTTAAACACACAAGTTTTCATTAAAAGTCCAAAACTCGAGTTTTGTTTTGGAAACTCGAGTTGAGTTTCTTTCAAAAATGTGCTCCGAGCTCAAATCGCGACTTTCCTCTCGGATGGAGGAAACTCGAGTCCCGATATTGAAACTCGAGTTTTGCCTTAAGTGCACAGCTGAAAACTTCGAGTTTAGATGAACAAACTCGAGTTTGCATCACTAAGTCTGAAATTCAAACCTGTCGAATTTGCAAAACCTTCTTGTTTGATCTTAATACTTCCTACCATTATTCTCTAATGTTCTTAGATATGTTTAACCACTTTGTTAGTGAGTTTGAGATAAATTAGAGAATGTTTATTGAAGGTTTAAAGCAAAAGCAAAAAGTGAGGTCAGACATTAAATGCAAAACCCGAGAAGTTGCATACTTTTGGGTAATCCGTCTCGCACGCTTGCAAAGAATTAAAGAATGTTTTCCACATCCAAAGACTACTCTCCAACGGATTAATTTGCAGGAAGTCAACTCTGAACTTCTCCACAGCTAGATTAAGTTGAGATTAGAGAGAGAAGAAGACCAAAGCTTAACCAGAACTTTGTCTAATGAAGGCAACGGTTATAATGAAGATTACAACGGTCATTTAATGCTCTCTTAGTATAAATAGAGTAGCATTCAAGTCTTCAACCAACACATCTGCTGAAAACGAATTGCATTCAAAGTTCTTCAACTACTTTCGCACTTGTAAAGTATCTTGATACATTAAGCTTCGGTGTTTATCATTATCCACTCTTAGAGAGAGTTATTTAATTGTGAATCATTTATAGTAAAGAATCACAATTCAGGGGACTTGGTGATTGGGTTCATTGATTGCAACTTGTAAGGGGGATAAGTTCTAGTAAGAGAATTACTCTTGAGTATAGAGTTTGTAATCAATTGAGATAGTGGAAATTCTCAGAGTCTGGGGACTGGACGTAGGTCAAGGAGTTGGACCGAACCAGTATAAATTGTTGTGTCTTTCTCTTCTTCTCTTCACTCTCTGTTCACCTCTGTTTTATTGTCGAAAAACAGAGCCATCTGGAAAAGTTTCTAAAATCCCGAATTCACCCCCTCTTGATGATTTAGCTCCACCTTCACATATGAAGAAGATCATACTCAGTCATGAGAGTATTGACTCTATTTTGCTTCACTCCAGCAATTCCTTCATGACTCTATTTTGCTTCACTCCAGCAATTCCTTCACTCAACAGCCTTGCTGTTGAGTGTGACATTTCTTCTGTCATTCTCATCATAGTCTTCTTCAGGCTTTTCTTCTCTCAGACCATTTGTAAGAATGGTTGGTTTGTAATCTCCTCTTTCGAACACTTTCCAGAGGCCATACTCTGTGGCCATTACAAAAACTTTAAACTTGGCTTTCCAGAAGGAGTAATGCTCTCCATTGAATCCCGGTGGTCCGTTGATCGAAGCTCCATCAGGTAGAATACCTTCCATAGTGATCCTTCTCGAGATGTTAAGCTCTTTAGAGAAGACCTTGCTCTGATACCAAATGAAAGTGGAGCTAAATCACCAAGAGGGGGTGAATTGGAGATTTTAAAACTTTTTAGAAATGCTCTGTTTTGAACAATAAAAATAGAGGTGAACAGAGAGTAGAGAAGAAGAGCAAGACATAAAGATTTATACTAGTTCGGTCCAACCACTTGACCTACGTCCAGTCCCCAGGCTCTCTGGGTTTTTCACTATCACAATTGATTGCACATCTATACTCAAGAGTAATTCTCTCACTAGAACTTACTTCCCCTTACAAGTTACAATCAATGAACCCAATCTCCAAGTCCCCTGACTTGAGATTCTTACAATGAATGATTTACAATAAATGCACTCTCTCTAAGAGTGAATAAATATGAACATTGAAGTACAAGATGTATCAACAGATACTTTGCTCAAGAAAACTTAAAGAGTAGTTGATAGCTTTGATGATTTTTCATTTTCTAGCAGATTGGTTGTTGAGAGGAATTGAATGCAGCTCTATTTATACTAAGAGAGCATCAAATGACCGTTGTAATCTTAAATATAACTGTTGCCTTCATTAGACAAGGATTAGGTTAAGCTTTGGTCTTCTTCTCTCTCTAATCTTCACTTAATCCAGTTGTGTAGAAGTTCAGAGTTGACTTCTTGAAAATTAATTCGTTGGAGTGGCAGATACTGGATGTGGAAAACATTCTTTAATTCTTTGTAAACGTGTGCAGAAGGATTACCCAAAAGGATGCAACTTTCTGGGTTATGCATTTAATGTGCTGACATCACTTTTTGCTTTTGCTTTAAACCTTGAATAAACATTCTCTAAATAATCTGAAACTCACTAACAAAGTGGTTAAACATAGCTAGGAATACAGAAGAATGATAATAGGAAGTATTAAGATCAAACAAGAAGGTTTCACAAATTCGTCAGATATGAATTTCAAACTCTGTGATGCAAACTCGAGTTTGTTCTCCTAAATTCGAGTTTTCAACTGTGTACTTAAGCAAAACTCGAGTTTTCATATCCAAACTCGAGTTTCCTCCTTCTAGAGAGGAAAGCTGCGATTTGAGCTTTGAAACACATTTTTGAATGAAACTTAAAACTCGAGTTTCCAAAAACCAAACTCGAGTTTTGGACTTTTAATGAGAAGTATGTGTTTTAGTCCAAAACATCAAAACTGGAGTTTTCACCCAAAACTAGAGTTTTCAAAATCTTGAAAAAGTGCAATGCTCTCGAGTTGGCCAAAACTCAAGTTTTCATTTAAGTATGAAAACATTGAGAAATGCTGAGTCAAGTCAAAACTTGATTTTTCTATTGAAACTTGAGTTTTTAAAACTGAGTAAAAACTTGAGAGCTCTACGCAAAGGGAAAACTCGAGTTTCCAAAAGCAAAACTAAAGTTTTCTCATAACTTTGAGAAAACTTAGAAAACTTACGGCAAAGTGAAATCCCGGAGTTTTAAGTCGAAACTGAGTTTGCATATGTTCAAAATGTTGGAGACTCTCTGTATGACAAAAAAACTCGAGTTTCCAAATCAAGACTTGAGTTTTGTCTTCATTACAAAACTATGAGAAATCTTTGTGTAATGCAAAACTCGAGTTTTTCACCAAAACTCGAGTTTGTTTTGAAGTGAAAAATTGAGTGCTCTCTATAAGTCCAAAACTCAAGTTTTCCTATGAAAACTTGAGTTTTGCTTTGTTTAATGAAAATGAGCTACTCTTTGTCAAAGTCAAAACTCGAGTTTTGAAACCAAAACTTGAGTTTGTCTTTGACAAAAGTTTTTCAACTTACCAAAGACAAACTACAACTTGTGTTTACAATTGTCAGGTTATCATCAAAACACATAGAGAACTAACAAGAGGACCATCCTTCGTTTACGAGTGTGTAATTGTTTGTGAACTTGAAAAAGTTAGTGGAAATCCCAAGCGTGCTTGAGGACTGGATGTACGTAGAAGTTAGACCGAACCAGTATAAATCATTTTGTGTCGATTCTTATTCTCTATCTCTGTTTAATTGTTTTTGATCGAAAAATTTTAAGATCACCTATTCACCCCCCTCTAGGTGATATTCCATCTTCATTTGGTATCAAAGCCTGGTTTCTCAGTTGGGCTTAACATACCGAGAAAGATCATGGAAAGAATATTACCTGATGGTGCCTCAATCAACCGACCTCCCGACTTCAATGGCGAGCACTACTCATTTTGGAAAGCAAAATTCAAAGTGTTTGTGCTAGCTACCGAATACGGCCTCTGGCGAGTAATAGAGCTGGAGATTACGTTCCAACAAGGGAGGTGGAAGGAGGTTTTGCTTTTCCAAAGACGGAAGCTGAGTTCGATGAAAACGATAAGAAAAATATCACTCTTAACAGTAAAGCCATCCTAATGCTACAAAGTGCCCTCAGTCAAAAGGAGTACTTTCGAATATGTAACCTGCAAACTATAAAGGAGATGTGGAAAGCTCTGGAAGTAGCATATGAAGGAACTTCTAGCATTAAAGAAAATCGTATCAATACTCTGACCACCAAGTATGATCTACTACGAATGAAGTCTGGAGAAACTATTGCCGAGTTTCAACTTCGCTATACTCACCTGACCAATAAATTGGGAGCCTTGGGCAAAACGTATGAACAAGGTTCTCAGGTTAGAAAGATTCTCAATGTACTGACGAAAGAATGGGACGCTAAGGTCACAACAATAGAAGAGGCTCGAAGAGAATCAATGGCTTCGGTTGCTGCTCTATTCGGAAGTCTGTCTGAATATGAAAGCAAGCTGAAGTTCAAGAAGGACTTAGATGATGCCAACATCGGTAGGAGTAAAGGTATCGCCTTTAATGCTGTAAAGGCAAAGGAAGTGAAAGACGAAGAAGAAGAGGATGATGATGAGATGGCCATGTTCGTACAAAGGTTTAAGAGGTTTTACAGAAAAGACCGAGGATCCAGAAATAGGTTCCAGGGAGGAAGTTCAAGTAATAGACGAGAATACAAGGATAAGATAAAATCATCTGTTACGAATGTGAGAAGCCAAGACAGTACAAATCAGAATGTCCTTAGCTGAAAGACAACGATAAGGAGAAGAAGAAGAAATTTAATCACTTCAAAAAGAAGGCCTATGTTTCAGCCATATGGGGAGATGGTTCCTCAGATGAAGAAAGCAAAGAAGAAACGGCTAATGTATGTCTGGTTACAGAAGAAGAGCAACCTAAAAAAGAGGTATACAACTTACAACCTTCATATGATGAGTTATTTGATGAATATAATGAGATACAATCTGAATTTGAAAAAGTTGTTGAAGAATGTATAGATTTGAAACGGAAAAACATGACTCTTAAACTACAGGTTGAAAACCTCACTTGTGATAATCTTATTTATGACGAATGCCTGGATTTGGAGAAAAGAAATCTATATCTTACAAAAACTCTTGAGAAATTCACTAAAGGTAGTGAAATGCTCAATGTTATTTTGAAAGCCCAAAGATTTACGAATGATCATTCGGGCATAGGATACAGTCCCACTTTGGATAAAAAGAAAGGCAAGACGAAAACGGGAAGAAAATCCTATTTGAACTACTTTCAGAAAACAGTCCATTCTTCAAATCCTTTTGCTCACTGTAATTACTGTAACCGAAAAGGACACAGTACTTCGTCCTGTTTTCATAAGAGAGATAGACAGATAAACCTACTGGCACCTATCAATGGGTACCTAAGGGAACTTATGTTCCTCAGGCCCGAACTAACCACAAAGGACCCAAGAAAAGATGGGTACCTAAAACTTAAATCTCTTCTGATTGCACATTTGTTTGAGAGCATCAAGAATCAACAAGTCGTACATTGACAGTGGATGATCCAGACACATGATAGGAGATCAAGACAAGTTTGTTGCAATGAGATCAAAAGATGGTGGTAAAGTCACCTTTGGAGGAAATCAGTCCGGAAAGATTATTGGCATTGGCGAGATTGGTGCAAAGGATGGACCTCAGATCAAAGATGTGTATCTTGTGGAAGGGCTCTATCATAATCTCCTGAGTGTAAGCTAGAGTGTCGATAAAAACAATTGGATCATCTTTGACTCAGAAGAATGTCTCATTGTCAACAAGGATGATCTCCCAATCGACAAAGGTAAACTTAAGGTATTATTCAAAGCTCCCCGGGAGGGAAATTGTTACACCTTAGATTTACCTAAGATTGACTCTGAGAAATGTTTTGTTAGCAACTGAGACGAGAGTTGGCTGTGGCATAAGCGTTTGGCTCATGTCACATGTTTCAACTAGATAAGTTGTTAAGAAAAGATTCAGTGAATGGTTTACCCAAACTTCGCTTTAAAAATGACATGATTTGTGACTCTTGTCAACGAGGTAAACAAACCAAATCATCTTTCAAAAACAAACCTGAAATCTCGACTAATCAACCTCTTCAACTGCTTCATATGGACTTAGTTAGACCCGCAAGGGTGAAGAGTCTTGGCGGGAACTTATACACTCTAGTCATTGTCGATGATTTATCGTGTTTCACCTGGACTATCTTCTTATCTTCTAAGGATGAAACATTTGATCTGTTTGTTGTCCTTGCCAATAAGGTGCAAAACGAGAAAGGTATTTGCATTACAGCCATTCAATGGATCATGGAGGTGAATTCGAGAATCAAGCATTCAGGGAATTTTGTGATGCTCACGGAATCAATCACAATTTCTCCGCTCCAAGGACACCACAACAGAATGGTGTGGTCGAAAGGAAGAATCGTGTACTAATTGCGATGGCCAGTAAAATGTTAAACGAAAACCAGACATCACAAGTCTTCTGGGCACATGCTATGAGTATGGCTAGCTATACATCAAACCGAGCCTATCTCCGGAAGAAGCTTAACAAGACCCCATATGAGCTCTATAAAGGAAGGAAACCAAACTTAGGACATCTT
Organism: Acacia acuminata; assembly: GCA_019022655.1. Lineage (NCBI taxonomy): Eukaryota > Viridiplantae > Streptophyta > Magnoliopsida > Fabales > Fabaceae > Acacia > Acacia acuminata. The sequence continues at coordinate 776,492 of JAFJYI010000244.1, read as the reverse complement.
CACATTTTTGGCTGGAAGTGCTTTGTTCACAACAATGGTAAGGATAATCTGGGTAAGTTTAATCCCAAGGCCGATGAAAGTATCTTTCTTGGTTATTCTAATAGAAGTAAAGCATATAGAGTCTTTAATGTACGTACTCGTGTAGTTGAAGAGTCAATACATATTGTGTTTTGTGAATCTAAGATTGATGATTCGTTGGATGATGATGAGGAAGCTGCTTATAAAAATCAATTCTTTTCAAAAACTACTCCTGCCTCTCTTGAAAACCCAGAAAATGTTGTTGAAAATGACTCTCTAAATACTTTTGAAAATCCTAATCAATCTCAGCCTAAAGCTTGGAAGTTCATTAGGAATCATCCTTTGGACCAAGTAATAGGAGATGTAAATCAAGGAGTAAGAACCAAAAAAAGTACCTTGAATGAGGTTACATTTTGTACTTTTATATCTGAGATTGAGCCCTCTACGATTGACGAAGCCCTATCAGACAATGACTGGGTGATAGCAATGCAAGAGGAGTTACACCAATTTGATAGAAATCAAGTTTGGGACTTGGTACCTAGGCCTAAAGACCATCCGGGCATTGGCACTAAATGAGTATTCAAAAACAAACGAGATGAATTTGCAATTATAGTCCGTAACAAGGCTAGATTAGTTGCAAAAGGCTATAATCACGAAGAAGGAATTGATTATGAGGAAACGTATACTCCAGTGGCTAGATTGGAAGCTATACGTGTACTCTTAGCCTTTGCTTGTATCAAAGGATTCAAGCTCTATCAAATGGATGTGAAAAGTGCTTTCCTAAATGGTTTTATTAAGGAGGAAGTGTATGTTGAATAGCCTCCTGGTTTTGAAAATGATCATAATCCAGATCATGTTTATCGTCTCAAGAAAGCCTTATACGGTCTGAAACAAGCTCCTAGAGCTTGGTATGAACGTCTAAGCAAATTTCTTTTGGATCAAGGATTTATAAGAGGAAAAGCGGACACAACTCTGTTTATAAAAGCTGACAAAATGAATGATGTGCTATTACTACAAATTTATCTGGATGATATTATTTTTGGATCAACTAATGAATCTCTCTGCGAGGATTTCTCTAAGACTATGCAGGGTGAATTCGAGATGTCGATGATGGGAGAGCTTAACTATTTCCTCGGATAGCAAATCAAACAACGGAAAAATAGGATATTCATTTCACAAACAAAGTATCTCCGTGATCTGCTCAAGAAATTTGGATTGGAGCATTGCAATGGTGCAAATACCCCAATGAGCTCAGCAACCTCACTAGATGTGGATGAAGAAAAAGGCAAAGACTTCAATATAACTAAGTACAGAGGAATGATTGGGTCATTACTCTACTTAACTGCAAGTCGACCGGATATTCAATTTAGTGTGGGAATGTGCGCAAGATTCCAATCAGCTCCTAAAGAATCACATGCCGAGCACGTTAAGAGAATCTTTCGGTATCTCTCATATACGAAGGAATTGGGTCTTTGGTTCCCAAAAGGTCAACAAAAATTCTTGGTTGCATATTCAGACTCTGATCACACTGGGTACAAGACTGATAGAAAAAGCATGAGTGTACAGTACACACTTGATGGGAGGTTAGATGTAATCATCTTATTTACATTTCAATAGAAATTTAAATTGCATGTGCTTGTGCATGCTCGAGCAAGACAAGAAGTTTGCTTGAGCACGACCCATGCTCGAGCATGCAGAAATTCCTGCTCGAGCAACGTCGGCCATCAGGGTTACAAAAGGCGTATGTCGTTTCATTTCGACGGACAACCATACTTTCCCTGTTTTCTACTGTCAAAACCCTAGACTAATCGTCCCTTTCTCAAATCCCCTCATCGGTTACATTCGTTTGCGAATCGTTACTCCAAATTACACCGTTACGACTGTTCAATCCATCGAGAGTAACCATTCTAACCGATTGATTTCTTTAAATCACCTCATTTTCCCTCATCTTCTCCACTCACACCGTCGGGCCCATCACCAAAAAATTTCGAACCTTCCATTTTTGATTCTTCCAATGGCTGATTCTGGAGATAAATCTCAGTCTAAACACTCTTCCGGAAAGAAATCCAGATATTACAAACCCAAAGTTGCAGACTATGAGAAAACTACCAAACCCAAATCGTCGTCGAAACCGTCAAAATCGATCACCAAGCCGAAAATGATAGAGAAGCCAAAAACAAATGTGGTGATTTAGGAATCACGAAAGCTGACGACTAGACTCAAGACTAGGTCTCTTCCTACCAGAAAGGGCAAACGCACAAGGTTTCCGTCTCCACCCTCTTCAAAGTCCGACTACACCGAGAAGACGGTCAAAGAGATACGTGGTAAAGCAAAAGAGGGTCGAACTCCGTCACTCAAACCATCTCTCAGTCAGAAATCACAAGCCTCTGGGAGCAAGAAGCAGAGGGTCTCATTCTCACTAAAATCTGAGGGGTCCGAAAGCAAAAAGGAGCGTGTATCGACAAGTCACCCTCCAGATGGTCAATTGCCTTAACCTTCACCGGGTATGACTGTTGGTGATATTGCAGTTGATGATTATCTCCTCTATGAGCGTTACTATCAGACGAGGCCTTTCTGTCCAATTGTATACGTTGACTTAGCCCGCTTCAAGGAGAAGTGCAACTTGGATTTGACCTATTGGCTACTATAGTTCATGTCACTTCTTGGCATTCACAAGCCCTATTCTCCTGAAGTTGTGCGAGTATTTTATCACAACATGCGATTGCAGCAAAAGGCTCATGACAGTGATGAGGATGTGTTGATCATGAAGGTTTGTGACCAAGACATCAAACTTACGGCTTATGATCTCAACGTGCTTCTGGGTATTATCGATATTCCTGAGGATCCTCCTAAGCTATCTCTAGTTGAGTGTCATCAAATTCTCCTCCCGGATGTGCCAATTGAAGGAAAGAAGTCAACGTGACTCCGGCTATGTTGAAGGATGAATACAGAGTTATTTGGTACGTGTACGATTTCCTAATTCAGCAAGGCCAGAGTTTTACTCATTTCGTACGAAGAGACTTCGAGCACTTTGTCTCACTTATTGCCATGGAGCCACGGGATCTAGGCAAGTGGATTATGGAGGAGATGATATCATTTATTTCTAAGGCTCAGGTTAGTCTTCGTGCTACCTTTCCGTATCCATAATTGGTTTCTAGAATATTGGAAGTCAACAACATTTGGTACCTTTCGGACAACAAGGAAGTGTATCCTCCACTATTTGGGAAGGAACACATGAATAATATGAGGATATCCTTCATAGAGGCTTCATCAAAGAAGAAGAAGGGTAAAGCACCACTTTCCTCCTCTCAGCCGGCTGTTTTTAAGCCATTTGTTGCGATGCCGTCTGCTTCCAAGCCATCTGCCTCACAACGTGCTTAGAATCTTCCTCTGCTCCAGCGCCATCTTTCTCCCAGGCAGCCATCCAGACTATTGTTGAGTCCTCTATACAAAAAGCCATGGCTCCGGTGTTGAAATCCTTGGATGTCTATCAGCAATTGACAAGGAAGACGATCAAGGCCTTTTTTGAAGACATGGTGAAGTTCAAGGCTAATCTTGGCATGCAGATGGATACAGATTTGCAAGACTTCAAGACCGAATTGGACCAACGCTTCTCGCTTATATATGATCAACAGTAAGACATCAATAAGGAACTTCAGCGTCTTTCTGGTCAACAATATGGCGTTCACAAGGCAGTTCAGAATTTTTACTACACACTTGACAACTTTGTGACTAGCTTTGGCCCTGATGGTCTTTTGGACTTGCCTACTCCTGCTTCTTCCTGTCCTGTTCCTTCTGCCTCTGACCTTTTTGTTGTTCATCCTCCTACTTCTGCTCCTCCTCCCTCTCCTGTGGTGGATCCTCCTCCCATCGACCCTTCTACTGTCCCTCTTCCCTCTATTTCTATCTCCTCTGATAATGCTTCTCCTCCTCCATCTCCATCTGTCCAGGGTCCCCTTTTTGCCGATGACAAAGGGGGAGAGTAGTATTTAGTACTTATGTTTATGTAACTTGGTTGTAGTCTGTTGATTGTTGTTTGCTCTGTCTATTAAATTTTGTAATCAATGAAATTCATATCAGTAGACGTTGTTCATTAATTTAGTTACGAGTACATTGTTTGCACAAAATTGATATTACGCTACTTAATTCAATAACGTCCCAACTTAATTCTTAGAATTGTCATCATCAAAAAGGGGGAGAATGTTAGTTCTTGTATTTTGATGATCACAATTTCTAAGCTATTGAATTGAAATAATCCAATTGTTTCATACCCCAGCAAAGATCAACTGATAAACTGATAAAAGTGTTTCAAAGAAGGTTGCTCGAGTAAGGTATTCTGTATGCTCGAGCAATAAAGGATGCAAGGAAAAACAATGCACTTCAGGGAAGCCTTGCTCGAGCAGACGTTATAGTCATGCTCAAGCAACATCGGGTTCATGGGAAATCCTCTGGCGTCTTGCTCGAGCAGCACTTCACCAGATTGCCCGAGCATCATTGAGTAATGGCTCTTGAAGACTTTGGAGTTTTGCTCGAGCAGAAGTCTCAACTTGCTCGAGCAACATCATCCTGAGCAAAGAGACACCAAGCAAGAATAGCCATACTCGAGCAAGTTGTGAAAGCATAGTCAAGCACCATGCTCGAGCAAGCATAAAAGGTTGCTCGAGCAAAGTCGTGCAACCTGTGTTCTCACCTTACATAGCTCTTACTCGAGCAAGGAATAAAAGCATGCTCGAGCAAGCACAAAGAGGTTGCTCGAGCAGAGTCGAGCAACGTGTATTGTCATAGCTGTGTAAACCTTGCCCAAGCAAAGTCTGATAGTTTGCTCGAGCATCATCGAACAATGTGCTTTTCAAAGCCCTTGAAAGGACTTTTCCCGAGCATGATAAAATCATGATGCTCGAGCAAAGACATTTTCTTGCTTGAGCATCAGCGCAGAGATCGCTTTTTCTGCATGATCAAGAGAAGCTTGCTCGAGCAAGCTTGGATTGTTCCTCGAGCAATGCCATTCTTGTTCTTAAAAGCTCCGACTTCAGAAATCATAAATCTTGCCATATCACTTTATTACTTCAGATTATTATTCACTACAATTACCAAATGCTATTAACATGTTTGCTTATGAGTTTCAGATTATTTAAACGTGGATTAACAACAGATTTGAATAAAGCAAGTCGTCTGTCAGAAGCATTAAATGCAGCTACCTAAACCGGTGATAATCTCATAAACCAATGCTCTGATCGAAGTAAAGCTACCTCTAATATTCCAACTGCGCATTAAATGCTATTTCTCAACGGACAAAACAAAAGGAACGGAGAGAATGTCGTCACTGCCATACCACCGAGATTATTCAAATGACGTAAGTTTTAACATAAAATTGCATCTATCTAACGGATACTTTCAAGACTCTCAACGGCTATCCTTCAAGCTTCAACAACGGCCATTAATTACAACATCTACAAATAGCCGAAGCATTGAATTCACCAACTACCGAAATGCTGTGCATTCAATTTGACTTTATTGCAAATCGCTGTTTCAATTGTTTCAGTAATATCTTCGGATATTCTCTTGCACTTCAGTGTTCATCTGTAATCTACTGGTGAGGAGTTATTAAACACTTATCCATTTCATTCAGTTATCTTAAGGTTAAGGAACCTTAAGTAAGGGTGTATCAGTTACAACTTGCAAGGGGGAGTTGAGTCAGAGAGTGAGAGGACCATCCTTCATTTACAGAGTGTGTAATTGTTTGTGAACTTCAAAAAGTTAGTGGAAATCCCAAGTGTGCTTGGGGACTGGATGTAGGTCGAAGTTAGACCGAACTAGTATAAATCGTTTTGTGTCGATTCTTATTCTCTATCTCTATTTAATTGTTTTTGATCAAAAAATTTTAAGATCACCTATTCACCCCCGTATGTGATATTCCATCTTCAGTAATTAGTTGGCTCAAATTATTAAATGAGTAAAAATATATCCTAACATAAGTTTCACGTGCTATATATAATATATATATATATATATATATATATTTTATAGAAAATGTTCCTTTAATCAATATCAAGAAACCTTATTATTTATATACTCTTGGAGATCATGCTTATCAGTTGCAGAGACGTTGACGTGCTCGTACTATCCAAAGCTAACTTCGACATTATTCATATCTATGCTCAGTTAGTGTTGTTCAAGTCTTGATCTAATTATATACAAAGACCCTTTTACCATGAGTCATGAGAAACACAAAAGCTAACGTGTGTGTGTATATATATATATTTGTATGTGCAGCAAGGTATACCTATTCATGCATCAAAGTTTTCCTTCATATATATACATAATACATGCAGTGATAGTGTATGACAGAAAGATTGTTTGCAAAGTTTATACTCACACCAAGTTTTTCCTTCTCTTTTATTCAATGTCCAGCAACACACATTTAGATATGTATCAGATGCTAATTTAAATGCTCTGGTTTAGTGATAACTAATCTAAATACACTAATCATGCATGAAATATTTAAGCTTTAGCCATACTTTGTTTCGGCACCCACAACCAGAGAATGACTTGCTAAAGAGCTTCCTCTTTTCAACTTCATAAAATAGAGAGTTATCATGCAGAACCCACGTGTAGTAGAACCAGAAAATTAACGTGCATAAATTTTCAGAAGCTTGAAAGAATAAGCTCAAAGACTCACCTTGGTTCCACATCGTTCTCTCTCTCTCACTCTAACTTTCTGCTTTGTTGTCTTCTATCTCTCACTCTCAACATGTTTCTATTTTCTTTCTCTGTTCTTTGGGGATTAAAACAGAGCACACAACTTCAACTCTCACTCTCCTACTTTGGTTTCTCTATTTCTCGGACTGGGTTTCTGGTTTTTTTTTTTGTGAATGAAAGAAAGTCCAGGAGCAAGGAGTATATATATATGCTCACGATCAGATCTGAGAACACAACAGACCAAGGGGGAAAATAATTATCCAATAGACATTCATTGTGGGTCTCGAGAGGCAAGGTGGTGTGCTGCTTCTGTCGTGATTTTCCCCATATTACGTAACATTACTGTGCCTTCCGTGGTTGCGTGATATGGCCAAGAGATATAATGAGGATTTGTTGATTCAGATACGCCCCTGCTACTGTGTTTGGTGTTCTCTAATCCTTTTCTCTTTTTCTTTATCTTGTGGCGTTGGATCAGAATGAATATGGGCTGGAGTTGTTTTAATTGGTTGGAGTATATGGGCTTTTAAAATCTAAATTGCTATTCAGTAAATTGATCACGTGTGGGCTGAAGGGAGGGTTCAAAATGTAACAATGAGGGAGGTAAGTTTATTGTGGGAATACTAGAAACAATATTATCCCTTTTGATTCTCTTTAAGACTCTTATTTGCAATTAAGTCCTTTTGTTTAATTAATTGCAATAAAATAGACAAATACTAGAATTAAATCCTTAATTCCATTTAAGGATTTTCTTTCTCAATTAAATTTCTTTTGGCCTTAAATATTATTTCTAAAATATTTATGCCAAAAATTATTCCCTAATTATTTGTCTATAATTTATGGGAAAATAAGCCTTAAATTCTAATTATTAGCTTTATTATAATTAAGGCCAAATTTTCCATAAATAATTCCATCATAATAATCCAATTTCAAAACCCAAAATTTGGGATGTTCCACCTCGTACACAAACGGAGGGGGAGGCGGGGGGAATCCTCGTAGATGAATGGAGGGGGAGGCTCAGGAGATGGAAACCGTCCCAAGGTAACAACTCTGTCAAGGCCCTGGCAACAGCATCCCAGCTCTGCCTCTGACGAGCGTACCAACGGTCGTATCTCTCCTACATGCGCCTATTCCTGGCCTCATCGGCGGCCCTCGTGCAAAGAACCTTCTCGGCAATGATCGCATCAACTACCTCCGGGGTGGCCTTCTCGAGCCGAAGGTTCCGGCCTCGAGCGGAGGCCTTGCCGTACACCGATAGGCCTGGCTCCTAGCCCCATACCCCTAACGCGACCGGGATGCTCGGCGGGCCAACAAGAAACTTTCAATGGGGCCATAGGATCCACAGATCCTTGTGACTGGAGGCTACGATGCTCACAGATCTGCCTGACTCTTCTCAACTGGGGCCCGACACACGGTTTTCATAAAACATTAATGAAACAATTTAATTCAATTTAAATGTATTAAATTAAATATATAAATAATTTTTTTGTAGCTTCGTTATCTCCTCTCGGCCCCTCCGAGGCCGGCATCCCATCACGGTGTATGCGTGTGTGTGAACAGTTGCCCATAGTCCATCTGAAGGTTCTACTGTCGAGCCTTCTCTTGCTGAAAAAATTAAAAGAATATAAACTTTGTTATTTCAAAATAAATCAATCATAATTTAAACCAGAAATTAATTTAACTTTCAATATATCATCTCACTTTGTAGGTCACAACAAACGTCTTTGTTGCTACCATGTGATTGACCCTCCGCTATTGCCTGCTTCGGTGTTCCTTTGCGATAGAGCACAAGGAGGAGCAAACAAAATGTTAAACTATGTAAATTAAGATAAACCATTAATTAATTTAAACCAAATGTAAAGATGACCATTCTGCTGGGTGTAAAGATGACCCCTTTGGCTCTTCCACGCCGTCTGGAGGGCTCTCCATCAACTGCTGCAGAGGAATCATCCCATCTCCATTCTGCTGGGTGTAAAGATGACCCCTTTGGCTCTTCCACCCTTCCCCTATTTTCATCAGTACATACCTCTTCGCGGAGCCTCGCACGTTAAACTTTTTTCTCGTATCATAACTTAATTAGTAATTAATTAATTAATAATAAATAAATAAATAAACCACAAATCATGACTATTAACATGTATAATTTAATTAAACACCATAACTTACCCGGACAATGTTAGTGAACGCTTTGTCCTTGTGATTCTTCGGAACCATCTTCCAATCGTGGAAGTAGATTGGGAACCATGCCCAATTCCCGCCAAATTCCGACAGAACTGTTCGATAGGTGACCACCGTTGCCGATCGGTCTCGTGTCCTCGTAAAAGGGGACTATGATGCGATACCCGTCCGGATAAGTGACCACGGAAACATCAAGCGTCCTCCCCGCTGGTGTTCCCATGAGTATCTCGCACAATTATAAAAACATGTTTGTGTTGCGTTTAAATAAAATTTAATTAAACGTAATGAATTTAAATTTAACTTTTGTCAAAAAAACAAATTACATTTACCTTCTACCTCCACCTCAAATCGGGTAGAACACAAAGATGACGGTCAGGGGTCCCTTGGTCCCACTCATTCTCCTCATCCAAAAAGCACTCCGCATCGGCTATTGGAATGTCAATATGGATCTGCTCATTTTCGTCGATGTCACTGATTGACAGGCTTGCGCCTCCTTTTCCCACTACGGTCTCTATGCTTGGGATTGGCTCATTGGCGAAGAGTTCATCAAACTCGTTCCTCTCCTGATTGGGCGGAGGGATAGATAGAGCCCCACGCCCTCTCGTACGGCCCCGGCCTCTACTACTACTGCCTCTTATAGGCACTCTCTCTCGTGCAATGGATTTCTCTTTCCCCTTATCATTAGAAACCATAATTTTAAATATGTAACCACTGCAAAAGTTAAAAGGTGAAAAATGAAATCCAAGCGTGCGCGAATGATTGAAAATGGGGGTAAAAACCACTACAATTTGTAGCGGTTATACAAATAACCGCGACAAATTTCAAACTTTGTTGCGATTATTAAATAACCGCGTCAACAACTGTGACTATTCTGCCTTGTTCTTCATGATTATTTGTAGCGGTTATATAACCACTACAAAATGACTGACCTTTTACATTATGTAACAGTTATTTTGACGAACCAATACAAAAAGATTGCCAGTTCAGATTTTGTGGCAGTTTCCTACTATAACCGCTACAAAATTCATTATTTTTTGAAAAAAAATTCTAAACTAATTAGTTTATTAGTCAAACTAATTAGTTTGGATTTTTTGTTAAATTAAAAAGTTTCTTAAATAATTTAATTTCAACAAAAAAGTCGAGAGTAATAAATTTAGAATAATAAGTTTACTAAAAATAGTCCAACATGCCCGTGAAGATTCGAATTCAATATAGCCACCAATCTCCCAAGAAAAACTCACTCGGCTTATTTTTATCGTGAGATATTTTTCAGAGACAATGGTGGCTATAATGGAACCCAATGTTCGGTCGCATGTTGGACTATCTTCAGAAGAGTAGAAGTCTTCACGTCAAAGAAAGAATTAAATTTGGATTGTCACTGAAGGAACTACCTCGGCTACAAGGATGAGAGAGGCAAATATCTCGTAGCGCTCATCTCCCGAGATAAGAGATCGAGCTGAGATATCTACATGTTTTCGACTATGTAGTCGAGAATGTTCATTCAGTCACAAGCCGAGATTTAGGAATTTCTTAAATATTTATAATTAGATGTACGGACAGATCAACTATATATAGTGTAAATATTTGTAGCGGTTAATGGAAAAACCGCTACAAAATTGTAGGATTTGACAAGGTTAAGGTGTCATTTTACTCTGACAGCGACAAAACGGTGATGTTTCTCTTTTTTTGTAGCGGTTTTTTTAATGTAACCGCTATAAATTAACCGCAACAAAGTTTGCGCCATTACGCGCCAACTCGCGCCAAATTTGTAGCAGTTATTCCAATAAAACCACAACAAATTCCACGCCACAAACATTCCCGCCATTACGCGCCAAGCTGGCGCCACTTTTGTAGCGATTTACTTTATGGTAACTGCTACAAATATCGTTGCATACAAGCCCGCGCTTTGGCGCCAATGCTTCCGCTACTAATTTGTTGCGGTTTCTTGATAAACCGCTACAAATCCATGATTTTGTAGCGGTTATGTAGGACCGCTTCAGATTAACCGTGACAAATGATAGTTTTTTTTGTAGTTATTGTTGTTAGGTTAATTAGCAAAAGAGGAGGATCTTTTCGATAATCTATATGGGTGGGTTTTTGTCCAAGTTTCTCGGTTGCATTCCAATGGTTTTTTTATGGAGTTTTCAGTTCTTCCAGGCAACTTCTTTGCAATCTCTGCCCATTTATTTCCTATCTCTACATGTGCTTCAATTCGATCAGTATCTTTTGCACTGCATGGTTCCATTATTTTGTCCTACTTTTAATCTCGTACAAATAATGTGATTGATTTTATAAATTTTATAATTTTAACATATAAGTATTATATGTAAGAGCCGGCTGAACCCAAGAGGGGGGGGTGAATTGGGTGAAGTATAAAAATTTAGTAACTTTGATAATCTTTTTGCAATGAGTTTGTATGACAGTAAAGAGTTATAAAACAATAGATAGTCATTCAAACATATATGCCGGAAATATAAGAGATAAGGGAAGAGAATATGCAAACCGAGATTTATCCTGGTTCGGTCCAATCCTTGGCCTACGTCCAAATCCTCAAGCTCAACTTGAGATTTTCAATCCACTATCCTCTTGTTTAATCCGGCACAAGAGAAGCCTTTACAAACCACAAGTTCACCCAGGCACTTGTGAAGCCAAATCTCTCACCGAGATACTCCCCCTTACACAATGTAAGGTTACAATGTGTTTCTCTCTCAAGATCACCCAATCTTGAGTAACTCTCAGAAGAATAGAATGATTACAATAAATCTTCTCTCTTAGAAGTGAATAGATAAGCACTGAGGATCAAATACAAATCACTTCACTCTCTAAGTTATCTAAACATGAAAAACAGAGTGCAAATGATATGAGAGCAGAGTATCGCATGTTGGAAGTGTAAGCTTGTTTCTCCACGTTTTTCTGCTTGAATATGTCCTCTTTTATAGGTAGGGAACTTCATATGACCGTTTATAGCCGTTGCCTATCTCAGACAAGGTTTGGGTTGAGCTTTGGTCTTCTTCTCTCTCTAGTTTTTGCTTATTCCAATTGATTAATTGATCTGAGGTGGCTCTCTGGAAATTTGCCCGTTGGAGAAGAGTTTGCTTGTTGTAGTAAGCATTCTTTAACGTTCAGAAGGTGTGCTCAGATGGATTAGCTGAAAGTAGGTTGTTTAGCAGAGGTGCATTAAATGCACTGAGCACCTTTTGCTTTATGGCTTTGACCTTCAATAATCTTCATCTGATCTTATCGAAATTCACTCAACAAACTTGTTAAACATAGCTAGGAATATGATTGAATGAATTATGGAAGCAATAAGATCAAACAACAATGATTTGCAAATTCGCATAATTCAAAAATCAGTTTTTACCGTTGTAAACCGGTATGTTCATGCTTATCGTAGTATAGCATACTTTCACTTACATACTCCAAGAAAGGTGGAAGTATACTAACCTGGACTTCAAAAAATGTAGTGTGAATTTTTGAACCCACGATTACCATACTCGAGTTTTGCTCTTCTATACTCGAGTTTAGCATACTTTCACTTACATACTCAAGTAAAGGTGGAAGTATTGACTTAGCTTGAAAATCTTGGTTGCTTTCTGGAAGTCCAATACTGCGGTATGCAAACCTATACTGCAGTATTGACTTAGCTTGAAAGATTTGGTTGCTCTCTGGAAGTCCAATACTGCGGTATGCAAACCTATACTGCAGTATTGACTTAACTTGAAAGACTTGGTTGCTCTCTGAAAGTCCAATACTTGAGTAAGCAAACCTATACTGCAGTTTGCACTTAAGTTGAAATTATCTATCAACTTTCGAGGGCCATATCTCCCTGGTATGAACTCTGTTTTCGTCCATTCAACTCTTGATGGAAAGCTCTTTGAGTCTATTTTCATATGCCACTGATTTTAGCTCAATCAGATTTGTATTTTGTGAGTTACACTCAAAATACCGAAGGTGGGTCTGGACTGTGACGTTGATTCTTGTGGCAACTTGTAAAAATCATAGCTCCTTGATATTGACACCTTTGGACTTGATTATATATCAAAATGACGCTTTGGACGTCTAGTTTCAAATGCCACTGGTTTCACGTCAATCCGATTCCTGGTTTGAGAGATATCATCGAATCACCAGAGGTCGCCCGTGCTAAACGTGAGACAAAGTGTGGAGCTGAAGTGCTGATAACAGTTGCATACTCGAGTTTTCACTTGCATACTCGAGTTTTGAGTCCCAAACTCGAGTTTTGTGTTCCAAACTCGAGTTTTCACTTGTCCGAGACGCCGAGGTGCTGAAGACACTACAAACTCGAGTTTTGAGTTGTATACTCGAAGTTTTGAGTCCCAAACTCGAGTTTTGTGTTCCAAACTCGAGTTTTCACTTGTCCGAGATGCCGAGGTGCTTTGAAGACACTACAAACTCGAGTTTTGAGTTGTATACTCGAGTTTTGAGTCTCAAACTCGAGTTTTGTGTTCCAAACTCGAGTTTTCTCATCCCGAAGTTGATTTTTGCTGACTTTAACTTCAAATTGACCCATTCCAACTTCCATATGACCTTGGAGACTTCTAGCATCAATCTTAGAACTTGAATAATGATAGCTTCACTTCATTCAACAAGTTCTTCTTTCTTTCTTCTTCTCTTGATCATTCTCCATAACTCTAACTCTTTCTTTCTTCTCTTCTCTTGTTCATTCTTTATAATTCAACTTGGATTAATCTACATTAAGTACAGTAGTTAGTCAATGTAGGAGATAACTATATTACTCAATCTTTTTGCTTTCAATAATGACATCCATATAAGACATCATCAAAACTAATCATAACCAACATTATATATAGTACATATACAAATATTTACATTATAATTTTCTTTATTCAAATTAAATATCAATTTGTATCTCCATTTGTTATAATTAAGTGAAAAAGATAGGGGAGGGTATAATTTAGGGTCATTTAACTTTAAACAAGGTTTTATTTGTCTATTGTATTTGCTATAACTGTAATGTTGGTCACATATTTTGTACTCACACACCCTGGCCATCATTAGGTATTTTCACTTAGCTTGTTAGTTCTTTTCTTGTTTTAATATCTTAGCATATCTCATTTTAATACTATCATATAGCATGAGGTCTTCTTAATATGATCTTTTGGGAAGGACCAACTTGGCATTTTGCCTTATCTTCAGCCATTATCATGCTTGTCAACAATTTTCTGGTTTTTTTTTTTTAAAAAATAATAATGTGGGGGCTTTGTTTCCGATGGTGATCGACAATAACACCCATGGACTTTGGTCTCGCCATATTAAAGGAAGTCAGAAATTTTCTTAAAAGAAAGATCCATTCAAATTGAAGCTTTGGTCTGCCCATTTTTTAAATGCTTAACCAATGTTCATGTTACCCAGAATAGAATAACATTTTATATATAATACTTCATCCGGTTCTAATTATAGGACAACATTTGAAAGTTTATTTTGATCCTAATTATAGAACAAAGTTCTAATTTTTGCCAATTTCTTCCTAAAATACCGCTATTGATACTTTCTCAATAATAATTAAATACAATAATAATTTAATTATGCACCTATATTTCTATAAAGTGAGTAATGCTTGCAACTCATTAATGCCACATACATCTCAATTCTACTTGTTATTTTTTTCTAATAAAATAATTTTGAGTAATTTTTTTTCATATTTAATAATAGCATCACTATTAAATTACGCTTCCAACCTCCAAGAGTAAACAGAAGTTGTTGAAGGAGATCGATGACACCGACCGTGTAAGAACTTGGAGAAGTCGTGTGCAAGGTAGGAGAAGTCTAACAAAGAACAGAATCGTAGTAACTCGGATGCCATTTTAAATTTTAAATAAGAGCATTTTGGCAAAATAAATATAATTAACTAATTTAACTACTATCTTTAATCTCTCCAAAATATAAAAATGTCCTATAATTAGGACTGGGGAGTATTAAATACTAGTATATATTATTTAATATAATATTATGATTTTGAACAAGCCAATAAAAAATTACTAGTATATATTATTTAATATATATGATATATAAAATTACACTACGAGATCCTATATTAAGGAATCGAGTTAGTATATATAATATAAATTATATTTTCTCATAAAATAACATAGATAACGGAATAAAATATAAAAATAGATGAGCAATGTTTGTTTGAATTAATGTTTGCAAACGTTACTTTAATCCCAATCATACTTCCAAACCAAATTAAGATATAATTCAATTTGTGCAATGTGATTTATATTTATATAAATTCCTATAAAAAAATCAGATTCACATTGACTTATTTAAATATTGAAAAATCTATTTTGAAAGTTTTTTTTTTCTAAAGAAAAAAAGAAGCCATGAGTAGAAAGTTAAAAGGAAAAAATTGCTTTTATTTTAATGTAATTTTAATGTGTTATCACTAGTGGAAAAAAGGGCTTTAAGACCGCCTCATTTGGACCGGAGTAATGACGCACGGTCTTAATAGTATGACCGTGCGCTTTGTAAATATAAGGAACTTCTTGGACCGCATCCTAATGAGCATCGGTCTTAATAGTATGACCGGTAGTAGTTTTGTAAATATAAAGAACTTATTGGACCGCATCCTTTATCAATGAGTCTTAAATATATTATTTAGACCGGTTAACAAAACAAACGGTCTTAAAAATGTTATTGAAAAAAACTGAAAGTTCAAATTTCTTTATAGAGAAATCTCGAACAGGGGCTGACTTATATTTTCTCGCGGTCTTAAATATTATACTTTTAAGACTAGACATAAATTGTGACCGGTACTAAATAGTTTATTACTTTTAAGTTCGGAGTTTAATAAACGACGGTCTTAAAACTTAACATTTAAGAACATCTTTTTAGTTCATCCGGTCTTAAAAATAAAGCGCCAAATATATTCTTCTTCGTGCGAAACGTTCCTTACGACTTACGTTGTCCCTCTGAACTCTGAAACCCCTCTTCTTGTTGTGAAACCACTCTTCCTTTTGCATTACCTCTCTTCCTCGCCCACACGAAACGTTACCTTACGACTTACGTTGTCCCTCTGAACTCTGAAACCCCTCTTCTTGTTGTGAAACCACTCTTCCTGTTGCATTACCTCTCTTCCTCGCCCACGTACCATTAGCCTCTCGTTACGCTCTCATTTGCTCGTGCATTCCTCTCTTCCCGTCTCGAAAATGAACGGTGAAAATGATTCCATTCGTGTTCCGGAACGCCAGCCATCGGGTGTGAGTCGAACAAACCCTCTTCACCGACAATGTGCCTCGTAACCGCCCAAAGACACCGTGGTAGAAGAGGCACAAGAATGATGGATGTAACCCTAAGTCGGACTTCTAGGTCAAAGCCGGAGATTCAACTTTGATGAAAAGTTGCGACCTTTCGGTCCTAATAAAAGCAAATATACTAGTTTTGTCGGCCGTCTTGCACGCAAAGAAGGTTAGCATCTTGACCGATGAGTGGAAAAATGTGGACTTCGGCAAAGTAAAGCAACCTATGTGGGACACTATCCGGCTTTACATACACCGTCCCGACTCGAGAAGTTGAAAGACAAGACATTGTCTTATTGTGCCGATCGGTGGAGGAAGTTTAAGACCTCTCTCGCTAACAAGTATATTTTTGCCGAGGTTCAGCCGACCAAAAGCCTTGGGTCAAGTACACATTTATTGATGACAAATTTGGCAACAATTTGTTCAACCGCGGACCACTCCCGAAGCTCGGTGAGTTTATATTTAGTTTTTTTGCCCTTTTGTTTGCTTATTAACCCGTGCCGATATATGAATGTTATTGTGTTCATCTAATCCTATTAGTTAAATTGTTTGGTGTGTCAATAGAAGTATACATTTCCCGCCTTTGTCTATGCAAGTCCGATATGTAAACCCTGAAAAGGTAAAATTCTAAGAAGGTAATTAGGGAAATAATAATGGCATAAGAGTCAAGCCATTATTGTAGTCTTAGTTCTTATAGTAGGTAGTGGTTAGACATTGTTGTTAGTTCTGTTACTATCTAATGAGGACTCGCTGATCCCACCGGATGCCTTAAAAAGGATCAAGTTTGTATTATTCTCGTAAGCATAATTCTCTTTTGTTTCTTAACCTATCTATCTAGCAAGACAAGACATAGCTCCAATTTCTTCTACAATTCTACATCTTCCTTACATAAAATGTTGAAACTTGATGAAGTAAATTTGACTAGTGTTTGAGGTTCATATCAAGCGAAGTTCTCTAATTTCTATTAGTGAGATGGCTAGAATTCATAATTAATAGTTGTTTTCAATTCTGATTCACAGGAAAGAAGGGAACGAGCACAGGAGATAGGGAGAAAGAATGATTTCCCGCATAGAGCTTCTCGCGGTGAATATGAAAAGGCTAAAAAAGAATTGATGGTGGCCAAGCGGAAGAGATTGGATGATGAAGCAGAATCCAATCCTTCTGCGGTACATGATCCGCCATCTCCAACACGTCACGAGGAGTTGTGGTTGCACATTCGGCAAAAGCCAAGCGGCGCCTACACAAGTGAACAAACTCGTGTAGTTGCTGAAAGAATTGTAGGTATCGTTATTGTTATTTTTTAGTTACTAAACATGTTTCATTACTAATCTTCTCGTTATCTGTATCTTACAGGAAGATCTTAAAAAGAAAGAAGCAGAGGGATCTTTTGTGTCGGACGGGAGGAGTGATGTTCGACCGTTGCGGCCAAAAAACTGGATCATGGTGGGTGTAAGGGGGATTGGAGGACGGGTAGGCTGAAGGAATACTTTGGTAAATCCAAACGCCATAGACAAAGTATGGTTGACCGGGAGGAGATGGAACAGACGGTGGCCAAATTAAGTGAGGATGCAGCGGCTAAAGAAGCAAGGTATCAATCTGAGATGAGCCAGATGAGGGAGGAATTGAATCAGATGAAGCTGCTTTTGAGCAATCGTCCAAAGACCAGTGTTCCCTTCACACATTTACCTGCATCCGTGTAGCATAGCACTAGAGGGAGCTGCATTGTTGGACAGTCAAAGCAACCTTGTGACCTATATGTGGAGGATCGTGATCGTCCTGCACGATTAGTTGCAAAAGGGACTGTCCACAACTTATTGGGATTAACTGTACACCACCAAAAAATGGCTAATGATGAAGTCAGAGTGTCAGTTGAAAAGGGGATCATTGATGCACCTCTCCTCTCCCAACCGATCACCGAAGCTTGTGAGTGATGTCAAGGGAACCTTCATCTCTTGGCCGGTGAAACTTGTACATGTCTCTACTCCTCCCGAAGCTTCATCCCCTCCTCCTCAAGTTCCACCCCCTCCTCCTCAAATTTCATCCCCTCCTCCTCAAGTTCCACCCCCTCCTCCTCAAGTTCCACCTCCACCCCCTCCTCCTCAAGTTCCACCCCCTCGTCAAGCTCCATCCCCTCCTCAAGCTCTATCCCCTCCTCCGATATGGTGAAGATTGGATATTTTAAAGATAAATCATGGCCTGTCAATGAAGTATTAGGCGTCCCTCATCCTCTTCCCGTTCAAGTTGACACCGTTGATGTTGAGTCCCTGCTGCTTCCTCGACAGGAGCTTACTGATGCAATTGTTCAAATTTTTATGAAGTAAGTATCTACTGTCTATGAGTACATAATTTAAATGCATAATTTAGACACACATACATATATACTAATTCCCTGATCAATGTCATTATTGTAGGTTATTGCATCAAGAATTGGTTCAAAAGGGCAGGAGCAACGATTTTGGATTCTTGTGCCCTGTCTATTCAAGTCAAACATCCATGCAGGAGAGACAGTGTACATATCAAAGAGGGTGTGTGAAGTGAGAAGAATGATGTACTTGTTGCCATTCTTCCACAGTACATATCACAAATCTTGTCTCGCAATTCACTTAATTCTCGCTACATATATCACTGAGTATACTTTACTGCGGTGAATTTTCAGCCGCCACTGGCAATTGGTCCTCATGTGCATAGAGGAGCATAAAGTTATCTTCTTATGCTCCACTCACAGAGAGCCATTGCCTTCATTGATGCAGACCATCAACGAGTAAGCATGTCATTTTGATTCTTTTGTCCGAAATCTCCGCCGTGAATTTTCGTGAACATTATTGATAAATTTGTGATTTTGATGATAGTGCCATGAAGACCTTCCAAATCGAGGTAAAGAAAAGGTGTGGGTATCGGGCCAAAGACCCCAACTGGGACACACCAGAGGTTGGTACAATATTTGTACACTGGTACACTGCCTTGTGAACTTGGTCATTAAGCTATATATGATCTTATATTTCTTGTTCTTTTTAGACCCGTCGGCAACCACCGGGGTCCAACTTATGTGGCCAGTACGTGATGAAACACATATATGATATTGTCACGCGAGGAAGGACTAAATTAACTACAAAGGTAAATGTATTTGATGTTACATATTATGCACGCAAGTTAATTCAGTGTCTGGCTTAATGTTACATATGAAATATGCATGCAAGTTAATTCAGTTTATGTCTTTGATGTTACGATGTTTGACTGCCTTGATCCCTTTTCGGATGATGAACTGAAGCACATACGCAATTTGTTTTGTGAATATCTGTATGACCTGATAAAGTCAGGACAATAATTAATGTCCTAAATTCATTTGTAAATATATCCTGTACAACAATAATATTCTGTAAATTTTTTTTCCGAACAATATTCATTTGTAAATATACATGGCAATGTAAAATTCAATAAATAAATTTGTTTAATTTTTCGAACAATTTTCTTGTGTCCATTTTTGGTTTCTGAATGTATTGGATGGTGGATAAAGCTATTTAGTGCTTGAAATTTGAGAAAGATCTCGACTTTTAGGACCGTATATTAATTAAAAGTCTGGTCTTAAAAGTCCGCATAATAAACATCCGGTCCTAAAAGTGTTCGTTTTAAAAAATATAACATTTTTAGGACCGTATATTAATTAAAAGTCCAATATTAAAAGTCCACATTGTAACCTAAAAGTCTTGTGAGACCGTATATTATTTTACTGTCCGCTCCTAAAAGTCCTCTTATAAGACCATGTAATTGTTAAATGTCCGATCTTAATAGTCTTCCTTTAAATAGAAATGTTCACTTGTTTTTCAGACAAATCATTATGGTTCGAGACAACCGAGGTTCTGGCGTTCTGCTCAAGCTAGGTCCTTCATTATAGTCGATGTTACCTCTCCCGATCTTGAGCAAAGATTATCGGTTTCCCTTTTCTTTGTCTCTTTTCTTTTTGTCCGAAAAAGAAGGAAGATATTGAAAAGGTACTTTGTTTCAAATTAGGGGAGGTAAAACCGACAACAATGACGGTCCAACCTTGAGAAGAATTTTCACTGTGTTTGTTTTTATTCAAATAAGGTAAAAGATGTTTTTCATTTTTTGTATGTTCTTAACTGTATTCTGTGAATTTCTATTGTTGATTTACACGAGGACAATGTTTTGTTTGTTTCCTTTTTGTCGGAAAAAGAAAGACGATAATGAAAAGGACAAGGCGATCGAATATGGAAACCAAAGCTGGCAAAAAATGCAGTGTTTTTAGGACCCTTGATTTACTAAGTGTGCGGTCCTAAAAGTCTTCGCTCTTTCATCTTAGTTTTTTGAGTCTGCCATTATCCATCTTTCATAGTTGCCTTGTTTATTGCTTTCCAGGTTCAGATAATGGATAAACTAACTAATTAAAGTACTAAACTCGCACGAGAACAAAAAGAGTCCATAATATTTTATATAATAATTTTTATCGCTGCCCCATTACAAAAAAAAAACAACTATAAAAAAACAACTAATCCTCTTCATAGTCGGAGAGGGAGGGGGAGCCGGAGTCGTCTTCAGCGGGATCGTACTCCACGTCATTGGCGTGAAGTACCATGTTCAGCTTGTTGTTCACGGTATGAACAAGCTGAACCAATTCCGAGCGTCGATCGATTTGATCGACGCAGCCACCAATGACTGCACCAACTGCTTCACCGTCGGATTTGGAGGAGGCAATGGCGGAGGGGGCTGAGGTTGAAGAGGAGGAGGAGGAAATGGAGGACCTGGGGGAGCAGCCATTATAGTGGAGGCTAGGCAGTGGAGGAGGCCATGTAGAAGTGATGGAGAAGAATGTGAAGAAAGTACAGTAACAACGGGTTTAAATAGAAAACCCATCCTGAACAATGTGAAACGCCCGAAACTTTAATGAGGAGACGCATAGTTCATCGTAATACGAGGAGATGCCTAGTTGGGAAGTTTATCTCGGAAGCCAAAGAGACTCGAATCATTCATTTGAACGAGTGTAAGGATACGACTCGCCATCCGAATTTGAAAAGAATGAATTTTAGTACCGGGTAAATGATGAAAGGTCGGTCTTAAAAGTAATAGAATTGATTTTAAAAATAAATAGACTTTTAGGACCCGACATATTATAAAAGGTCGGTCTTAAAATAAAAAATTAAATAATAGAATTTTATACCGCGTACCTATAAATCCCGCTCTTAAAAGTAGATCATTTATCACTTGCGTCTCGGCTCTCTCGCCTTTATTAACTCCTCATACTTCTCTCGTCCTTAACTCCTTATTAATTCCTCACTACCTCGTAACTCCAAACTACGTACGTGGCTATCTCGAGAACAGCTCTCTCGCCCGTATTAATTAACTCCTCATACCTCTCTACCCCAACCGCTCAAACCATGGTTAGATACAAGAGAACTGCTTGTAGGGGTGCTCTTATTTGCGATGCTCGTGCCTTCCGTCGATCGTTATACGGTGCGCCTCCTCCATCGAGAGTCAATCCTATTGTGACAAAGAGTCTCGGGTCGTTGGACCCATTGTTATTTCTTCGATGATGAAGAGGTTCCCGCTCCCCTCTCCAACCTCTTGGCCCCACCGCGACTACTACCGACCCCTCTCCTCTTTCCTTTAATGAAGCATTGTGGCTTATTCGAGTAGGACAGAAACTTGCTGATCTCCGGCAGGAAATTAATGCTGTTCATGCTGATATCACCAAGGCTTTGGAGGATAATAAGCTTTAGGATGTTTAGTCAGATTCTTGTTTTTGATAATTTTCAGCTTGTTTTTCTCTCTTAATTTTCTTGTGTACGTGCATATTCTCCAGTTATGTATGAAAGCAGTAAAACTAAGCTTGTGTCTTTCTAATATTCATATTCTCCAGTTTTCCTTTAATTTATTTTATTAACTCGGTTTCATTGCGCTCGCCAAAGGCAAACCTCTTCCTTTTTTTGTTAATTAATAAACGAAATACTTTTAGGACCGTAGTTCTTATAACCGTTGGTCTTAAAATTAAATGAATACTGAAAGTTAGGACCGGAGTATTCTTAACCGCTGGTCTTAAAAAATAGTTAATAAATATTTGACTTTTAGGACCGGACGCTTTATAAATCTCCGACCTTAAAATTAAATGAATACTAAAATTTAAGACCGCAGTATTGTTAACCTCCGGTCTTAAAAATTTATTAATAGAATTATATCTTTAGGACCGTATACTGCATAATTAACCGGTCTTAATAAAATCTAAAATATTAAGACATGTCTCTGTGGCGGGGACATTTAAATTTCCCTCTTAGAACTTCTCTTGTCGCGCCGAAAGTGATTACACAGGTTCTGTCTCCAGTGTGTGTTGCATCGTCGCTGCTTTGTGTTCCTCTCTCGAGATTAACTCTCTGGTTCCTTATCTAAACGTCTATAGACCAAGCTGTACGAGGTGTTTCAGTTATATAACTTTATGATTTTCCTTCTAATGGTTCTGGGGTTTTCATGGGTTGAAGGAAATCGATGAAATGTCATTGTGGGTTTCTCTATTGTTAATGAATATTGTATTTCGAAGATTATATTTGCACTTTAGACCTACCCGGTGACGAAGAAATGTTTTTAGGTTAGTCTTGTCATCCGCAACATCAACGTTCGTGGCGGGAGAAGAAAGACTCAAGAAACGCATTTGAATTTACATGGTACAGTGAGTCCACAAGACCTTCATGCGATGCATTTAATTTCCTCGTCATGTATTTATTTTGCTTCTTGGATTCACTATGATACATTTATGACCAAAAGTGATTCTTCGTTATGCATTTAATGGGCAAGTTTCTGAGTAAAACCCAAAAAAAAAAAAAAGACATGCATAACCGACATTGAGCATAAATATGCATTTTTAGTTGGCTCATTTTATATGCAAGTCTCTGCCTTTTTTCTGATTATGTATATGTTAAATCTTTCCGTCTATAGGAATTCTACTATGGACCACAGTTGGATAAATGCTTTACGGACGAGTGTTGAATATCAGAATGGGATGAGGGACTTTATTGAATTTGCTAAACAAAATGCCCATGATGATAGTGGGAAGTTCTATTGCCCTTGTGTAAAATGTCCGAATGAGAGGCGACTAAGTGTTGAAGTTATACACACACATTTAATTTGTGAAGGATTTTGTAAGACTTATACGGTATGGGTATGGCATGGTGAAAAAATACCAAGTGGGTCTCAACATGGGGAAGTGGCCTTTGATGATAATGACACGGATATGGATGATCGCATAGAGGACATTATCCGTGAGGTAGGAGAAGAGGTTTTTCATCAATCACATGCATATGGTAATATGTGCAAGATGCGAGACCCCTCTATACCGTGGGTGTAAAAAATACCAATTGTTGAACGCTGTATTGAAATTGGTAAGCTTGAAGGCACGTCATGGATGGAGCGACAAGAGTTTTTTTGAAATGCTTGAGCTTTTAAGGACATGCTTTCGGATGATAATGTGTTGCCGCATCGATACTATGATGCTAAGAAAATACTTTGTCCACTGGGGATGGAGTACAAAAAGATCCATGCATGCCCGAATGATTGCGTATTGTATAGAAAAGAGTTTGAAGAGAAGCGTAATTGTCCGATATGTGAAACCCCAAGGTACAAGTCAAATAAGGGGCCTGCAAAAGTGTTGTGGTATCTTCCAATCATACCAAGGTTCAAGCGGTTGTTTGCGAATGAAAATGATGCAAAAAATTTGAGGTGGGATGCAGATGATAGGATTTCTGATGGAAAGCTTTGACATCCGGCCGATTCTTCTTAACGGAAGAAAATCGATCAATTATTTCTGAACTTCGGTGAAGAACCTAGGAACCTTAGGCTTGCCCTTAGCACGGATGGCATGAATCCATATGGAAGCCTTAGCAAAGATACATAGTTCATGGCCTGTACTACGATTATTTACAACTTATCTCCAATGTTATGCATGAAACGAAAGTACATCATGTCTGTCTATGTTGATTTCGGGATCGAAACAACCCTAAATGACATTGATGTTTACCTTCACCCTTGATCGAAGACTTGAAGGAGTTGTGGGCGTAAGGTGTCGATGTTTTTGACTCTTTCAAGAAGGAGGTGTTTAAAATGCGAGCCATGATATTTTGTACTATAAACGACTTCCCAAAGATATGGGAACTTGTCAGGGTATAGTGTAAAAGGCCATAAAGCATGTCCGGTTTGTGAAGAAGGCACAAGCTACCATCAACTGCAACATGGAAGAAAGACGGTTTATCTTGGACATAGAAGATTTCTTAGATGGGGCCACCCATATCATCGATTAAAGAAAGCCTTTTTTGGTGGCCAAGAGTATGAAGATGCTCTGGTGGCATTGAGTGGAGAGCAAGTTTATGAAAAGGTGGAAAATATCAATGTCGTCTTCGGTAAGACTGCAAAGAGTAGAAAAGAAACAAATATATGGAAAAAGAGATCTGTATTCTTTGATCTTCCATATTGGCGCAATCTTGATGTGAGACACACGATTGATGTCATGTTTGTGGAGAAAAACGTATGTGATAGTATTGTTGGCACGCTTCTCAACATACAAGGTAGTTCCAAGGATGATGTGAAGGCAAGATTGGATCGATAGCAATGGGAATACGCGAAGAGTTACATCCAAGGCCGGATGGGAAGAGAACTTATTGTCCCCGGCTTCTCATACTTTGTCTAAGGATGAGAAACGAAGTTTTTGTGAGTGTTTACATGGCACAAAAGTTCCCACAGGGTATTCTTCAAATTTAAAGAGGCTTGTATCGATGAAGGACTTGAAATTAGTAGGCCAAAAGTCTCATGATTGTCATGTCTTGATGCAACAAATACCCCCAATAGTTATTCGAGGTATCGCCGAATATGATCTTCGGTCGTTTTGACTAGACTTTGTGTCTTCTTCAATGCGCTTTGTAGTAAATTTTTCGAGATTGAAAAGTTGGATGAATTGGAGAATGAAGGATATCTTATCTTGTGCCACCTTGAGAAGCTTTTTGTTCCTACATTTTTTGACATCATGGTTCATCTAATTGTTCATCTAGTGAGGGAGATAAAGATGTGCGACCCTATCCATTTACGGTGGATGTACCCAATTGAAAGATCTATGAAATTCCTAAAAGGGTACGTGAAGAACGCATACCGGCCAGAAGCATCGATTGTCTAGAAATATGTTTCTGAAGAAGCCATGGAATTTTGTCAAAATTATTTGGCCAAAGTAAGACATATTAGGCTTCCAAAACGTCGCATCTTTGAAGGGGGTAGACGAGGGGCTTCCGTAAAGAGTGTGGATCCCGATGAATTGTCACAAGTCCACTTATACATCTTGAATAATGTTGATGAAATTCAAGCGCATGGCTAAACATAAAGAAGTCAGTAAGGAAAGAAAATCATTGAATGATCGAACAAAGGTTGATTAGAGAGCATAAATGTAACTTTTGCAAACCGGTTCAAACAAAAGGTCGAGGGAGAGGAATGTGTTTCTGATACAATCAAATGGTTAGCACGTGGTCCTGAGGTCGATGTCATAAGTTGGAATTCGTATGTGATCAATGATTATACATTTTACACGAAGTCCCTAGATGATAAGAGCACGATCGGAACGGTGGTGTTATGTTAGAGGTCAATCTATGCACTTCTCCAGTTCAAAAGACAAGAGCCCTTTATTGGCGCTCATGCCATATTATGGGGTTATTGAAGAGATTTGGGAGGTGGACTATGTGAAAATTAGATTTTCCATTTTCAAATGCAAGTGGGTCAATGTCAATAATGGTGTTCGAATCGATCGGCTAGGATTTATATTAGTCGATGTCCATGGTAGAAGTCTTGGAGATGAACCTTTTATTATGGCGGTGTGCAAAACAAGTGTTCTATATCACCGATCAAGAAAATAAAATGTGGTCTCGTAGCTCTCCAAGGAAAGAGGGTCATTGATATTGATGAGGAAATGAATTCGAATTATGGTATTCCCGAGAGTACTCCTTTTTCAAGGGGTCTACCGAACATAAACGAAGAAGATGAAGCGATAATGAACCCGGCATAAGAAGTGATCATCAAGAAGGGATATGGGAAGATATCACTTTATAAAAGAGTCAATTCATAAGGTAATATTCATATGCAGATTTATTTGAAAACTTTAAGGCTTTAACTATATTATATTCCTTCTATGTTCATAAAAAATGTCACTGACTATGAAGTTTGTTCTTGTTTTATTTTTGTAGCAGGATCCGATCCAAAGGGGCATGTTATAAAAGAGGATGTTACTTTGTTGAGTGGGAATCAGATGGAGGCATGGTGAATATTATTTTGGGCATGTGTGTTGTATTTGTAAGTAAGTTATCTTATTGTATGAAATAATTTGGGTGTTGTAGTCATAGTATAATCATTAATTAAGAAGCCAAATAACTCATGGTAAATAATATTTGTATTCTTTTTCCAATTCAATTTATTCAAATAATTGTTCATAGCTTATAGCTTAAAGTATCGACTTTTATGTGCTAGATTGGGTGGTGGATTTGTGTGTAATACAATCAGGAAGAACAGAATAGGGAAAAATTCAGGAAAATTTACACCGCAAATAAATGTGCCGGTCTTAAATGGTGAGTTTTTAAGACCGGATGTATTTATATGTCCGGTCTTAAATGTCGAAACATTTCATAATAAGCGCCGGTTTAAAAGTCTGTCTTTTTAAGACCGGTAAATTTATACATGCGGTCTAAAATAATATTTTTAAGACCGCATTTATTTATCATCCAATCTTGAAAGTCAATCTTTTAAGACCGCGTATAATTAGTCAGGTCTTAGAAGCCGCTAAGTTTAAGACCGTATTTATTTTTGTCCGGTCTTAAAATTCTATCTTTTAAGAGCGGCCTAATAATTAGCCGGTCTTAAAAGTTGAGTTTTAGGACCGAACAAAAAGTATTTCAAATTTATTTTAGTACGACTTTTAAGACCCAATGTTTTAAATGTCCGGTCTAAAATATTTTCTTTAAGACCGGTTGTAGTCCTGCCTTAAATGTAGACTTTTAATACCGGCTGGAACAAGACCGGTTGCGGGTCCGGTCCTATGATGCCTTTTTTGTCCGGTCTTAAAAGCCTTTTTTGCACTAGTGTATAGACAAAAAAGTCAATTGCCACAAAAATAAAAAGAAACATTATTGGGGCCGAAATTGACATTTTGAGTTTTGTGTGTGTGTGTGTGTGAAAAAAGTCAGTTTTATATAGTGAAATAAAATGCCAGACACAGCCTTAAATTGGGGTGTTAAAAAGAGGGGACGTAATCTTTATTTTATCACAAAAAGAGGGGTGTCAAAGTAAAATGATAGAAGTAGTAAAAGTGAAGTGACGATTGACCTTGCAAAGGAGGGGAAGAAGGTACATCACATGCAAAAGCGCTGTAGCAAATTATAAAAACAATACAGATAAAAAAAGAGGCAAAAAAGGAGGAGGTAATTAATTGAAATCTAGGCAGACGGGGTTGATAAAGATAATGATATTACCTTCGTCTTAGCTATAAAACATAATTTATATTATAAATTGTACGATAAACTATGTCCTATATTTAGAACTGGAGGAGTAATAATAAAAGGAAGGATTATCGAGATAATTAAGAATGATTATCCAAGATTTAAGGTAATGACAACGATGAAGGGTGATTAAGAGAAAAGAAGACACATAGCCACCTTGTCATGCGTGGCATGAAAATTTGAGAAGCAACCTGCGTTGTTTTTTTTTTTTTTTTTTTTTTTTTGGAAAGTACAGGCAAGCGAAAGCTTGAAATGAGAAATAGAAATTAGACTATGAGAGCCTAGCTCTATAGCCTAGTCTCTTTAGGTGGGGTCAGAATGTCAAATACTGAATCTCACTCGATATCTGACATGACATTCTGGCTGGTGCTTCAGTGTGATCCTATATCATCATTACTTTGTATCTTCTTCCAACTCGGCACCATCCCTTCCACCTCATATTCAATAACTTCACCCTCAAATACCACCCATGGCCAAAAATACGAGTACGGCTGAGGAAATATGATCACTATTGCAAACTTTGTTGCAATGGCTGTGTGGTGGCCGCAACATAAGAAATTCAATAGGCTAAACTAAACTATTTGAAACGCGCCAACTTAAATTACCAAAATGCCTCCAATCTTTCCTTTCTCTGAGAGGCTGACTGACCACTTTCTCCCTCAAACAATTAAGTTCCTTCTCCAGTCTTCCCCTCTCTTTAATTCTGTACACAACCTCCAAACCGTGATTTCCTTAAATACCCCTCCATGTCTCTCAAATTTATTGCTTTGCCACTCCTCCTCTATCTCCATCTATTACTGGAGTTCATTCCCTAAGCTCCTACTGCCTAATGCCAACAGGCACCATCACCAAGGCAAGGCATCTCTGTTTCTAACTTAGGGTTTCTCAAGCGCTGCCCCACGCGCTTCCTACGGTACCTCATCTCCATTTTTTCTTCGTCAGTTTTGAAGAATATTTGTACTACTTGTTTTGATATTTTTTTCTATTTTTGCAGGTGGAATTTTTCAACTTTTGTCGTTTTGCATTGTTTGTTGTCATCTCCCTTGTTTTAATACTCCTCATGTTTTAATATCATATAGAATTACTTTTTTTAAAGAAATCATGAATGCTAAATAAGACATGTTATGATGCCGAATCGATCAGAATCATTAGCATGTCATGATACCGAATTGATCTTGTGACTTGGTGGAATGTGAAGACAAATATTGATTGCTTCACAAAGAGCCAAGGCACGAGTTCGAAAAGCATTCTCTCCTTCCCTCTACGTAGTTTTTTTTTTTTTTTTTTTTTTTTTTTTTTTTTGATAAAATCCCTCTACGTAGTTCCTTGGGTGGAATCAGTTTCCTTCTCATGCAAATGATGAGTAAGGGGACTTATTTCTATCTTGAAGGTCCGGATTTTATTATATTTTTATTTTATAAAAAAATATTTTAATGGGTAGATAATATATTTTTTAAAAATGATTTTTTTATTTAAAAATTGATCGTTTTTCCTACTCATCCTTTTGGATCAAGAGTAGGGAGAGCTCTTTCAAATTTGGACCATCCAAATTTAATTTTTTTTTAATTGTCGATTTTTAAATAAAAATCATTTTTAAAAATACGTTAGTTGAGAAAGTATCTTCATTTTAGATTATTTACCCATCAAAATAATTTTTTAAAAAATAAAAAATTCAGACGTCCGAATGGAAAGAAGTCCCCTACTCATTCTTTGATGAGTAGGAGAATTACTTGTTCTTTTTCAACAAATTAGTAGGGAAACCGGTTACTCGGTGGTGGAATAGGAACAAGTATAGCCTGCTATGGATGTTAAAAGAAATATTAATGGCATTGTATGGCGCTTGCTCTTATTTTGTCATTCCGCATTGTTTGTCCTCATCTCCCTTATTTTAATATGCTTGTCTCCTGTTACGGACCGCTAATAAGGCCCAACGCCGCAAAGGCCCAATGGTAGGTATATCTAGCATAACCGTGTGCCTAGTATTCAGGAAGACTGGGTAAACCGGATTTACCGCCTAGTGGGCGCACTCACGTGGCCGTTGCTATATGTGCGCCCCCTACCAAGTCGGCACGACGATCGTGATCCACATCACAAAGGGCCTCTATAAATACGAGAGATAAGTTAATCGGGTTCTACGTTCTAACTCGGACCTATTACCTTCGGTTACACACGTGCACACACCTCACCCCCAATATTGTGTACGGTGATCCCAACCTCCTCTGGATATCTCCACATTAGATATCTGGAGAGAGACCTTTGATCCCAACATCAAAGTACCAGTCTGAGACTGGACACAGACGTTCTATACCAGAACATTGGCGCCGACCGTGGGGATCTATAAATTACGATTCCCGTGACTACCGATGGCTCACACCAGAAGCAACAACGGGAACATTCAGCCTAATCAACCACGAGTGAGGCAAGCAACCCAAATGACCGAAGTATCTCCCACCCGGGGGAGCTCCTGAGGGTCACATGTCAGATACGGCCTCCTCTCCCCCCGAGGCCAACAAAGCGCAGGACGAGACGGCCACGGACGCCTCGGCTCCAAACCCGGATGTCCGAATTCTACAAAAAGCTCAGGAATCCATCCTTAGAAAATTTGAGACTAAGGAGAGGCGGGACGAGCTCCAACGCGAAGAGGATTTTAGAGTAATCCAACAGATGATGGACAATCGCTCGAAAGATTCCGGGACGGGATGCACCAAGGAGGCCGAGGACGATCCCGCCGAAAAAAGAGACCGCAGACGGGATGGTAGCGGCTCATCCAAGAGGCTCGGACTCGGTGTCGGCAACAAGAAGCCGGGCCGAAAGCGAAGACGAGGGTGCGCCCGGAACAAAAAAAAAGGAAGACGAAAGCCGAGGCAGGGAGAGAAGATCCCGGTCTCGGACGTCGGAAGAAGGAGACAAAGAACTAGCCAGGATACCACGGTCTCGACGATCTCCCCGGGTATATAGGATGAAGTACCTAACAGAAGCCGATGCGAGCCCATTCTCTCGAGAGGCCGCTACGGCACCCTATCCAAAGCACTTCGATCTTACCCATCTGCCGAAATATGACGGAACACAGGATCCGCGAAGTCACCTCGAAACATTCGAGTTACTCATGTGGGTCCGTTTGATCAAAGGGGAGGTCATCCTACGCTTGTTCGCGGCGACTTTAACCGGTCCGGCACAGAAGTGGCTCCATTCTTTGCCAAATAATTCCGTACGCGACTTCGAAGACCTGGCGCGGAAATTCGAGCTGAATTTCGCAACCAGTAAAAAGCAGCCGAAGTCACAGTACACACTAAGCCGAATAAAGCAAAAGAAGGGAGAGACATTGCAAAAATACCTTAACCGTTTCAAGGAGGTGGCTTTGCAAGTGCGCTCGCTTCCAGACGAAGTACACGTCCATTGCCTCGTGGATGGCCTGGATCCAACATCGCGACTCGCCAAGAACATATGCAAGAACCGGGTCTACACTCTCACCGAGTTTTACACCCGGGCACAGCAATATCTGGACGTCGAGCAAATGGAGCCGGCCAACACCGTGGAGCCGAAAAGGATAAGAAAGACATCTCCCGACCCCGGAAGTAAACGAAGAGAGGAGTCCGAAAACAACAACCGAGACAGTCGGACTAGGGGGAAAGGCCGGAAGGAAAATCGAAATACGACAACTACACCCCGCTGAACGTCCCTCGGGCGCAGCTCTGGAAGGAGGTGGCACAGAACGAGATGAGAAGAGTCGGGAAGCCGAAGCCGCTCCGAAACCGACCTACTACGGACCAGTCAAAGTATTGTTCGTTTCACGACGGGACGGGACATACGACGGAGCAATGCTATGAGCTCCGAGATGCAATTGAGAAGTTTATCAGGGAAGGCAAATTGCGCCAATACGTGATTAAAACTCAGGGCAAGAGGAGCGGCACACGCAATCAGGGGGGCCGAAGTAGGAGCCCGGCAGCGGAACCGAAGAAGGAGGAAAAAAGAAGAAGGTCGAACTCCCGTGACGCCTACCCGAAGCCGATTTCCGTTGTAATGGGATCGGCGGAGGATTTGGAGGTGGCGGGGACACAATGAGCGGCGCGAAATACTTGAGAGAAGTCCAGACAGTCAGAGACCTCCCAAAGGTCAATGACGAGCAAAGGAGGCCGGCACCGCCGCCTTTAACCTTTACCATTGACGAATTGAAGGATGTTGTACCAGGGCATCAAGACGGACTAGTAATCACCGGAACCCCGGCTAACCGCCGGTCAAAAGGATATTCGTGGATGCGGGTAGCTCACCGATATTATCACCGGGATGCATATAAAAGGATGCGGATGGACGCCGAAGACTTAAAGCCGTGCAAGACGACCCTTATAGGGTTCAACGGAGAGCGCTCGCTTCCCAAGGGTTACATAGACCTCAGGCTGACGCTTGGAACGAGGGAGGCATTCAAGTCGGAGCGTGTCAGGTTTATAGTGGCCGACTTCCCGTCATCCTACAATATCATATTAGGCGGGCCGACCATTCACGACGGGATATGATGATATCCACTAAGCATCAAAAACTTAAGATGCTTAACAAGAAAGAACAGTGGTCGTGGTCACGGGAGATCGAAGGAATCCCGGCAATGCTACTTGAAACACTCCGAATCGGGGAAGGAGGGCCCTCGTCTCCACCTCGGCTCGGGAAAGGGAAAACTCACCCGAACCCGAAAGACGGCAACGGGCCCGACGCTCGGTGAACATGGTCGAGCTTGACCTCGGGGACAAGCCCGAGATACCACGGCCCGAACCGGAAGGAGAGTTGGAGGAGCCGGTGCTTGGGGCGGATCCGTCAAAAACTACCAAGATTGGAGGGGCGCGGACGACGACCTAAGAGCCCGGCGATTCAATTCCTAAGAGACAACCAGGACGTGTTCGCTTGGACCTCGTCCGAGGTACCCGGATCGACCCAAGGTTCTTTGCCACGTACTAGCCGTGCGGGGGTCTACCCCGGTATCCCAAAAGAAAAGAAACATCGGGCGGAAAGACAAAAGGCCCCGGACAGCACGTGACCGAACTACGGAGGCCGGATTCATCGAGAGATACAAGACACCACTTGGCTTTCCAATGTAGTGATGGTGTTAAAGCCAAATGGCAAGTGGAGGGTGTGTACGGACTACACCAACTTGAATAAGGCTTGCCCGAAGGACTCCTACCCCATGCCAAACATTGATAAATTGGTTGACAAAATCGGCGGGTTTTCGCTACTATCATTCATGGACGCCTACTCGGGTATAATCGATAGCCATGCATCCCGACGATCGGGAGAGGACGGCCTTCATGACCGATAGGGCCAATTACTTGCTATAAGGTCATGCCCTTCGGATTGAAGAACGCTGGAGCTACTTACCGAGAGAATGATGAACGAGTCTTCGAAGATCGACGGGCAAAACATAGAGGTATACATTGACGACATGATCGTAAAGTCGAAGCGCCCGATGATCACATCCGAGACCTGGAACAAACATTCGAGAAGTTAAGAAGGCATCGGATCGGTTGAACCCGGCCAAGTGTGCGTTCGGGGTCCCTAGGGAAAATTTTTAGGATTTATGCTAACCAACCGTGGAATAGAGGCGAATCCCGACAAATGCAAGGCATGTTGGACATGCAAGCCCCGAAGACGAAGAAGGAAGTTCAGCGGTTGACGGCCGACTTGCCGCCCCCGACCCGATTCTTACCGAGGTCGGCCGAGAAAGCCCTTCCTTTCTTCGGGCTCTTAAAAAAGAAAACCCGGGGGGTTGGAGCACGGAGTGCGAAATAGCGTTCGAGAAGATCAAGCAATGCTTGGCAACGCCTCCGGTCCTGACAAAACCCGAGCCGGGGAGACCTTATTCCTCTACTCCGTCGGTTGGAGAAGAGGCGAAGCGCCGCTTTAGTAAAGAAGCCGAGTCCGGGCGGGCACCGATCTACTTTGTGAGTAAAGCCTGCAGAGCTCGGAACTCCGATATCGAAAGTTGGAGAAAATGGCTTTCGCCTTATTGACAACGGCAAGAAGATTGAGGCCGTATTTTCAAGGACATCGATAGTGGTCCGAACTAGTCAACCGATCCGCCAAGTATTACACAAACCGGACCTCGCCGGAAGAATGATCGGATGGGCGATCGAGTTGTCCGAGTTTGATATCTCGTACGAAGCTCGACGCGCGATTAAGTCGCAAGCACCGGCGGACTTCATCATGGAACTCACCCCTACGAGACGACCGAGGGAGATCACGGAGGGATATGGAAGGTGTACGTTGACGGATCCTCCAACGCGAAGGGGAGCGGAGCGGGAATCATAGTCGAGAGCCCGGAGGGTGTTGCGGTGGAGCAGTCCCTCCAATTAAAATTCCCGACCTCAAACAACCAAGCCGAGTATGAGGCTCTCCTTGCCGGACCGTCTCCGAGGCCAAAGAAAATGGAGCGCGAGAGGGTCAAGGTTTTCACCGACTCACGGCTCGTAGCCGCGCAAATCGAAGGAACCTACCGGACGAAAGGTCCACTCTTGGCCAAGTACCTCAATAAAGCTAAAGAGATGATCTCGAGTTTCAAGAAGTAATCGTCACCCATATCCCACGGAAGAAAACTCCGGGCGGATATCCCGTCAAAACCGGCAAGCACGAAAGAAGCCGGTAATCATAGAACGGTGATACAAAAACTTGACCGAGCCGAGTTGTATTATGACCATCTCGCGAGCCACGATTGGAGGAAACCCATAGAAGATTACCTAGAGAGAGGTATTATTCCGACCGACTCAACCGACGCCAAGAAGCTAATGCGGGAGGCCGCCATCTATACAATGGTCGACGACCAGCTGTATCGAAAAGGTTTACATTCTCCGATGATGAGATGCCTGGGCGAAGCGGAAGCAAAATATGTACTTGCGGAAATACATGAAGGCATCAATGGCCACCACATGGGGGGCAAGGCACTCGCAAGGAAAGCACTGCGCGCAGGGTATTATTGGCCGACCATGACGGAGGACGCCAAGGAGGCCGTGAGAAGATGCGATAGTTGTCGAAGCACGCCAAACTCATTTGGCCACCTCCACGGAACGAAAACTATCTCGGCCTCTTGGCCTTTCTTTAAATGGGGCATGGACATCCTCGGACCGTTCAAAGCTGCCCCGGACGGTTCGAGATGGCTCATCGTGGCGGTTGATTATTTCACCAAGTGGATCGAAGCCGAACCATTGACGACGATTACTTCGGCACGCATACAAAGATTCTTCAGACACAACATCGTATCCCGCTTTGGGGTGCCAGCCGAGGTGATCACGGACAACGGTACGCAGTTTACAGACCAAAGGTTCAAGACGTTGATGTCAGACCTCGACGTCGGATTGCATTATGCCTCGGTTGAGCATCCGCAATCGAACGGACAGGCCGAGTCGGCCAACAAAATAATCCTTGACGGGTTGAAAAAGCGAATGCAAGACGCGGAATCCAACTGGGTCGAGCAGCTGTACAACGTCTTATGGGGATATAGGACAACTGCCCAGTCCTCTACCCAAGAGACCCCTTTTCGGATGACGTACGGATGCGAAGCCATGATCCCGGTTGAAATAGGACAACCATCATGGAGAAGGATTAGAGCCCGCCGGGGAGAGGCGTCAAATGACGACGCGCGATGACGGACTTGGAGCCGATCGACGAGGTCGAGTAGTGGCGCACCGCGCGAGAGCTCGCCGCTAAGCAACTTCTAGCCGCCAAGTATAATCGGAAGGTTCGACCCCGGTCCTTCAACCGAGGTAACCTTGTTCTCCGACGGCCGACATAGGCAACAAGAACGCCAGAGATGGCAAGTTGGCGGCAAATTGGGAAGGTCCCTACCGGGTTAAAGAGAAATTGGACAATGGAGCCTATATACTTGAAACCTTGGCTAGGAAACCCATCAAAAGAACTTGGAACGCAGACAAGTTGAAGATCTACCACAGTTAGACATCGGCCTCGGATGATGGAGACGCCGAACACGTCCGGCTTGGAGATCGGTTATCATTTGCTTTCGCATTTTATCTTTTCGTTTTAAGTTTTCACTTGAATTATGTGTTAGCTCTTTGGAGCATTTTCATGTTAGCTCTTTGGAGCGTTCTCATTTTAATGAAGGATTCCTCGGTGGATTTTCGCCAACGTGCACGGTTGATCGCTTAAGCATTACACCGAGGTACATATAAACCCGGTCCACAAATACGACACATCTAGATGATTTAACACCGGCGTACTAGCCCAGTCGAGAGCTCGGCGAAATGGCCTTTTATTGGCCTTCGTGAAATTGACATGTCAACGCTCGCCCGATTTAAGCATTCGAGTTGTCATTCCGACCCGATCGAGTCAAAATGTTTAAGTTGTGCGTTACGGACACCTCGTTTAAACATGTGACAATTCGCCCTTACCTCGGTTAAATTCCCGCCAACGGCTCCGAACACGGTAGCGCGGTTAGGTTAATACCACATACGGTTAAAAAACCGACAACCCTACCACTCATTCCCATTTCACATCCGGTAGAATGCATAGCTCGGCACCCCATGCGCCGACGAATTTCTAACTATGTTTAGGATTCACACAACAACAGATACGAAAAATTTACTTTGTCATTCAAATATAACCGGCACAGACGCCGGGAAAATTCATGATTACAAAGGCAAAACGCCTCAAGGAAAAGAGACTAGGCAACAGTATTGCTCGAGGGTCCCGGCTCGGTAGATCGAGTCACTTCACTAGGTCTTGAGTCGGCCTCGGGGTTTGACTTTGCGCCTTCAACCTGTTCCTCACCTACCCGATCTCCACAGCCCTCATCTTCAATGGATATGGATTCATCTTCCGGGGGAGGGAGGAGCCGGATAAAACATGCCGTCCCTCACATAAGCTCGGTAGTGATAACCGTCGACGTTGAAGGATAATTTTGGGTTCAAGACTTGGAGTTGATCCGGGGCCATTTTGAAGCATTCTCTTGCCGACTCATGGAGGGTCTCGATAGACTCCGGGTTAGCTTGTCGCTCGGCGGCAAGCTCTCTCTTTTACCGAGCCGAGTTCGGCGGCGAGATCACCTCGTTGCCTCGGACGGTCTTCACGGCATCCGGGCTTTCGTCCGGGCCTTCGAAGACGGAGACATTCCGAGGTCCGTTTATCCAACGCCTCTTTCGTCATCGAAGTTCCTCGGTCGCTTTTCCACACGAAGCTTTGGCAACAGCCAGCTCGTCCTCCAAAGCTGTCACTCGATCCGCCTTAGCATTGGCGGCAGCTACCTCCTCCTCCAAAGTTTTCAATTGTCCGACCAGGGCTTGCGCATTAGCCGCCTCCTCTTCCGCAGCTTTGGCTCTCGACAAGGCCTCTTCCTCGGCACGTTTCAACCGCCGAATGTCTACCTCGGCATCACGTGCTTCTTTTTCAAAGATAAGTAGCGCTTGGTGAAGACCGATGGACTTGCAGAGGAACCTTTGAGCCTCACTAATAACGGATTCATCCACGGCGGACAAAGGGACTCCATTCATAAATTTGGTCGGCGGAAGAAAAGCGACACTAAGCTCCTCAGTCACCCCTCTCTCCCACGAAAGTCCTCGGGGAATCACTGGCACTGATGAGCAACTGGCAGACTTTCGGAAGGGAGGAGCTGCCGCCTCTGGAGAAGTAGACGTAACGGGTCCCTTAGCCTTCGCGGAAGCTAAATCCGGAGCCGGAGAAGATCCAGAGGGGGCAGGCGTGGTGCCGGCCAAGGATGGAACAGAACCTTCGGGAGCCGTAGCGTCCGGATCCGGGAAGGCTCGGTCCCCTCGGGGCGATGGCCTCTCGGCGCGGTTGTTTCGGGCCGGGGCACATCCGGAGGAAGTGCGAAACGCCTAGAGCCGGGAGTGTCCGAGGCCTTGGTTTTCCCGCTCCTTGAAGACCCGGATGCCGCCGAGACTTAGTTCCTTTCCGAACCCGAGGAAGGACGTTTACGAGTCGGCGCGGCTACCGTCGGATTCACAAGCGCCGATAGCGGGAAGTTCCGACATATCTTGAGCTGCGAAACAAATAACAAGGGGGTTAAGATACATGCGATGAAGGTTAGTACAACGGAAAATCAAAAAGCATGATAGTTAGCAATCCATGGAACCATACAATCAACAAATTCTGGCCTAGCGCCAGCCCCGTTAATAAAGAAGGCGGCACTTCGGATCCCGTATCTCTCAACATATGCGGTTAACCGAGGTATACAGGCGGCTTCTTCAGGCGAAAGGTCCTCAATTTGAATCTGGTATGACGAAGGGTTCAGATCATAATGGGTTTCGTTCCAGTAAAGAGGAAACTCCCACTCTACATCCTCTCCTTCGGGACCTTTCAAAAACCAGGGCCGTTGTCCGGGCTTAGCCTCGACTTTGAAGAAACCCGTTTTGAAGTGTTTAAAGGAATCGGAGAAGGCACTCATTATCTTTTTATCCGGATCCACACGTAGAGACACCAGTCCCTTCAATCTCTCGTCCTCCTTAGAAGTCCGGAAGTGAAAGGGCCGAAATAATGGAAGAACAACGGGGTGGTGCAAGGAATGGGGGCCGGAAAGGAGGAGCACGTACGCTCGAAGGCCACTAAGTAGGCCCATCCGTTGGGGTGGAGCTGAGAAGGTGCTAGCCGTAGAGCCATCAACGCCGACATTTGAAATTGGCTAAACGGGAATTGAACCTTGACCCGGGTCAGGTAATCTCGGTAGAAGAGGAAGAAGTTGGGGCGCCCGACCGTAGAGAGTAGAGCAGATCGGCTCACCCTCATCCGGAGGAATCACGGTCATGCCTTCCATTTCGGGAAGGTTAAGACGTGCAATGTCGGCCTTGGACATCGATGATCGAGTCTTTAGGATATCGTGGGATACCCGAATATCGCCTACACAGCGCCTCGGGAGGACTCGAAGAGTTCGACTCCCGGCGTCCGACCGAATCTTTGTGTGGAGAAGACGTGAAAGCCATTTACCTATAAGCAAAGTAAAAAATGCTAGTATCGGCAAAAAAGAAAAAAGATAAATACCCGAATGAATTCTATCGTCGGGGGGAAACAAGCGGACCGGGGACGGAGATTGCCGAAGAAGGATTGGAAGGGGTCGATGACGACAAGACCCTAAAATCGAGAGGCCAGGAATCTTCGCCCGACCGATGAGGAAGGAGCTCTCGGCGAGACAATCCCAGCCAGGGCCGAGATACCCGGCGGATGGACGTTCGAATCCGGAGCTAAGGATGAACGATAGAAATTAAGGGGTTCGGCGGACAAGACGTCGTCCTCGGCACGAGCCATATTACTCGGCCCGGCGGGTTCCACTGGACGCGCTGAAGATCGGGACCCGGATCCGCCCCGTTGACCGGATCCTCCTCGTAGCACGTACGCCAATTTCTCGTCTTCGGAAAGTTCGAACCGAGAAGCCAAAAGGAGGTACGGGGTAACGGATACGTAAGGCTTCTTCTTCTTCGGGGGTTAATGGTGGGTTAGAAGGGGGTAAGCGATTACTCCCAACCATCGCCAAAGAACAAAACCTATAAAGGCACAAAAGGATACGTGAAGAAGGGGAAATAAGGGGAAGGTTCGCTAAAGAAATGCTTTGTGGTTATAAGATAGTTTGAAGGGGGATTTCGACGGTAGAAGTAGAGACGAAAACTACCAAGGAAGTCTACCCGGATAATCGCCACCACGACGGAAAATTAACCGGTCAAATTAAACGACAAATCATCAAGATACACCATCACAAAAACAGGAGAAATAATATACCTGAAGTAATGCAGGATAAGTGAATCGCGAACAAGGATGAAAAGAACGCGGAGCGGCGATTGCGGAAAAAAATGGCGAGAGAGCGAGACGAAACGGATGACGACGGTGTAAAATAGGGAAATGAAGCAAATAGAGGGAAAGATGATTCATATAAGTTCAAGGAGAACTGAAGCGACGGGGGCAGAAGCGTCTTTTCGCCCCGATAAAGGAGATGGCGTATCGCGTGTGTAGAGAACATTAAATGCGCACGAAGATCAATGCGCGAGAGGGCGCGGCGGTTGCAGACACCCGCCAACGCAGAGTCGCCAGGTGTCAGGAGGCAATGATGGCGAATGCGGAAAGTCCCTCCCATCAAAATAGCATGAATTCATCGTAACCAGCCGGCAGAGCTGAGAGCACCTCGGCAACCCTCATATGAGCCCGGCTCGGATATATTCGTTGCATGAAGCCTCGGATAAATGGCCCACCTCGGCTTCTGAAGGATTTACCCCGGAACAACGAAAATTCATGGAAGCTCGGCCAATGAGGCCAAAGACGGATATAGGACATCTCGGCAGCCCGGAACTCACGACCTACCGAGCTGGGGGGCAACTGTTACGGACCGCTAATAAGGCCCAACGCCGCAAAGGCCCAATGGTAGGTATATCTAGCATAACCGTGTGCCTAGTATTCAGGAAGACTGGGTAAACCGGATTTACCGCCTAGTGGGCGCACTCACGTGGCCGTTGCTATATGTGCGCCCCCTACCAAGTCGGCACGACGATCGTGATCCACATCACAGTGGCCTCTATAAATACAGAGATAAGTTAATCAGGTTCTACGTTCTAACTCAGACCTATTACCTTCAGTTACACTGTGCACACACCTCACCCCCAATATTGTGTACAACCTCCTCTCGTGATCCCAACCTCCTCTATATCTCCACATTAGATATCTTTTATCGGAGAGAGACCTTTGATCCCAACATCAAAGTACCATTAAAGAGCATAGCACAAAAATGTTTTAGATCGGACACTAATAAACAATTTAAAATAGGAAAATAACGTTCTATACTCCCTCTTCGAAAACGATTGATGATGACAAATCGTAGCTTTGATTCTCACTTCTAATCAAGCATGATAGTGGAGAGGAGGAAGAAGGGATGTTACGGACAATGATGGTGATAATGAAGACAAGAGTCGCCGGCGACAAAAGTAATACTTCGTTGGCCAATTTGCACCTTTATTGATATTTTTTCCATTTTCAATTGTTCATTTGTAATTTTTGTCCCTTTAAAACATTTTTGTGCCAGGTGCTCTTTGCACAAAATTTCTTTGACCAATTCGCACCTTAACCCCCTTTTTTAAAAAAATAGATCAAAGGGTTCTCATTTCTCCCAACAAATACATTTCTCGAAGTTTAAACTTGTGTTCTCCTCCTTACATGGGTGATGCCTCTTACCACCTCAACTAATAGTTTATTGATATAAAATATCAATTAAATCTAATTGGAATAGTCAAAACCAAATTTAGGCCAGAACTTTTAACAAATTCTTAATGAGGCCTATCGGCCTAATTAGGATTTCTAAATATTGTTAAAAGACAATAATACCCCTGTTGTTTAAAAGCAAAAGTAGTTAAAAGGGAAAAAATGATTTCTAAATTAGGCATAATCTAACTTAAATTAATTAATGATTATTCGATATAATCAGCGTGCACATGTTATTTTAACTTCAGATGTTTGACATATTTTTTCTATATTAAAAAAAAAAAAAAATAGATCTATCTATATCAATCATGATATATTCAAATTATTTGTACAACATCATGTTCATGTTTCAATCAAGGGGGAAAAATCACTTAACTATATCAAAAACTTAATAATTTCAAATAAAATTTCTAACATAAATTCTCCAATTTAACTAATCTTAATAATTATTTTCTTCCCTTAAAATAGTAAAAATAATTTAAAATCTTTTGCTTCTTCGCTTTCAAACCTGAATGGCTAAAAAATAAAATGAAACCATGTTGTGGGACCTAGAAATAATATGCAGAACACAAAATCAATAATTAAACTTGAAGATTTAATTCTTGATACGTAGATAGATCATCAACAAATATATAAGTAGTTAAAATATGAATAACAATAGACAAAACAAAAAAGAGTATATAGTTGTATTTAAAATTCTGGAAATCAATAAATAAATCACACACACAGGCGTGAATTGTAAAATGAGATTGACTATTTCTTGAGATGATAAACACGAAATCCACTTTTTTTAAAAAAAGTTTCGCAATTATGAAGCAGAAAATTTTAGATTATGCTAAGTATGTTATATTTATAATTTAAATCAATTTAGATCGATCTTATTTAACATATAAAATATAAAGAATGAGTAGTGTTATTTAGTTTTGTTAAAATATTCATATATTATATATAAGACATAAATATATATATCCATGATCATATTTTTCAGAACAATCTGCCAAACTTCCGTAATTAAAATAACAAATGGAAACTAATTATATTAAATAGTTATAATTAATTTAGACGAGGCCTAATTTGACTAGAAATCATTTTTATTTTTTTTCGTTTTAACTAGACCATCACCCCATGTGCGATGAACTGGAGTTGTGCTTATCACTGATATGAAGAAACTTAAGGGATGTTAGATTTTGAAGTATTTCAAATATTAAATTAAAAGGGATAAGAGTCTTAAATGCCACAGAAGTTTTTGCTTAGGAGCACTGGTAAGACGGAAGTTTTTTTTAGACAAAAAATGCCACGAAAATTCACAAAACGTAGCAATTTTGCCCCTCCGTTAATTTTGACCGTTAAGTTTAACTGAGTGCACACGTGGCATGCCACCTCATCAATCAAAAGAATTAACTATCATTTTTGCCCTGCAAGTTTACACTGAGGAGCAATTTTGCCCCCGAAGTTTTCACTAGGGAGCAATTTTGCCTCGGAAGTTTACAAAACGTAGCCATTTTACCCTTCTGTCCCCCAATATTAAATTTGACTATTAAATCAGTCAAAGACTACACATGTCATGCCTTGAAAAGGTCGAACTTGGAGTCACAGAAGGAGATCCTTGAAATGTTGAGTTCAAGGCGGCTAGAATATGTAAAGCCAAACTGGTCAAATGGATTAAAAGGTCTGTCGCAAAACCCAAAGGAAACATCACTTATGATCTAAGCAAATGATCGCCTATACAAACATAAATATTATCACTATTGATTTGTTTTACTGAAACAATTTTTAGAACAATTCATTTCTCGTTTTGCGTTTCATTTGCTTAGATCATAAGTGATGCTTTCTCTGGGTTTTGTAACAGACCTTTCAGTCCCTTTGACCAGTTCGGCTTCACAAATTTTGGCCGCCTTGAACTCAACATCTCAAGGATCTCATTCTCTGACTCCAAGTTCAAGATTTTCAAGGCATGACATGTGTGGTCTTTGACTGATTTAATAGTTAAATTTAATATTGGGGGACAAAATGGCAAAATTGTTATGTTTTGTAAAATTCCAAGGCAAAATTGCTCCCTAGTGAAAACTTCCGGGGCAAAAATGATACTTTTGATTGATAAGGTGGCATGCCACGTTTGATGAGGTGGCATGTCACGTGTGCACTCAATTAAACTTAACAAATAAAAATTAACGGAGCGGCAAAATTGCTACGTTTTTGTGAACTTCCGTGGCATTTTTTTCTAAAAAAAAACTTCTGTCTTACCAAAGTGCTCCCGAGCGAAAACTTCCATAACATTTAAGACCCTTATCCCAATTAAAAACACTTTTAATGTTGGATCTACTGCAAACAAAGAAAGAAAAAAATCAAATCAATGGGAAATTCTTGAGGTTCAAACATATATGCTCTTGCCCATAGTTTTGGGATCGCTTAGAGTATTTTAACCTTTGTGTCTGGCCTACATGTCCCTCTTTCACGCACTATTATTTAAATATCTTTTAGAAACAAGAAAAATCTTAAGAAAATACCACTTGAATTTTAAAATCTTAAATAGGTGATTTCTCAAGAAAATGAGTTGTTAATTGCTTCACTATTCTTATTAATCCCATTAATGTTATTGTCAACTTGATTTTAAAGTTCAAATGGTATTTTTCTGTCATTTTCTCTTAAAAATATTTGTGTTTTTTAAATCTCTCTTACTTTCAACGGCAACAATTTGGTAAAAAGTCTCCATTGCTCCTCGATTCTTGCGACATTCCATCTCTCTTCCCCCAACGTTATTGCCATTCTCTCTCTTTCCCTCATCTACGTAAATGGGCCAACCTTTTTAGACCTGAATCACATAAAAGGATCCTATTTTGAAGCCTCGACCTTTTACTTACGAGCTAAGGTTTGCCAGCGAGCTTCAAGCTTGTTTAACAAAAACATCATTCTTTGTATTTTTTTAAAAAGAAATTAAAATAAAACACTAACATTTTTGTAAATATTATTAAAGTATTAAATGTTTTATCTTTTTTCGATAAATAGAATAAGTGACCATTTGCATTAGAACAAAATTCTTCATGAGATATAGGCTCTACCTTCTCATTTTTTAATGTGTGTTATTAGTTTCTCTTTTTGACTAATTTGTATAATATTTGGACCTCCTAAAAAACAATTAAAAAAATATTCTCTTTGTTTATCTCACATTAAAAAAAAAATGACTCTTTTAATATTTCATACAGAAAAAATCTCTTTGTAGGATCCTTAGGTGATTCCAAAGGGGCATGATAAAAGAGGAATGTTGTTAAGTGAGAATCGATAAAGACATGGTGAATTGGGCATATATGCTTATTTAGGTGCTGTCTTTATAACTCAGATTGTATATTCATTCAGGTGCTGTCTCAATATATTCATTAAGAGGACATAACTCATGGTGAATAATAATTGTATTTATTTCCAATAATTCAATTTGTAATTCATAATGAATTATTCATAGCTTGTAGTTTAAAGTACTGTCTTTTAGGTGATGAATTGTGTGTAGATGGGTAGGAGGAAGAAATAGATTAGAGAAATATACGAGAAAATTTAGACCAGATAATATAAATAACAAGTCTAAAAAAATTGTTCCTAACTTTTAAGAACGAATGTATTAGACAGAAGGTCTAAAAATTCCAACTATTAAGACTGGATGTATCGTGAA
This sequence comes from Acacia acuminata, assembly GCA_019022655.1. Lineage (NCBI taxonomy): Eukaryota > Viridiplantae > Streptophyta > Magnoliopsida > Fabales > Fabaceae > Acacia > Acacia acuminata. The sequence continues at coordinate 731,958 of JAFJYI010000244.1, read as the reverse complement.
GCCGGCCCAAACTTTGAAGACCGAATGTATCAAACAATCTGTCTAAAAAGTCAGATTTTTAAGACTGGATGTGTCACACTGCAGGTCTAAAAATTCGGACCTTTAAGACCGTTTGTGTTTGTTTAGATAAACATCTTGTCTTAAAAGTATGACTCTTTAGACCAGCTATTCGATCCGGTCTTAAAAGTCTGAATTTATAGACCTAACATAAACCATGTCAGGTCTATAAAGTCTGAATTTTTAGACTGTATATTTTTTTTTTAACCTATCTAAAAACAATTGTTTAAGAACGGTCGCTCATCTGGTCTTAAAAGTAACAGACTTTTTTAAACTACCTGTAACGAGACCGGTTCTAGATCCTGGTCTAAGAGGCATTTTTCGTCCGATCTTAAAATCCTTTTTTGTACTAGTGTGTTAGAAGTAACTTATAAATAAAACTAAGAGTAAAGAAGTATATAGCCAAATCTGAGGTAGGTAACCAAAAATTGATAACCAAATTCCTATAGTGATTAAGTATATAAAGTTGGTTGGCGTTTCTCCATTGCGTGCGGCTCCTATCCCTTGCCCCTCCATTACCTTAAAACAGGGTTGTTTCACGTTGATTTCTTGGCTTCTTCTTTATATTCACAAAACGGGCTTGCTTGGAGGGAGGGAGGGAGGGAGGGAGGGAGGGGGGGGGGAGAGAGGAATTGGCATAGGTTGAGGGAACTGTTAGCTATAAGCAAGGTTATTAAAATCGACTGTCACTAAACCTCGGTATTAAGTCAAGGGTCAATAGGTCAAATTGGAGTCAAACCAGAGTTAACCCAAGGCCAAACCAATGAGAAGATGAAGATTTTAGGGTTATTAATATGAAATTATAAATAAAATAATAAATAAATAAACCGAGTTAACGCCCAGACTCGGATTGATTTATTGAAAGGTTCGTCAGTTTTCAAGCCGAATTGGTCGATCCGATCCAGGTTTAGTTACACTAGTCAGTAAGGGGTGTAGTAATTTTTTTATTTTATTTCCCTTCTCATTTGATTTATTTTCTCTCTGCCAAATCACTTTTACTAATTTTTATTTAATAATATTTTTTCAATATTCTTTATTTATCTACCATAATTTATTATAATAAATTTACCAACGTTAACACACATAAAAAATGATATGAAAGAAATAAGAATAACAAAATATTTGGGCTCACCATGGTTAGAACATGACTACAAGTTCAAAAAGAGTTTACGGAGGAACTTATAAATCGTTCAATTATAAAATACTCCCCTTCTATCCTAAATGCAAATCCCAACTAACTTTTTCTCATGAGAGATTAATGAAGCAAAATAAGTTACTTAATTATATCATATATTGTGTATCATTAGATTATATAACATTTTATAAGTTAGGCAAAATAGTTAAAAGAAAGAGCATTAATATAAATAATATAAAGTAATTTGTTTAACATTTTTAGTATCTCTAAAAACAAATCAATTTGGTTTTATATTTAGGACTAGAGGCACTAGTTAGTCACATTGATAGCTAGATTTGAACACACATACTATCATTTTATGTGTGTTGGGAAATTTATTATATTTAATTTTGGTAGATAAATAAAAAATATTACTAAATAAAAATTAGTAAAAGTGATTTGGCAGAAAAGATAAAATCAAATGAAAAAGGTTATAAAATTGGGAAAATCTTATTAAAAGATAGTTAAATTACATAAATTATAATTTAGGTCACTAAATTTAATAAGCTATAAATAAGATTATGTGGCGCAATTAGGGATTTTAAAATTTGATGAAATGTCCATGATGGCCCTATGTAAATGAGAAGGAGTGCCTTGGAAATGCCAAGCTTAAGAACTATGGGGTCAATCTCAACGGCAACAACCATATAGTTGCCAGCTTCCCAAAGCTTCTTGGTGAGATTATCATACCGCGACTAACCTCAAGGATGAAATCGATGCTTTTGATTTGTATACCAAATTTCTAACCTGTGGCGTCAAGCCTCCTTGGTAAACACTCTCCCTCTCCCTGTATAGCCTGAAAATTGTTTGTTAGTGAACTAAAATAAAAATGTGTCCATGCTCAGATCAAATTAGTTCGTCCCGAAAAAGCTTGAGGTCAAATATCTGAGTATAAAAGATGTAGTCGGCATTGAGAAAAGGCGAGGACTAAATTCTTCAGAGAAGGAATCAAAGGCTTAAAGGATAGGTTCTACGTTTTTTTGATGAGATATTTATTTTAAAGCTTGCTATTAGCATAGGTTATGTATTAAACGATGAATTTAATTTGAATCTCTTGTCAGGAGATATGAGCGCTTTTTTGTTACCTAATTTGCAAGATAGAGTAGTGCCTTTGCTTATTTTTGCCTTGTTTTCGTAACAATTAAAAAAGTATGGTTTTGTTTTCTAATAATTAAAGGATATTGAGGTAATTTTACCCAAATTCTAGATCCTTAATTATGCCATGTAACCTTAGCTATGATTTGTTCAGTTTAGTTTTTTTTTTTTTTTGGTCAAAAAGGATTCCATTAAAATAAAAACTTCAAAGAAGTAACATTACAAAGAGACGAAACCAAATAACAGCTAGAAAACTAAGGACAACCAAAACAGAAAACAAACAGAAACCACAAGGGAAAACAAATACAACAGAAAAACAAACTCAAAAAAGCAAATAAACTAGCCACCACCCAGAGCAGAATTGGAATGCGAAGGATTATCAACACCATCAGAAGTCTTCTAAGCCTCCAAAGTTAGAAGAGATAACAAAGCGGGTGTTGGTCGTGAAACCCACCCAATCGGGCACACCCCTTTATAAGCATCAGCTTCTAGGAGATCCGCAGCACGGTTGCCCCCTCTCGGGGAAAATGACAAGGAGAACCCAACCATAGAAGACAGAAGACAAATAATATCTCGGATAATACCTCTAGACCTCCAATCAAACAAGTCCGGCAACTTGGCTTCAACACAAGAACGCAAAGATAGGCAATCCGTCTCAAAGATCACCTTATCATGCCCAAGATCAAGGGCCAAAAGCATAGCCCTTTTCTGAGCTAAAGCTTCAGTCATAAAGGCCGAAATCGATTTGACTTTATCCACAAATCCCCATATGAAAAAGCCAGCAAAATCTCGGCAAATTACCCCAATAGCAGCATCTTTCTCATAAGAAGAAAAGGCTCCATCACAATTAATTTTCAGGCTACCTCGTACTGGGGGGAACCATTTAGTGCCAGGACTATCACAGCCCCTCGACAAAAAAGGGTCCCTCAGCCCTTCAACATAGTTAGCCCAAAAATCTAAATTACTTTCCCGAGCCAATTCAATAACAATACTCGGGTTTGGCTGCCTATGATCAAAGGTCATTTCATTTCTAGCCTTCTAGATAAACCACAGAAGCCAACAAATCAAACAAAGATCATGCTTACTCAGCAGAGGGGTACCTGTTATCGATATCCACCAAGCATTGAAGTTGGAGATACTGGAGACCTCAACTCTAGCCCCGAGCGAACAACCAAACCATATGCATCGGGTCCAAGGGCAATGGAAAAATACATGCTCAATAGTTTCCTTGGCATCTGCACATACTGGGCATTGGCTATCTTGGGACCTCCTACGCCGAAACAGTGTGGCCTTAGTAGCAACCGCTTTACTCAAAAGTCTCCATATGAATTGTTGCACACGTGGGATCACTTTTATCTTCCAAATCGAATTCCAGCAAGAAGTAGGAATGACGGTCGATGACCCGGCCCTATCCACATTTATAGATTTCCAGTCTTCTCGATGATGGTAACCCAACGTCATTGTATACACTCCATTCTTGGCACTAGTCCACACCAATTTGTCTTCAAGCCCATTGGAGGGGATGTGGATTTTATATATTGCCTCTTTGACTTCAGAAGATACATAATGGTGAATAGGCGCAAGATTCCACTGCCCATCAACAATCAAATCACAAACTCTACCCTCTGCAATAATTGGGATATCAGTAGTACGAGGTCTTACTGGGAAAATAGCTCCAGGGACCCAAGGATCACCCCATATTCTGATAGTAGTACCATCACCAATGTCCCACCTAAGATCCTCCTTGAGGAAATCCCTACCATCTAAGATACTAGACCAGCACCATGATGCCTTATAGCCTTTCTCCGCATTAATGAAGTGTTGTTTAGGGAAGTACACACTTTTAAGCACCCTTGCCCAAAGATCATTTGGCCTCAGCAAAAGCCTCCAAGTTGTCTTGGCCAGAAGGGCCTCATTCATCACCGATAGATCTCGAAATCCCATACCACCGGCACTCTCACTATTGGTCATAGCTTCCCAAGCTTTCCAATGAGTCTTGCCTCCAAGGGCATTACCATCCCACCAGAAATTAGCTATAAGGCTATTGATCTCCTTACAAGTCTTGAGGGGGAATCTGAAACAGTTCATCGGGTAGATTGGAATTGCCTGGATAACCACTTTGATCATTACATCTCGAACAACAAAAGATAGAAGGGATTGACTCCATCCATGGATTTTACTCGCTACTCGCTCTCTGATGTAAGCCAAAGCCTGGATCTTAGTTTTTCCCCAAATGCTAGGTATGCCAAGATATGTCCCCGGATCCTCTATTGCTGGGATGTTCAACACGCCGCTCACCATGCTTATCACTGTAGAAGGAGTGTTAGAAGAGAAGAAAATACTGAACTTATCTAGATTAATAACTTGACCTAAGGCTGCACAGTACAAATCCAGAATATTAGCCAAATAAGTACAGTTACGATGACTAGCATGCATGTATAAAAGGGCATCATCAGCAAAAGAACTGTGAGTAAGAACTGGACACCTATTGCTCAATTTAATACCTTTAAGCCACTTGTTTTTCTGGCTCTTACTTATCATAATAGAAAGAGCCTCTGCAACCATAATGAACAGGTATGGCGAGAGGGGGTCTCCCTGGCGAATACCTCTACTAGGAGTAAAAGATTTCACATTTTCACCAGATAAACAAATATTTAATCTCACTGAACGCACACATTTCATAACAAGAGACACCCACTCCGAGCGGAAACCAAATCATAACAGGACATTCTCAATGAAGTCCCACTCAACCCGGTCATATGCCTTACTCATATCCATCTTAAGGGAGAACTCATACTTACCTCCAGATCTCTTACGTCGAAGGTAATGATAAACCTCATGCGCAATAATGATATTATCATGAACACAACGGCCAGGTACAAATGCACTCTGGTTCTAGGAGATACAAGCATCAAGCAAAGGTCGCATCCTATTGGCCATAATCTTTGAAATAATTTTATGAGAAAAATTGCATAGGCCAATAGGTCGAAAATGAGAAACACATTCCGGTTTATGGATCTTGGGAATTAGAGTGATGTTAGTCATATCAATCCCCTCTAAAACAGAGTGACCTGCAAAAAAATCATTGACCATAGAACACACAGAATCAGCAATTTCAGACCATGCAGAATGATAAAATTTACCAAAAAACCGTCAGGTCCCGGTGCCTTTGTACTCCCAAGACTAAATGCTACAGATTTAATCTCCTCCCTTGAAACAGGTAACATAAGACTTTGATTCATATCCTCAGAAATTTTGGGGTCGATATAGCTCAAGACAGCATCCATTGAGTGCGAACCAGAGGTAGCAAAGAGATTCTGAAAAAAGCTGGCAATGTTCTGGGAGATAACATCCTTCTCCAATAACCGGTTTCCCGCATCATCTTTAATACAAGAAATTCGATTTCTCTGTCTCCTTTTGATAGTGGATACATGAAAAAAATGAGAATTTTTGTCCCCAGCAGCTAACCAATTAATCCGAGAGTGATACCACCAATATCGTTCTTCTAACTCCAGTAGTCTATCCAGTTCACCTTTCACCTCCAAAATCCCTCTAGAAATGTCAGGGGTTCGAATACTTTGTGTCAACTCAGCCAGATGGGTCTTTAAAAGATCTATACGCTGCGCATTATTTGGGAATTCCTTCTTGCTCCATGAAATTAGATTCAGTCTACATCGCTTCAGACTGCTTAGGCTATCAAGCTCTGGGTAAACCACCACATTTCTCATTTTGAGATAAGATATCATTAAAGTCCCCAAGACACAGCCACAACGTCCTGATGTTATTGCTAATTCTCCGAACCTCTTTTTAGCACAACATTCTATCATCTTCATCGGTAGGACCATAGATAAAGGTGATATATGATGGAGTAGAAACCACAGCCGACATCACACTAGTATGAATAATATTCGACGATGAGAATAGAATATTAATCGTAAGCACATCAGACCACCATAAAGCCAGGCCGCCACTTCTTCCCACCGAATTAACTATCCATTCTTCATTGAAGCCACATCTGCGTCTCACCTTCCTTACGTAGCTCGCTTTCTGTTTAGTCTCCATTAAGAAGACTAAATGGGGTTTTTTCTGGAAGCATTCCTGCTTCAAATTTCTGGCTGTCAAGGCAACCCCTAGACCTTGACAGTTCCAAGCTAAAAGATTCATGGCGAACCGGTGGTTGCTCCCATCCAACCACCGGCGTTACTTGGAACAGAAGATTCTAGGTCCATCTCAGAATTGTTACCACCAGCCAACCAACTTTCCTGAAAGTCAATCTCAACAGAAGAAGGGCTATTAGCAGATATACCCAATCCCAATACATTACCAGATTGATGAAGATAATTTTTAACAGACTTATAGCTCCTTCTACGCTCCCTCTTTTCCTTACTCGGAACTAATTTAGCACTAGACAAGTCCTCCACTGAAGTAAATTCCAGCTTCCTATTTTTCCCCCGGGGAATCCTTAGAATTACCACTGCTTAGCTTTCAATTCGCCTTTGACCATCAAATGAAATGTGAATAACCCTCTTTGAAACAAGGGGCGCTTCTGGTTCTGTAGGTGCTTGAAACAATTTGATCTTCCCTACATTTACTCGATTTATCCACTTCTAGATCATCATCATGTTGCCTCTTAATCCTAATTCTTTTTAAACCCACGGATACAGTCGAGATAGGGGACAAACCATTAAAAAGAATAATAGATTTAGCCTTATGATGATCGTCACTTGGGAAGTCAACACTGTAAGGTTGTGAAATAAATGAGGAGTTATTACAAATATCATTAGGAGAAAGAGAGCTAACCATTTGTGACTTTGGGGTAGCCACTTCAATAATAATGGGGTCCACGGCTTGGGTTGCAGCATGCTCCTCAATTGGATTAAATGGAATTACGCAATTGGCCGAGATAGGAGACTGCCACTTGGTAGAAGAGCATGATTGATTGTGGCCAAATAACTCCTGGATTCATCTCCATTAATTAATGAATGATCCAAAGCTAATTGGGGCTTAGAAGGAGGAAGGGATAACGCATTTGTAGGCCCATCTGAAATAAGGCAATCTGACCCATTGTGTGAAGAAATAAAACCCAGGACTTCCTTAGTTGTAGAGCCCAAAACATTGTCTTGAGTCCACTTCCCCAAACTTCTTGAGCCCATAGTAACCGAGCCCACTTGACAATTACCATCTCCCCTTGATTCGATCACACCCCCTTCCTTATCATCAAATATTCGGCCCAAAAGAAGAGGCCCAAGTCCACACTTTTCTCTCCTCCACATTGGATCCCCTGTAGTAACGTGATCAACCATCCCCAAGCTTGCGTCATTGTCTGCACACTCAGTCACCATCACAGCAGCTGCTTTCGGCAATGACTGACTAGGAGCACCGATCTCCACGTAAAAGTGTCCAGAGTCGACCGTTGGGGGAAGAGGGTGCCAGAGTGTCAGCTTGCCGGACTGTGCAACTTCACCCGCCAGCAAAGGATTCCGACGAGCTGGAGGAATATACACCGAACATGGCTGGGCAATAACTTGCGATTTCTCCCTTGGAGAATACTCACCAGGCAAAGGCGCTATAACTCCAGTTGCCTCGGTAGAACCCGTCAGACAAGGGACCCGACGAGGAGGTGCAGCTTTTCCGTCTAGCTCATCCATGCCACTCGACGCTGAACCTCCCCTGAAAGACGAATGACCAGGAAAGCAAGCTTTCGGCCACCCCTCCTTACATACTTCTAAGATATCCTCAAGAGTATGTAATGCAGGAGTACACATCCAACTGCCAAATTCGAACTCAGCCCCATCACCCTTAGGAGAATAATTATCCTTACAGCTTCGACTGTCATGCCCGATACGTCCACACCTATAGCAAAAACTCTGCAGCCGTTCATATTTAACTGAAACCCAAGCAGGTTTATTCTTCTTTCTCGGTACCCAGAACCCAGCCGTGAGAGGAGCATTCAGACTAAGGAGAGTTCTAACTCTCACAAAACCACAGTAAGCTTCCCTTCAACCATCGCTTGTTCAAACATTACTTGTGCTTCCTACTGCCTCTCCCAGTTTTATAATATTAGGGCCATTAAAAGCTTCCAGAGGAAGGCCATGGAATTGCAACCAAAAGGGGGTAAAATTAAAATCCACATCCTCAAGAACCATAAAGTCTTCCCAACTCTGGAGATTTGGCAGGTGTCCTAGAATGGACCATGGTCGTCCTTTGAGAATCCTCGAATAATCATCCATCTTATTAAACCGGAACAGAAAAATTAGGCGATTTCTGTCCAGTTCGTGCACTTGTAGCTCATCAGCAATATGCCATCCTTTCTTGATCATAGTAATTACTGTTGGGACATTAAGTCTCTTACTAGTTTCAATCTTTCCAACTAAGGTCCCACCTGTATTCTCCAATGATTGATCCAGGTCCAGTACAACCTCTTTTGGTACCTTAGCTTCATTACTTTGTCCTACTTCCATAATAATACCACAAACACAAAGCACTAGTCTCGTTTACCCTTCCCTTTCAGCACCAAGAGAGGAGAAGAAAGGGTAGGGAGCATCAGTCGGCTCTTCACTACAAGTCGACCGGATCTAACTCACAGAGGGCCTCAACGCTCACATGGGGGGGACTCTCACAGGAGAGCAAAGTGCCACGCATATTTGTTTAGTTTAGTAACCTGAATTAAAATTTGAATAATTCAACTAAAAAAGTCACTTCACCTAGTTTTAAGGTAATGGAGGGAGAAGGGATGAGAGCATAACTGAGAAAAGTCAATCCAAAAAATAAATGGGTTACTTGAAACTATAAAAATCTAATAAAAAATTAAGTGAAGCTATAAGCACATAAGTAAAAAAGCTATCAAATAAAATTATAAGAACTTGAAGGTTAATTTTTCCTGTAAAAGTTAAAAAGGTAAAATTAAATTGTAATACGATTTTTATTAAAAAAAAAAAAAAAAAAAAATTTGTTAAACCTACCTTCCCCTCTTAACTAGGTTGAGTTCTTGATATGTAACGAGTTGTCGAGTTTGTTGCCCATCTCTGTCACCCATTTATGAGTATTAATCATCTGACAATGTGATGCCCACTTGTTAAATATTTGAACTTCCACATCCTAATACAAATTTCATTTTCTTCAGCAAATAGCGTTTTAATGTGTGTTTTGATTAGGTTTTAGAGAATAACTTTTACAATTTATGAAATAAGTATGTGAGAGGAGTTTTATCTCGACTTAAAGAAAATAGATTCTGCAACCATGCTTTCAGAAGTTAATAAATACTCAATAATTAGGCTGCGAGTGGCCAGGAAAGTGAGTGTAGGGAGAGATTTGTGACGTAATATGATTGGAAAAGTCAAGGCGGAGTAAATTATTGCTTGGTTTATGTACTGCGTTTTCTTCTATTAACATAAGGACATTTGGGATATTGGATCAAAATAAAATTTTAAAATTTACATTTGATCATGGAGAGGATCGGACGTAGTCCCTCCGGTGAAATATTTAAAATATTAGCTATATCTGATTGATTACCTCATTATTTTAGGACCATTACAAGATCGAACTGTGAAGCATTAGAAGTGAAGCAACGGAAGTGTCATAAGAGTTAAAAGTTTGACCTTTAGCCCCTTGAAGTCTCGTATGGAATACATACAGGACATATATACATACATATGTGTAAATCACCCTATACTTGGACCACCTTGACATTAAGACTTACAAATCATTTTTGGTGGTTTCACTATTTCCAAATCTATCACACCTTTTCAAGCAAGTTGTAAATTAAGCACAGAAGTTAGCTAGGCACAATGAATTGAGAAACAGGTGGTGGACGTTTCGAATTCCAGGTTATCCGAAGAAGAGAACGTGACACACTGTGATGTCGTGAGGTTTTATAAGGTGACAGGTTAGAGTGATATTTGCTTGACGGATTCCACAGTAGCTCAAATTGAAGGCAAAGGGCTCTATCGAGGAAAGGGACGAACGTGGAAGAATATGTAAAGTAGGTAGTAGGTTTTATCTATGTTTGGATGGGTTGGAAATTAGTGCGGAAAAAATAATTAGTAAGGGAAAACTTGCAAAAAATAGTACCACATCATGTTTTTAATATAAGATCCCGTACATAGTATAAATTACATTCTAGGGTATGGACTACTTTCTCCTGTTGAATATCAATAGAAGTAGATTAGAAAATACAATATAAATTACATTCTAGGGTATGGACTACTTTCTCCTATTGAATATCAATAGAAGTAGATTAGAAAATATAGTATAAATTATATTTAGGATCAAGATCAACTTTCTAAATAGGTGCTACATTAATTAAGAACTGGAAGAGTAGATTTTATATTTAAAAGAGGGTTTTTTTTTTTTTTTTTTTTTTTACCATTTTCGAAAGTTTTTCTTTATAGTATTGGTTCTCACTATTTTTCTCTTAGTTTTCTCTCAATCCAAACATGGTATTATGGGTGATAGATGACGAACGAATCAAAGGTGGAATTAAATTTGTTAGCTCACAAGCCAGTGTGTTGAATTTCTCAGAGTTTTGATCACAAACTCCAGTTACAAAAAGCAATTAATTAGGCATATGGAAATATTTCAATAGAAAAACATGGATGATCTTTTAGAAATCACTCCATTATCATCATCATCATCATCATATTATCATTTTTTTCCCCTTCAAATGACTTTAAGGCTGAAAGTTATGTCTCTTAACTTTTTTATTAGTTACAATATAAACAAACACTAATTTTTTATTTTATTTTTTAATATCAGAACTTATATACAGTCATACACTCACAACTTTTATTTTCATTTTCGGAGCCGTATCATTTGACGAATTCCAAATTGAATGCCCCATCAACGAAAGCTAGAGAGCACAAAAAGGGTAGACAATTTATATGGCTCTTTGTGATGACTTGAGGAGGATGATAGTACCCCTAATTAAATAGAGTTTTGAATCACCAAATAAATAAAAAAGATGTAGACCCAAAATATTTTTGTATAATTAAGTGAAATAATACGAACTCCACACATCTAAGTTTGACATGGATTTTTTTATCGTGAAACCACATGAGCGATGGGCCCTAAGAAAATAATTGAGAAACAACAGCTCTCGTTTTCTTTCCCCTCATTATTTTTCTGAGAAACCTCATCTAAATTAACAGACTTCTCAATATATTACCACAGTAGTGCCTCTGATTCTCTTCATTATGATTAAACCACCACTGACCGCCACGGTGTTCTTCTTATTTCTCTTCTAAATTAACTGTGCGCGTCACTTCTTCCCACATACCTGATGATCTATTCAGCGTCAATTGTGGTAACTCCGGCAATTCCGTCTGTTGATTGGCGAAAATGGATGGGAGACATCGGCCCCACTCTGTTTTCTCTCATTGACCGCCACGCCAGCACCATCTCCGTCAAAGTCGATACACCAGTCAAAAGAACAGTCCCTTATGGCACTGCACGCCTCTCTCGCTCTGAATTCTCTTAATTTGTGTGTGAATTTAGTTTATCACGTCATTTATAATCTGACAAGTTAAAATACAATAACTCAGCTAACATTAATCTGACAAGGTAAAAGGAAGCCTTGGTTACTTGGATCAAGAATACTACAAGCGTCAACGGTCGACTGAAAAGTCTGACGTTTACTCTTTTGGAGTTGTATTGCTGGAAGTATTGTGTGGGAGGCCTCCTTTGATACGTAACGTGGAGAAGCAGAAATCAAGTTTAGTGGATTGGCTCCGAAAATGCCATCAGGAGGGTGTGATTCATGAAGCTGTTGATCCATTCCTCATAGAAAGTGTCACACCAGAGAGCTTAAAATCATTTAGTGACATGGCTCTGAAATGTTTGGAGGATGACGGGAATGAACGGTCTTCGACGAACGACGTCATGTGCGGCCTAGAGTTTGTCTTGCAGCCTCAAGAAAGTACAGAGAAAATGGGGCTTGATGAGCCTGAAAGTGAAGGCAAAAGCGAGGAAAGGGCTTTGCTGGGAGAAGCGACAAACGTGGAAGAAAGTAGTAAAGTAGGTTTCACGGCAAGTGATGAATCAAAAGGAAGCAAGTTGACGAGTTCAAGCAGTGAGAAGTTGACGAGTTCAAGCAGTGAGAATCAATCTGGTTTCTGGGTCGATTTTCTGTGAGTTGGATCATCCAAAAGTTCGATGAAATATGGTCACTGAAGGATGGAGATGGTGATTTTGTTTATTAGTTACGTTCAGTTCCATATTTTAGTATGTTGAATGGTTATGGTTATGTATTTGAAGCACCCAATAATTTTGGAACTTCTATTTTCCATCAGTTTAGTATACGATATGATAGGGAGAAAAAGTATGAATGAAATTAAAATTATTTTTTATTGAAGTATATGGAATAAAATATTATTATCATAGATTTGGGGTGTCATCTAAGTCCCGCTTTATTGGGACCACCTAGGGCTTAGTCTTCTAAATTGTTAAAACGTAATTTGGACGGTCAAAATTTAATTTTTTTATTTTTCTTAAAAATTATTTTAATTGTTAGAAAATATAGAATAAAAATAATCTCCTTATTTTTTTATTCTTCTGCATTCTTTCTCACCAGGACTTCCGGTACAACGGTAACTTTGGATGTAATCGAGAAGAATAAATGTCAATTACAATTTTCTCATGTTTATTTTAGCCAAAATAATTTATATGTTTAGAGATGGGATAAAAATTGAAGATCAGTTTTCCTTAAGTGATGATATTGTCTTCTGAAAACAAATATATTCTCAATTATAAATAATTCTTAGCAATTACTGTATTAATTAACAATAAAAACAATATCTTATTAAAAAAATAGCTAGACCATTATTTATTTAAAAATAAATTGATATAAAATATTTTAATTGTTTTTCTGACAATCCTGTACATCACTCCCCGTTATTGCATTTTATGAGAACCGATCAAACTAGAGCCTACGGAATGGTCAGTTTCTCGCCGAAGCTACCAACTATGGCAAGCTTTAGCCAGAACTCTATCTCCAAGAAGACTAACTCACCCACAATCCCCTTTTCCTTCCTCTTATTCTTCTTCTTTCATCTCCTTTTCACTATTCCGGTCACCACTTACGGTCCTGTTGATTATTTCGCAGTCAACTGTGGAAACTCCGGTAATATTCCGGCTAATGATGATCAGCGGTACTGGATCGGAGATATTGGCTCCACTCTTTTCTCTCTGATAGATCCCGCCAACAAAACCCAACACATCAAAGCTAATGAGGCATCAAACATACAGCCCATCCCTTACGGCGTTGCCCGGCTTGCTCGTTCTGAATTTTCCTACTCATTTCCGGTGACCGACAGCCAAAAGTTTGTTCGTCTCTCCTTTTACGTATCATCCTACGACGACTTCCTTCACTCTGACTCTCTCTTCTCCGTCAAAGCAGGAAACCACACCCTTCTTAAGGACTTCAACGCTTCACTTTATGCCGGTGGTGCTTCCAACGTTACCATATCACGAGAATACTGTATCAACGTTGACGCTGGTCAGAGGCTAAACATAATCTTCGTGCCCAACCAATCTCATCCAAACGCCTATGCTTTCATAAATGGCATCGAGGTCATCTCTATGCCCCCCTTTCTTTATTACACCAACCCAGACGACCAAAATGCCATGATACTAGACGGCCAAACGCAGCAGTTTGGGGTCAATAACGACAGTGCTTTGGAGACAGTGTACAGAATCAACGTTGGTGGGAGGCAAATCCCTCCGGAAGATGACAGTGGCATGTTTCGGAATTGGGAACCAGATAATCAGTACTTAGAGAGTGGGGAGCGCCCACAAAGTATTTCAGCAGGTTTTGGTTTAAACCTAACCTACAGAGATGATCAAAATTATTTTGCACCGGATGATGTATACAAGACTGCTCGGAACTACGGGATGAATGAAAAATCCAAATGTAATGTCACTTGGGAATTTGAAGTGGATTCGGTGTTTTATTATATGGTGAGATTGCATTTTTGTGAGTTTGATGAACAAATTGAAAAAGCTGGAGACAGAGTTTTTCAAATCTTTATAAATGATGCTTTGGTGGAGCCTGTGGCCGATGTGATGTTGTGGACTCAGAATCAGATACTAGTTCCTGTCCATAGGGACTATGCAGTGTCGATGCCGACCAGTGGAAACTTCAAGAAGCTCAATCTTTCGATTAAGTTGCAGCCAGACCCAACTGCAAAAAGTTCTTACAGAGATGTGTTATTGAATGGCATTGAAATTTTGAAAATTAGCGATTACAATGACAATCTCGCGGGTCCTAATCCAGATCCACTTCAATTACCCCCACTGCCAATTACGCCATCCTCAGAGTCATCTAAGAACAGAAACAAAGCAAAGGTAATTTCCATTATCATTGGGGCAACATCAGGCTTCATTGTGCTGTCTCTTATTGTTCTGTTGATTTTCCGGCGATTCATTAGAACACCGGTCAAGGAAGGAGGTTCATGGTGGGGACAAAAATCAGTGAACTTGTCGAAGATGGACAAATCCAATGGGTCATCGTTGCCGACAGATTTGTGTCGCCGGTTTTCAATAGCTGAGATAAGAGCCGCCACTAATAATTTCGAAGATACTTTTATTGTTGGCGTTGGAGGGTTTGGTAATGTCTACAAAGGCTATATTGATGGTCTCACGCTCCCCCTGGCAATGAAACGGCTCAAACAAGGTTCAAAACAAGGCCACCACGAGTTCCAAACGGAGATTGAAATGCTCTCTCAACTTCGTCACAATCATTTAGTGTCTCTCATTGGTTACTGCAACGATGGCGACGAGATGATCCTTGTCTACGAGTACATGCCACGTGGCAATCTCAGTGAGCATCTTTATGATTCTAATAACCCTCCACTCTCCTGGAAGCAAAGGTTGGAAATTTGTTTGGGTGCAGCACGAGGACTGCACTATTTACATACAGGTGCAAAGCACGCTATTATTCACCGTGACATCAAGTCGACAAACATCCTGATAGATGAGAATTGGATGGCCAAGATTTCAGATTTCGGACTCTCCAAAATAGGACCCTCAGGAATCACGAGATCAAACATTAACATAAGCACAGTAGTGAAAGGAAGCATTGGATATTTGGATCCAGAATACTACACGCGTCAAATATTAACAGAGAAGTCAGATGTGTACTCATTTGGAGTGGTTCTTTTAGAGGTATTATGTGGGAGGCCACCTATCCTACGAGCGGTGGAGAGGCAAAAACAAAACCTTGTAGAGTGGTTTCGAAGATGTGTTGATGAGAATGAGACTTATGACGCAGTGGATCCATTCATTAGGGAAAGTATAATACCTGAGTGCATATATGTATACTTTGACATTGCATCACAATGCTTAGCTGATGATGGGAACGAACGGCCACCGATGGGCGATGTGATGTCGGGCCTTGAGTCTGTGATGGAGATGCTGCACAAAGCAGAGACGACGAAGCTTGGTGGGACTCTAAATGAAGAGATTACTTTTGATGAAGGATCAGTATTCAACGGGTGATGTGTTTTCAACAATCTCAAAAATTTTAATTACCTGCACCGTTATTTTAGAGAATAGCAAGAACGCTTTCTTTTTTGTGTCTAATTTTCTTTGGGTGCGTTGCTTATTTTCTTAAGCTAGATTTTGTGTTTGTCTAGGATAGCTATTAGAAAAGTGGTTTTTTTTTTTTTTCAATTCTAACTTATACAAACTTAAGATTAAGATTGTATAAAAGTTAGATTGTGTTGAAAAGGGCATTTAAAAATTAAAAATTGGGTAAAGGTCAGAAATGACTTTTTCTTTCAATATGTCTTTTAATGGATGATTATGCTGAAAAACAAGGTTATATGAAAAATGACTTAAAAGAATATGGATCTTATTAAATAATAGAGTAAAATACTCTAACTACCCCTCTATTTTACTTTAATTACACTTATATTTTGACCTCCACCCAAACCGCTACTATTTTGAAAACCCATATAGGCCTCCCTTATATTTTGATATTCTATTTTCATCCACCCAAACCGTTAGTTGACCGTTAAGTTTGACTTTTGAACTTTTGTTTTTACCAAAATACCCTATTTAAACAATAGAATTATTTAACATATATATATATATATATATATATATATATGTGGGAAAAAAAATTATACCACCAAATTTTTATCCAAATATATTTTTTTAACTTTCTAATATGTTAAAATTTATGAATTTTGAGATTATAAAATTTATAATTTTAATTTTCTACCATATTTATTGAGAATTTATTTATTTTTAGTTTCTTAAATGACTAAAAATATATATCAAATATATTATTTTCTATCAAATATAATAAACTATATATATTTGAGAGATTGTATTAGGTCATTTAAATTTAAATTTTGATATTTTTCTACCAACATTTAAAGAACTTACTTAAATTTTTAAAAGTTTGTGATATTTACAAGTTGTCAATTAAAATTTAAAGTAAAATGCTCTAACCACCCTTTTGTTTTGTCTTAATTACATAGATCTCCCTTCTATTTTGTAACATGCACTTAAGTCCAAGCCATTAATTTTGTTAAGAATATTGCAAAAATATTCTAAACATATATTTTTAATTGAAATTTATAAAATTTATTTACTAATTTACCCTTAATGCTAAATCCTAAATTTTAATTCACAACTTGTAAATATCACAAACTTTTAAAAATTTAAGTAAGTTTTTTAAATGTTTGTAGAAAAAATATCAAAATTTAAATTTAAATGACTTAATACAATCCCTCAAACATATATAGTTTATTATATTTGATATATATTTTTAGTCATTTAAGAAACTAAAAGTAAATAAGATTTTAATAAATATGGTAAAAATTTACAATTATAAATTTTACAATCTCAAATTTCATAAATTTTTAACATATTATAAAGTTAAGAAAATATTAGGATAAAAATTTGGTGATATAATTTTTTTTTTTACCCACATACATATATATTTTTTAAATAATTCTAATGTTAAAGTAGGGTATTTTGGTAAAACAAAAGTTCAAAAGTCAAACTTAACGGTCAACTAACGGTTTAGGTGGATGGAAATATAATCTTAAAATATAAGGGAGATTTGTGTAACATAATTTTAGTTTTAAGGGAGGTCTTTATGGGTTTTCAAAATAGAGGGGAGGTCTGTGTAATTAAAATAAAACAGAGGGGTGGTCAGAGTATTTTACTCTAAATAATACGTATTTTATTAAATAAAAAATATATATTATATGTACATTATTATTAATTTTAAGAAAAGTATTAAAATTATATAACACTTTAAAAGAAATACCAAAATTTAAATAAGAAAAAACATTTTATTGTATAAATATGAAATAATTTATTATTCATTTAATTTATTAATTATTCATATATTAAATTAATAAAGATAATGGTGCTGGGGTAAATAATAACAATTTCAAAGTGTGGGGAAAAAAAAAAGTCCAAGAAAGGCGATGGCGAGAGAAAAAAACAATGGAGATTGGAGGTGTGCGGTGAGAGAAGAGAGAGAAAATACAGGGTGGTAGGTATAATGGTTATTTCTTTTTTTCCCCAACATACCACCGTGTTTTTGCTTTTTCATAAGCTCCAAATTTTGACTCATCAAACTAAGTAGCTTATATAACATGAGAAAATTTTTTGAAAGCCCCAATCTTACTTTTACCCCTTCAATCTTACTTTTAGGGCCTCAATAAGTAGGGACGGAGCTTGAGAAAAAATTTTGGAAGGCTAAATGTATACTCATTAACTAATTAAAAAGAAAATATTTTAGGGGCAAATGTATAAATTTTTGGACCAAATGTAAGAAAATAATAATAATCTAATTTTCATTAAATCTTTGGGACAAGTTTTTTTTTTTTTTTTTTTTTTTTGGGGGGGGGGGAGGGGGAGGGCCATAGCCCCCCTTATATGAAAAGCTCCGTCCCTGTCAATAAGCTATCCCAAATGAACATAAGTTGACATTCATTACACTCATCTCATATATTTATCTTGTATTTCATAAATTACGATTAAAAAGTAGTTTTTGAACACTCCATTGCTATTCCAAACAAGTATAAATAAATAGAAGAGGGATGGAGTGTCCAAATGACCTGGGTATGTAGGAGAGCATTGGGGAAAAGCACAAAAATGTGTTCTCATGTACCAGAAATGACACGAAGATCTGAGAAGTTATGTGAGTAAAAAGAAGAAATTCCCACCACCAGGTCCTGAACTAAAAAAAAAAAAAAAAAAAAACCTTTAAAAGACTCAATAACATAATGTTTGAAAAATTTTCTAAGAAAATTGTTTTTAAAAAAGATGTTCCTCTTAAAATTATCACATATATATTTAATTAACAAAATTATGTCATTTTTATTCATTTTACATCTAAACTCGTTTTTCAAGATAATCATATAAATAAGTTTCACTTTTAGAAAAAACACATATCTTCTACCGCTAATTCAAATACAAATCACATCACATTATCTGACATTTACTCAATCTTAGGTTTGCAAAAGTCAGATTGTAAAAATGTTAATTTTGCCACAACTTTTCCAAATACAAACAAATTTTCTTTTTTGTTGAAACACTGCCAAGTTATTGCATCTTCCAAATTGCTAAAGCACAAAAGTAAAACTCAGGGCGCTTAATTCTTGCCTGCATTATTAGACTTTTAAATATTCAAATCAACTAATAAATACAAATGAAGTACATTTTTATGTTAATTTGATAAGTCAACCAACAATGTAGATTTGAATTGCAAACTTACTACAAAGAAGAAGATAGTGTACATGAGGAACGCTATCTAGCGTACAATTTGGCATTATCCTTTTTTCATCATCCCTCATAATCTCTAAATACAATATTATTTTAACCTTTCTCTTATTTTCCCAATCAAGGGTCTAGATGAGGCTAATGAGAAACAAGATAAGGAAAAGATCTCCTTCCATAAATGAATACGAATATATTAAAGTAATAAAAAGAGTCATATTTGTATATAAAAATATAAATAAAAACTTTTAAGGGCTGTTTAGGAAAACAGATTTGGAGAAGAGAAAATTTTTATGAGTTGGATTTAAAAAAATTATAGAAGAGTAATTAAAATTTCTTAATTAATTTTTCTTACTCTTTAATCTTTTTATCCCCATTTCTCTATTTTTTTTAATCCAACTCATAAATTTTCACTCTCAGCGAAAAAAAATTTAATTATAATTTCTAAAAAAATTAATGTAATAACCCATATATTTGAGAATTAAGATAATAATAATAAAAAATAATTAAATTAGTTAATTTGTAATTGCTCAAGAAATTAAAATTAATTAATTAATTAAATTATATGTTTATAAGCTAATTATATATTTACTATTTATTGTAACTAAATTTCAAGATAAAGCTTGTAATTTGATGGTATGGGGATAATTAAAGGTCTTTTGAGTCCTGGATTTGAATCCTCCTTAACTAAGTGTGATTTTTTATTTTGCCTCAGCTTTGCGAAAATTACCAAAATACCCTTATGTGTTAAGAAAACTTCTCTTTTTTCAGCGCACAACTTAAGTAATTAGAGGAAGCTTCGTGATTTCAAAAGCACCGAAACCCCAGCCCTGTTGAGCGACCTCGTCCCTTCATCCTTCCCGTTTGTTTGTCGCCACTGTTCGCCGCCGGCGTCCTTCTCCCCTGGTCGAAATTTTTGCTGTTGTTATTTTTCCTGTTCAGTCCAATTATTGGCGAGAGAGGGAACAGAGAAGAGCTTCTTAGTTGAGGCTCCAAATTCCAACCTCAGTTGCTCTTTTGTTCTTTGTCGCTTTTGTGGCTGTTGTGGTGTTGTTGCTGCAATCAGTGGGCACACAAAAAAATTATACCCTTCTTGTCCTATACAAGCAACAGTTAGGTGGCTTGGGTGAAACTTAATTTCCGTTTTCTCCAATTATCATCCAGCTGGACCAAATTTCAGATTCTTGGGTAAGTCTTTATTAGTGTTTTAAGCTATGGTATGTAAGAAGATTTAGGTGTGCAGTGCATTACTTTGGTTCTATGTGTTGCTGTGATGTCTGAAATTTGGGGATTTAAGAAATTTTCATTTTTGTTGTTGTGTTGCTGGTTAGTCAAAGAAGCAAAGGTTTCTTGTTATATATAAATTGTTCCAAGTTGGTTCTTGGGGCTGAATGTCTTGCGTTGGGGGAAGGGATGAAATTGCTGACTTTTATGAAATATATATGTATATATATATATACACGCTTGTACGCTGAAGGTTTCGCAGTAGCACTTTAAAATTGAAGTTTAATTATGTTTGAATATGAAATATGCTTCATTTGCAGGGATATATATATATATATATATATATGTGTGTGTATAAGAGAAGCAATGAGGTCCCAAGTTATAGAATTAAAGTGAAGGGTTTAAGTATTGTTTCCAAAACTGAAATTTCAGAATGAGATAAGGAAGATTATGATGTTTGGTAATTATTAGTTAAATGTTAAGAAATTTAATTTAGGGAACTTTGTTATCTATTATAAATTGGAAAGTATGTCAATTTGTTATATGAGATGGTATTTATGCGAAAAGAATTGAAAAGGTATTTGGGTAATAATTCAAAGATTAATATGCATGATCTTAGGAACGCCTCTTGTTCACACTATGTGTAAAAGATTGAAACATAATTTGTCTTCATTGACTAAGCAAATTATACCCTGATTAATTTAGGGAAATCTGGTTGAGGTTCCTATGCTTTATGAAGTTGAGGTTATTATTATTAATTAGAGGGATTTTAGTAAATGATATTATGAATTTCATAAGGTTATGAAGAAGGTACATACATGATTAAAAGAATTGTGTGCCAACTAAGGAAGGTATCAATTGAATGTGAAAATAGTAAATTTTGTGCAAAGCTATAATTGATGTATTTGATGGGTGTTAGGAGGAGGAGTAAATAATTTGGGAACTGATAAGTTGGAGGAAGAGGCATAGCATAAGCCTTACAGGTGAGTGAATAGCGTCCCATTGTAATTTTTATAAATGACGTTTTACTACTTTCTATACTTTCATGTTAATTACCATCTTTACAAGTATGATTTTGCCAATGGAAGTTTATCGAATTTGTTTTATGTTCTTATTCATGTTGTAAAGAGTATGGATTGAATTTAAAGGAACGATTTGAGATATTGTTTATGAACTTTCATGCTAGGGCATTCTATTTTATTTTGATGAGTTATCATCATATTGAAAGGACTCTTTATAGCTTTGATGAAATGGCCCCAGACATGCTTGAAAAATGTTTTTTTTAAGGACTGAATATAGAACGCTGGTTACTAACAGCAGTACTGTTAGTCATTGGTGCAGCATGGTTAACCTCGAGCTCGCTTGATATTCGTGAGATTTGTTCTCACGCTTGTTATTCGTAGGTCTTATACCTGTGCTTGTTTCGTAGCCTCGTGTTGCGCTCGATTTGTTATTTACCCTCATGAACTGTGTGTCCATGCTTGTTTTCGTGGATTCAAGTTGCGCTTGGTTAGTTACCCTCGTGGACTGTGTGTCCACGCTTGTTTTTCGTTATGTTTAAGTCCTCACTCAAAATGAGTTTTTCATACCGCTTGGTACTTAATTTCATCAATGAGTTATTTTTTACTTAGTATTTTCTTATTAATAACCTTGTATATAATGGCATCTACGTTATTGATTTTATACTTGGAAGTTGAATATAATTATCATTTCATTATTATAAAATTTTACTTGCTTAATTTATTCCTTTAGTATTTTATTTACTTATTTTAGCGGGGCGTTATTCACTGGAAAATTAGTTTTGGTCTCGAATAGTGCGGTGACTTGGATCCTCTTGCTAATCATTGATGGTCCATCTTGTTGTTCGAAGTTGAAGCGTCATGTTGAAAATTTCCGAGTTAATATAACATTCACACCTATGTATTTTTTGTTGTAATTTAAGTGCTCCACATATGCTATAGATAGGGTCCTCACATGATTTGCATGTTTTATATTTGATGACAAGTAGCAAAGCTTCTCTTGACAATGTTAGGCTATTGTAGAATTTTCGGGAGGTCGGCCTACGGGGTGACTTTGTCGAAATTTCTGCAAAAGTTAATAAGTTTTGTTGTAACATCTCTATTTTCATGCAAATTAATTAATGAAATATATGAATTTCTCACTAAGTGGTGATCGGTGGTATATTATTTTTCGACAAGATAAATTAATTATCGGAAAAAAAAATATAATGAGGAATTATTTGAAAAGGTGGCAATTAAATTTGGTTATGGATAATTTAAGATAAGTAATTTAAAGGAGTTAAAAATATTTTTCCTCATTATTTCTTTAATTTTTGTCAAATAAAAGGAAGGGGAAAATTCTAATGAAAAATTAGCAGTGTTTCAACCTAAGTCTAAACTACCTTTGAAAGGTGGACATGAGATGAGAATTAATTAATTAAGTGGAAGAATTTGTGCGCATCAAATAAGGCATGGAAGAAGCTGGACATATTGAACGAATAAGGGAAACCATACACAATATATTATTATACTCCCTTAGAAATCCCTGCACGTGTGGATGAAACAAAGGAGTAAATGGGATATAGGATGGACAATGTTACATTAATTCAGAAAAGGAGTAGTGGCCCCACGTGGAGAAAGAAAAAAAAAAGGAAAGCACATAGATTTGTTTTTCTTTACCAGTTCCCAACGGAAGAAAGAATCAAAAGGGAACAAATAATTAAATAATAAAAATCATTACCTACTCTCTGAAATCGCCGGACAAATGAAGGAGAGAAAGAATGATTTGATGTATGTGGACAACACAAATTAATGAATGAAAGAAGGGTGAGCACGTGACA
Source organism: Acacia acuminata (assembly GCA_019022655.1). Taxonomy (NCBI): domain Eukaryota; kingdom Viridiplantae; phylum Streptophyta; class Magnoliopsida; order Fabales; family Fabaceae; genus Acacia; species Acacia acuminata. The sequence goes on along the minus strand of JAFJYI010000244.1, from coordinate 708,832 downwards.
AAGGAAATGGAAGGAAAAAAAAAAATTATATTACAAACCACCCCATTAAAGCGCCGGCTGGAAGAGAGAGTGGGAGTGAGGTGACAATTATCATTAACGAAGGAAGCAGCAGAGTCACGTGGGGAAAGGCAAAGTCAAATTAAAAACAAATAAAATATAATAACTCCCTCTCCCATGCTAACTCAGACGCAGAACGAAGAACTGAAAATTTTCTCAGTTTCCCAAACCACCGGCCGAGAGAAGGTGAGATCAGGAAGAAAAATAAAATGAAATAATATATTCCCTTAGATTTCTCTAGAATAATGAAGAACGATCTAGGGGCTGAGTAAACCGACTTTGGAGATTTATTTAAAGAGAACTCAACTCCTTCTTTTTGGGGCGGGCAAACGCATTAAGAAGAAGAGAAGAAAGTGATCAATGATTGAGAAGAAGACATAAGGAGAGCCAAACAACACGTCCCAGAGAAAGGTAAGGACTTTAAATATTTATTCCACCTTCTCCTATTTTCGTTTTGGAAGTTCAAATGTTGAAGGAAAACTCCTTCCTTGTTCTGTGAAGGTGAAGGACGAAAAGGAGGAAGAAGAGACATTGAGAATCAAGTTTCTGTTCGGAGGAATACTAAGATCAAGTAAGTCACAGTTTTAAGTAACTTATAAATTCATGATTGCTAAGTTGAAGATGGAAATTCCTTGCCTATGCGTTTATGAGAATGGATCTGAACATAAATGGAATTGATGAAGGAGAATCAACTGGTAGAAAGATTATCATGATATAAGAGAAATTTGTTAATGAAAATGAAAGTTGGGATTAAGTGCTTCTAGAGGATGATTTTCGGCCAGCTTTATGAGCACGGGAAACTTATTTTTTGTTGGTGTTTTAATACCCTCAGAGAGTCCAAAATCAAGATCTTAGTATAAGATTGAGGAATTTTTATTAGATCGAAAAAGGCCTATTTTTTTGAAGTCAACAAACAGATTTTACATTTGGGGTACTTAATGTTTGGAACTTGTTAAAATAGGATTTTGCCTGGGATTGAGGGTTTTCTTTTTAAGATTGAAGAAGGCTTATTTTTGAGCCAACAAATAAATACTTCGAAGAAGAGTTACTTATATTTATATATTTTGGTTTTTTAGGATCATTGTGTTTCTGTGCCCCCGGAGAAAAATTATACTTGATAATTTTGGTCAACTACTGGTAGTAACCTTAATCCTCATATGTCTTGTGTTGCTTTGTATGTTTGTTTTTCCATGATTGTGGACCCGTGTCTCTCCGAAAAGGGACATGCGTTTGTGTGCATTCGGTGTGGTGCGGGTTGAGAGCCCGACTCACGTGTTTTCCTAGCGCCGTGGATCCGGGGCTTGCTTTGTTGAGCAATCCTGTGTTTGTTTCTAGGACATGTAGTCCTTCCGCAGTTAACACGGTATACTTGGTATGTTGTATTTGTGTTACTGCGCGTTTGTTACTGAATGCTATTATTTGGTGTTATCCTAATTATGGTTACATACATACACTGTTTATGCATTACATATGAGATTAATGGTTACTCTAGGATCCATTTTTGAATCCCAGATTTTTGTAGAGCCACTGGAAGTTCCTTGAGGGCTGTATCTGGAGAGAAGGGTAAGACCGCTGGGCAGGAGTAGTTGGAGTTGAAGGTGGCGGAGGAAATTTATTTTGTGATTTATTTTGAGGTTGGATGATTTGTATATTATTTTGGCCTTTTTGGCATTGATGGATGACTGTATATCTAACTCTTTGGGGATTTTATTTTGTTACTGACATTTAATCATACCAGTATTGTCTGAAATCCAACCGGGAATGCTCTGCGGCGATAAAACTCTGATGCATGTAATTAAATAGTAATTAAATGATATATGGTAATTATTAAAAGGGAATCCCTCTATCCGCCACCCGGAAGGGCGAGGCCGGTAGGGGTGTTACATTTGTTATATGCAATATATTTATGATATTTATTTTACATATAGTAAATATGTGTGTGTATATATATATTATTATTTATATATATATATATATATATATAAAAGTATTAGAAATTCCATATGTTTTAAGGTTTAAGGAATGTATATTCCGGGTTGGTCACTTCTCAAATTTCGAGGTGTGACAATTAAAGGGGATTAAATTTTTTAATTAATTTTCTTAATCTTTTATCTTATCTCTTCTATTTATTAAAATTTTATAATCTCATTTCTTCCAATTTTTTTAAAATGTAACTAATAAAAAATTTCGCTCCTCCCCTATCCCCTCCAACTCTGTAAGAAAGGTTGACGTGAGGAGGGATGTATGAAGTAATTAACCAAAGGACGACAGGTCGATGACTTAGAAGAGTACAAGTCATCACTAAGAAGTGATGCGCGAGGGAATGAAACAATCGACAGGAGAGAGATTTTTGTGTAAATGTAGTTTATCATGTGATTTATGGTCTAATAAGTTAAAATACAACAAAGTAATTAACATGAACTTTAGCAGGGCGGCTCATGTATATCATTTTTTTTATTTCTACTTTTCAAAATGAATCTCATAATTAAGGTTTCACAAGTAATAAAAACCTAAATCTTATGATATTTTGTAATTTTATTAACATGTGAGCTAATATTAAATAGTGTCAAATTAACTTAGAGTTGTTTTATTTTAATTGATTACATAAACAAAATTTATATAAGAATATTCCAAAGGACGGCATGTCAATGACCTAGAACAGGACAAGTCATCACTGTCTAGGAATTCTTCCTAACGTAAGTATTTTATCTTTAAATAATATCTCAATTAATCAATATTTACGTGCAGAGTACATAAAAATTTCTTCAATAATTAATTTTTTTTTTTAAAAAATCCACATATATGCAATTCATCACTCCCGGTTATTGTATTTCATGACAACCGATCAAACACTACAAAAAAAAATGAGTTTCGGTGGCGACTTTTGGCGGTGACTATCAATGTCGCCGCCAAAAGTATGACCTTTAGCGGCCATAAAAGTTGTCGCCGCTCAAAGTATCACTTTCGGCGGCGACAACTTTTGTCGCCGCTAAAAGTCATCGTTTGGCGCGACATATAATAGTCGCGCTGAAAGTTATACTTTTTCGGCGATATAACTGTCGCCGCAGAAAGTGATACTTTCAGCGGCGACTCCTATATGTCGCCGCCAAAAGTATGTTTCGGCGGCGACTTATTGTCACCATAAAAAAAAAAAAAAAAAAAAAGCAATAAGCCAAAAAAAAAAAAAAAATTGTGACTTTCGGTGGCGACAAATGTCGCCGCCGAAACATGTATTAGTGGCGATTACCTAGTCGCCACCAAAATAAGAATCAGTGGTGACACTTTTGTCGCCACCGATTCATGTTTTGGTGGCGACAAATTGTCGCCGCCAATACATGTTTCGGTGGCGACATTTGTCGCCACCTTTACCCCACTTTCAGCGGCGACACTCATCTTTGGGGATTTCTGATATACTTTTAGTGGTGACAAAATGTCGCCGCTGATTGTATACTTTTGGCGGCGACAAAAAAATGTCGCCGCCAAAAGTATCCGCGACGATCGCATAGGCAGCGACTTCGTGGCGACAATTTGTCGCCGCTGAAAACCTTTAGCGGCGACTTTGACACTTTCAGTGGCGACTTTTGTCGCCACCAAAAGTCGTTTTTTTGTAGTGAAACTAGATCCAACGCAGATCAGTTTCTCACCGAAGCTACCAACTATGGCGAGCTTTAGCCAGAACTCTATCTCCAAGAAGACAAACTCGCCCACAATCCCCGTTTCCTTCCTCTTATTCTTCTTCTTTCATCTCCTTTGCACTATTTCCGTCACCTCCTAACGTCCTGTTGATCATTTCGCAGTCAACTGTTGTAACTCCGGCAATATTCTGGCGACTTCCTTCACTCCAGCTCTCTCTTCTCTTTCAAAGCAGGAAACCACACCCTTCTTAAGGACTTAACCGCTTCACTTTATGCCGCTGGTGCTTCCGACGGTACCATATCACGAGAATACTGTATCAACGTTGATGCTAGTCAGAGGATGAACATAACCTTCATGCCCAACCAATCTCATCCAAATACCTATGCTTTCAGCAATGGGATCGAGGTCGTCTCTATGCCCACCTTACTTTATTACACTAAACCAGACGACCAAAATGCCATGATGCTAGACGGCGGAAGCGGAACGCAGCAGTTTTGGGTCAATAACGACAGTGCTTTGGAGACAGTGTACAGAATCAACGTTGGTGGGAGGCAACTCCGATCCCTCCGGGTAATGATGTTGACATGTTTCGGAATTGGGGACCAGATAACCAGTACTTGGAGAGTGGGGAGCGCATACAAAGTATTTCAGCAGCTTTTGGTTTAAACCCAACCTACTGAGATGATCAAAATTATTTTGCACCTGATGAAGTATACATGACTGCCCGAAACTATGGGATGATAGAAACATCCAAATTTAATGTCACTTGGGAATTGAAGTGGATTCGATGTTTTATTATATGGTGAGATTGCATTTTTGTGAGTTTAATGAACACATTGAAAAAGCTGGAGACGGAGTTTTTCAAATCTTTATAAATGATGCTTTGGTGGAGTCTGTGGCTGATGTGATGCTGTGGACTCAGAATCAGATACTAGTTCCTGTCCATAGGGACTATGCATGCAGTGTTGATGCCGATCAGTCGTCAGTGGAAGCTTCAAGAAGCTCAATCTTTCAATTAAGTTGCAACCACACCCAACTGCAAGAAGTTGTTACAGAGATGTGTTATTGAATGGTATTGAAATTTTGCAAATTAGCGATTACAATCAAAATCTCGCGGGTCCTAATCCAGATCCACTTCAATCACCCCCACTGCCAACCACGCTGTCCTCAAACTCATCTAAGAACGGAAACAAGGCAAAGGTAATTTCCATTATCGTTGGGGCAATATCAGGCTTCCTGACGCTGCGGGTAGAGTTTGGCTGAGTAGGGGAAATGAGGAAGAAGAAGGTAAGGGTACGATAAGGAAAATGACAGAGAGATGACAAGCAATATTTTTACTGACATTGGGCCGATTAGGATACCAAAACTAGTGCCGAAGTTTTAAGGGTCTGTAGATCATCTAAGTGATATAAACCTAATCATGAATAATATAATATAATTTAAATATATAAATATTAATATACATGATCTTGAAAAGAGTATTATTCGAATAAAATGATATTAATATACAAGTAAATACAACATTCATATATAAATTATACGTAATTTAACAAAATAGAATTACGATAGTACAATATTGCCACTCTTTCTTTTAAAGAAAAAAAAAAAACTAATTATTTAATCCTTATAGTTTAACCGAATAAGTAACTCAATCCTAGTCCTTATGATTTAAAGGGTCGTGATAAAGTCCTTAAAGTTTTATAATTTTTAGAAAACAACTGATCCACTCAAAAGTCACCCTTTGTGGCATGGATTGCGTTTCGCTGCTCGTCCAGATGAGTGCCTGTGGAGATCTAGATGGTCCATATCTCCTCTGAAGATCTGGACCATCCATATTTCTTTTCTCTTTTTTATAAGATTTTGTTTTAAGTTTTTAAGATTTTTTCAATATCATTCAAGATCCCGAAATATCTTTTTAGCACCATCCAAATCCGATTATCTTTGAAATAATTTTTTAAGATCATGAAGAATTTTTCAAGTATCTGAATATCTTTTTAGTACTAATCAAGATACCACAAATATTTTTTTAGAACTTAAAAAAACATTTTAGGTTACCAACTGTACTAAAAACATACTCGAGTGCACCGACTACTTTTTTTTTTTTAGTACCGGTCGATATCCTGAAGTATCTTTTTTTAGTATGTCGATGAACACTGAAATAGTTTTTAGGATCTTGTAAAAATATTCTAGATCTTATTTGGTATTAAAAATATATTTACGTCTTGATTGCTATTGAAATATAAATCATGACCTTGAAAAATTATTTTAAGATCTTGGAAAAAAATATTTCAGAGTCTTGCTAAGTCTAAAAAAATACTTTAAGATATTGATTGGTATTGAAAAAAAATCTTAAATTGAAAAAAAAAAAGTAATATGGATGGCGTAGATTTCATATAGAGGTCTGGACTGTCTAGATTTTTAAGGGATGAGCAGCCCCTGCTCGTCGAGCAGGGAAACGCGGTCCTAAAACACTTCTGTCTCGCCTGATTCCACAACAGATTCGTTTTTCAGTATCGAACTTTGCAATCTCGCAGGAACCACTTGGTCATTTATCCAATATATAATTTATTAATTGCATGCACCATTATTATACAGGACACTAATATTGTTCTTTTTGTACATATTAATCTTAATTTAATAAGAATATGGGCGGACTCTATTTTTAAGTAATACAAAGAAGGGTAAAGTAACATCTTATGCTATAGTGTTACTTCTCATTGCGTAAGCACCCTAATTATGTACAGTATATCTAACACCCTAATATTATCTTTTGCATCCTTCAAGCACCTTAATATTATTAAGGTTAGGGGCACAAATATGTCAAACTCTAACAGGGGCCTTCAATCTAACCTATATAAAGCTAAACCTAGTCTATTTAATAAATAGGATAGACTCAAGTGCAGGCTCATTGTTAGCCCTATTTAGATAAATAGGCCATAGCTAATTTTATAAGGCTTAGCTTAAAGCCTAGAGGCCTGGCCTTTAATTTCAAGACACTAGAACTTAAGCATGCTTTCATGGTCTTATAACTAAACACATCAAAAACTAATTGAAACTCAATACACACACGACAGCCACTAATAATCTAAAAAGAGAAAAATTTTAAACATACCCCAGACATTAATGGGTAATACAAAGACAGGGGTGGCAACGAAAATCAAGCAAGAAGAAATTGCATTTTTTTAAAAAAATAGAGTTGGGAAGCATAGGAAATTTACACATACACGTGTATTATATTGATATTTGGAAATTTTGGGTAGAGATTTAAAGAATGAGAAGTTGATAACATTGTTAATTATTACTGTACATAAGGTGTTCGTTACAATGTGTAGGAGAAAAAAGTTGATTGGAATGTTGTTGAAATTGCTAGTTAGCTAAAGCTTGTGTTATGAGAGTAATGAAATAGATTTAACTGTTTATTTTATTTTGATTATAAATTGGAATTGGTCGTAACTCGTATACATAACTGTTTGTATTGTTGGTAGATAATTATGATTGTGCTATTGTTTTATGAGTTAATTTCTAATGCCTGTGAGATGTTTGAGGAAACTTTATAAAGCTATTAATTGGGTAATTGAACATGTGTGGATGATAATTGATGGCTTTTGTTGATGTCTAATGTCTTAATTTTGAAATGCACTAAAATGCATAAGGGAAAATTAGGTTTGATTGTATTGTTTAAATTCATTATAGAAGTTGTAGAGGTGTATGTAGATGTTGTGTTGGTTTCTAAATTTAATATTAAAATATGTATAGAATAAAAAGAAAAAGTAGTATATGTTCTTTCAAATTTAAAATAATGGGTTTAATAGTTAAGAGCAGTAAAATTAACTATTATTTGAATTTGTGACTTTGTTATCTATTAAAAAGGGTTTAAAGCTTAAGGTTTTCTTATATTTTGAATTGTTACAAATTGAGGATTGAGACGGTGTATCAATGCTATTGTTGAGATTATTTATTGAGTGGCATAAGAAACCATTGATATTAGCAATGAAGTTGACAATGGGAACCCGGTTCCCTGCCTATCGTGATAGGTAGGGAGAACCTATCACATCTAGAGGTCCAGATTTATTTATTTTTTTTACTTTTGATATTTTTTTTAAAAAATTATTTTAATGGGTAGAAAATCTATAAAAAAAAGATAATTTCTTAACTAACATTTTTTCAAAAAATAATTTTTTCATTCAAAAATAACCAAACTAAAACAATTAAATCCGGCATGTCCAAATCGATCGAACGGTTCAACTAGGATAGGCTCAAAAGATAGGCAGAGAATCCGAGTTCCGTTGATAATGAAGCTATAATATCCTAAATTTTCTCCAACAAATTCCAATTATGAAGTATTTGCATTGGGAGAAAAGAAATAGTGAAATTTTGACGAAAGGTCAATTATACCCGAAATTCTTGATTTTACTGAAACCAAAAAAATTTGAGACATACGTTGGCACCAATGGGACATATGGAATTAGCACTTCCTTGTCTCATTTTAGTTTATTAAATCCGGCCATGTAGACAAGAGGAAGAGAAAGTGACAAAATGGGAAATCCCAATGGTAGATTGGAATGGTAATTATGTGAAGTGTTGATGTCAAAATTAAAAGCCCAAACTGTCATACTTCAGATAAAAATTTGGAATGCAAAGACATGGTTATTCTAATTGTAAGAACCGGTTGAACCCAAGAGGGGGGCTGAATTGGGTGAAGTATAAAAATTTAGGAACTTTGAAAATCTTTTTGCAACTCAGTAAAACCAGTTTGTATGACAGTAAAGAGTTATAAAGCAATAGATAGTCATTCAAACCTATACACTGGAAACATAAGAGATAAAGGAAGAGAATATGGAAACTGAGATTTATCCTGGTTCGGTCCAATCCTTGACCTACGTCCAGTCCTCAAGCTCTACTTGAGATTTTCAATCCACTATCTTCTTTCAACTTGATTACACGTTATGTACTTCGAGTAATCCTTTCACTAGGATTCACTCCCCCTTACAAACTGTAATCAATAGACCCACTTGATTACACACTCTGTACTCAAAGTAATTCTCTCACTAGAACTTACTCCTCTTACAAGCTGTAATCAATACAATGGGTTTCCTACTCAAGATCACCCAATCTTGAGTAACTCTCAGATAGAATGATAAGATGATTACAATAAATCTTCTCTCTCAGAAGTGAATAAGATAAACACTGAAGTGCATTACAAATAATTTCACTCTCTATTCTAAGCTATATAAACATTGAAAACAGAGAGTAAATAATGTGAGAATCAGAGTATGAGCATTTTGAAGATGTAGGCTTGTGTCTCTACATTTTTCTGCTTGAATCTGTCTTCTATTTATAGGTAGAGATCAATATATAACTGTTGAGAAGATTCAATGACTGTTGGATAAAGAAATATAGCCGTTAGACTCAGATGAAACTAGCCGTTAGAACTTTGTTTTTTGAACCAGCTATGACATCGGCATTTACTTTCCCTTTGATCTTCGGTTTAACGACCTTTGATCATCTAAAACATGTACACAAATGATATAAATAATGTTAAGAAGTGTTACAAATCATTTGGGTAATCATCTGGATGTTTATCAGAAGAATCAGGATTTTTGAAACAGTAATTTTCTGAAGCAGAGGTGAAAACTCGAGTTTTCATTTCCAAAACTCGAGTTTTGAGGTTGCGTTACTCAGTTGCTCTCTATCTGATCAAAACTTGAGTTTTGGTCTCACAAAATCGAGTTTGGAAGATACGCGACGTTCCTTGCTCTCGTAACCGAAAACTCGAGTTTTGTACTTACAAACTCGAGTTTTGACTTTGTTGAGCGTTTTCGCAACTTCTTGAACTATGTCAAGTTTTGAGAGTCATATCTCTCTGGTCTGAACTCTGTTTTGGTCCATTCAACTCTTGATGGAAAGATATGTGAGTCTACTTTTATATGCCACCAATATCCGCTCAATCGGATTTGTAGTTTATGAGATACACTTAAAACATTGAAGCTTGGTTTGCTGTGTGGCATGGATTTCACTGTCAACTTCCACAATTCATAGCTCTGAACTCCTTTGGGCTTGAATTATATATCAAAATGACGCATTGGGAGTATAGTTTCATACAAAATTGGTCTCACCTTAATCCGATTTCTGGTTTAGGATATATCATCAAATTATCAGACGTCGCCCAAGCTGAACGTGAAATAGAGTGGAGGAAGAGGCGATGACCGTGAAACTCGAGTTTTGACTTGTAAACTCAAGTTTTCACTTGTAAACTCAAGTTTTCCTAGTCCGAGAGACGCCGGAAACGCTGAAGACACTGCTAACTCGAGTTTATGATGGCTAACTCAAGTTTTGATTCCAAAACTCGAGTTTTCTCATACCAGAGGAGCAAATCATTGTAGCGAAGCAGGAAACTCGAGTTTTGAGTTGTGAACTCGAGTTTTCTCATCCACGAAACTAATTTTTGCTGATTTTAACTCGAATTAAGCCATTCCTACTTCCATATGACCTTGGAGACTTCTAGCATCAATATAATAACTTGAATAATTATATTCTCATTCCATTCATCAAGTTCTTCCTTCTTCCATCTCCCAACTTGATCATTCTTCTTCATTTAACTTGGGCTCATCATTCTTTGCAGCTTTTACCTTCTTCAATATCCATAAAGTGGTGAAGCTTCATTCCAACTTCGCTTATCATAGAGACTTCGGATATCACAAGAACTTGAATGTTGATATTCCTATTAGATTGTGCAAGTTCTTTTGATAACATCTTTCTCTAGTCTCTTCTCTTCTTCTTGTTTATCCTCCAAAATCTATTGATAACATCTTGCTTCCTTGACAACCTCTACAAGTTCTTCTTTCCATTAATCCCTTATCTCCTTCTTGATTATTCTGCATGATTCAACTTGGACTAGTCTACATTAAGCATAGTAGTTAGTCAATGTAGGAGATAACTATATTACTCAATCTTTTTGCTTTTAATAATGGCATCTATATAAGACATCATCAAAAATAATCATAACCAACACTAATTAGTCAAGCATACATGATCACCCTTTTTTTTTTATGGAAATTACGGTTAAAGAGGAAAAGTGGAATTGTTAATGGATGGCATGCTTGTAAATAATGGAAGTTTGATGTCCAAAAATTTCCCTTGCTTCCAACCGCCAAAGCTGATCACTAATATCCAATATTTCCCTTCTCATTTAATTGAAGGCGGCTAGCATTTATTGAAGCCCATTTCTATCCATTGAATTTCGAGCAGCAAAACAAATTTGATTAAATTCATTGGTATGAAGGTAATTAAGTAGAAAATCAATGTCCTATATATTTTTCCATGTACCCACCGACTTCAAACACTTGATATTCATTAAATATATTCCCATTTAACTCATTTTCGATCAGACCATTGTGAAGCACCAAAAGAAAGAGTGGAGACGTGAGAGACAAAGAGAGGAATCAGGAGAAGGTGAAGAAGGAAGGGAAAAAAGGAAGATTGGGAATCTTGCTTGCTCAATACCTAAACATTTAAGGTAAGATCCAAAATCCTTCTCTTTCTCTTGAATATTTCGTGGGTCGTGTTTGGGATTTGGAAGTAACAAGACTAAAGTCGATTCAAGGCGGAAAGGGTGTGGAAATGGGAATAAGGGATGTAAAGAAATAGGTGATAGTTGGAATTTAAAGAAATATGTTGCCTTTCAGTTATTTGATGATTAACGACTCTATGACTTATTTCTTACCTCTTTACAGTCTCATATGTTTTGAAGAAAAGGTTAAAGGAAGCATAATTGCTCAATAGATAACAATAATAGTGAGATATGTGACATTGGAAGCAATATAGGTGAATTAAATAAATGGTTCTCTATGTTCTGTTTTCTGTCAGCCCCTGTTTCAGTATAGAGGAGTGGGAATTTGGTCATTTTGATAGTTCCATTGTGTTCAAAATGTAAAATTGTATAGAGTAAAGATTCGGTAGGAATTTTGGAAGTTGCGGGATTGGATTATACCGAAACTTTGAAATTTGTTCGAAAAATCCTGTGCAGACAGCAATGTTGTAGCACGTTTTTGGGATAGTAAATGATGTCTAATTGCCATGAAATTCTATACAATTAAATTAGACATATTAGGGGTCATTTGGGCTTTGGAATCAACCCAAAATGATTTTTCTAGATTTAATTACGAATTTTTAAAGATCAGTCACTCTTTGCTAGAAATTTCAGAATTTGGACGAAAATAGCGGGAATGTAAGCTCATATTAAATTCCTTAATAAGAAAGGGAATTTAATAAATATGAACATATGGATTGAGCTCATTTTAAATTATCATATGGAAATATTTACTGAGGAGGAATTATTTATATTTATATTATGTTATTTTAGGACTATTTGTGATATTGTGCACCGGGGAAATTCATTTATATTTGTGGTCGACTACCAGGTAGTAACTTTAATACTCATATAATTTGTGTGACGTGTGTATGTATGTTTTTACCATGTTATGTGACATATATTTAGTTATCATTCATTTCTTAGCGCTATGGAATCAGAACATGTTGTGTGCATTAAGGGCTTTGTTTGTGTCTTTGTGCCCGGTGGTGGTTGTGTGCTATTAGGATCACCGTAGTAGTACGTGGGTTGTGCTATTAGGACTGCTAGTTCGGATTTGGCTGTGTGCCTTGGTACTGAATGTTATGTGGTATTTGTTTATGTATGTTTTTTTCCTTACATGCATTGTTATACATTTTATATGAGATTAACGGTTACTCTGGGATTCAATTTTGGATCCCAATCCCTTTTAAGCTCACTGGCAGTTCATCGAGACCGGGCTCCGGAGCTAGAGTAGTGTGGAGGTGAACGTAGGTGACTGTTATTTTTGGATATTTATTTTGGTTACTGGATGACTGTATTATTTTATTTTGGCCTGTTCAGGCATTATTATCCGGATGACTGTATATTTTGATCCCTCCAGGGAAAAATTTATCCTTCCATATTTTTATCAATATATGTTTGTCCAAACCGGTGCGTGCTCTGCTGCGTACACTCGATGCGTGACGTAAATTAACCTGGGAAAAACAAGCTAAAATTAAATAAAAATAAAGGACCACACTACCCGCCACCCAAAAGGGCGAGGTGGTAGGTGTGTAAGTTAAGGAATAAATTAAAAATACTTTACTTATAATTTGTGAATTAAGTTGCTTGCTCTTGTGCTACTATTTGGAATGTATATAACTGATATGCTAGGATGTCTCGAGAGTGATGCTTGGATGTTAACTATGATAGTTCTTAGCTAGTTACAAGTAGTAAATGATTTGTATTAAATGGGTTTTGGTAAGTGTCAGAGTTTAAATAAAAGTATGTAAATGACAATAACATTATTTTGGGTATTATGGGATGAAAGAGTGAACATCTTGTTCGAAAGCGGCTAGGTAGGAGTATGTTATATATTGAATAGTGCAATAAGTGAGTGAATAACATCCCATTATAAATTTTAAATGACATTTTTACATGTTATATTTTTATTTAATTTATTTACAACATTCTCTAATTGCAACTTTGTCAAAGAAAGTTTGTTAGAATTATCTCAATTTTCGTTGATATTGAAATGAGTATAGATTGATGATTTTATTTATTGTTATTTATAATTCTCCTACTACTACATAGTATAATTCATGATTATGTACGAAAATGCTAGAGAAACATTTGATTTTCTCTCATATATTTTCATGTTAAGATAGTCTTGTATTTTGGAATGTTTGTATGTGAGTTTTATTATTTGGGAAAGGTTTTGTCGATAGATTGAATTTTAAGGAAAGTTTTGAAATAATATTTGTGAACTTTCATGCTAGGGCATTCTATTATGTTTTATTCGATATGAATTAACTTGGCATTGTAGTAAGAACTTTTCATTGCTTTGATAAATTGGTCCCAAGTACGATTGAAAAAGGATTTGATGAGAAGACTGAATACAGAACTCTAATTACTAATAGCAGTACTATTAGCCCTTGGTGCACTATGGTTTTCTTCGAGCAAGCCTAACTTTTGTAAGCATAGTACTCATGCTTGATATTCAAGGGATTAGTTCTCATGCTTGTTATTCATAGGTTTTGTACCTGCGCTTGTTTTGTGGCTTTGAACCACGCTTGGTTACTTATCCTCGTGAACCGTGTGTCAATGCTTGTTTTCCTGGCCTCTATGCTACGCTTGGTTATTTCCCTCCTAGATTGTGTGTCCACGCTTGTTATTCCTTTCTATTGAGATCCTAGAGAAAGATGAGGTTTGAGAATTATAATTTAAATTGATTATGTTAAATCAAATGTTTGTTTTAGTACGTACTTGGATTTATTTGATTAACGATAGCTTATATAGTTGCACTTATGTTTATGATTGTATATTATAGAAATTGAAGTTGATTGCCATATTGTTATGATTCAAAGTTAAATCAATTTTAATTTTTTAATTAGTATTTCATTAAATTTCATAAATGAGATGTTATTCACTCTAAAAATATTCTGGTCTAAACGAGGTGGTCTTAAAGCACTTTTTTACACAAGTGACTCTTGCTCATCATTGAGGGGCTTTTGTGCTAAACTGGAGTTTAAACACGGTCTAGAAAGTCCTAATTTCAATGTAAAATTTAAATTTATGTATTACATTCTGTAAATTTTGTTCTAGGAGTTCCACATACACTATAGTTTGGATCCTTGCCTTTCATTATACATGTTGTATATTCGTTAGTATGGACCATAGAACCTTTTGTGGGATTGTTTCCAAATGCGCAATTGTTGAACTATTTGGGAGGTCCCAATTGTTTGGGAGGTTCTACCAAAATTTCTATAGATAGTCTATTACTCTGGTTAACGTATAACTCTTTAAATTTTGTATGTTAAGTATGTCCATAGATGTAAATGAAGAATTTTATTCATAAGCAACGCTAAAAGGGATGTGGGTTTTCTTATATTGCAAATTGATCACATTCAAATTTTGGGGTGACACATTCAAATTTTGGGGTGACAGTTTTAAATTATAGTATATATAATATCATCTAAATAATTTTATAAATTATTTATAAATTTATCAACTTAACCTAAATCATAAGTTTCACATCTAATTGTCATTACACTCAACCATTCCCTTCGCATCAATCATTCACTCCTACCTCTCTTCTCTTCAATCGTTCGAGATAGCAACACTAACTCAATTCGTCTCCCTTGATTTGTGTCATCTGCTAAAGCATTATAATCACTATTCATTTATTTTTGTGCCAAATGAAATATTATAATTTTAAAGCAAAAGAGGTAAAATAATGTTTTACATGATGCTTGTTACACTTAGTTTATTTTATAAAATGTATATTAGTGGTCAACAAACAATTAGTTTTTCTTATTTCTACTTACTTTGACAATTATTGTCACTGGACATTCTTTTTTTTTTTTTTAATAAGACTTTATATTACGATGATAATGGATGTTAAGCTTTTAAGATATAATTTATGATTGAAATAAGCGTGAACGATTATATATAGATTTGGAGGCATATACTTGAAAGGCTATTTAAAGTCCTACATTTTAAGTAGGCATTTAAATAGGCTTAAGACATTGTTAGGCCTTTTGAAGGCCTAGGATTAGGCCTATAAAAATCTTACAGACTCAGGCTTTAAATCTCTATTGTAGGCTTAGGCCTATTTAGGTAAAGCCTAACCTAATCTAGCCAATTTCTACCCCTAAATTTAGAGTATTGGTACACTCAGCGCTTGAACTATTTTCGGAGGTACATCCAACACCCTAAACTATTTAGTGGTGCAATTTTGTCCCTAATGTGTAACATCTTTCATTTTGAAGAACAATAATTTATTGATGGTTTGACTAAACCATTCATCAAGATATTTTATGCACACAATTGAGCTTTCGACTTTACCAGGCCTAGACTCTTTAACTGAATATTGCTTCAAGATTTATCAAAATATCTAAGATATGATAGAGTATGTAAAATAAGGCTTAATGTGGCAATATACAATAATCCAATATGTGCCAAAAAGATAGAAGCATTCCTGCTAGCAAAAAGTAGCTTGACCTTTCGAAGCCTTCCCAGATAGACCCACACAAGAACTATCACCTGAAATATATTAGTAACCATCAATCCAACTCATTACAAATGTTAATCTGTACTCATGAGGTGCCAAGCAGAATATTTTATATAACAAAGTATTAGAAATATAATTCACAAATTTCCAAATCCCAAATTTTGTATTACAATTTCTCTATCAAATTTCATAACATAAATCACATATGTAACATGTTAAGCAAAAGATTGATACACCGACCATCCTTATTACCCCCGACCACATGGGCATTTTTTATTTAGGTTAGGGGGCAATTTTGTCTTAAAAGTCCCAAAAAGAGAGCAATTTTTTCATGGCCATTATCGACGTTAATTTTGACCATTTGTTGATCAAATGGTAGAGCTGACAATCCGCATGTCAACCATGTCATTTTTGCTAAGGTGTGAATTTGTCTATGAAGTCCATTTGTCATCTACTTTATTTTTTTCAAAGTTAGATTTACAACTTTAGGGGGAAATTTGTATCTTAACAAAAATAATGTGCATGATACATGGACTTTGTCGTCCATTTCAAAGATATTTAGTCAACTAATGATCAAAATCAATTGGGATAATGAGAAGGACAGAATTGCTCCATTTTTTAGATTTATGGGGCAAAATTTCCCTCTAAAAAACTTTCAGGGAAAAATTACCCCTCAGTGAAAACTTCCGGGATGTAATGAACACAAGCGAAGAGTCTGAGGTAAGTAACAAAGCCCAACTCAATGTAATGAACACAAGCGTGGGCACATAGTCTTCGAGGGTAAGTAATCAAACGCAACAAGAAGCCCCGAAACAAGTGCATGAACAAATCCATAACAAGTGTGAAAACAAATCCCACGAATGTCAAGCGAGCTCGACATTAACTGTGGTGCGCCAAGGAATAACGATGCTGCTAGTAACTAGTTTTTTATATTTAATCCTCTCAAAAAATGTTTTTGAGCATCTTTGAGGATAATTTATCAATGCAATGAACATTTCTTATTTTAATATCATGATAATCGATATCAAATACGACATAATAGATTGTCGTCAAGCATGAAAGATCACATACAATATTTCAAAACTTTCCTTCAAATTCAATATGTCAACAAAACCCTCCCCAAATAATAAAAACTTGTGTTCAAATACTTCAAAATGCAAGACTACCTTAACATGAAATTTTTTGAAAGATAACTCACAATTTTTCTTAGCATTTTTGTGCGTAATCATGAATTATTTTATGAATCAATAGAAGAATACATGGATGATTGATGATCATTATCTTCTTGTCCAGAGGTGGCGTCCGAACTTCAATCCAAAGAGAGCAGACTGTCAACGGAGGATCGCGGTGTGGGTAAGGATTCTTGATTTGCCAATGGAATTTTGTACGGTGGAGGCGCTAGGCATTATCGATAATATGATAGGGAAGATGATTAAAATAGACCGATCAACATCCATCTATGATAAAGGAGAGTTTGCTAGGATTTGCGTCGAGGTGGATCTGCAACAACCGTTACTACCAGCTTTCACGGCGTTCGGTGAGGATAAACAACTAGTATATGAGGGCTTGCACTTGGTATGTTTTCGATGTGGTGTATATGGGCATGAACGAGGGGACTGTCCTCAGCGAAAGGTGGCTGGTGATCCAGTTCAAAGTGTTCACTCGACTCAGGAGAAGGGAGTTGGAGTGGGTGAGCGCATGGGTGTCTCGTCACAAACACTGGTTGACGGTGCGGATAACCGAGTAGTGCAGGAACAGAGCGTGGGGGCGGGAGTCGAAGTAAGCAGTGGGCATCAAAAGGTGAGGATGGTTGTCGGTGGGATGGAAGAAGGGTCGAACATGGCTGCCGGTGAGGGTGATGGTGGAATTCCGAGGAAGGAGCAAGTCACGGCGGGATTGGAAAAATCAACATTGAATGCGAGAGTTAATGAGATTCTGAATCTGGCACATGATGAGATCGGTGGAAGCAAGCATTTGGGACCTCAAATGATCCTGCGGCGCGATTTGAGGAGGAACAATCAATTACCATTAAAGACGTCTGGCATTAAAAGTGGATCTCCTTCAATCTTGCAAGGTATGAAGAAGGATGGCATGAATCGTGGGATTACGTGTAAAGGGAGTAATGGGTTGTAGAAAAATGAGGTGGCAGGGGCTGATTTAATGGGATCTCCCAATTTACCATTAAAAGAAAAAGAGAGAAATAAGGGGGAGTGGGTTGTTGTGGGCTCCAAAAGGAAAAAAGATGAAAAATCCAAAAAATATGGGAAAGAAAATATGACAAAGGAAGGCCCAAAATGAAACTAAAGGAAGCGAGAGTCAAGTAGCATGGTGATGACAAATGGTTTTGCAATCCTACATGATATGGGCCTTAAGGATGGTTTGGCGCAGGGTGATACTCAGATGGATGATGGGCAGGTAAGTGAGTTGGTCAATAATTCAACAGCCTGTAACATGGACGATGGAGAAGCGGGGACGCGAGGAACAAACGAGGCTAATGAGAAATTAATTAATGGTGTGGGCGGCGGTTTGGTCCCTCCTACTACTTCTCCAAGGTCTTAATGATTGTTATGATTTGGAACTCACGAGGTACGGGCACGGAGTCATTTCCAAGCCTTGTACGGGAACTAAAGAAACACTATAAGTTGGATTTTCTTGCAATCTTAGAAACACGGGCAAATGCTCTAAAGACGGATCGACAAATTCGTACTTTAGGATTCAATAATTTTTCATACACCATTTGCGAAGGATATAGTGGAGGGATATGGTGCCTATGGGATGAGGGGACACTGAAGGTTGAGATAGTAAAGCAAGACAAGCAATTCATACACTTAAACATCACAGATGAAAAACGACAAACATGGGACCTTCCTGTAGTGTATGCGAGTCCCACCCTAATGCGGCGCGAACGGTATGGTCGAGCTCTTCCCGGATCAAGACTACGGTGCGGGGACCATGGTGTATTGGTGGTGATTTTAACGCCACCTTGCTAGCTACGGAAAGACACTCATGTGCATCTTCAAAATTATCTTTGGACCAAGAGTTCTGTAGATAGGTTGAAGATATGGATCTGGTTGATTTGGGATTTGATGGGCCACCCTTTACATGGAAAGAAATGGTGATACGGAGGCTCGGTTGGACCGTTTTCTTGCTAATGAAGACTGGTGTATGAGGAATAGTGACTCGAAAGTGCTTCATCTGCCACATTATAAGTCTGACCATCGACCTTTATTGCTAAGAACGGATGGGGCTTCGCCAAAAGGTGTAACTCAGAGGCCTTTCCGGTTTATTGCTTCCTGGCTTCTTCATGAAGAATTTAATGGTTTGGTTAAGGACAAGTGGTGGTCGTCAAGAGAATGATCGATAAACATTGAGAGCTTCACAATTGCTTGTCAACGTTGGAACAAGGAAGTGTTCGGCAATATCCAGAGGCGCAAAAATCAACTCCTACGAAGACTGGATGGGATTACTCATGCAATTACTAGAGGTGGGAATACCATGTTTTTTGAAGACCTGCAGAAGACTCTCTGGTTGGAGCTTGATGAGACTCTAACACAAGAAGCCTTGCTATGGGCCCAGAAAGCTAAGATTAATTGGGCTATTGATGGTGATAGAAATACACGGCTGTTTCATGCGCAAGCTAATGGTCGTCGGAAACGAAATAGAATTGATGTGATTTGTGTGAATGAAGGGGAGTGGTGTTTTAAGGAGGATAGTATAAAAGATCATGCAACGATATACTTCTCCAATCTCTTCAAGGAGGAAGTAGTGGAGTGCCCAAGTCTCATCTGTAATATTGGCTACCCGGGATTAACGAATACGAAATGAGTATGTCTAAGGGATGTAGAAGAGGGGGAGATCCGGGACGCCTTGTTTAGTATGGGGGCTCGAAGGCACCGGGGCCGGATGGCTTCCATGCTTTATTTTTCCAACACCAATGGGAAGCGTCGGAGAGTCCGTGGTTCACTTTGCGAAGCAAATATTTCTTCATCCGAGAGAGGATATGTGAAGTAAATAAGACATTCGGTCTTAATCCCGAAGACGGATCACCCCGAGACGTTTAAGGATCTTAGACCAATAAGCCTATGTAACGTGATTTACAAGCTGGTTACAAAGATCGTGGCAAACCGAATGAGGGGGTTTATGTCCCAAGTTATATCCCAATCAATGTAGTTTTGTCCCGGTCGGCATAGCTCGAGATAAGATTATCGTGGCCCAAGAGGTTATTCACTCCATGAGAACAATGGGTGGAAAAAAGGGATTTATGGCTATTAAGATCGATGCGGAGAAGGCGTATGACGGGGTGAACTGGAAGTTCTGCTTAGTTGCTTGCATGAGCTCAACCTTCCTACCAACCTCATTAGGGTGGTGGAGCAATGTATTAGCACTGCTAATCTTCAACTTTTGTGGAATGGTAGTAAGGCGTACTTCTTCAACACTTCCCGCGGGGTTAGACAGGGTGATCCGCTCTCGCCTTACCTATTTGTAATATGCATTGAGAAGTTGGCACATATGATACAGAACGTATGGCGGCGAAGAAGTGGAAACCTATATGCCTTACTAAGACCGGTCCACCAATATCACATTTGTTCTTTGCTGATGATATTATCCTGTTTACGGAAGCCTCGCTCCAACAAGCAGGAATGGTAAAAGAGTGTCTGGATCATTTCTGTGAATGCTCAGGGCTTAAAGTTAATGATTCGAAGACTCAGGTGTTCTTTTCCAAGAACATAAATCATATCAGAAGTGCGGAAATCAGCGATGCACTTGGTTTCACTCTAACGACGGATCTTGGGAAGTATCTTGGGGTGCAACTGCATCATAAGAGAGTGGGATTGGACTCGTTTCAAGCGGTCATTGATAAGGTCAAGAACCGGCTGGCACGGTGGACCCCTAAGACTTTCTCCTTAGTTGGAAGAGCTACACTTGTTTCCTCGGTGTCTTCCGCTATCGCGGCATACACAATGCAAACATCCCACCTACCTAGTACGGTTTGTGAGGCCCTGGACAAGCGGAATAGATCCTTTTTGTGGGGTAGCATAGCAGAGAGTCGTAAAGTGCCACTGGTTGCTTGGGATGAGGTGTGCATGGAGAAGCGAAAGGGCGGGTTGGGGTTGAGGCATGCAAAGTACCAAAACCAAGCCTTCCTTATGAAGTTGGGATGGAGACTAGTCACGCATAGGGAGGACCTATGGGTTAAGGTTGTACGGGACAAGTATAAATGTGGGGATGACTTAATTCCTCGCATTGAGGCTACACGACCTGGTTCAAATGTGTGGTGGAATTAAGCGAACTTAGGATAAAGTTCAAGGGGGATCGAGTACAACTAATCCACTGGCGTGCGATGGAAGTGGGAGAGACATGGTGAATTCACAGTGAAATCGGCATATAGCGTGGTTTCTAACAAGGGAAGAGAACATGGATACAACTGGGAGCGCATTTGGAAGGTTCGAGCACCACACGGGTGTAAGATGCTCCTTTGGCTGCTAGCTCGTAAGTGCACACTCACGAATGCAAATCGAATGAGACGGAGAATGACGAATGACCAGAGTTGTGCCCTATGTGGTGCATGGTACGAAGATATTATTCATGTATTTAGGGATTGTACGCACTCACGTTCCTTATGGAGAAAAGTGGTGCCCCCGGACAAGTGGCGCACATTATGTAACAAGCCTTTATTAGAGTGGATATGGTGGAACATCGGTGGTAGAAGCAATGCGAATAAGGAATGGGCGTCCGATTCACTATACTATCTTTGGTGGATCTGGAAGCGGAGAAACTTATTTGTGTTTGAGAAGCAATTCACCCCAATAGTAACATCATTGCTAGCACGAATGCGATGTTGGAGAGTAGGAATAGTATGAATAATCGTCTAGCGGGTATGCCACTTAACGGCATTACTCTTACTACTAGTCATGGGTTTTGGCATCCGCGAAACGGTTGGGTAAAGGTGAATGTGGATGGTGCCTATTCTAGAACTACAAATAAGGGCAGCTTGTAGAGGGATCATTCGAAGTTCTTCTAGCTCCTTTCTTAGGGGATTCTTTCACTCTATTGAAAGGGGCGATGAGTTGACTTCTGAAGCGTGGGTTTGCTTATTGGGCCTCAAAACTACTTGGGCGATGGGCTTTCGGAAGGTTTGGTTGGCATCTGATTCTATGGAGTGTATTACATTACTTTCGCATGCACAGGGAGGTTCTCACCGTGACTTCGACATTCTGGATGAGGTGAAGCAACTACTACAGATGGAGTGGGAAACTAAGGTGTTGCATGTGCCTCAGTCCGGGAACAAAGCAGCTGACTTTCTAGCATTAAAGGGACTAGAATCGGGATGGGGGTTCTGTTGGGATTCGTACAACGCAGCGGATTAAAAAACTTATGAATCCCGTCCCGAGGATCACTCAGGTGCGTTTAAACCTAGGCTAGTGAATCCGAAATTACCTTAGGAGAATTCGTTTGCGCCTTGTTCTTTGTTGAACAGGTGGGCTACTTCCTCGATCAGCAGAAGACAACTCGTAGGATTGTCTTCCTCCACTGGTATCCACACGAACAACTCTCGAACACGGCTACGGCGCGTGCTTAGCGCCTCTTGTGCGTCTCTCTTAATTTTCACTCTAGGGTTTTCTCGCGGCTCTACGAGATGCGCTCGACAAAATGTCCCGTGAGTTTTCTAAACCCGTTCGAGCATTATATAAAATTAATCCTCATTAATTTTGAAATTCAAATTTCAAATATGAATTAAAATACATTAATTACATCAATCAAATCGATGTAACGTATTTAATTCTCATTAAAGGCGATTTGAAATTCGAATTTGGAATCTGAATTAAAATAAATGTATTGATTAAATCCATCTAATAGATCTAATCAAATCCATTTATTTAATCCAAATTAAAAGCCTTCGATTTAATTTATCTCTATAAATTAAATCGAGAAATAATATCTATCTATTCAATTTAAATTTGAGATACCATATCTCAATTTAATATTAAGCAGATATACGATATCTTTATTCGAAAATTAAATGAGATACAATATCTCAATTTGTTTTAGATATTTAATTTATCAAATAAATTAAATACAAAACAAATATATTAATATTATAATCTCTA
Organism: Acacia acuminata; assembly: GCA_019022655.1. NCBI lineage: Eukaryota > Viridiplantae > Streptophyta > Magnoliopsida > Fabales > Fabaceae > Acacia > Acacia acuminata. Next base: position 685,968 of record JAFJYI010000244.1, on the reverse strand, counting down.
TTAATAATATTAACATATATTAATTTCGAATTTAATATATATATATATATATATATATCCTAGATTAAATTTAGTATTCATTAAATCTTAGACGTATCTAAGATTCAATGAATCTGGACACTTTCGCTCGTGTTGAGTTATTCTTGTGTGCGACCTGCGGGCCCATATGAGATTGGCGGTGGGCCAACACGTGTCGACCCACAAATCACAAGCGGCCTCTAGCAAGACATTGCGACTACCCAATTCACATGGGGATCGATGACACGATACAACCTATCGTACAACCATGTCACGTCCCTTTTGTCACGCGATAATTTGGTCAAGGATGAGGCATGGATAATGTCAACTTCCTTTTCTTGACCATTACTTTCTCGATTCTCGAGTAGTCTAATAAGTGAAATGGAAACTCTTTTCCATCACAGTATGGCCATATATTTCTTAGACTCACTCATCGAGGGGCCCAGTATTATCTCTCTACAAATGTGAGGGACAAATTCCATCTTGACCATTCACATCCCTCCGCATGAAAACCACTGATCCCGATCCAGCCTTTATCATCACCCGGTCAAAGGTGACTTTTGACTAGGTCAAAGACCAGTGATTCATCATGTAGGAATCCATGATGATCTCGAGGTCATAGGGCGTCGTGACGCGGTTATACATGAGATAAGCTTATGACTAGATCCATGCGGCTTTCTCATAATGGGTCGGTCCAAAGCACCTTGTACTCTTACAAGTGCCCATGACTTTGATTCGTATCTCCATACCTTATCAAAGTCATACGGGTCTTAACTCATCTTCGCTCCCGCGTAGATGACCAGACGAGACATTTAGGATAATCTATAAGATGTATCCGGGATGCGATTATCAATACGAACATGCAAACGAAAATGATAACTAAAGAGAATACTTTAAATAACTTAAATATCCAAAGTACAATGAATTGCCCCTAGGGCATAATTTCCAACAGGTTCCATGAAGTGTATCAGCCTTTAGAGGCTCTTAAGGTTATCCTCCGTCAGGATTGTAACGGTGTAATACCCTAGTAGGAGGTAGTTGAGGTATCCCAATCTTATCAAAAAAAAAAGAAAAAAAGAATACATAATAATAATATATACAATCATCAATCTTTATTCATTTCAATATCAATAAGAAACTAAACAAGTCTCAAACTTTTCTTGATAAAACCATGCTTAGAATGTGGTAATTAATAACAAATATTAAATATCATTTATAAAAATTATAATAGAACACAATTCACTCACATGTTGAACTCTTGATATAAAACTTACTCCTTCCACGACTTCCCAAAAATTATCACCCCTTTATAGCCACTTAAATACCTAAATCAATATCAATACTTAAATGACATTATCTTCCATATGGAATGCTTTCTAAGATCAAAATCCATTTTAGGATCAATCTAATACTTTTTATGAGTGGCTACTAGCAAAAGTGCTTTCTTTGATTTTAATTATATGATACCACATAATGGAACATCAAACCATTTATACTCTAATCAAAATTGTATCCGAGCTAAGTATCAATTTGAGATTATAACCCATAATTTCTCTTGAACATGTCATCAAACACTTTGTATAAACTTTATTTAGCAAACTCAAGGTGGCAATCTTGTAAATATCATATTTCTCCAAAGGTCCTTATTTCTACTGTTCATCCAATTCTCCACCTGGCTTTGATAACGTACCATGATGGAAATCAAAATAAAGAATAGGAAAATTTATTTGAGTTCTGAATTGCCTTCCAACTCCATTCCGCATTATCATAAAATTATAAAACTTTCAAATTTTGCCTTCTAGCAAGATTTAAATCAAAATCAATTCAAAATAAAATATTTATTCTTCTTCACCATAAAAATGATTTAGAAACACATACTGAGATAAGTATCCTCCCTTCGAACATTTTATCAAATACTCTATGTGCAGTAAAATTAAGTCACAAACAACCACCATAGTCCATAAATTAATAACCATATAATGTAACACCTACTGTTTTGAGCCCAGAACTGAGTGGCATCTTCACCTATCAGGCATTCTATTGTATTATTTAATAAAGAATTTAAACCACTTGGGCTAAATTTGATCCTTTCAAATTGAAGCCCTTTTTATAAAGAGTTAAAATAATATTGTAGTTCAAATGAGCTTTTAAAACATCTAAAACATTTGAAAACATTTTATTAATGGTTCAAACTTATCATTAAAAATTCATCATAATTGAAATCTTATTAAGTTTTATCATAATATTTCCTTATTTCTCACGATTGACCTAGTGCTCTACTAAATCATTCACCATGATTTGGGCTTGTTACATACATGCTGTCCTATAGCAATAGGTAGCGGTATATATATATATATATATATATATATATCTTGTCTACTTCTACGTAATCATATGAATCTACTTAAATATGTACATCCCAATAGCCATACACGGCTATCTCAAAATATTAACTAAGTCATAAGGAAATATAAATAACTATATACAAAAGGTGTATCACAAAAGATTCTTCTGCTCTATCAACACCACCACCTTTTTACGGTCAAGCTATTACTACCCCTTGCTCCTGGAACCTTGTTTACTAGATTGCCCCCGACCTGGATGATTGGAAGGTTTTGAGATTCAAATGAATGAATCCCAGAGTAACAGGTTAATCACAAATGCAATTTATATGTAAATCAATCAAACAGAGAGTCTACACAGCATATGAAGCATTCAAATTCAAATTCAAGTTCAAGTAATACATTCCATATGCAGCTTGTAATACAAGTGTTCATTCAATAATTTTCAAATACCTTAGCGCAAGGAAATTCATTTCAGGTAATTCGATACCAAAAATACTGAATGTACTAGGCCCTGCCTAGCAACCGGGAAGCTAGTCCCATTGTCAACCCTTCCACTCAATCGAGCCGCAAGCGATGATGGCCTCATAAGGCGGGATATACAAATATGGCATACCCAAACATATATAGCTATGCAAAAAATGTGAGATTAAAGTTACTACCTGTTGGTCTTACCGACACTGAGTAACGCTCCCTTATAGCACCCGATCATAATCAGAGTTCATACACAGAGGAGCGTATGGATCTGGCTTGGACGAATGAGTAATTGATAAAAATGCGGAAAATATTTAAACTTAACTTGGTTTTGCAAAATAAATTTAATCCCTCCGGGATATTTAAATATATACAGTCATCCCAAATTTAAAAGTCCAAAATTAAACCACAAAATAAATAAATATATACTAAACAAAAAGGAACTTCTCCCAAGTTCAACCTTCTTCTATCCACGCTCACAGCATCGCCTTCCCCTTCTTCACACTTCCACTACCTGCGTCTTTATTCAAATCTGAGATTCACGAATGAACTCAGAGTAACATGTTAACCTCTATGCATGGAGTATAAGTATATGTAATAAATAAACTACCATAATCAGGAATACCATAAAGCATACAGACAGTATAAAAACACAGTTCAAAATCCCAGTGCTAGGAAAACTTGCACAGAACCTACCTGGTTCAAAATTTCATAGTGCTTGGAAATGTAACATCCCAATTTCTGGAAGCGTTTTTTTTTTTTTTTGAAGTATTTGATCGAGTAGAGCATCGGAAGTAAATAGTATTAAAACAAAAGATACTGATAACATCCACTGTATGTGTTAGCTTTTAACAGCGTTTACAAAAATTTCAAATATTATCATAAAGTACAAAATAAAAGGGCTTCCTCCAACCGGCTCCTATATCTGATGCTTACCCTTGTCTCCGGTCCTGTTTACTCCGGATCCTGAAGCTATGGTAAGAGCTGAGGTTCAATGCCCATTTGAACCTCAGGTAACGGTTAACCTCATGTTCATGTAACAAGTATGTATGACAGTTTATTCATGATATCACAGCAATATTCACATATGAAAGATAATAACTGAACACAGCCACTGCATATGAACGTTATTATAGTCTACACTATTCACCAGTGCCACGATGTACGGTCGTGTCCTCAGCGCTAGGAAAACTCAACGGCGTTATCAATACCATAACCCGTGTACAGCTGTATATGTATGCTCAATAACTTTTTTTTTTTAAAAAAAACAGAATCTCAGTCTATGAATACAACCATCACATATAGGTATACAGTAAACATCAGAGTTAGTGTTACGAAAGACGCGTCCGTACTTTCGTCGGTGTTGTCGGTACGTTGATGGTGGACGGTGATCACGCGTATCCTATAATGGTAATATCGTATTTATTAATTTATAAATAATATCCTAAGAGGTATTTTGGCCACTAATGACTATTTTTCCCTTACAACATTTATTTTTCACTTTATTCCTTCAAAATTCGTAGAACAACGCTGGTACAAATCTGGGCAGCATTTCGTCTAACTTTGAAAAATCATAATTAATTCTACAAAAATTGAAACGAGGATCCGTAAAATTCCTTGAAATCCTTAGGATGTATATTTTCAAGTAAAAATAATCACCTTTGCCCAGATTACACGAATCACTCCCAGGTTTTAAGTTTTGAACCTCTGCCCAGCATTTTTCCAGAAATTCGTAGCCTAACTTTGAGGATTTTTATCTCTCTGTAAAGAAATCATTTTGACATGTTTTGACATATTTAAAAATCCCTATATGTCTATTTTAACCATGAATTTTCTCAGAATTTTGTGACCATAGTTTCAATATGAAATTCTGGCGTTTTCATCACGCCTCCGAAATTCCAAAACTGATGAAATTTCGCGAACTTCGTTACTTTGATGATTTTCTTCCGAAATTTTGCTATATGACCTCCCTCATCATTTTTTCGAAATAAAGATAATTTTGACTATAAAAACATGTAAATAAAATTATCCTATCATATTTAAGATCTAAGCTACTTCTATCTAAGAATTTAAGAACTAGAACTTAAAGCTAGAGCTAGAGAACTTACCAAGAACCTTGCTCCTCCTTCTTCAAGACTCCTCACTCTCACTTTCACTCTCTATATCAGATTTACTAAGCTTGCTTTGGTGTGAAATTTGTGAAGAGGTTGGTGCTCTATTTGTAGGAAAAAGCTATGGCAATCTTGTAATCCTCTAACTTACACATCTTTCATTTTTGGCCATGGGTTTGAATCTGAATTCTCCTTCCAGCTGAGCCAAAAACGTGGCCTACCTCCCCCCATACTTCCTCCTTTGATTTTTCACCAAAGCCTCTTGTCTTGGTGTCAAAATTGTCCCCATGTGTAAAGCTTTTGGCCCCAAGAGTGCTTTGGTGGCTCTTTCTCCTTCATGCATTCTCCAAGCATGCATTGGTGGCCTCTCCACCTTCATGCATTTCCCAACTTGGTGTTCTAATTTCCTAGTTACTCTAAGTATACTTGTAACTAGATGACTTTGGTGATTGGTTAGCAATTAAGCAAAATACTCTAGGGTTTAGTCTTTAATTAGCTTAATCTTTAGTCATTAATCCTAAAATGGTGTTTTAGGTGTTATTAAATTTATTTGCTTGGTTACTAATTTAATCATGATAATTAGTAATCATCTTTATGCTAATCCTAACCCCTTATTGGTCCTTGACCTTTAATTATCCTAATACCTCTTTAATTGGTGACTATTAACATTAATTGTAAAGAATTACCTAAATATTCCATTAGTGTAATTTTAATTGCTCATTAATTATTAGCAATCGCCCCTTAATTGTTCAAGTGTTTTGATAATTCTTTATGGCCTTCTATGAAATAAATATGAACTAAATATTAATTATAGGGTCTTAGAAAATTTAGTCTCTTAACAAATTATGAAAATTGGTGTTTATGGTCCTTTAATTAATTATGAAGACTTGCACAATTTATTTAATTTAGTGAATGTTTAGTTGGTAATTAATTGCCATTGATTTCTCTAAATTTATTTAGGTATTTTCATAACACTTTCTTGCTCTTTTAAATTCCACATGAACCATAGCTCAATATGATATTTATTTGTATTTTATGGTATTTTATGATGCTTATTAAATTATTGGGTATTCTAATCCTAAGGAAAAATTACCTAGAAAATAGAATAAACACATCTCAAAATTTTGAGACCACAAATTCACCTATTTTAAATAGGGTTTAACTATCAAAATATAGTGGTTATGCTAAACGCGATTTTTAGGGTATTACAGGAAAGACAAGCAGGATCTACCCAATCCTGTGCCTATCTCTCTGAGGCCCAACCCAGAACCTACCCGGTCCTGAACCCCTCAGCACAAGGAAACCACAACACGAAACCTACCCGGATCCGAATTTCCTTAGCACAAATGTGTATGGCCAACACTTAATTATACTTGTATGAAATCAAACATGTTTATAAAACACATTCCACATATCATGGCATTTAAAACATACACATGTACACTCACAAACATAGAAGGTTAGAGTTACTACCTGGTGCGTAGTAATCCTTAATCTCGTCCAACTAATTTTTCGGGGTGCGTGCACTTGAGAAATTACCTATAATTTGGGATAACTGGTTATTAATTAAACCATAAATATTAAACATGATAAATATGTCCTTATTATCATGTTTAGTCTCTTTATAACCTTATTTCATTGGGGTTTAATCTAATAACCCAAACTTGTCAAATTCTTGCTCTTAACCTTAACTCTTCTTAAAAATACAGCCACTTTAATCATTTTTAATTAATTGCAGAAAAATAATTTTTGAGTAATTCCAACTCTCACATGCTCTTTGACCTCTCTGATTTCAAGGAAAAATATTTTCAGAGGTCCAAATATACTATAAAAATTTCGGGTTCCAATTTTGCCCCTATTGTCCAGATTGGTGTCCAGAAGTTTGACTAATCTTTGAAAATCCATGTAAAATCATACATATATCTAAAATTTCCAAATTTTATATCAAATAAAATCTTGAGAAATCCTCTACCAATCGGGAAAATTTCAGGATTTATAAAAATACCAATCATTCCCAGATTTAAAAACAATGTAGACTGTCCAGTGAGTTTTTCAAACACATCCGTTGACTTGGAAAATTAGAAAATCACTGACCAGAGCTTTATAAATTACAAAATTTACATTTCCCACACGCTTAATGAGTCCTCTGCATGCATGTAAAATTTTACCCCATTATAACTACCTTAACCCATTCCAAACACATGTTTAAAGCTTCTGCCTAGTTTTGATGTGCAGGAAGCAGGGTCATATTTGAGAATTTATTACTCACTTCCCAGATATCAAAATAATACAAAAAACCCATCATTTTAAAGGTATGAGTGTCCTCTATATCCTGGAAAATTTTAAGAATTTTTAAAGGATATTAACCCAGTCAACACACGCCTACAGGCTACCTGGGTTCAGTTGTTTAAAACTGGCAGATTTGCCTTTTCCTTCAAGCTCTTTATTTTATGTGTAAAAATACCTTTAAAAATTCACCAAAAATATTTTTCCTACACACTTTTTCATAAGGAAAGCGATGGTGATTCAGATTTCCCAAATTACAACTATTGCTTGATGCTTGCCACGATTTTCCAGATCTGGGCTTTAAAGAAAATTTGAGAAACTTGAAGAGAGGATGAGTGTTCATACCAATAGGCTTGTTCTTAATCTTGTGGTCTCTTTTACCACCCTAAACCTTGCTCAATCCTCAGCCTATAATCAAAGGAATCACATGCATGTGAGTTTAAGTCCAACCATAATTACATGCATGACAAGAACACCTCAAAATCTCAACTAGGATTCAAATTCTTACCTTGCACTTTATGTTCTTCTTCTTCTTCCTTGTCAAACCCGTGGCTTTTTCTCTTGTGTGTGATGATATTGTTGATGATGTTGGAAATGAGAGGTGGGTGCCGTGAAGGGAGGAGGGACGTTGGGGTATATTTTGTGTGAGTGTTTTGTGATTGTGTGTGTGAATAAAGGATACCGTGGAGAATTAATAAATGAAAGAGGGAATCAGCTTGTGTGTGTTCGTGTGGTGTTTACCCGTGGAGAAATCAGAGGAATGAATGATTAATATTGCAAGTGTACGTGTGAAGTAAACCTACGGCTAAGACAAAAAAAAAAAAAAAAAAATCAGATTTAACATTGGTGTAGACAAGTGTTTTTGCATGCAAGAAGGCAAGTGTGTATTTTGCATGAAGATGTGATGCCACTTGTCATGGTTTTTTGCATGTGTGTGACAAGTGCCACACATGCAAGGTGACATGTGTGTGTTGTCTTGGTTTGCGTGTTATCTCGGTTTACGGGTTTAGGTTCCGGTGTTGTTGTCTCGGTTTGCATGATTGGTTTTCGGTGTTGTCTCGGTTGCGTGATTGGTTTCCCGTGTTGTTGTCTCGGTTTGCGTGATTGATTTTCGGTGTTGTTGTCTTGGTTTGTATGATTGGTTTGCGGTGTTGTTGTCTTGGTTTACGTGATTGGTTTTCGATGTTGTTGTCTAGGTTGGCATGTTTGGTTTCCGGTGTTGTTGTCTCGGTTTGCATGTTTGGTTTCCAGTGTTGTTGTCTTGGTTTACATGTTTGGGTTTTGTTGTCGGTTTTTGTTGTCGGTTTTGTTGCACGTTTTTCGAGGAGGTATTGTTTAGGTTGTTTTTCATCATTTGTTGTCTCTTGTCTCCCAAGTAATCAATATTGAATAATAATTCATATCACACTGGATATTCAACCTTGGCAAATATTATTGAATATTCTCAATCTTACAGGGTCTTTGGTAAAGCAAAAGCCAGTACATTACACACTGCACTTTCCACAAGGTTCCTTTTGCTTAGTTTAGCCTTTACGCTTGACCAAGTATCTTTTCCTACAATTATCATTGATGGAGAATGGGTGATTAATCACTCTAATCTTAATAACATAATTAAGATTTAGCTCCCTTAGACCCACCCCAAAATACTCAACCTTTAGTATCCTTGTGATTGGGGATGTACACTAATTGAGACTTATTTAATTAGATACTATTTACTATAGGATAATTATCATCTCAGCCATTTAACCTTTTATTTTATCCAAAGAAACCTTTACTTTAAAGGTTAAACACAATTAACAACGTATGTAACTATTCTAAGACTTATTAAAATTCAGCCTTTAACTTCTCTTTGAGAATTTGAGAAATTCATAACTTAACTAATACAACTCGAAATGGAGTGATTCCAGTTCCTACTTAAACCTTAATAAGTCTATTTTCATAATTTAAAGTCACCAAGTTGATTTATGGCTAAGAAAATTCTCAAATTTCAAAAAATGTAAACAATATCCAGAGTTTTTCAGATTTCCTAACCAATCTTTGAAAAATCATAACTCATTCAATACTTATCGAAATTCGACAAATGACCTATCAAATTAAACTTCTATGTGTCTACTATTTATCTGGAAAATTTCACATTTTTTTCTTAATTTTGTTTACTAGGTCTGAAATGCAACATCATACCTCTGACTCCAGAAGCATACCAAAAATTTCCATATTTTTAGCTTAACTTCTAAAAATCATAACTGGAGTTATAGACCTCCTTTTTGGGTGATCCAATGCTCATTTTAATACTATCTCCTATAAAAATTTCAGAGTTGAAAGAGGTCATTTATCTTGGTTTTGACTTACTCAAAATTTATTGTTCTAACTGAAAAATTCAGTTTTCAGAATCTCCCTAGCTTATGATTTCATGCACATGACTCATTCTCACTCATGCATATGTTTCCTAATTCCTTAATAATTCAGTACTCCTTATTTCCGAGAGAACTCACAAAGGTGAAACAAATAGCGTTGAGGTTCAGCCATCACCAAAATACATGCATATATATCAATGCAACCTTTCCCCAATGATTCATAGACATGCACCGAAACAACAAGCTTCGATTTATCAATAACAACTCAAAACCTCCAAACACATGCATGCATCACCTAATTTTCAAACCTTCTTTGATTTGTTAGTTATGATTAGTTTTGATGATGTCTTACATAGATACCATTCTTAAGAGCAAAAAGGTTGCATACTACATTTATCTTCTACTTTGACTAATTCTTATATTTAATGTAGATGCAAAGTTTAATGATGGAGATTGATCAAGATAAGGTATTAAAGAAAGAAGAAAAGAAGAACTTGCAAGGGTTATCAAGGAAGCAAGAAGTTATTCCAAGTTAAATGATGAAGAATGATCAAATTGGGGGATGGAAGAAGGAAGAACTTGCTGAATGGAATGAAGATATCATTATTCAAGTTCTTATATTGATGCTAGAAGGCTCCAAGATCATATGGAAGTTCGAATGGCTCAATTCAGAGTTAAAACAAGCAAATATAAGGTTTAGGACGAGAAAACTCGAGGTTTGAGTACAAACCTCGAGGTTTGAGTGTCTTCAGCATCTCTGGACTAGGAAACCTCAAGGTTTCACATCAAAACTCGAGGTTTCAGCACTGATCAGCAACTCTGGTATACTCTGCTTCACGCTCAGCTTAGGTGAGGTCTGGTAATTCGATGATATCTCTCAAATCAGAGATCCGATTGAGGTGAAACCAGTGGCATATGAAAATAGACTCCCAATGCGTCATTGTGATATACAATTCAAGAACAAAGGAGTTCAGATCAAGGAGCTATGAATTGTGGAAGTTGACAGAAATATCCACGCCACAAAGCAAACCAAGCTTCAATGTTTTGAGTGTATTTCACAAACTACAAATCCAATGGAGCTGAAATCGGTGGCATATGAAAGTAGACTCAAAAGGCATTACATCAAGATTTGAATGGACCAAAATGAAGTTTAGACCAAGGAGATATGGGCTTCAAAATTTGACAGTCAATTCAGGACGTTGCAAAAGCACTGGTCAAGAACAGCCTTCATTCATCGGATCAAACAGGCATAATACAATGAGTTTGGAGCTGATTCTTCTTGCAATGGATTCTCACCTTGAGCTTGGATATGGTAACTTGAGTTTAAGATTGGTCAAGAATTTTCCAAGTTTTCTGAACAAAGCAAAACCTCCAGGTTTATGGGAAACCTCCAGGTTTGAGCTCAAATGGTGTTTTCTCAAGTTTCTCAAAATTGTGAGAAACCTCGAGGTTTTTGGACAAACCTCAAGGTTTGTCTAGGCGAAGAGGATCTACGTTTTTCCAAGTTTTCAAAACCTTCGGTTTTCTCTCAAACCTCCGGGTTTTGTTTTGGCCTAAAACTCGAATTTTCAATATTTAAGTGAAACCTCAAGTTTTGGTGAAAACCTTGAGGTTTCTGGCATCCAGAGAGCAAACACTTTTCACTGACTTTGAAAACCTCCAAGTTTCCAGAAAACCTCCAGGTTTGCTCTTGGCATGATTTTGCAAGGTTTCACATTCAAAGTGAAACCTCAAGGTTTCTGAGAAAACCTCGAGGTTTTGACACTCAGAGAAAATGAAGCTTTTCTGCAACTTTGAAAACCTCCAGTTTTGGAAGAAACTTTAAGGTTTGATGTTTTGGACTTAAATCTCTTTCACTTGCTACAGTCCAAAACCTCAAGGTTTCACCGTGACTTCAGAATTTCAAATCTGACGAATTTGCAATACCTTCTCGTTTGATCTTAATACTTCCTATTATTAATCTTTAATGTTCATAGATATGTTTAACCACTTTTTTGGTGAGTTTTAGATAGATTAGAGAATGTACATTGAAGGTTTAAAGCAAAAGCAAAAGTGATGTCAGCACATTAAATGCAAACCTAAAAAGTTGTGTACTTTTGGGTAATCCTTCTGCACACGTTTAAAAAAGAATTAAATATTGCTTTCCACATCCAAGTAAGCTGCTATTCCAACAGATATATTTTCAAGAAGTCAACTCTAAACTTCGGCACAGCTGGATTAAGTGAAGATTAGAGAGAGAAGAAGACCAAAGCTTAACTAGAACCTTGTCTAATAAAGGCAACGGTTATATTGAAGATTACAACGGTCATATATTGATCTCTACCTATAAAAGAGGACAGATTCAAGCAGAAAAATGCAAGACACAAGCCTACATCTTCAAAATGCTCATACTCTGATTTTCATACTACTCACACTCTGTTTTTCAATGTTTACATAGTTTATCATAAAGAGTGAGATAATTTGTGTTGCACTTCAGTGTTTATCTTATTCACTTCTGAGAGAGAAGATTCATTATAAACATTCTATCTATTTATTTGAGAGTTACTCAAGATTGGGTAATCTTGAGAGAGAAACATATTGTAACCTTGCATTGGGTAAGGGGGAGTATCTCGGTGAGAGATTTGGCTTCACAAGTGCCTGGGTGAACTTGTGGGATTGTAAAGGCTTCTCTTGTGCCCGAATTAAACAAGAGGATAGTGGATTGAAAATCTCAAGTGGAGCTTGAGGACTGACGTAGGTCAAGGATAGGACCGAACCAGGATAAATCTCGGTTGCATATTCTCTTCCCTTATCTCCTATATTTCCAGCATATATGTTTGAATGATTGTCTATTGCTTTAGAACTCTTTACTGTCAATACAAACTGGTTTTAATGAGTTGCAAAAAGATTTTCAAAGTTCCTAAGTTTTTATTCTTCACCCAATTCACCCCCTCTTGGGTTCAGCCAGTTCTTACATTTGGTATCAGAGCAGGTCTCTTGTTTAAAAGACTTAACCGTCTCAAGAGTTTCAATGGCTGATTTTGGGTATTCCTCGTTTTCAAAAGGTTTTGATTATACCATTCCACCATTTTTCAAAGATGTTGATTTTTGGTTTTGGAAAGCTAGAATGACTAGTTTTATCAAAGCAACTGATTTTCATATGTGGAATGTTCTTACAAACGTTTTTTTTTTCAAACCAAGAAAGGATTGGACAGAAATAGAAAAGAAAATGTTTTCATTGAACATTAGAGCAATGAAAATTCTTTACAGTGCTTTAACCGAAAATGATTTTGAAAAAATCAAATGTTCTCTAGTGCTAAAGAAATCTGGGATACTCTTGATCTTATATATACTTCTAACAATAGTGTTGAAGTTAAAAGTGTTGATAGTTCATCAGAAATTACAAATTGCACATCTATGGGTGATAAACAAATGGAAAAAGGCGAAATCAGAGAATGCTTTTGTGATCCATTCAACACAAAAGAACAAGAGAAAAAGGATCCCCAAGGTGAGCTCATGGAAGATTGCGATTAATCATTATCTGGAGCTCAAGATATACATGTGGTAAACAATTCCAATTCGTCTTGTGTAGATAAGGAAAATGATTTTGAACAATCGTATAAAATTGTTTTTCAACCATTTACTGATTCTATTTTGAAAAACAAAATGTTTTTCAATCATGCTAGAAAATCATGTGGGAAGAAAGAATATACAAATATGAGTCATTTGATATTGCATCCACTAGACCAGCACAATTCTTGCAAAACTGTTCTTAATAAGCATCATTATATTATTTGCAATTATTGTGGAAAATATGGACATATTTCTCATACATGCTATATTAGGAGATATTCTAATGTGAGAAATAAATTTGTTTGGGTTTCTAAAGGACAAGTAAGGTCCAATACTAACAGTCAAGGACCCAAGTATAAGTGGGTACCAAAATGTCCATCTAGTGCCTTGTGTGTGCAGGTTGATTCCAAAAAGAATGGACATCAAGGTAGAGAGAAGATGAAGAAGAAGCTAAGAGTTTCTCATGCACCAATGAAGAAGATCATAGCATCCGTATCAAGCAAGAGAACTCTCGGGGCACCCATTGCTTTGGAACTACATGGTTTAAACATCAAAGGAAGCAATGGATACAAGCAAGAAGAGTATCATCTACCTCAAGAATGGATTACCACAGAGTACCATTCAACTATCTTGAGGAGAACAAGAAAAGAAGGATCTCTCAAGTATCAAACAAAGATTCGGAAGTCTATATCCTTTGAGAGAACTTTGCCAACACCCGTAAGAAAATATATGAAGAATCAGTGGGTGAGCAAAGGCAATCTTCCAAGTACCTAAGGTAAAGGTATACAATGGTAAAACCTCCTTTGCTATCATCTGAAATATCCATTGAGGTTTTATATTTTGTAACCTTAGGAATGAGCATTGCAAACTATTTGTTTTAAATTGGTTTTTCACATCCTGATATATATTTTAAAAACAGATTGCAATGTTCAATAGTTTAACTCTTTATGCATACATGATGATTTGAAAAGAAAGTATTTCTTTTATGTATAAAGTCATGATTAATGCTCAATTATTCTGAATTAACTATATTCATAAGAGCATGTGAATTTTGGTTCCTACAAGCTAACGATGATTGGATCCAATGTTGGATACCAAGAAAGAAAAAGATTTATACGGTCTTGTAGGATCAAAGGAAGCCACTCAAGAACGCAACATAGAGAAACAATTCAATTCTTGAGGAAGCTAAACAAGCTATGCTTGATGTTAATGGCGATTATCAAAAAAGGAGTTATCTACACCAATCCATCTCAACCAAGTAAGCTTCTATGAGGACAAGAGGAATTACGGTGATATCTAATCCTTACCTCATATTGTGATTATATGATATTCATTTTTTGGATAATGAATACTTGTCCATTATTGCATTCCTTTTGCAATCAATCATTTATATTTTTCAAAAAAATTTCAGATTGCTAAATGGACCATAAATGAATTTGTGCATAACTTTCTAAGTTCATGTTTCGAAATTCACAATTTTTAAATTCTTTTGTATTTCAATTCACTCTGTTTTATAAAAATGCATACAAGTGTTTTGAAAATTATTCATACCTCAATTGCATTCAAATGATGTTTCAAAATTGGAAGTTAATAGTGTATACTGAATGTTAGATATGCTTCAAATTTGTCCAGTTGAGTTTTCCTATCATTCACATATTGATCTTTGGTATTTAATGTGATGCTAGAACTCCTCATTCCTTATTCTCAATCAAGTTAGATATTATATCTAACAAGTTGCTTATCTATATGAGTTTCAAGCTTATCTCCAAAAAAGAATTCAATTTGCGTAAATGTTATGCTTATTGGATAAATCCTTATTGGTCAAGTTATTCCAAGCATTATGAATGTTCATTAATGCATTAAATATTAGTGCATTAACCATTATATGGAATAACTTACTAGGATAATATTATGGAACTCTAGTCATCTGGACTAATGAGTTTGTACTTCATCATCCATGAATCCTACTACTCATTTTGTTACTCAAATACATCAGCATTTGTGTTCATCTATATTTTGAGTAACTATTTCTGTATATTCATATTCTTGCCTTGAATCTTCAAGACTCTACTTTAAAAGGCAAGATTATCTCTTAGACAATAGCAAAGTCATTGTGCTCATATATTTCTGTTATGTAAAGCATGTTTCGAAAATGCTCTACTTCATGACTTTTGCTCTTGAGAAAATTCTTCAACATGTTAACTTCAATGTTCAACATGTTCTCCAAAACTGAAGCATTCTGATACATTCTGATATATTGACTTCCACCATGTTTAAAATGAGCATCGATTTTTCAAGCATGTTTCAAAAATGAATCTTTCATTTATGAAAATTTTGATTTCATAATGCATTATCACATTTTTTAAAGAACATTCAAGATTTGAAATGATTTTTATATTTCATTATATTCTTGAAAAATCTGAACTGTAAATTGATAAATGCTTATCTTTATAGTGTTAGTTCTTGATGTGTTTTGACGATGTCTAACAATTGTAATAATCAATGGGTTAACTTGCAAAGCGTGTTCAGTCAAATTACATTTGAGTTTCATGAAAAATGATTTGGAAAATTAGTAACTCAAGTTATGAAATATAATTCAAGTTACTATTTATTTTCTCCTAAGAGTATAACTCAAGTTGCCAAAACACAACTCAAGTTATAAGTTTAAGAAAATCTTTTTCGGCATTGACCGTAACTCGAGTTACCACTTAGTAACTCAAGTTATGATCTGTACTTCATTGTTCCGAAAAGCTGCGCCGCGATATCAAATTTTTATCAACGGAGAGGTAACTCGAGTTATCGATACAACTCGAGTTATAAGCATATCGAAAAAACTTCAATCGATATGAAGTAACTCAAGAACTTCGAGTTAGACGTTTGGCAATTGCTCTCGGTCTGAGTTTATTGTTATCATAACTCGAGTTATGATGTGTAACTCGAGTTACGCAATTCAACTTAATCTCTCGAAGCCTTTCAAGCTAAAAATAACTCGAGTTATCGCATATAACTCGAGTTACAATATATGCAATCTGCTCTCGCTTAAACCGACTCAATTATAACTCGAGGTAAGGTTCATAACTCGAGTTGGTCCTCTTTATCCAATAATCTCTGGACATGTCTATAACTCGAGTTACTCATGTACAACTCGAGTTATCTCGTACGCTTTTGAATTTCTTCATTCTCGTAATCTGAAATCTTTTCATTATGCATTGGGTACTTGATATTATTGGTTCTTATCATTTCGAACCAAGTTTAATTAGTTTGCTAGTGTGTTTTAGACATGATTAACAGTTTAAACTTCAAATTACCATAAGCAAGATTATGTCGAAGCATTAAATGCAAAGTAGAGACATTCACCATTTTGGCAAGAAACCTTCCGAGCAAGCAAAAGCATTCGGTTGTTCCCTAGACAACATTCTGAGTGTGTTTCAATGGACAATTTGAATAAAGAATCTCGACGGAGAATAACGGACGAATGTCAGAAGCATACGAAGAGACGGAGCAACATAACCTCAACAGATATATTCATTACTCACAACGGCTCATTTAATCTCGTCTCAACGGTCATAAATGCTATCAACTATAAAACCCAGGAGCATTGAAGTCTCCATCTACCGAAACTCTGCACATTCAATTAGCAATTAAGTCTATTTACTATTTCAACTCAAAGAGCTAATATCTTCGGATATATCAATCTTCAGTGTTTACTCATCTACTCTTTTAGAGAGTTCTTTATTGATTATCTATCTTGTAAGAATCTCAAAGTATTGGGACTTTGGGATTGGGATATTTGATTACAACTTGTAAGGGGGAGTAAGTTCTAGTGAGAGAATTACTTCTTGAGTTACAGAGTGTGTAATCATTTGAGTTAGTGAAATCCCAAAGAGTCTGGGAACTGGACGTAGATCAAGGATTTAGACCGAACCAGTATAAATCACTTGTGTTCTTTCTTCTTCTACCTTACTCTGTTCATCCCTGTTTTTGTTACCTTTAAACAGAGCATTTTCGGAAGAAAATTTTATATCCCCAATTCACCCCCCTCTTGGTGATATTTCGTCTTTCATATAGATAAGATTTTCTATGCTCAAATTTACATGAGCATAAGAGTTGTCATGTCTAATCAGTTGTGGACTCAAGTATCATTGAGTACCAAAGAACATATAATTTTGTAGGAATTGACCAAAATGTTCTATTGTTGGATACAAAGAACATAGGCAAGCCTCAATGGCAATTGCAGTATCTACAAATTATGTGTATATCACTCACATTGGAGCAATTCATAGGAAAGCCTGAGTTTAGATTGTCTAAACTCGAGTTGTTGCAAGCTAAGATAGATTCGCAACACGATTACAAGAAGAAAACTTGAGTGAGGAATGAAGAACTAAGATTTGAAACTCGAGTTTGTGCTAGTTCTCAAGAATATTCAAGTGTTCTCGAACACACTTGAAACAGTCAATGTATACTTGAAAAACTTAAGTTTTATTAACTCTAGTTGGTAACTTGAGTCATTAAATGAAAACTTGAGTTTTTGCTCACGCTATACATCGGTTCAATCATTTATCAGTTCTTACATCACTCTTTTTTTTAGGCTAACTTGATTTTATTCATTCAAATTTTATTTCATGAAGCTTAGCCTAAGCAAACTCATTTTTTTTGTAAATGATCATTATGCTTTAAAACTCTTTTATCATCATAAAAAGCATAAGTGATTTCTTCATACCAAATTCAAGTCCACCCAAGTGAACTTGAAAGTTCTCAATTCTGAGGTACCATGTTGTGAGTAAAGATATTTCCAAACTTCATAATATTTGGTGTCTCATTATTATTTGGTATCATGAAAGGGAACCTCAATTTTAGCTATGCATTTATTAAGGGGGAGCTTTACATTCACATGTGTTTTATAAAAGCTCATCTCACTACTACAAAAATTGGATATCACTACCCCAAAAACGTCCTTATTTAAAAAAAAAAGGAAGTAAAAAATGAAGGCGTTGGCATTCTTGTAAATAAATGGAAGGAAAATGATCATTCAGGCGTCTGAATTAAAGTTCGAGACTTGTAAAATTGATTTTTGGCGTTCTAATATATTTTCGGGATGCTTTACATAGTTTCGCGAGAATTTTTGGTTTAGCGCCATGATATTTAATGTTTTTTGGAGTGAAAATCATTTTTATCGTCCTGAAATACGTTTCAAGAAGCCTAATAGCCATATGAAATTTTCATGTTTGGCGCCCGGGGATTTTTTTGTTTGGCGCCATGGGATAAAAATTTCATTGGCGACTGAATTCGGGTCACCCAAATTGGACTCAATTTGGCGCGTCATTGGATTTTTTCTAATAAAATTTATTTGTTTGGCACCTTGGGTGGATTTTTTTATAATTTTTTTAACGGTGGCGACACGAAAGAAAATAAGGTCGCCACTTGTAGAATTTAGGTGACTGAATTAAATTCGGGTCGCCCAAATTACATTTTTTGGAATAAAATGTATTTGTTTGGTACCGTGTGTGGTTTTTTTTTAATTTATTTAATATTGGGGAATTTAGGCGACTGAAATTTATTCGTCGCCCAAATTGCATTTTTTTGAATAAAATGTATTTGTTTGACACCGCGTGTGTGGGTTTTTTTTTTTTTTTTTTTTTACGGGCGACTGAATCCAATTCGTCGCCAATTTTAGAATTTAGGCGGCCAGTAATTCGATTCAGTCGCCAAATTCAAATATAGGTGACCAATTTCATTCACGTCGCCTATATTTGAATTTGAGCGACCAATCGATTTCAGTCGCCTCACTCTAAAAGTAGCGACTGAATTTGATTTAGGTCACTTAAAATCACATCCGGGCCCTTATTTTACCAACCCGCGCGATCGTCTATATCCCTTTTATTTTCGAAGTGCCCTCTTTTCTTCCGTCGTTCTTGTCAAAAACCCTTTTCCTTTCTACCCTATTTCCCTCATCTTCCCTCATCGCGGTGAACCCTATCGACTCAGGCGTCGACCCGTCGTCGTCGTCTCTCGTCGGCTTTGGTTCGCCGTTAGTCATCTTGAAGGTCGGCGCTTCTTCTTCTATGTTTTTTGTTGCTTTTATTGTTTAATTTTAGAGATTTCTTTAGGGTTTTGCGAATTAAATTAGCCAAAAGCATTGAGTAAACTATATAATTTTATATAGTTTTTGTCTAAGTTATTGAGAGGATGCTCCGAAGCCGCTTCTTTCTCAGTCCGCTCTTTCACTTATTGGTACAACAAATTTGAACTCCGAGGGTTAGGATTAGGATCAAGGGCTGGTCCTCAACCGGTGGCCGAGCCACACTACCGCCGGGGACCGCAGTGCGGAACAAAAAGACAGGCGTTACGGGTGTTTTTTTTTGGGAACACTTAACGGCGTTCTGGTGTTAATGCAATGGTGATGGTGTTAATGGGTTTTTACGCTATCAATGAGATGTTTTGTGGTATCTCATCTCTTGTTTGTTCCTTCTTCTACAGCGTTGTATTGAGGCTTGCTTGTTGGGTGAGCTTTGTTCTTCTTGTTGTTGTCTTTCGTTTGTCTCTGTCCATGCTTTGTTCTTGAGATTGAAGTTAGGGATTCACCACCCTTTTTCTTGATTCTCCATCCTCTTCTTCTTTGCAAGTGGTAGGCTCGATCCCTTCTTACTTCAGTGTTTTGATTTAGAATGTTGGTTTAGAATGTTTGTTTATTGAAGATTGAAATTTTTAGATTCAGAAAACTTATTAGCAAAGGATGATTAATATTAACAGTGCTAAAAAATTGATTTTTTTTTGAAACCTTAAGAAACTATATTTATGTTTGAGTATACATTAGTGATTGGTAGTCATGAATGGGGGGTGTTTGTTGTATGGACTAATCTTTAGTTACCCCAAGGTGATTGAGAACGCTTTGATCTAATGTGTCCATCATAACTTGAGCAAGTTGTTTATGCTATGCTTAAACTTTAGTGAGTGCATAGGAATTGGAATTATTGGATGTTACAGCTCAATTGGGCTTTACGCATACAATTTTTGGTTGGACGTTCTCTATATCTGTCTTATTATGCAAAGAAAGATTTGAGATGAATTAGGAAGTGGAACTATATGCAATTCATTCAACTTTGCTTTGATTTAGTTTGAGCCACCGAACTATTATTTTCCTGCGAGTATATAACCTTAAATATCATGAGATATTGTGTCGTGGTGATTGAATCACATGTTCACATGTTTTTGGAGCGTGGTTCATTTGATATTATTAGGTGAGTTTGAAAGTAAACGAAATTAAATTCATTAATTGATAATGACCGGCATCATCAATTACATGCTGAGAGATTACAGGTTTGATTTTGCCATTATACCTACTACATTTGATTTTCCAATAACCAAGACTTGAGAATTTTGTTGAATCATACCATCATAACTGATTTGCTGAAAGTTTTATGTGTGCTTCTTGCTTGGGAGGTGTTTGATTTGCTTGTGTGGTACTTGTGATTATTACTAGGTGGCTCTCATTCACTTTAGCATTGGAGTTGAGCTAAATTACGTATCTTTGAAACCTTGAAATTCTATTAAGCTTTGTGTGCAAAAGTCATTGTTGCTATATATATTTGCCTCTTGTCGCATATCGGTGTTATTGCCAATTGAAGGGAATGTTGATGCTATCTAATTGCTGCATTAAATTGTGAAAGTCGTTGTGAAATTTTGGAGATTAATTGCCTCCAAATGTGAGAAAAATTTGTTGTCATAGTGGTGCTTTGTTTGTTGTTTTGGTCTAGTTTTAGTAACCTAAATCTAGGTCATACCTTCTTTTCTCATTGTTGAATTTGCTTTGAAAGTTTCGATCTACACTTTAATTCATTATCGAGTGACTTTCCCCGAACTTGTCTTCTTAGGCTCAAGTTTTCTCTTTGGAGTTGTTTATATTCTTGCATCCTCATGGTTATGTTGGAAGCTAAGTTGTGAATTTGATTGCTTTTGTTGAACTGATCTGAGCTGAATACAGAACATCTATATTGTCATTCTCTTGTATGATCTTGTATGTGTAGCCAATATTCTTTTGTTGAAGTCACTTTTACAATTTTCTTATTGAACCTTGCTGTATTCATTGTTATTTCACCTTCTTTTGATGGAATGCACATACATATAATTCATACAGTCATAATATATTTCACATTCATTATTATCTATTGTCATTCACGCATATGCGCTTAATTATTTTGTGAAGTATTTGCAGCAAATTGGCCAAACAAAAACACAAGCATATTTTTTTAAAAAAGAAATAATTTAAGGCGACACGAAAATCAATTCGGGCGTCTTTGGATCATAAGAAGCTGACTTTGAATAGAATCGGTCGCCTATTAAAATGATAAAAAGAACAACCTGGCCCCATAAGAAGCGAGGTGACCCGAATGCTTTTCGTGTCACCTTATATGCAACGACCTGAACACAGATCCGGTCGCCACATATGAGGCGACCTGAATAGTGTTTATGAGGCGACCTGATTTGTGTTCAGGTCGCCTCATATGAGGTGACCTGATTTGTGTTCAGGTCGCCTATTATGAGGCGACCTGAAACAATTTCAGGTCGCTAAATATACCAGCAACGACTACGCTCTCCCCGACGTCCCGTAGAATAAGGACGTTAATTGAGTCTTTTTTAGGTCGTCTTTTAGGTATTTTGTAGTAGTGTCTCTTTTATTTGAAGAAAACCCTTTTAAGCATACTCATCTGCATTCACTATCTTTTATTAGTTTTGATGATGAGTTAATATTTGTAAATATCTTATGTTTTCCTTTCATTATCTTTATTTGAAAAATATCATATAGAAAGGGATACTTTGATATTTGGCTTGCACTAACAAATACTTTGGAAATAATGTTTTCAATTTGTAGCAGGAGATTATGTTATGTGCTAGGACTTTTCCTTAATGCCCTACAAGAATAGCTATATGAAGAAAAGGAAAAGGATGGAAGCTGAAGTACGATCATAGTCATTCGATGAGATACAACTCAAGAAGCCGCACTTTAGTCTCATCTCGAGGTTATTCGAGCACATCACGTATCTCAAAGCTAGCAAATGGACTTCACAGATTGTTCATCAATTTGCAAAACCAATATGAGCATTTCTAATCTCTATCCTTTTAAATTCAGTCAAAATTTTGCACATGTTTGGTATCTATATGCTTTAATTGTGAAAGTTGTCTTGGAAACCTCTCCAAATTCTTTCAAATTTGTTTTCATAAAAACATTCCAAATTGCATCATATTTAGAATGAAAACACTTTCAATCGGGAGATAAAATCAGTTCTTTGACTTTCTCTTATATGGTTTCATATCTCGTCTCTCTAAGCATCTCTTCTTTACTTCAACTTTTTGCTAATGACAAATAAGGGGGATAGAATGTCAAGAAAAATATGCTGCACATCTAACATATTTTCATACTCATACATATTTTTCTTATAGTATTTGACATCATCAAAAAGGGGGAGAATATTAGTTTTGATTAGTTTTGATGATGTCTTACATAGATACCATTCTTAAGACAAAAAGGTTGCATACTACATTTATCTTCTACTTTGACTAATTCTTATATTTAATGTAGATGCAAAGTTTAATAATGGAGATTGGTCAAGATAAGGTATTAAAGAAAGAAGAAAAGAAGAACTTGCAAGGGTTATCAAGGAAGCAAGATGTTATTCCAAGTTAAATGATGAAGAATGATCAAATTGGGAGATGGAAGAAGGAAGAACTTGCTGAATGGAATGAAGATATCATTATTCAAGTTCTTATATTGATGCTAGAAGGCTCCAAGATCATATGGAAGTTCGAATGGCTCAATTCGAGTTAAAAGAAGCAAATATAAGGTTTAGGACGAGAAAACTCGAGGTTTGAGTACAAACCTCGAGGTTTGAGTGTCTTCGATCTCGGACTAGGAAACCTCAAGGTTTCACATCAAAACTCGAGGTTTCGCACTGACCGATCAAGAACTCCCGGTATACTCGCTTCACGCTCAACTTAGGCGAGGTCTCGG
The DNA here is from genome assembly GCA_019022655.1 of Acacia acuminata. Classification (NCBI taxonomy): domain Eukaryota; kingdom Viridiplantae; phylum Streptophyta; class Magnoliopsida; order Fabales; family Fabaceae; genus Acacia; species Acacia acuminata. The sequence goes on along the minus strand of JAFJYI010000244.1, from coordinate 662,825 downwards.
TAATTCGATGATAACTCCCAAACCAGAGATCCGATTGAGGTGAAACTAGTGGCATATGCAAATAGACTCCCAATAAGTCATTTTGATATAAAATTCAAGCCCCAAGGAGTTCAGATCAAGGAGCTATGAATTGTGGAAGTTGACAGAAATATCCACACCACAAAGCAAACCAAGCTTCAATATTTTGAGTGTATCTCACAAACTACAAATCTAATGGAGCTGAAATCGGTGGCATATGAAAGTAGACTCAAAAGGATTTTCCATCAAGATTTGAATAGACCAAAATGGAGTTCAGAACAGGGAGATATGGGCTTCAAAAGTTGACAGTCAGTTCAGGATGTTGCAAAAGCACTGGTCAAGAACAGCCTTCATTCATCGGATCATAACGGGCATAATACAATGAGTTTGGAGCTTATTCTTCTTGCAATGGATTCTCACCTTGAGCTTGGATATGGTAACAAATGAGGCCCACATATGTGTTATGTATATTGGGCTGGAGATAAATGAATGGGTGTGTGTGTGTTAGCCCAAATGGTTAAATGATGGTGTCTAGGCTGGTGCGTATAAAATGGCCATATGGGATGTAATGTTAGATAGGTTTTAGATATATAAATATATATGTGGGCTGCGTTTTTGCTATTGGGTTGGGCTCAAAATGTGTAAATAAATAAATTGGCCCAATGGTTATGGATAATTAGAACTGGGTATATGTGGTAGACAATAATCCTTAATCCTACATAAGGATTTTTCTTCCTTAAATAATTTATTTAGGCCGTTAAATATTATCTCTAAAAATTTAGGCTAAAAATCAACCACAAATTAATTATCCTTAATTTTTCAGAAAATATGCCTTTAAATTCAATTAATTAATTTTAAAAATAACTAAGGAAAATTTTCCACAATTCATCTTATATTATATTTTTAATTTCCTTAATCCAAAATTTAGGATATTACATATAACCTTATGTGATTTCAGCTTGATTAAACTTCCATCATCCCTCTCGCATCAAGAATAGCTCACAACACCAAAAATAGATAAATGACTTGAAACTTTTCACAACCCACATCACACGGCAACCATAGAGAAACAAGGGTAGGAGGATGTTTTCCCCTTGGACGTACATTCACAATCAAAGCATAGAAGGACCGTTTCAAATTTCTGCTCCCTACAACCAAGAGGCTGCATCAATCTAAGCAGTGAAAGGGGGAAGAAAATTTCAGACCAGGGGCCTCAAATAAAATCATGGCAACCAGATTTGCACTCCCAAAATGACGCAACAGAACAAAGGAAAGAGAAAAGGAGCTTGCAGCTTACACGCAATGGCGGAACATAGTGATGAGCCCCGGCTGGTCCCGGATGATCTTATAAAATTTATTAGTATATATATATATTTATTATATGATATTTTATTTGACCAATAATTTGCCCCACTAATTTTTTATCTTCTCTATAAGAATAATATTTGGTTCATTACTCATTTGGGAGGAAAGTAAAATTCTTGTTTGAGATACCCACCAAAAGGTTAGTATCATCTTATATATTGTTTTGATTTATAATTATTGGTTATTGTTTATTTGTATTTTCAAGGTTATGTGATACTATTTAGTAAATACTCCCTTGATCCTTATTATAAGCCACCAACTAACAATTTTCAAAAGTCAACAAAAACAATTACAGTCATTAAATTTGTCCTAAAATTTAAGTAATTTTCAATATTATCTCTATTAAGTACACTAAAATCTAATATCATATTAATTATTATTTTTTTCTCAAAAATAAAAAAGAGCAAATTTAATTATTACTCTCACTCAATACCTTTTTAATTATGGGTATACATAAAAAAAAAAATTATTTCATGCTATTTGTAACAAGTGCTTTTAAAAAGGACCAAATACACTTATTAGTTGATGTCTTATAATGAGAACCAAGTGCAGTAGTTCAATATGTTTAGTTTTTGACCGGGGCTAAAATGTTTTTCTGGTTCCACCACTGCTTACACGCACCAGCAAAGAGAAGGAAAAGAGTAATAGCACGATCAAGGAGGAGATCGCTGAGGAGCTTCTATTAACCCTGCCTTGATTCTGCCATTATAAATTGATTGAGGAAGAGAAAAAGGAGAAGGCAACGATCAGAATTGTTGAGTAGAGGAAGAGGATGCCGTGGACGAGCACTGATGCAGGCGCACACACCGACAACGAAAGACATAACAGAGGACGAGTGGGTTTTAACAAAATCAAAGGCTCTAGAGGTTTCTCCCTTCCATTTTGTTGGAGTCGGCTTTTACAGGGAAAGGGATGGTTGTGCGTTTTTTTTTTCTCCTCTTAAGACAAGGACATTTAAGTAGTAGGATATTGAATCAAAATAAAATTGTAAAATGTTCATTTGGAGGAGAGGATCGAACGTGGTCCCTCAAGTGAAAAACCACCTCCATAATCAACAAGCCACCACTTACCATTGCTCGAAATATACAAGCAATATTTAGAATATTAGCTATATCTGATTGATTACCTCATAATTTTAGGACTATTACAGGATCGAACTGTGAAGCAACTGAAGTGTCATATAATAGCAGCGTCAATGGTTAAAAGTTGAACCTTTAGCCCCTTGAAGTCTCGCGTGGAATATATACAGACATATATATATAAATCACCCTATACTTGGACCACCTTGACATTAAGACTTCAAACCAATTTTGGAGGTTTCACTATTTCCAAATCTATCACACCTTTCCAAGCAACTTGCAAATTAAGCACAGAAGTTAGCTAGGCAAATTGTATTGAGAAACGGGTGGAGGACGTTTCGAATTCCAGGTTATCCGAAGAAGAGACTGTGACACACTGTGATGACGTGAGGTCTCATAAAGTGACAGGTTGAAGTAATATTTGCTTGACGGATTCCACGGGAAGCCCAAATTGAAGGCAAAGGGCTCTATCGAGGAAAGGGACGAACGTGGAAGAATATGTAAAGTAGGTTCGTAGGTTTTAATTTGGGAAAATATCAATGAGGTCCAAAAAAGAGAAAAAATATTAAAAAAGTTTCAACTCCAAATCCTCTATCTTTTAATAATAATTACGAAGTTCCAATATATCAAAAAAGTTTTGTTGTCAAAATAATTTTTCTTCTTGTTAAAATGGCTTTTTCTATTGTTAAAATTTTCCTATGAAAAATTGTTGTCAAAATAGCTTTACTCGTTATAAAATAGATTTTCCCTCGTTGTTAAAATTTTTTGAAGTTTTTCTTTTGGCGTGTAGAATTTTAGAAACCTAAAAAATTTTGATAACAGGAAAATCTATTTTGACAATAATTTTGAGAACGAGACTTTTTTGATATTAGAATTCTGTAATTAATATCAAAAAAGTCCCTAGAGACTTTTTTGATAGAGGATTAGCGGTTGAGACTTTTTTGAATTTTTTTTCCTCCTTGGGACCTCACTGATATTTTGCCTTTTAACTTTGGATGGGTTGGAAATTAGAGAGGGAAAAAATTAGTAAGGGAAAACTTGCATAAATAGTACTGCCTCTGATTCTAATTAAAAGACAATGTTGACTTTTTTTGGAAAGATTAAGGAAGTTAAATAAGTTACTTAATCATATCATATATATTGTGTATCCTTAGATTATATATTCGTTTATTAGTCAAACTAATTAGTTTGAAGAAAAAATATAAATACAAATACTTTAAAGTAGTTTAATTAACTTTCTTAATTTCTCCAAAAAAGTCAATTTAGTCTTATAGTTAGGACTGGAGCAAGCAACACATTATATCTTTAATATAAGATCTTGTTTGTATGAAGTATATATTGCATTATAGAGTACAGGCTACTCCGATCCCTCTTGTTGAGTATCAACAGGAGTAGAATATGAACTATATATTACATTTAGGATAAAGATCAAATTTCCAATTAGGTGCTATGTTAAGGACGGGCGGAGTAGATTTTACATTAAAGAAAGTGAGATAGTAAATTTTTTTTTTTTTTTTTGGGTGCCATTTTTAAAAGTTTTTCTTTCCAGTATTATCTCTCACTATTTTCCTTTCACTTTTTTCTCATTCCAAACATAATATTATTAGTGATAGATGACAATCAAAGGTGGAATTAAATTTGTGAGCTTATCGGCCAGTGGGTTGAAATTCTCAGTGTTGATCACGAACTCCAGTTACAAAAAGCAATTAATTAGGCATATGGAAATATTTCAGAAAAAACACATGGGTGATCTTTTAAAAATCATTCCAATATCATCATCATCATAATATTATTATTATTATTATTATTTGCTAATGATTTTAACACTGAAAGTTATGTCTCCTAATTTTTCTTAATTAGTTTGAATATAAACAAATACAGTAATTTTTTTTTAATATTAGAACTTATATACAGTCATACATTCACAACTTTTAATTTCTTTTTCGGAGCCGTATCATTTGACGAATTCCAAATTGAATGCCCCTTCAACGAAAGCTAGAGAGCACCAAAAAGGTAGACAATTTAATTATATGGCTCTTTGTGATGACTTGACGAGGATGATAGTACCCGTGATTAAATAGTGTTTTGAATCTCCAAATAAATCAAAAAGATGTAGCCCCAAAATAATTTTGTATAATTAAGTGAAATAAATCGAACTCCACACATCTAAGTTTGACATGGATTTTATTATCGTGAAACCACATTAGCGATGGGCCCTAAGAAAATAATTGAGAATACAGCACTCGTTTTCTTTGTCCTCATTATTTTTCTGAGAAAGCTCATCCAAATTAACAGACTTCTCAATATAATACCACAGTAGTGCCTCTGATTCTCTTCATTATGATTAAACAACCACTGACCGCCGCCGTGTTCTTCCGATTATTTCTCCTTTGTCGAACTTAATTTAACTGTGCGCGTCATTTCTTCCTACATACCTGATGATCTATTTGGCGTCAATTGTGGTACCTCCGGCAATATTTCGTCTGTTGATCAGCGAAAATGGACCGGAGACATCGGCTCCACTCTGTTTTCTCTCGTTGACCGCCACGCCAGCACCATCTCCGTCAAAGTCGACACAACAGTCAAAAGAACAGTCCCTTATGGCACTGCAGGCCTCTCTCGCTGAATTCTCTGAATTTTTATGTGAATTAAGTTTGCCACGTGATTTATAATATGATAAGTTAAAATATAATAACTCATTAATATTAATTTTAGTTGGTAGCTCAGGGAAATTGACCAAAATAAGGAAAAAAATTATCGATTAAAGCAGATTGAAAACATTTTACCAAAGTAATGTAGTTAGTGGCACAGACAAACTCACGCTATTAATCACGTAAAAGAGGTTCACACCACCGACACATACCGACAAATTTTGTGTTAATGATGTGGGGGTAATTCACGCCACCTAATGGCGTGAATGTTATTCACACCACTAGGTGGCGTGAAAAGTGAGAATCAGATCCACTCAATTGAGTAGGTCTGAATAAAAAATAAATAAATAAATATTAAATATAATAATATATATAATAATAAATGATAAAATAGTGGAATAATTTAAAGCTCTACTTATTTAATTTGAAGTCAAAAGAAAGAAAGTATAGAACCGAAATAACTCATTAAGAACGCGTTAAAAAATTACGCGGTACAATTTGGTTATAACAACATATCTCAATACAAGGGGATCTATATTTTTTTTTTTTTTTTGGTCAATCTCCCGCGGCTCATGTATTTTATTTTTTATTTTTATTTTTTAAGATGAATCACTTAATTAAGGTTTTACAAGTAATGAAAAAGTGAATCTTGTGACATCTTTTAATTTTATTAATATGTGAGTTAATATTTAAGAGTGTCAAATTAACTTACGAGTTGGTGTATTTTAATGGATTAGACTACAAATGATGTGGTAAATCAGGTTTATGTAAGAATTGTCCAAGGACGGCATCTCGATGACTTAGAAAAGTACATATCATCACTTATTACAAGAAACTCTTCTTAGGGAAAACTCCATTTAAATAGTAAATAAAATTCCAAAACCCTCAAATGTCTGTTAAATTTTGTAAAGAACTTAAAGGTGACAAGAAAAAAATTGTGATTTTAAAATGTTGGTAAGTTTACCCTTTTGCCCTCGCTTTTTAAATAAATTAAAAAGAAAAAAGATCCTTGCCGAGGGCTACCGCGACCGGCCGCGTGCATGCGGCTTGCAACCCTCGGACCCTAAGATCCGATGATGGATCTTTTTTTTTTGGGCGGAGTTGAATTTTTTTTTTTTATTTTTAAAAAAAAAAAATTTGAATGAAGTGTGTGAGGGTGGGTTTACCCTACCTTGAAAGGGGCTAAGTGGCCCAGTTGGGTCACTTAACTCCTTTGAAATATATATGATTAACAAATATATATATTCTTATTAAATTTTTTAATCAATAAATACTCTTATAAATGCCATTACAAGTGTTATAATTTCCACTACCAAACTTGTGAATCCCCATTACTTTATATATATATATATATTATAATACACACATATATATAACAAGTTTAATAATGAGATACACAAGAGTGTTTCTTGATAAAAAATGTCAAGAAGAATGTATATATATTTGTTAATGCATATATATATATAGGGTTAAAGGTCTAATTTGCCACGGAAGTATTGCTAATGGGGCACGCAGCACCCGGAAGTTTTTTTAGTACCAAATTTGTCCCGGAAGTATGAAAAAGGTACCAAATTTGCCCCGAAAGTATAAAAAAGGTAGCAAATTTGCCCCTCCGTTAATTTTGACCGTTAAGTTTAACTGAGTGTACACGTGGCATGCCACCTCATCAACCCAATATCATTTTTGCCTTGTAAGTTTCCATTGAGGAGCAAGTTTGCCCTGGAAGTTTCACTAAAGATTAGGTATTTAACCCTATATATCAAAGGAGCTAAGTGAGTGTGTTTGAACCCACCCTCACACACTTCATTCAATGTTTTTTTTTTTTAAAAAAAAAACCCCAAAAAAAACCCCCTCATCAATCCCGGCCTCGGTGGTCGAGCCCGGGTGTCGCGGTTGTAGATCGTCCGGCGGTCGGATCTCCATTGGCCCCGTAGTGGCCCTTTTTCGGGCGAGGATTTTTTTTTTTTTAAAAAAATTTAAAAATTGAGGACAAAGGGGTAAATTCACCAACATTTTAAAATCTCAATTTGGTCCCTATCACATTTAAGTCATTTACAAAGTTTAACATATATTTAAGGGTTTTAGAATTTCATTTAGTATTTAAATGGAATTTTCCCTTCTTCCTAATGTAAGTATTTTATCTTTAAATAATATCTCAAAATTTCTCCATAAAAAATTATGCTTTAAAATTCACATATATCAAATTCATCAAGGAAAATTGGAGAAAAGCCCCTCATTAACATTTATTTTGTGAGAAGGATATAATTTTTTTTTTATGAACAAATAATAACAGTATTAGGTGAGTTTTGTACCCACGGAGTATTATTACCTTCATTTAGGTCATTCTTAGTAATTAATGTTTTCTATTATATTATCATCGAATATAATATTCGCTTCGGAGTTCGTGCCTACATCTCCCAACGCAAATGTCTTATTTGAAACTTGAACTCGAGATCTAAAGAAACCTAACGAGACCTTACACTGCTACATTAACTCTATATTGGTCCTTCATAGTAATTAATGTTAAAATGGGAGACTTTTCCCGAATTTTCTTATTCTTCAATTCTAAAAATCAATTTATTCTTCGGCATTTTTCTCACCAATACTTTTTGTACACTTGTAATTTTGGATGTACTGGAGAAGAATAAATGTCAGTTACAATTTTCTTATTTTTATTTTAGCCAGAACAATTTATAAGTTTAGAGACTGGATAAAAATTGAAGATCAATTTTTTTTTTGTAAGTGATGATATTGTATTCTGAAAATAGATATATTCTCCATTATAAATAATTCTTAGAAATTACTGTATCAATTAACTATAAAAACAATATCTTATAAAAAAAATATACCTAGACCATTATTTATTTAAAAATAAATTGATCATAAAATATTTTAATTGTTTTTCGACCCTGGACATCACTCCCCGTTATTGCAGTATATGAGAACCGATCAAACTAGAGCCAACGGAATGGTCAGTTTCTCGCTGAAGCTACCAACTATGGCGAGCTTTAGCCAGAACTCTATCTCCAAGAAGACTAACTCACCCACAATCCCCGTTTCCTTCCTCTTATTCTTCTTTCATCTCCTTTTCATTATTCCGGTCACCTCTTACCGTCCTGTTGATTTTTTCGCAGTCAACTGTGGTGACTCCGGTGATATTCCGGCTAATTTTCAGCGGAACTGGATGGGAGATATTAGCTCCACTCTTTTCTCTCTCATAGATCCCACCAACAAAACCCAACACATCAAAGCTAATGAGCCATCAAACATACAGCCCATCCCTTATGGCACTGCGCGGCTCTCTCGTTCTGAATTTTCCTATTCATTTCCAGTGACCAACAGCCAAAAGTTTGTTCGTCTCTTCTTTTACATATCTTCCTACGGCGAGTTCCTTCACTCCGACTCTCTCTTCTCCGTCAAAGAAGGAAACCACACCCTTCTTATGGACTTCACTGCTTCACTTTATGCCGGTGTTGCTTCCGAAGGTACCATATCACGAGAATACTGTATCAACGTTGACGCTGGTCAGAGGCTAAACATAACCTTCGTGCCCAACCAATCTCATCCAAACGCCTATGCTTTCATCAATGGCATCGAGGTCGTCTCTATGCCCACCTTTCTTTATTACACCAAACCTGATGATCTTCAGTCCATGCGACTAAATGACGGAACCCAGCAGTATACGGTCAAGAAGGACAGTGCTTTGGAGACAGTGTACAGAATCAACGTTGGTGGGAGGCAAATCCCTCCGGAAGATGATAGTGGCATGTTTCGGAATTGGGAACCAGATAATCAGTACTTGGAGAGTGGGGAGCGCCCACAAAGTATTTCAGCAGCTTTTGGTTTAAACCTAACCTACAGAGATGATCAAAATTATTTTGCACCTGATGAGGTATACAAGACTGCTCGGAACTACGGGATGAATGAAAAATCCAAATTTAATGTCACTTGGGAATTTCAAGTGGATTCGGTGTTTTATTATATGGTGAGATTGCATTTTTGTGAGTTTGATGAACAAATTGAAAAAGCTGGAGACAGAGTTTTTCAAATCTTTATAAATGACGCTTTGGTGGAGCCTGTGGCCGATGTGATGTTGTGGACTCAGAGACTAGTTCCTGTCCATAGGGACTATGCAGTGTCGATGCCGAACGGTGGAAGCTTCAAGAATCTTTCAATTAAGTTGCAACCACACCCAACTGCAAGAAGTTCTTACAGAGATGTGTTATTGAATGGTATTGAAATTTTAAAAATTAGCGATTACAATGACAATCTCGCGGGTCCTAATCCAGATCCACCTCAATCACCCCCACTGTCAACCACGCCATCCTCAGAGTCATCTAAGAACAGAAACAACGCAAAGGTAATTTCCATTATCGTTGGGGCAACATCAGGCTTCATTGTGCTGTCTCTTATTGTTCTGTTGATTTACCGGCGATTCATTAGAGCGCCGGTCAAGGAAGGAGGTTCATGGTGGGGACAAAAGTCAGAAGAGTTATCCAAGAAAAAAAATCCCATGGGTCATCTTTGCCGTCCGATTTGTGTCGCTACTTTTCTATAGATGAGATAAGAGCAGCCACTAGTAATTTTGATGAAAGGCCTTCCATGAACGACGTCGTGTGGGGCCTAGAGTTTGCGATGCAGCTTCAAGAAGGAAAAGAGGAAGAAGAGGGGCTTGATGTGGCGGAAATAGAAGGAAAGAGCGAGGAAAGGGCTCTGATAAAGAAAGTAACAAGGGTGGAAGAAAGCAGAGAAGGTTTCACGCGCAGTGATGAATCAAAAGCAAGCAGGTTGACCACTTCAAGCAGTGAAAATCAGTCTTTGTCTTCTGGGGTGATCTTCTCTGAGTTGGGTCATCCAACTGTTCGATGAAGAAAAGTCAAAAGTCTACCATGGAAGGTTAGTGTTGTCTGCTGTGTGATGAATTTTTATTTCCAGTTTTTCTTTTTCAATATAGAAATGTTGTCGTTGCATGAATGTACGTCTGTTGCAGCACCTTTGAACTTTTCTTTTTCTATCTATAATTCTATATCAATATATATGTATCAGACGATTTTGTAAATGGTATAACTATGAAATTTGAGAATTAAGGCTAGATGGGTGTCGTCGTGTCGAATATTTGAGGACTAACAACCATTGTCATGGACATAGGGAAATCAACAAGATTGCGGATGCTCTTGCGAAGATGGGGCTTTCCTGTACTACTATTCTTGAGGATTGTCCTAGTCATTTGGGAGTTGGGTGGATCGAGTGTTGGGGATATTTGAGGAGCCTTCTTTATTATCAAAAAAAAAAAAAAAAAAGAAAAAAGAACAACCATTGTTAGTGTGTTTGGAACTTAGGATGTGTCTGGGAAATTTTGGCGTGGAGGGGGAGGCTCAGCTCATTTTGGCTCCCCCTTTAAGTTCGGTTTTTTTATGAAGTGAATATTTTTTTGGGAAAATTACGTGCAGGTCCCAAGGAATAAAAACAATCACAAAAAGTCCCTTAAAATCACCAAATTAAACGTAAGTCCCAAGACTTTTTAATATTATTTGTATGGAAATAAAATCCGTGCTTTTAAATGTTGTTGTAAATATAGGCATTTTCTATTGTAAATATGACTTTTTCTCATTGTAAATGACTAGATTTTAAATTTTGTTGTAAATACAATACTTTCTCGTTGTAAATCTAGTCTTTTTGTTGTTATAAATGACCTCTACATTCAAAATTCGGTGTTTAAATGTTGTTGTAAATATAGGCATTTTCCGTTGTAAATATGGCTTCTTCTTTGTAAATGGTCAAGTGTTTAAATGTTGTTGTAAATACGACATTTCCGTTATTAATACAAATAATATCAAAAAAGTCCCTTGGGACTTCGGTATAATTTGGTGATTTCAAGGACTTTTCGTAATCTTTTTTGTTTCCTTCGGACCTTCGCGTAATTTTTTATTTTTTTTTACTATTTTACCTTAATAATTTTGTCATATTTTATTCATTCATGAGAAAAATAAAAGTAAACTCCTCACTCGATTTCCATACGGAAGAAAAAATAATTTAAATAAAAATAAAAAAGTTAAAATATTTTGATTACTTTTTTATGAGAAAAGCTTATGTGAGTTGGGTCCCAAGGATTTACTAGGGCCAGAGTATACCTCCAAACTCAAAAAGTCACTTACAGAGTTACTTATAAATTGCCCATTAATAATGTTCTCACATGGGTGTGATTTAACCACAACCTTATGGTTGTGAGTTAACACCTTTACCAACTGAATCAACCTTTGTTGACTCTTTTTTTACTGCTTTACCTTCATCATTATTGTAATCAATATTGTTAAAATCAAGTTGTTACGTAAGAAACAAAAGCAAGTGGTAGAAACGTAAATCGTAGAAACAATACGAAAAGTAAAGTTTCTACTTTTTAAGGCCAAGATACATTTTTTTTAAATTAAAGCACTACTCAAAATTTAATGAACAACTTCATATTTAAAAGATATAAGTCACATAACTATATAAAACGTAAGTTTAAAAACACAGAGTTTAATAACTCCTATAATGAAGTTTCAAAACATCAAAAGAATAAAATTTAAAAATTCCTAAATTATATCAATTGATTTAAATTAAACAAACATCAATTTGTATTTCTTTAATGTCCTATTCTCTTACTCTTATAACAAGTTCATTTGTAAAACTTGGAATGTCGTCCAAATCATGACCATCCATGTTCCCTCACTTCAATATATAAGTTATCTACATCTTCATAATCTTCTTCATTTTCCATTATCCAATCATCATCGATGGAAGATAATCAAAAGTATATGTATGCATGAAAGTTTTGAACTTTCTTTTCTTACCCAATCTTGATTAGTCATCACAAAAACAGCATTATTCATATCCTTTTGATATGAGGGAAATGAAAATAGGGGTGTTTTTTTTATAAGTAAAAATGGTAAAAATACAAGTTTTTACCATTTTTAAGTTTTTAAATGTAGTTTTTACCTATTTTTACTTAGGATAGTTTGTACTTGCGTCTTTAACACGTATCACTCCAGTTTTTTACGCTTTTACACTAGTTTTTTACAATAATGATTGTAAAACCTTCAATATCTATGAGGGGGAAAAAACAAACCTTCCACTTGTTCCAGATACAAAAGGCATATTAATTTAAAATAAAAAATATTTTTTTCTTACGATTTTACTCATGATTTTGATGAAATTTCATTTTTAAAATATATTATTATGCTAATTTGAAATGAAAGATATTATTATATCAGTTTTTTATACACATATTAACATTTTGGAATAAGAATGAATTTCAATAAAACATACAATTTGAATTAAGGTATAAATTAATTTATAAAACATATAATTAATTTAGTATAAATTGATTTGTACGGGTAGAATGGAAAATTAATTATTGCTACTCTTCCCTTCTCCTTCCTTCCTAAAATCATGAGAGGAAAGTCTCCATCGATTTCTCTCTCAATTTAATGTTTCCATAATTAGATCAAATTTTAATGGTTGAAAATTAATGAAGAACAGAAAATGGCCATGTCCATAATTATCATACGATAGAAATATGGTTCTCTTTTAATTTCTCCTAATTAAACTCTGTGTGTGTGTGTGTATAGACTTGGTCATGTCAACGTATGAACGGAAATCAAGCCTTTTATTATAACATGAAGAAAGTGGAGCCATACCCACTAGTTTGGCCTGCAAACTCTTGTTTCTGGTCCTCGCTAGTGTTGATCTCAGACGACAAGTCTTGATGAGAGTCTACCAGAGAAAGTTGTATATATAAGAAAGGGAAGGTCAAGATGATGATGATGATGATGAAAATGATGAAGGAGATGTAAAATATCACTATACAGAAAGATATGAGCCTTGTTGTTCTCTACACTGAAATTTGCAGTTCCTTTATAGAAAGAAACAAAAGGGTTATCATTTCATGCTTGTCCTTATGTACTTGTTATATGCTCATCTCTCTAATTACAGGGATGGGTCTTATATGTATATAAATTAAATTATATGTTGCATTCTAATATTTTTTTTGCACCAAGATCCTAAATTAATTAATTTCAAGATACTAGTATTACAGAAAAAATATTTTTCAATAGAGGACTAGAAAATTAATTAATTTAAGATATTGGGTAAAAAAAATATTTCACGATACAAGATATAATTTAATCTAAATAAAAAAATATTTAAAAAAGCTTCATCCCTTAAATTAGAGGAATGGGCATGTAACAAGCACATAAGGACAAGCATGGAATGAGAACCCGAAACAAATTACGGAAAATTGAATTGAAATGCAAGGAAAAAAGATTGATAATAATTTAGATCAATTTTTAAAAGAATAGAAAAGGAAAAAGAAATAATAGAAAAAAGAATTGGTCAAAAGCTTATTTTCATGCTAGAATTTTAGGAAAATAGGAAAGAATTGTAACATCCTAAATATTTGAAAAGATATTTATAAGGCATATTTGAGTCTTGAGGATGTTATCTAAATATTAAGAATCCTAAAAAATAAATTAGTTGGTCAAAAGCTTATTTTTAGGCTAGAATTTTAGGAAAATAGGAGAGAATTGTAACATCCTAAATGTTTGAAAGGATATTTATGAGGCATATTTGAGTCTTGGGGATGTTATCTAAAAATTAAAGATCCTAAAAAATAAATTAGTTGGTTAAAATTAGATGAGATGATTATTAAAATGTATTAAAACCTTGAAACATTTGGGTAAAATTATAGATAGTTATGTTGGGAAATAAAGAGTTTGTGGAGAAGTAGGTTCAAGGTCTGAACTTATGGCTAGAGGAAATAAGTTCAAGATTTGAACTTGTGGCTCTTTGTTCTAGAGGGGTTTTATATGGGGCTTTTTTGCTTGTGACTAAACAAGAATCTTAGGTGATAAAAGTATGATTAAAGTTAAAATGAGGAATCTCTAAATGCTTGAATCATGTGCTTGATATATATGTGTATAGGTTTTTTATTGTTGCGTGTAAAAGTTGAGTAAAATTGAAGTTTTAAGGGAGGATGTCGTTGCTAATTTTCTTTGGAATTGGAAAAAGGTTTAAAAATATAGATATACATGTATTGAGGATGCAAATATATATCATAGCTTGGTATCAGATGTTGCAATGTTACAATTGGTATCAGATGCTTGAATATTGTAGGCGGTATCAGAGATTAGTATTAAGTGGCAACAGAGCATGGTATTCAAAAGCAAACAATTTTGACAATGATGTGCTAGGATATTACAGGCAATATCAAAGCTTGGTATCAGATGATGGGAAGTCACACGTGGTATCAAAGTATGGTATCAGACGGTGAAGTGTTGTAGGTGGTAATAAAGCTTGGTATTAGAGACTAGTATCATGTGGTATTATAGCCTTGTAGACAATTTCAAGAGCATTGTGCTGGGATATTACGTATGATATCAAAGCTTGGTATTAGGTGTTGAGATGTTATAAGTGGAATTAGATATTGGTATCACAACTTTGTTTGACTCCTTCCATCTTGTTTCACAACTTGTCCAATTCTTAATAATCTCATACTCTCTCATATTGAAGGGGCATCCATTTGTTTTTTGATAATGTAGCTTTGTACATATTTTAGATGCAATATATTCATTTTCTATTCAAAAAAAAGAAAGGGAGCCAAATCAGAACCAAAAAAGGAAATACAATAGATAAAAATGGCATATAAGAGCATACCTCGTCCATCTAAGTTTGAACACCCTAGTGAATGAGAAAAGGGAAGAGAGATTCAATCTTTGAAAAATCAAATTTTCAACCTTCAAAGAATGTATCTTTGCAAGTCAGAAATCAATCTAAAAGAAGACAAGAGTATGACATTGTTTGAGTCAAGGAAGAAGAACAAGAACCAATCGAATGGAACAAGAAGGTGGTGGGAAGAGGAAGAAGTGAGGATGATGTCATTTTACGATCAACTAGCTAGCTACCCGACGTAGATTTGCCGTAATCTCCCAAAATAACAAGATTAGAAAAGGATTTGCGTATAATGTAACCCGGGTCGTTTCCCCAACGAATTCACAAATGGTTCAATTCGAACAAAGAATAAAACAAGAATAAAAATGGGGGTTTTGTTTTTGGTTCAAACAGAATTAAATCGAAATAACAGAGATAGAATGAAATTAACACAGATAAACGAATAACGTAAGATTAACCCAGGATTTCGAATTCCACCCCTTCCTCGGACGAAAACATGATGTATAACCGAACTCGTGATCGAATCTGGGCAAACCGAAATCTCTCGCATTTGCCCGAAATTCCCTCAATCAAACAATCGTTCAGAATTTGTTCGAATCAGTGGCCTATCACTGTACGATCGCACAGTGATACTTTAACCTAGTTCGAACTACATCCTTGGGAAATGTCGATCTGGGTTTTTAATCAAAAACCCAATCCAAATCCAAAAATCGAATCCGATTAAAGAATGCAGAAACGAGTTAGATGGTTACCGATTAAGCGCGAGTCCTCTGGATAGTGGAATCTTCAATCCATAGGTTAATCACAATAGCTTAGCTAGTCATGATTATACAGAACGAAAATCGAGAAGAAATTTCATCATGAACATGAAGAACACGAAGAACAGAGATGAGAGAATCAAAACTCCTCTTTTGATCCACTAAAATCTAAAAACGTGAATGAGAATGTGTTTGTGGCTACTGCCTCACTTAACCTAAAATGGAAAAACGAAAGGGGGCTCCAATCCACAATTCGGACCCGAACGAAAATAAAATAAAATGGGCTTTAATTACAAAATTCGAGCCCAAAAATACATATGACTTCGGCTCCAAAATCGACCACCCTCTTGTCCGAATTTGCTCTTCGTGTCTTCATAACAATTGTAGCTCTCTGAATCATCTGAAATATGAGACAAAAATGAGGAAAATAAGATGTCTGGTTCAAGAGTTATGGTAAAAATGGTGAAGCAATGTAAAACTGAAATTTATTATTAAATAATGGCTAAAATATAATAAAAGGCCCAAGGCCCAAATAAGTATAAAAGCCATTATTTATTAGCTAAAGAGTCCTAAATTATTAATAAAGAGACAAAAAGTAGTGTATGAAATATTCAATTATCAAATTCCCCCACACTTATCTTTTTGCACTTCTGAGCAAAATTCAAAAAAAAAAAGACCTAAAGGAGAAACTCTTCTTTTCTAACAATTGCTAACAATGCAAAAATTGAACAAGGGACACAAAGCTCCAAAAGATCAATCAACCAAGACCACAATCCCTTCATCTCAAATTACAATTCATGGCAATCTCATCAATGATGCTAGGAATGCCAAACCCGCGAAAAATGTTAGACCTAACAAAATCCACCACCATAGAAGAATCATTAGTCCGGGTGGCTTTCGCCTCAACCCATTTCGAGACATAAGCAACAAAAACCAGTATGTAAGTATAACCATATGAAGCAGGAAATGGACCCATAAAATCAATACCCCAAACATCAAAGATCTCACAAAACAATATAGGGTTTTGGGGCATCTCATGCCTACGGAAATACTCCCTGCTCTCGACGCTTATCACATGACTTACAAAACAGATGGGAATCATGAAACAAGGAAGACCAAAATAATCCACCTGTCTAACACTTTCCTAGCAGTTCTTTGGGGTCCAAAGTGACCACCACAGCGTAAGCATGAGCAAAATGCAATATAGAGTGAAACTCATGATCGCACACATCTCCTAACTACTTGGTCACTACAAAATTTCCACGATAAGGGTCATCCCAAACATAATATTTAGACTCACTCTTTAATTTAAGGGTTTGGGCCCTAGTGGAATCTATAGGAAAAACACCGGCTACCAAGTAGTTAACCGATCGCATACCATGGAAGCTTACCTTACCGTGAAGCCGCTCATCGTGGAAATCATCCCGAATAGAAGAGGGGTGAGAGGGAGAATGAGTGATGCGACTCAAGTGGTCACTACCCGGTTTGTGCTCCACTTCCGTCTCGAATCTTAACATCAAACTCTTGAGCAAAGAACATCCACCGGATGAGTCGTGGCTTAGCATCTGCCTTTTTCAAAAGAAACTTCAAAGCAAAGATGGTCGAGAAAACAACTACTCTACTTGCTAGAGATATGACCTAAACTTATCAAAAGCAAATACAATAGCCAACAACTCTTTCTCGGTAGTGGTGTAATTAGATCAAGCGAAGATCCAAAGTCTTGGAGGCATATGCAATCACATGAGATGCTCTATCAACTCGTTGTGCCAAGATAGCACCAACCGCATAGTTGGAAGCATCACACATCAACTCGAAGGGGAGGCACCAATCGGGGCTTGGATCATCAATAGTCGCAAACGCTTCAAATGATCGAAGGCCGCCTTGCAAGCATCATCAAATACAAAGTCGTGTCCTTATGCGTAAGGTTGGATAAGGGTCGCGATCTTTGCTGAAATCCTGAATGAAACACCGATAGAAACCTGCATGACCAAGAAAAGAGCGAACTTCCCGCATAGACGTGGGGTAAGGCAAAGCAATAATTACATCTATCTTAGCAGGATCTACCTCAATCCCTTTCCTAGACACTATGTGTCCCAAGACTATACCCGACTCAACCATAAAGTGACACTTCTCATAATTCAAAGACAAGATTAGACTCAATACACCTATGCAAAACTCTAGACAAATTAGCTAAGCATGCATCAAAATCAGACCCATATACAAGAAATCATCCATAAAAACCTCCATGCAAAACTATAGAAACTCGTGAGAAAATGCTTACCATACAACGCCGAAAGGTGCCAGGTGTGTTGCAAAGGCCAAAAGGCATCCTTCGGTAGGGGCATATGTTCCAAAGGGGCATGTGAAGGTCGTCTTCTCCGATCCTCGAGCAATATGGATCTGGAAGTATCCAGAGTAGCCATCCAAGAAGCGAATGGGACTTGCCACCCAATCACTCTAACATCCGATCAATGAAAGGTAGAGGGTAATGATCCTTGCGAGTGGCCTGGTTGAGTCTCCTATAGTCGATGCAAACTCTCCAACTATTCTCAACTCGAGTAGGAATGAGCTCATTCTTCTCGATTGGCTACCACAAGTGACTCGGATTTCTTAGGAACCACTGGGATCGGGCTAACCCATTGGCTAATGGGATAGATGATACCAAATTGCAAAAGCTTAGTGACCTCCTTCTTCACCACATCAAGGATAAGAGGATTAAGGCGTCTGCTCTCGGCTGCCTCACGGCTTAGAGCCCTCTTCCAACAAAATCGATGCATACACATGGAAGGGCTAATGCCAACGATGTCGCTAATGTCCACCCAATGGCTTTCTTGTTCACCCTCAATAAGCTTAGCAAACTTATCTTCTTGGTCGTGAAGAAGATTATTTGCCACAATGACCGGCAACCGTTCATCCACCTCCGTAAATGCATACTTCGGTGATCTCGGAAGGGATTTCAACTCAAGCTTGGGTGGTTGCTCGGTGGAGGGAAGAAGCTTGGGTGGTTGTTGCAACAACTCGATGTCATCACACCGGAAATGCCCGAAACCACATTCAAAGAAACAAGAACTGCGTCTATACAACTCAATGTTAACATCGAATCAAGCTCATCAAAATCGAGTTAAGCTCATCAAAATCAATCGGATGCACATTAGGATCGGGATGAAGCTCAAACTCGTAATCAATATCGAATCCACATGTAATGTAGAATCACCAAGCAAGTCGAATCACCAAATAATGCAAAGCATTAAGCAAATCGGTGCAAACAGAGCACCATTCATTATCAAAGACATGCACAAATGGGAGAATCACTCTCGATGCAAAATCGATAATCAAGACACCAATCAGCAATAACATCATCCACAAGATCATCAATCACATCAATGCAGAAAACGAGTGTTCTTCCCTAGGATGTTTCATGGCATCAAAGATATTGAAATTCACGATATATCATCAAACTCCATGGAAAGAGTACCGAATGCACATCTATCTTAGTCCTAGTCGTTTTCATGAAAGGCCTCCCTAGAATGATTGGTGACCTACTACCGGGAGACTCATCCTCCATATCTAAGATGTAAAAATTAGCAGGAAATATCAGTTCATTAACTTTGACTAATACATCTTCAACTAAACCAGAAGGATGAACATTACTCCTATTAGCTAGCTGAACAACAAACCAGTAGGACGTAAAGGACCAAGACCAAGAGATTTATAAATAGATGCAGGCATGACATTAATCGAAGCACCTAAATCTAGCATGCAATCATCAAATCTATAGTTACCAAAACAACAAGGGATAGAAAACGTCCCTGGATCCTTGTACTTGCGAGGCATTGTAGGCTGGATGAGTGCTGATACATTCTAGTTCAAACTCACTCGTTCACTCCCCTTCAGTCGCCTCTTGTTGGTGCACAACTCCTTCAGAAACTTGGCATATTTAGGAATTTGTTTGACCACATCTAAGAGAGGAATGTTGATCTCTACTCTTCTCGAATGTCTCAAGTATATCCTTCTCTTGTTCTTTTTCTCGCCAACTTCTTGATTGAACCGCTTTCCGAGGAAAGGAAGAGGAATGGGGATGTCTTCCTCTACACCTTGCTGCACTGCCTTTTTATTTTTAGAGTCAATCTTCACATTTTATGACTCTCTTTCTGATGTGGAAGTCACATCTGCAGCTAGTTTAGGTTCCTCCAATTGCTTGCCAGAACGAAGGGAGATAGCACTCACGTTCCCTTTAGGATTAGGAATTGTTTGTGAAGGAAGAGTGTTGGATCCCTGAGGTTGAAGCTGGTTCAATGAGGTTGCCAACCGCACAACTGTGTTTGCAAACTCGAATGGAAGTGTCGGTTCTTTGTTGGAACCGCATATTGGTTGTGACAAATTGCTTCATCATATCTTCAAGTGAGGAACCACCACTACCACTACTACTAGCCCGCAGTTGTGCGCTGCCCGGAGGTGCACATATGGCTGGTCAAGGAGGTGGTGGCGCAAAAAGGCAAAGGCGGTGCAGATTGCCGTTGGAAATTCGTGGTCTATACTTGTCTCTATTGGTAATTCCCGCAATTCTACCGATATTGGTTACTCTGTTCGATTCTCGTTCCAACGAAAATTGGGGTGATTTCTCCAACCAGGATTGTAGGTATTGGAGAAGGCATTATTCTCGTTGGTATTGTGGCTTTCTTGGAAAAGCACCCACGAAGCTACCGACCGGTCTTGATAAGTAGGATCATGCAAGGTAGGGCAAGAGTCGAGAAATGGTAAGGGTCGAACAAAACCCACATGAGTAGCCAATGCGAGGAGGAGAAGATTGTACCGTTGTCGTGTCACCGCTGCCTCACCAGAGGTCGATCATCAAGTCTATTCTCTAATCTCTCGAGAATCGTACGGACTGGAGGTGTTTGCACATGGTAAACAGAGTACTATTGGCCCCGGTGCCAAATTGTTGAGAGTTGGCGCCATCTCGGATATCAATTCTCGGGCATCTTCGTGTGTCTTGTTACGTAGAGCCCACCGCTAGAAGCATCCACCAAACCTTTGTCTACCGGTAGCAGTACCATCATAGAAATGGGTAATCAAGAGTTGCTCGGTGATCTCAGTGGTGTGGACAATTGCACATAACCTTTTGAACCTCTCCTAGTACTCATGCAAAGTATCCCCATTGGTCATTTTAATGTTGGCAATTTCTTTCTTGATCGCAGCTTGCTCTTGAGGCGGGGTAATATTTCTCCATAAATAACCTCTAAACATTAGTCCAGCTCCAAATAGATGAAGGCTGAAGGTACAACAACCAGTCTTTGGCTCCACTTTCCAATGAGAAAGGAAAAGCTCTCAGCTTGATTTGATCTTCATCAATGGCATGTGGTTTCATTGTCTTGGCCGCACACTAGATGGAATTCCTTCAAATGCTTAATGGCACACTCACCGAAAGACCATGAAACTTAGGCAAAGCAAGTGTATTAGACCAGATTTAAGCTCAAAGTTAGCGGCAAGAAGGGCGGATATTGGATGCACAAAGGTTGATAATTAACATCGGGTTCATTCAATTCCTTTAAAGTAGGACGATTTTCCCGTTCTTCCGCCATAATATCTGAGTTAGGAAAATTGCTACTAGAACCAGTGAAAACAACACGGCTATCAGAAGTACTATCAGAAACACAATCGAGAGAGATCAACAAGTATGGACACAATCGAATGGCCACAATCACACTCAAGTGCAATGTCCAATGCAAAGATTAATCCCACGACTTAGCCTAACAACTCTTCTAGCAAGAAGAATTGTCCTTTCTATTTCAGATCAAATGGCAACAAGTCTTCTGATTGATAGTGCTCCTAGTACTCATGCAGCATAGTCACAAGGCAGAATCTGCAAAAAATCAGAATTACGAAAATGCCACCAGCCAATCAGAATTACGAAAATGCCACTAAAAGTGGTATAAAGTAGAAAAACACTAGAACACACAAAAGCAAACACAAAAACAAAAACCTATCGTAGAAATTGACCTAAACAAGTCCAGAAACACTATCAAATGATTTTTAAAATTTTTGGGACTTGGACAGGGCAACTCCTAGACCATTGCGGAACCCAAAAATGGAATAAAAAAACTTCAAAAATTGAAAAAGTGGTCTAAACGATGGAATTTGGCTTATATCTCAAGACCACGCGCTTCACCGTGTCCTATGCTAAATAACATTTTCCTTCAGCTCCCCAAAATCAGCCCAATCGGAGTAAGTCAAACAATTGCTAAAATACCCGATATATCCTACCGAGACCAAAAAATGGTAAAAACAGGTCTAAACGATGGAATTTGGCCAAAATAGGTGAGACCACACTTCCTCCTAAGGAAATGATTCTTGCTTAAAATGCCCAATTCCTTATGAATAAGACTGGGTTGAGTGATCCAGGTCGAAAAAGTTCTCGTCGACCACCCAAACCACCTAAACAACCGAAACGAAGCTATTTGCACTAATGTTACTAATCAAACCGATGCAAATTCCCATAGCGGCGCGCCATATTTTGACAGAGATTTGCCGTAATCTCCCAAAACAACCAGATTAGAAAAGGATTTGCGTATAATGTAACCTGGGACGTTTCCCAACGAATTCACGATCAGTTCAATTCGAACAAAGAATAAAAAGAAGATAAAATGGGGGGTTTTGTTTTTGGTTCAAACAGAATTAAATCAAAATAACGAGAGATAGAATGAAAACTTCCGTAATTAAAATAAAAAATGGAAACTAATTATATTAAATAGTTATAATTAATTTAGACGAGGCCTAATTTGACTAGAAATCATTTTTTCCCCATTTTAACTAGACTATCATCCCATGTGCGATGAACTGGAGTTGTGCTTATCATCGATATGAAGAACCTTAAGGGATGTTAGATTTTGAAGTATTTCAAATATTAAATTAAAAACACTTTTATTGTTTGGAATTTACTGCAAACAAAGAAAGAAAAAAAATCAAATCAACGGGAAATTCTTGGGGTGCAAACATATATGCTCTAGCCCATAGTTTTGGGATCGCTCAGAGTATTTTAACCTGTGTGTCTGGCCTACATGTCCCTCTTTCACGCACTGTTATTTTAATATCTTTTAGAAATAGGAAAAATCCTAAGAAAATACCACTTGAATTATAAAATCTTAAATATGTGATTTCTCAAGAAAACGAGTTGTCAATTGCTTCACTATTCTTATTAATCCCATTAATGTTATTGTCAACCAGATTTTGAAGTTCAAGGTCTGTCATTTTCTCTTAAAAACATTTGTATTTCTTAAATCTCTTACTTTCAACGGTAATAATTTGGTAAAAGGTCTCCCTCGCTCCTCGATTCCTGCAACGTTCCATCTCTCTTCCCCCAACCTCATTGTCATTCTCTCTCTTTCCCTCATCTACATAAATGGGCCAACCTGTTTAGGCCCGGAACACATAAAAGGGTCCTATTTTGAAGCCTGACCTTTTTACTTACGAGAGCTGAGGCCTGTCAGCAAGCTTCAAGCTTGTTTAAAAAAAAAAATATACCTTGTATTTTTTAAAAGAAATTAAAATAAAACACTAACATTTTTATAAATATTATTAAAGTATTAAATGTTTTATCGTGTTTTGATAAATAGAATAAGTGACCATTTGGATTAAAACAATTTTTTTTATAAGATAGAGACTCTACCTTCTCATTTTTTAATGTGTGTTATTAGTTTCTCTTTTTGACACAATTTGTATAATATTTGGACCTCCTAAAAGACAATTAAAAAAATTCTCTTTGTTTATCTTACATAAAAAAATGACTCTTTTAATATTTCGTACAGAAAAATTTCTTTGTAGGATCCTCGGGTGATACCAAAGGGGCATGATAAAAGGGGAATGTTGTTGGGTGAGAATCGATCAAGACATGGCGAATTGGGCATATATGGTTAACTCATATTGCATATTCATTTAAGTACTTTGTCTTAGTATATTCATTAAGAGGACATAACTCATAGTGAATAATAATTATATTTATTTCCAATAATTCAATTTGTAATTCATAATGAATTGTTCATAGCTTGTAGCTTAAAGTACTTGTCTTTTAGGCGCTGGATTGTGTGGTGGATGGTAGGAGGAAGAAATAGATTATAGAAAAATATGAGAAAATTTAGACTGGATGATATAAATAAAAGGTCTAAATTAAAAAAATTAGTCCTAACTTTTAAGACCGGATGTATTATCCAGAATTTAACATCCTGAAATTTATTTAGAAAAATGATAGGATAGATTAATGTTAATTAATTTACCAAGAATATTCAGTATAGGATTAAAACTTTCTAATGTCAAGATAAATAAATGAAATATATATATATATATATATATATATTATTATAATATATTAATATAATCATATGTTATAATAATATACACACAAAATTGGAAACGTGGTCGACTTTAAAAGTTAAAGGTGGGGGGGGGGGGTATATTTCACCCCAACTTTTCCTTTTTTCACCCCCTTTTCACCCGTTTACCCCCTCCCCAACCCTTATAAATATGCACCTTCAGGTGCATATTCAGCAGAAAGCCGAATACGAACGTTAGAAAAATAAAGAGAGGAGAAAAAGAAAGGGAGAGAGAAAGCATAGAGATAATTATTTGGGGATACTAGTAGTTGCTTTTTGGTGATTACTTGGGAATTAGCGAGTAATAGGTAACTCTGAATATTCTTCCATATACTTGTGAATTGTGTATGATTATAAATTATATTTTTTTATACACCGATTTATATGTATACGTATGATAATATTATTATTATGATAACTGAATATTACAGTTTTGTACCCATGAAAATTACATTTTTGTACCCACAAAAATTACGGTTTTGTGTCCATGAAAATTACATTTTTGTACCCACAAAATTACAGTTATGTGCCCATGAAAATTACAACAGTGCCTAGAAAAAGTTACGGTTTTGACCTTGAATTTCGAAATAACGTTTAGTCCCAAATTTCAAAATGACAGTTTAGTCCTTCGAATTTCAAGAATGACATATTGGTCCGATGAGGTTTTATGATATGTTTGGTTTACCTTTTTATGATATTTGATATAAATGGAACCGTGTTTTAATATACTTTATTTTATTGATATAATTATCATGGTGGCTGTATGTGTGATGGGTTGGAGTAAGGAGGAACTTAAATGATAAGATTTATTTATACCACCACTCGGTGCATAGTAGATGGTACTTGTCAGGGCCCCATCTTTCATGTTTTCCTCTGGCCGGGATTTCATTGGAGTTGTGGGACACGTGACACCTCCTTAGTTGTTACTTTTAAGGAGGGGAGCCATAGTCCATACTTAAGCTCTATAAATTTGGCCGGGTATATCTTAGGTTTTGGTGAGCTTGAAACCATCCAGTCAAATAAATGAGCTTATATTGGACTATATGTTAGCCTATGGCTCTAGTCAGCGGTACAAGGGTGGACGGTGATATAAGGGAGGCTGCATATTGCATATTGTATAATTGTATAGTTCACAATTTGATATAATGATGATTACTTTCGAAAAATAATTTTGTATGAGAAATTATGATATATGCAATATATTAATGTAATCAACTCCTGTTTTTGTCATATATAATTTGCTTGTGTACGGTAGAAACTTTTAGCAAGATTCGAGACGTGAAATCTCATCTTATATTAACATTTTTCAGGTGAATATTCTGTTAGGGAGCAATGGAAAGCACCTATGGAGTGAGCTTTGAAGGCTCATCTGTACTCCTGTAGCTTATGTTATGTTATTTTTATTTGTCATGATCCTAAGACTTCCACTTTGTATTTAACTCAAATATATTGGAAATTTATTTTGACTTTGTACTATGAATTTTATTTGAAATGGTTATGTAATTTTATTGATTTGGATATTGATCATCCTTGTTGGAGGTATTTCAAATATTTTGGCCAAGTTGTTGGGTGTTAAATTTGGGGTGTTACACAGAAGGTCTAAAAAGTCCAACTATTAAGACCGGATGTATCACTTAAGCCATCCGACTTTGAAGACCGGATGTATCAAACAACCTGTTTAAAAAGTCATACTTTTAAGACTGGATGTATCACAAAGCAGATCTAAAAATTTAGACCTTTAAGACCGGTTGTGTTTGTTTAGATAAATATCTTGTTTTAAAAGTATGAATTTTTAGACCGGCTATTCGATCCGGTCTTAAAAGTCCGAATTTTAATTTTAGAGTTAACATAAACCTTGTTAGGTCTGTAAAGTCTGAATTTTTAGACTGTATATTTTTTTAATTGGTCTAAAAACAATTGTTTAAGACCGGTTGCTCATTCGGTCTTAAAAGTAACGACTTTTAGACTCGTCTCATCGTAACGAGACCGGTTATAGATTCGGTTTAAGAGGCGTTTTTTATCCGGTCTTAAAATCCCTTTTATACTAGTGTCTTAGAAGAAAACTAAAGAAGTATATAGCCAAATCTTAGGTAGTTAAGCGAAAATTGATAACCAAATTCCTATAGTGATTAAATGTATAAAGTTGGTTGGCGTTTCTCCATTGCGGCTCCTATCCCTTGCCCCTCCATTACCTTAAAACGGGGGTTATTTCACGTTGATTTCTTGGCTTCCTCTTTTTATTTACAAAACGGGTTTGCTTGGAGAGAGAGAGGAATTGGCATAGGTTGAGGGTACTGTTAGCTATAAAAAGGTTATTAAAATCGACTAGTCACTAAACCGGTTAGGTATTGAGTCAAGCGTCGGTGGATCGACCGGAATCAAACCCGAGTTAACCCAAGGCCAAACCAAAGTGAGAAGATAAAGATTTTAGGATTATTGATATGAAATTATAAATAAAATAAAAAATCAATTTTAAAAAATACTAAATAAATAAAATGGATTAACGCCCCATCCAGAACCAATTTAAATGGTTTGCCGGTTTCCAAGCCGAATTAGTAGGTCCGGTCCGTTTAGTAACACCTACTGTAAGAGGTGTAGTAATTTTTTTATTTTATTTCCCTTCTCATTTGATTTTATTTTCTCTCTGCCAAATCACTTTTACTAATTTTTATTTAATAATATTTTTTTATATTCTTTATTTATCTATCATAATTTATTATAATAAATACCAACACACATAAAAAATGATATGAAAGAAATAAGAATAGCAAAATATTTGGGTTCACCATGGTTAGAACATGACTACAAGTTCCAAAAGAGTTTACAGAGGAACTTACAAATCGCTCAATTATAATATACTCCCCTTGGGTCCTAAATACAAATCCCAACTGACTTTTTTCTATTGAGAGATTAAAGAAGCAAAATAAGTTACTTAATTATATCATATATTGTGTATCATTAGATTATATAACATTTTATAAGTTAGGCAAAATAGTTAGGAGAAAGAGCATTAATATAAATACTCTAAATTAATTTGTTTAGCATTTTTAGTATCTCTAAAAAAAGCAATTTAGTCTTATATTTAGGATAGTAGCTAGTCACATCTATAGCTAGATTGAACACACATACTATCATTTTATGTGTGTTGGGAAATTTATTATATTTAATTTTGGTAGATAAATAAAAAATATTTTAAAAAAATATTACTATATAAAAATTAGTAAAAGTGATTTGGCAGAAAAAAATAAAATCAAATGAAAAAGGATATAAAATTGGGAAAATCTTATTAAAAGATGGTTAAATTACATAAATTATAATTAAGGTCAATAAATTTAACAAATTATAAATAAGGTTATGTGATGTAATTACAGATTTTAAAATTTGATGAAATGTCCATAATGGCCCTATGTAAATGAGAAGGAGTGCCTTGAAAATGCCAAGCTTAAGAACCATGGGGTCAATCTCAACGGCAACAACGATCTTGCCAGCTTCCTAAAGCTTCTTGGTGAGATTATCGTACCGGGACCAACCTCAAGGATGAAATCGATGCTTTTGATTTTTATACCAAATTTCTAAACTGTGGCATCAAGCCTCCTTGGTAAACACTCTCCCTCTCC
This sequence comes from Acacia acuminata, assembly GCA_019022655.1. Lineage (NCBI taxonomy): Eukaryota > Viridiplantae > Streptophyta > Magnoliopsida > Fabales > Fabaceae > Acacia > Acacia acuminata. The sequence continues at coordinate 635,266 of JAFJYI010000244.1, read as the reverse complement.
CTGTATAGCCTGAAAATTGTTTGTTAGTGAACTAAAATAAAAATGTGTCCATGCTCAGATCAAATATGGTTTTGTCTGGTTTGTATGTCACTCTCGCATTTGCAGCTCTAGCTCTGTACTGCGAACTCGGTAATCCATCATGGGTAAGGTGCACAGATTGTTAGCTCGTGCCGGCAAAGTTTGAGGTCAAACGTCTGAGTATAAAAGACGTTGTTGGCATCGAGAAAAAGCGAGGACCAAATTCTTCAGAGAAGGAATCAAAGGCTTAAAGGATAGGTTCTACGTTTTTTTGATGAGATATTTATTTTAAAGCTTGCTATTAGCGTAGGTTATGTATTAAACGATGAACTTAATTTGAATCTCTTGTCAGGAAATATGAGCGCCTTTTTGTTACCTAATTTGCAAGATAGAGTAGTGCCTTTGCTTATTTTTGCCTTGTTTTCGTAACAATTAAAAAACTATGGTTTTGTTTTCTAATAACTAAAGGATATTGAGGTAATTTTACCCAAATTCTAGATCCTTAATTATGTCATGTATTATGCAACCTTAGCTATGATTTGTTAAGTTTAGTAACCTTAACTAAAATCTGAATAATTAATTCAGCTATCTTTTTCTAGAATTTTCCCAATAAAATTTAAAAAGTCACTTGACCTAGTTTTAAGGTAATGGAGGGGGAGGGGATGAGAGCCATAACGGAGAAAAGTCAATCCCAAAAATAAATGGGTTACTTGAAACTATAAAAATCTAATTAAAAATTAAGTGAAACTATACTTACATAAGTAAAAAAACTATCAAATAAAATTATAAGAACTTGAAGGATAATTTTTCCTTTAAAAGTTTAAAAAGGTAAAATTAAATTGTAATACGTTTTTTTTAAAAAAAAAAAATTGTTGAACTTACTTTCCCCTCTAAACTAGATTGAGTTCTTGATATGTAACAAGTTGTCGAGTTTGTTGCCCATCTCTGTCACCCACATATAACTATTAATCATCTGACAATGTGATGCCCACTTGTTAAATATTTGTACTTCCACATCCTAATCCAAATTTTATTTTCTTCAGCAAATAGCATCTTTGTGTGTGTTTTGATTAGGCTTTTGGAGAATAACTTTTACGATTTATAAGATAAGTATGTGAGAGAAGTTTTATTTTAACTTGTAGAAAATAGCCTATGGGACCGTGTGTTTCCAGAAGTTAATAAATACTCAATAATTAGGCTCCGAGAGGCGAGGAAAGTGAGTGGGGGGACAAATTGTGACGAAAGATTATTGGAAAAGTCAAGGCGGAGTAAATTATTGCTTGGTTTGTGCACAGCGTTTTCTTCTCTTAACATAAGGACATTTAACTAATTTTGGGATATTGGATCAAAATAAAATTGTTAAATTAACATTTGATCATGGAGAGGATCGAACTTAGCCCCTCAGGTGAAATATTTAAAATATTAGCTATATCTGATTGATTACCTCATTATTCTGGGACTATTACAAGATCGAACGGTGAAGCATTAGAAAGTGAAGCAACTGAACTGTCATATAATAGGAGCATCAAGGGTTAAAAGTTTGACCTTTAGCCCCTTGAAGTCTCGCATGGAATACATACAGGCATATATACGTACATATGTATAAATCACCCTATACTTGGACCACCTTGACATTAAGACTTACAATCTTTTTTGGAGGTTTCACTATTTCCAAATCTATCACACCTTTCCAAGCAAGTTGTAAATTAAGCATAAAATTAGTTAGCTAGGTACATTGTATTGAGAAACAGGTGGTGGACGTTTCGAATTCCAGGTTATCCGAAGAAGAGAACGTGACACACTGTGATGTCGTGAGGTCTTATAAGGTGACAGGTCGAAGTGATATTTGCTTGACGGATACCATGGGAGGCTCAAATTGAAGGCAAAGGGCTCTATCGAGGAAAGGGATGAACGTGGAAGAATATGTATAGTAGGTAGTAGGTTTTAACTATGTTTGGATGGGTTGGAAATTATAGAGGAAAAAAAATTAGTAAGGGAAAACTTGCAAAAATAGTACCACATCATGTTTTTAATATAAGATCCCATTTGTATGTAGTATAAATTGCATTATAGAGTACATACTACTCCTTCCTGTTGAGAATCAATAGGTGTAATATGCTAATTTTCATAACTCTTATAAATATTGTATTTTAGCAAATAATTAGTAAAATACAAAGGTGAATATGTGTCTCAAAGAATTATAATTTTTTGATTATAATTTTACCCAAATTTCACTTTGGAATTAATTAACCAATGGTTAATTATGAGACTACATATTAGGGGCTATAAATTGTGACATTAAATGACATTAAATAAATAGCTATTTTAAATGATCATAATACAAGAAATGGGAATAGGGAAACACTTTGTTTAATTGTTATCTATTAACAATTATCCTTAACAAAATTAGCTTGCACTAATTGAGATTAATTGCATAATTCTTCAAGATGATTAGAGGCAAACTAAGATCATCAAAAAGGGGCTAATTAATGAAGAATTAAGCTTGTCTAAATTAAGCACTAATTTTCATGATTAGCTAATAAATCAATAGCAAATGCAATTAAGGGTTAATTGATCCTATAAATAAGCTTAATCCTCTTGTAAATTGTTTAACCAATGAGAAATCAAGAAAATGATCTAAATCCTTAGATAATTAATTAGACCAATGAGAGACTTGAGCCATGGATTAAGGATGAGGATTGAATTTTGTTGGTTCTCTAAAGGTTTTGATGATTGCCAACAATTATAAACAAAGAATAAGGATTTGCTCTCAGAAGTTGGAAAATTCTGAGTAAGAGCAAACGTCGAGGTTTGCCCAGAAACCTTGAGGTTTGGCCTTACAAAGGAAGCCTCAAGGTTCTGTGTTTTAACTTGCAAAAACTTGGTTTCACAACTTTATGTGAAACCTCGAGGTTTACTAAGAAACCTTGAGGTTTTGGACTTCCGAAAAAACTCGGTTTTTACACCAAGTTGTGAAACCTCGAGGTTTACAACAAAACCTCCGGTTTATGCCTCGCGCGCAAACCGAGAATTTTGAAATTAAATGTCAAACCTCAAGTATTGACGAAACCTCAAGGTTTCGGCATCCAGAGAGCTAATGGTTTTCGATGATGGAAAACCTCGAGGTTTCCATAAAAACCTCCGGGTTTGTGTTTTGGCTCAAAACAAAGAACCTTGAAGTTTCGACAAAACCTCGAGTATTGCTATAAACCTCGAGGTTTGTGAGTTCCAAAGAGCAAATGAACTTTCACTCATTCTAAAACCTCCAGGTTTCTTGAGAAACCTCTAGGTTTGCTTCCATCGTGTTTCGCCGGGTTTCACTTATAATGTGAAACCTCGAGGTTCGAGAGAACCTCGAGGTTTGGAGTAAGCCGAGAAACCATTGTTTGTTACATCCTAAGAAACCTCCGGGTTTTATTATAAACCTCCGAGGTTTGAGGTTTTGGTCTTAAATCGTTTTCAACTTCAAGTGACCAAACCTCGAGGTTTGTGAACAAACCTCCGGTTTTACGAACGTTGCTGAAAATCAAATGTGTCGATTTGATTATACCTTCTTGTTTGATCTCAATGCTTTCCATGATTAATCTCTATTGGTTCTAGATATGTTTAACCATCTTTTTAGTGAGTTTCAGACAGATTAAGGAAAGTTTACTGAAGGTTTAAAGCAAAAGCAAAAGTGATGTCGAACATTAAATGCTCAACCCAGAAACTTGCATCCTTTTGGTTAATATATCTGCACACGGTTGCAAAGCATTAAAGAATAATTTCTACAACAAGCAACATCTTCTCCAACGGATTAATTTGCAGAGAGTCAACTCTGACCATCTAGTCACTTTGGATTAAGTGAGTTTTAGAAAGAGAAGACCTAAGTAGCTCACAACTTCGAGATCATCTTCAATGGTCTTATTACCAATGCAACGGTCTATTAATGCTATCGACTATAAATAGAGTTGCATTCAATTCTTCTCAACAACAACTACATCCGAAAGCGCACAAGCATTCAAGTTCTTCAACTACCCTTCTGTTTTCACTTGTATTCTGTCTTTTGACATTATAAGTGTTAGGAAATATATGTTTTAGGAAATATATATTTTAGGAAGTATATTATATTAGGAAGTATATTATATTAGGAAAGATATTATAGAGACAATTAGGATTATAGTAATTAGGGAATCAATCTACATAATGAGTCATTATGTCTCATTAACTCTCTTATTCTCTCTCTTGTGTATAAATACCCTATACTATGTACATGAATAGACAAGCAATTCAGATTATATTTCTCCTTTCTCTCTCTAATTCTACATGGCATCGAGCAAAATAGGTTCTGGTTTTTTTTTTTCGCCGCACATCTCTCGATTCACGTTACGGTGAGAGAGAGAGTGAACATACGGCTTCTGTGTTTGGTGTCTCCTAGATACACGCGCCATACCAACGGTGTCTCCTCCCTCCGATCGGCATTTCCCCGGTGGTCCGGTCAGTTTCTGACCTGCGCGTGAGTCAAATTTCCGGCGAGTTCTCGGTGTTTTCTCACTTTTCCGGTGTCGACTTGCTTTCCTTGGCATCTTCCTGCAGTTTCGTGGTGTGGGTCTCTCCGGTTAAGGATTGACAGGTGTTTGTGGTGTTCTTCTCTGTTTTTCGTCTTGCTTGACCTCAGGTGATCGTTATTTCTGTTTGTTTGGTGGTTGGTGGAGTTGCTTTGCCTTGTTTTTACGCTGTTTGGTAGCCAGGTGGGGCTACTAGGATTTGTGTTTTTGGTCGTCTTCCAATCTGATTTGCCTTTAGTTGGTATTTGGGCTCTAGTTGTTGTTTGGTCAATGCACCAAGAAGGTGATTTGAAAGGTTCAAGGTGTCCCTTGGTTCTGTGAGATTTTTTTCTCGGTGAAGGAGTTAGTATTTGGCTTCCTTTGAGTTGTTTCACGGTTCATTGGTCTTTCTTTTCTTCACTCTTGATATTTGTTGTTTGGAACTTCACCTATTATTTGTTGTGGAACTCAACCTACTTCTGGTACGGCTTGATGGCTGCATCTACGTCTAGTTCTTCCGGTGCTCTTGGTACGGGTAATCTTGCTTCTAGTCTTGCTACTTCTTCCTTGAAGTGGATCATCGATTCCGGTGCTCTTGATCATATGACGACAAAACCACCATTTGTTTTCCTCGTATGCGCCTTATGCCAATCCCTCCAAAAGATAACAATTGCCAACGGCTCTTATTCTCGTGTTATTGGCTCGGCACGGTTGAACCTACCCCCGTCTGTTCCCTTATCCCATGTCCTCAATGTCCCTGACCTTACATTTAATCTTTTGTCTCCTAGTAAGCTTACGCGCCAATCAAATTGTTTCATTACTTTATTTCCTGACCATTGTTTGATTCAGGATCTTACGACGAAGAGAGTTATTGGTAGGGGCTATGAATCTGGTGGTCATTACTTTCTTGAGGATCAGGTACCGTGCTCAGTTGCTTGCTCTGGTGGTTCCTCCCTCTTTGATATTCATTGTCGTTTAGGTCATGTGTCTTTGTCTTCTTTGAAGAGGATGTATCCTCAATTCCGTAATGTGTCTTCTTTAGAATGTGAGTCATGTCAGTTTGCTAAGCATCATCGTGTTCACTTAGCACCTCGGGTTCATAAACGAGCTGCATCTCCATTTGATTTAGTCCATTCGACGTTTGGGGTCCATGTCCCGTCGAGTCTAAACCTGGTTTTAGGTACTTTGTTACTTTTGTCGATGATTTCTCTCGTACCACCTGGCTTTATTTGATGAAAACTCGTTCTGAGTTGTTTTCTACTGCATGCTTCCTTATTAATCGTATGTCCCCTCTTGTCCTCAATGGTGCCACTCCATACACTACCTTGTTTCCTTCCAAACCCCGTTTCTGACCCCACTAAAATCTTTGGTTGTGTCTGCTTTGTTCGCGATGTTCGGCCCACTGTTACCAAACTTGATCCCAAGTCTCTTAGGTGTGTCTTCCTTGGGTATTCTAGGGTTCAGAAGGGTTATCGGTGCTATTCTCCCACTCTTCGGCGTTACCTTGTGTCCACTGATGTCACATTCCACGAGTCAACTTCGTTTTTCCGTCTCTACTCCACCCCCATCTCTTGTCTCTACGAGATGCCACTTCCGATAGTCCCGATGATCTCTTGGTCTATAAGGTTCAGTTCCCACCCGGTGCAAGCATCGACTTGGCCCTCGCTAGGGCAAGTAATGTTGTCGACCCGGAGTTCATGACCCACCGATGACCGTCGACGTCGATCCGGCATTAGTTCTTCCTGCTCCTACTTCGACCCAAAGCACCGATTACTGCTATCCTTGATACTCCCGATCCTTCCCTTTCTACCACTGAATCTGACATAGTGTTTGATCCTCCTGATGATTTGCCTATTGCCTTACGTAAAGGTAAGCGTACTTGCACCTATCCTATTTCTTCCTTTGTTTCCTATAATCATTTATCTCCTCCATCATGTTCCTTCATAGCATCCTTAGACTCTCTCACAATTCCCACTAGCCTCCAACAAGCCTTGACCCATCCCGGTTGGCGTGCTGCGATGGAAGACGAAATGGTGGCCCTTGATAAGGCTGGTACCTGGAATCTCGTTGATTTGCCTCTTGGCAAGAAGGCTATCGGATGTAAGTGGGTGTTCACGATCAAAACGAAAGTGGATGGCTCCTTGGAACGTTTGAAAGCTCGACTGGTTGCCAAGGGTTATGCTCAGACCTATGGTGTTGACTATTCGGAAACCTTCTCTCCTGTGGCAAAAACCGTCTCTCGTTCGCCTCTTCATTTCTATGGCAGCCAATTATGGTTGGGATCTTCATCAGTTGGATGTTAAGAATGCGTTCTTGAATGGCGATCTTCTTGAGGAAGTATACATGGAGCAACCACCTGGTTTTGTTGCTCAGGGGGAGCGTGCGAAGGTATGTCATCTTCAAAAGTCTTTGTATGGCTCGAAGCAAAGCCCTCGTGCTTGGTTTGACGGGTTTAGCTCGTGGTTAAGAAGTTTGGTCCGAGTCAAAGTAAGTGTGACCATTCTGTGTTTTATCAGCGACAGAATCTTTGGAATGATTTTGTTAGTGGTATATGTTGATGATATTGTTATTACGGTAGCAATGCTTTGGGAATCTCATCACTTAAGGCCTTCCTCAATTCTCATTTCCAAACAAAGGATTTGGGTCCTTTGAAGTACTTTCTTGGGATAGAAGTTATGAGAAGTAAGAAAGGCATCCTTTTGACACAGAGGAAGTATGTTCTTGATCTCGTTAAAAGAAACCGGGAAACTCGGAGCGGCACCGAGTAGCGTTCCCATGATTCCTAATCCCTTCTTGGACATGGATGACCGCATACCGTTTGATGAGCTACCCGAGGATGTACGAAAGAAAGTTGATCCAAAAGATCAAGCCGTTTGCCTATCCTGAGAGATATCATAGGCTAGTTGGGAAATTGAACTATCTTACGGTAACCCGCCCTGATGTGACCTTTCCCGTTAGTGTGCTTAGTCAATTCATGACTGCACCAACCGTTGCTCAGTGGGAAGCTTTGGAACATGTCTTATATTATTTGAAGGGCTCACCAGGTCGTGGTATTCTCTATACGAATCATGGCCACAACAAGATTGAGTGTTTCTGTGATGCGATCATGCGGTCACAAAGCTACCGTAAGATCCACCTCGGGATATTGTGTGTTTGTTGGTGGAAATTTAGTATCGTGGAAGAGTAAGAAGCAAGATGTGGTTTCAAAGTCGAGTGCGTGCCGAGTATAGAGCCATGTCTCAATCTACACAAGAGATTGTGTGGCTTCACCATTAATGAAGGAAGTTGGTCTTGCCACGTCGTTACCCGCGAAGTTGTGGTGTGATAATAAAGTCGCTCTACACATAGCCTCCAACTCCGTGTTTCATGAACGTACGAAACACATTGAGATTGATTGTCACTTTGTACGCGATAAGATCAAGGAGAACTTTGTGTCCACCGGCATGTGCGATCTAGTGACCAATTGGGTGACCTTCTAACGAAAGCTTTAAGTGGGACTCGGGTTGAATATCTTTGTAACAAGTTGGGCTTGATTAATATCTATGCTCCAACTTGAGGGGGAGTGTTAGGAAATATATGTTTTAGGAAATATATATTTTAGGAAGTATATTATATTAGGAAGTATATTATATTAGGAAAGATATTATAGAGACAATTAGGATTATAGTAATTAGGGAATCAATCTACATAATGAGTCATTATGTCTCATTAACTCTCTTATTCTCTCTCTTGTGTATAAATACCCTATACTATGTACATGAATAGACAAGCAATTCAGATTATATTTCTCCTTTCTCTCTCTAATTCTACAATAAGCTTCAGTGTTTATTATTATCCACTCTTAGAGAGAGTTTTTATCTATAAATCATTTATTGTAAAGAATCACAAGTCAAGGGGACTTCGTGATTTGGGAGTTCATTGATTACAACTTGTAAGGGGGAGTGAGTTCTAGTGAGAGAACTACTCTTGAGTACAAAGTGTATAATCTTTGTGATAGTGAAAAACCCAGAGAGTCTGGGGACTGGATGTAGGTCAAATTTGTTAGGACCGAACAGTATAAATCTCTGTGTCCAGCTACTCTTCTTTCTACTCTGTTTATCTCTGTTTTCATTGTCTAAAAACATAGCAGTTAGAGAAATTTTTAAAATACCCAATTCACCCCCCCTTCTTGGGTATATAGCTCCACTTTCAAATTTAAACAAACACAAATTAAATCCAACGGCACTAGTTAATCACCAAATAAAGATAATTCCTCATGAAAATAAAGGAACCAATAAGAAGCTTGAATCATTAGATTTGCACATGGGGGGGGGAGAGTTTATTATATTTAATTAATAAGAGCACATGTTTTATTTATAAAAATGGACTAAATCCTATGTAATTAATATTAGCCAATGAGGATCTTTGATCCATAATTTGTGTCTTCATAAAAAACCAATGCACATGAACCCTTGATGAAGGAAGATGATCCAAAGGTTGAGGCTCTTGGATTTTCCCTATAAATAGAGAGCTTTCCTCTCTTCATTCTTCACACCAAATCAAACTCCAAGAGTTGATTTCTAAAGTAGTGAGAGTGAGAGACAAAGTTCTTGGAGCAAGGAGGAATGAGTAAGAACTTCAAGAGATAAGTTCTTGAGCTCTAGCTTTTAGTTCTCTAGTCTTTAGCTTTTTAATTCTTAGTAAATTGTAGTTTAATCTAGGAAATTGTTAGAAATATTCCTTTTCATGTTTGGAAGTCTCCATTGCTTTTAAAACGTAAAATGGAGTGGAAAACATGTTAGGGAATAAGTTTTGAAATCAATGGATTAAGATTGTAGAATTTCAGTTTTAAGCTTTTTACGCGGCGAATATTGTGTCTATTCTTTTGTGTAGCAAATGAAGTCATTAAATCATGAAATTTTACATGAATAAATTAGACATGTAGGGATTTTCAAATATATAAAATATGAAGCAGTTCTACACAAGGAGATACAATTTGTTGAAGTTAAGCCATTTTTCTGGGATTAAATCTGGGCAGCGTTGAGAAAATATTAAACTGGGAATGATACTTGATGTTCTAGGTTCTTGGAATATTTTTCCTTGAAAATAGACATGTCAAGGGTCATGAGAAATTTTACGTAACCTCTTTCCAAGTTTTTTGGAATTATCTATGATTTTTCAAAGTTACTGAAAAATCTGTCCAGAAAATCCAGCAATGCGTTTTAATAAAATGTAAGGGCAAAATTGTAATAACAAATCCACCAAGGGTAGAAATGTCAAAATAGGTGAAAATATCCTTTTTGATATTATTCTAGGAAATATGATATTAATTATAATATCATGAAAAAGGAAATAATCCGACTATAATGTATAGGATATCTGGAAAGTTCGAAGTCGGGTTCAAAGGTCAGGCATGTTGGCCATTACACGGTGAAAGGTACATTCGCGTACTAGTAACTTTAACTCTGATGTGTCTTTTATGCATGTATGTGATGGAATGATTCATGAAGTGATGGACAAGACTAGGTCTTGGGTCATGCACTTGTGACTTAGGTCACCTGTTTATATACATTCAGCTTTGTGCGGGTTATAGTCATGATAACGCCGTAGTGTTGTTTTCCTAGCGCTAAGGACACGAGGAGCTGTCATGGCACTGGTTAGTGCAAACGTGGATAACATTACATGTGTTGTGTGCTATGTACTGTTGTGTTGTTAACATTACATCTGTTGTGTTCTTATGTATTGTTGTAACCTTATATGTGTTGTGTGCTATGTATGGTTGATGCTGAAATGAAATGAATGTCTGTCATATATACTGTTCATACTTTTCATAGGAGGTTAACTGTTACCTGAGGTCCGATGGGTATTGGATCTCAGATTTGTCTAAGGTTCAGGAAAGGAACCAGGATCCGAGAAGGCACCGAAGGATGGAGCCAAAGAGAGGCACTGATGAACGGGGCCGTGAAGAGGCACCGGTCGAGACGAAAGTTAGAAGAAGTTCAACAAAGACTAGTTCTGGCATGAATCCAATAAAGTTATTTTAAACTGTTTGGTGTCTAGAAAGGGTTCGTCTATGTGGTTCAGTCAATAAGTCACCGTGAAAGATGGGGAGACTTCCACTAGACACCGGCCTGGCCAATACGTTTGATTAACTGAGTTGGGTTCATTGCTACAAGTCTAGTTAAGGCTTGGTTTAAGATGTATAGTTACTATTCCAGAGTTGTAATTATGCATAAGTTCTGTAATTGTATCACATGAATATTCCTTCGGAAAATTTTTAATATACCAGCTTATGCCTGGATATTTTATATCCGTTACTCATTGTCCAAATGTTAGTACATGCTCTCCTTCCGCATTACGGAAATTGTGCATCTCAAAACTCTATCAATTTTTCTGAAACTAAGTGTCAACCGACACGATTTGAAGTATGGAATTTGGGGTGTTACAATAGGAGTAGATTAGGAAATATAAATTACATTTAGGATCAATATCAGCTTTCCAATTATATGCTACATTACTTAAGGATTAGAGGAGTAGATTTTATAATAAGGAGTGATGTAGCAAAATTGTTTTTTTTTTTTTTTGGGTCATTTTTTAAAGTTGTTCTTTTTTAGTATTATCTCTCACTTTTCTCCTCTCACTTTTTTCTTAATTCAAACATAGTATTATTGGTGATAGATGACGAACGAATCAAAGGTGGAATTAGTTTTGTGAGCTCACTGGCCAGTGTGTTGAATTTCTCAAACTTTTGATCACGAATTCCAGTTACAAAACGCAATTAATTAGGCATATGGAAATATTTCAATAGAAACACATGGGTGATCTTTTAGAAATCACTCCATAATAATAATAATAATAATAATAATAATAATTTTCTAATGACTTTAACACTGAAAGTTATGCCTCCTAATTTTTTTATTAGTTTGAATATCAACAAACATACATTTTTTCTTAATATCAGAACTTATATAGAGACATACACTTACAACTTTTATTTTCTTTTTCGGAGCCGTATCATTTGACGAATTCCAAATTGAATGCCCCTTCAATGAAAGCTAGAGAGCACCAATGTAACATCCCAAATTTTTGGATTTGGAAATTTGAATATAATCAGACCTACGTACATAAAAGTCATTTGTATATATGTATATGATGCATAGTGAAATAGATTTATACATGTAGTGCATGCTCATATATGATTAAAACACTGTATACTTAGGAATAGGAGGAAAATCTTACGATATATATATATATATATATATATATATATATATTTGTAGTCTTTGCATAAGGGAAAGGAAAAGAGGTGTTAGATATACATGTACATCAGTTTGTCACCTGATTTAGTTTGTTGTGCATGTGCATAGGTATAGATGATAGGAACTTAGTTTGTTCATTCACAAGCCAACAAGAATACATATAAAAAGAGGTTCTTCCTTTTTTTTTTTTTTTTTTTTTTTGGCTGTCATGTTACGTGCATATGTCCTTCAAGTTGTGTTTATCAATGCTAGTAATTATAGAACCCAAAGTTCCACTGTAAAATAAGCAAGAATACATAATAAACAAAAATAATGCTAATAATAGTAGTAATAATAATAAAAATAAATATTATTATTATTATTAGGAAAGGAAATAAGTAATAAAATAGATAAATAATAATAAATAATATTACTATTTATTACTAAAAATGGAATAAATAATAAAGGGATTTATTAATTAAAAATAAATAAAAGAGTGTTATTATTAATTAATGATAATTAAAAAGGGTATTATTAGTAAGGGAATTTTTAGGGGTTAATCCATTTTTAATCCTCTAAAAATTAATTCGCATAGTTAGTTACTTTGTGACACAAGAAGTGACTAATGACAATGATAAATGTTTATAGGCATACCTTGACACCTCTACTGATCCCAAGACCTTCGAACGAAGTTAGGATTCAATCTTGAGGTGAGTAATTGTTATTTTATTAGCCTGTATGTATGTATTCATTTATGACTAATCATGTTTGCTAGATGATTTACATGTTTATTTCCTAGCTATAGATTTGAGGCTGTGTGTCCCATAGGGCTACGTGTCCTAAAGGGCTACGGTCCTTGGCCGATAACTACAGTTACGGTATGACTTGTTTACTATGAATTATTCTAAGCTTACACATGTTTTATACTGTCATTTACATTTCATATTTGCATATAAGATTAAATGTTACCCCTGGGGTTCATTCATTTGAACTCCAGACCCCATGAAAGAGACACGTAGGGGTTCAGGATCAAGAGGCAAAGATGCAACTCTAAGGGTTACAGCAGATGGAAAAAAATATGAGTAGTTAGACTATACTTTAACATTTATCATCCGTCTATTTTGGATTACTGTATTAACATCCCACTATGGAATAGATTCGAATCGCGAAAAATTTATCCTCATATTTTCAAATTAAGTTATTTTATGAAAATTTTATTTCACAATTAAGTAGACCAATAATTTTGATGCATATGCGCTTATAACTCGATAAATAAAGGCTCATTTAGAACGGCCGTTACAAAAAAAAAAAAGGTAGACAATTTATATGGCTCTTTGTGATGACTTGACGAGGATGATAGTACCCTAATTAAATAGAGTTTTGAATCTCCAAATAAATCAAAAAGATGTAGCTCCAAAATATTTTTGTATAATTAAGTGAGATAATACCAACTCCACACATCTAAGTTTGACATGGATTTTTTTTTATCGTGAAACTACATGAGTGATGGGCCCTAAGAAAATAATTGGGAAGCACTCGTTTTCTTTCCTCATTATTTTTTCTGAGAAACCTCATCTAAATTAACAGACTTCTCAATATATTACCACAGTATGCCTCTGATTCTCTTCATTATATGATTAAACCACCACTGACCGCCGCCACAATGTTCTTCCACTTATTTCTCTTCTAAATTAACTGTGCGCGTTATTTCTTCCTACATACCTGATGATCTATTCGGCGTCAATCATGATAACTCCGGCAATATTCCGTCAATTTATAAGCGAAAATGGACCGGAGATATGGGCCCCACTCTGTTTTCTCTCATTGACCGACGTGCTAAGCTAGCACCATCTCCATCAAAGTCGACACACCAGCCAAAAGAACAGTCCCTTATGGCGTTGCACACCTCTCTCGCTCTGAATTCTCTTAATTTGTGTGTGAATTTAGTTTATCACTGCCATTTATAATCTGACAAGTTAAAATACAATAACTCAGCTAACATTAATCTTAGTCAGCTGCAGTTCATGTATTTCATATTTTTATTTTTATTTTTTTTAAAAATGAATCATTTAATTTAGGTTTTACAAGTAATGAAAAAGGGAATCCTGCGACATGTTTTATTAACATACGAGTACATGCCACGTGGCAATCTCCGTGAGCATCTTTATTATTGTAACAACCCATTATGGGATGGATTCGAATCGCAAAAATTTATCTTCATATTTTCAAACTAAGTTATTTTATGAAAATTTTATTCCAATTAAGTTGTCCAAATTATTTCGATGTCTGTGTCTATAAACTCGATAAATAAAGGCGTATTTAGGACGGAAGTTACACAAAAAAAGTAGACAATTTATATGGCTCTTTGTGATGACTTGATGAGGATGATAGTACCCCTAATTAAATAGAGTTTTGAATCTCCAAATAAATCAAAAAGATGTAGCTCCAAAATATTTTTGTATAATCAAGTGAGATAATACCAACTCCACACATCTAAATTTGACATGTTTTTTTTTTTTAATCATGAAACGACATGAGCGATGGGCCCTAAGAAAATAATTGGGAAGCACTCGTTTTCTTTCCTCATTATTTTTATGAGAAACCTCATCTAAATTAACAGACTTCTCAATATATTATCACAGTATGCCTCTGATTCTCTTCATTAGATTAAACCACCACTGACCGCCGCGACGTTCTTCCACAGTTCCACTTATTTCTCTTCTAAATTAACTGTGCGCGTCACTTCTTCCTACATACCTGATGATCTATTCGGCATTTATTGTGATAACTCCGGCAATATTCCGTCAGTTGATCAGCGAAAATGGACCGGAGATATCGGCCCCACCCTGTTTTCTCTCATTGACCGCCACGCTAGCACCATCTCCGTCAAAGTCGACACACTAGCCAAAAGAACAGTCCCTTATGGCGCTGCACGCCTCTCGCTTTGAATTGTCTTAATTTGTGTGTGAATTTAGTTTATCACTGGCATTTATAATCTGACAAGTTAAAGACAATAACTCAGCTAACATTAATCTTAGTCAGCTGTTCATGTATTTCTTTTTTTTTTTTTTAATAAAAAATGAATCATTTAATTAAGGTTTTACAAGTAATGAAAAAGGGAATCCTGTGACACGTTTTATTAACATACGAGTACATGCCATGTGGCAATCTCCGTGAGCATCTTTATTATTGTAACAACCCTCCACTTTCCTGGAAGCAAATGCTGGAAATGTGCCTTGGAGCAGCTCATGAATTGCATTACCTCCATACCGGCGCGAACTAAAATATCATTCATCGAGGAGTGAAGAGTGAAGACGAATAATATCTTGATAGATGAGAAATGGGTGGCCAAGGTTTCTGATTTTGGATTATTCCAAAGTAGGACCCACAGGGATGTCCAAGTCTCACATTAGCACAGTTGTAAAAGGAAGCCTTGGTTACTTGGATCAAGAATACTACAAGCGTCAATGGTTGACTGAAAAGTCTGACGTTTACTCTTTTGGAGTTGTATTGGTGGAAGTATTGTGTGGGAGGCCTCCTTTGATACGTAACGTGGAGAAGCAGATATCAAGTTTAGTGGATTGGTCCGAAAATGCCATCAGGAGGGTGTGATTCATGAAGCTGTTGATCCATTCCTCATAGAAAGTA
The DNA here is from genome assembly GCA_019022655.1 of Acacia acuminata. Lineage (NCBI taxonomy): Eukaryota > Viridiplantae > Streptophyta > Magnoliopsida > Fabales > Fabaceae > Acacia > Acacia acuminata. The sequence continues at coordinate 619,857 of JAFJYI010000244.1, read as the reverse complement.
TCACACCAGAGAGCTTAAAAGCATTTAGTGACATGGCTCTGAAATGTTTGGAGGATGATGGGAATGAATGGCCTTCGACTACGAACGACGTCGTGTAGGGCCTAGAGTTTGTCTTGCAGCTTCAAGAAAGTACAGAGAAAGTGAGGCTTGATGTGCCCAAAAGTGAAGGCAAAAGCGAGGAAAGGGCTTTGCTAGGAAAAGCGACAAACGTGGAAGAAAGTAGTAAAGTAGGTTTCACGGGTAGTGATGAATCAAAGGGAAGCAAGTTGACGAATGACGAATTCAAGCAGTGAGAATCAGTCTGGTTTCTGGGTCGATTTTCTCTGAGTTGGATACAGTTCAATGAAATATGGTCACTCAAGGACGGAGATAGTGATTTTGTTTAGTTACGTTCAGTTCCATATTAATAGTATGTTGAATGGTTATGTATTTGAAGCACCCAATAATTTTGGAGCTTCTATTTTCCATCGGTTTAGTATACGATATGATAGGGAGAAAACGTATGAATGAAATTAAAATTATTTTTTGTTGAAGCGTATGGAATAAAATATTATTATCATAGATTTGGGGTGTCAACTAAGTGCCACTTTATTGAGACCGGCCACCTTTCTCTGCTTATCCTATAGATATGTAGGGGCCGCTTAGTCCTCTAAATTGTTCAAATGAGATTTGGACTGTGTATATGACATCCTAAATTTTGAGTTTAGGATATTAAAAATATTATATGGAATTAATTATAGGAAATCTAGCCTAAATAAATTTTAATTCAATTATTTGGAAAAATTTAGGCATTTTCCTCCCAAAAATTAAGGATAATTAGTTAGTGGTTGATTATTATGCGTAAATATTTTAAAGATAATATTTAACGGCCTAAATAAATTATTTAAGGAAGAAAATCCTTATTTAAGATTAAGGATTATTGTCTACCACATACATCCACTCTTAATTATTCATACCCATTAGGCCAATTTATTTATTTACCCACTTTGGGCCCAACCCAATAGCAAAAGCCATTTTAGAAATCTTCATCGAAAGGAACCTTGTGGAAGGTGTAGTGTTGGTAAGATCAAAAGGTAGTAACTATAATCTCACATTCTTTACATAGCTTTATGTGTTTTTGTAAATCATATTATATGTCCCGCTTGTATGGGGTCAGCACCACTCGTGACTCGATTGAGCGGAAAGGCCGACCATGGGGCTAGCTTCCCAATGGCTAGGCAGAGCTTAGTGCATTCAGTTATTTTTGGTTTACCCAAATGTATTTTCTAGAGCTAAGGTATTTGAAATCATTTTATGATTTACTTGTAGTACAAGCCACATATAGAATGTAATACTTGTCGTTTGAATTTGAATGCTTTATATGCTATGTAGACTACTCTATTTGGTTGATTTACATATATTGTATATGCTTGGAATTTGAGATTAACTTGTTACTCTAGAATTCATTCATTTAAATCTAAGAAGCTTCCAATAATTCAAGACGTGGGCAGTCTAGTAGGCAAGGAGGAAGAGGCAGGGCGTAGATATTGCTTGATCTTCAGAAGAATGTGGTGTTAATGATGCAGATGAAACACTTGGTTTTACTTTTGTATATGGATAATACTATTCCTTATGACTTAGATATCATTTTGAGTTAGCCGTATGTGGCTATTGGGATATATATATTTAATTAGATACATATGATCATGTAAAAGTAGACATGATATATATATGTTGCTAACTATTGCTGTAGGGATGGACATGTATATAACTAACCCTATAATACGTGGTGAATGATTTTTTAGAGCACTAGCCCCAATACGTGGTGAATGATTTTGTAGAGCACTAGGTTAAATGGAGAAATAAGGAAATACTCTGATAAAACCTAACAAGGTTTCGAGTACGATGCCTTTTTAACGATAAGTTTGAACCACTCGATAATATGTTTCAAATGTTCAAAATGTTTTAGAAAAGCCCATTTGAACTATAATACTTCCTCCTGTCCTAATTATATGAGCTATTTACCAGAATTTGGAGAGATTAAGGAGAGAAGCTAAATTAGTTAATTATAATTATTTTTCAAAAATATCCCTGCTTAAAATTGAAAATTACATCAAGGCAACATTAACATGTTGAAAACAAGGAGTGAAACCCTGTGGTAGGTTAGAGATAGCATGCAGATAGGTTCCAAGAAAGTAACGACTTTGATTATAAAAAAATAGACACATGTACGTTTATTACGTCTTGTGATTAATAATTTGATATAACTGATAATTAAATCTAATTTAATTGGCAAAATGATACTATATCAATTAAAAAATAATAATATCGAGAAAAGTCTTATAACTTATTAATAATAAATGAAAGAGTAACCATTAACAAGTGGATGAGCTACCATTAATAAATTTTAAGACTTTTATGATATTATTTTTCTTATTTGAGACCTTAATGTCATTTCCCAATCTAATTTTAAAGACCTCAGTCTCATTACTAGATTGAATATATCTAAAGATAGTGAGATGAAAGATAATATTTTAGAAAATCAATTTGTATTTGTAATAAATAATTAACATAACTAACTTCTTTAATTATTATTGAGAAAGTATAAATAGGGGTATTATAGGAAAAAATTGACAAAAGTTAAAACTTGCTCTTATAATTAGGACCAAAACCAATTCCAAAATATGTTCCTATAATTAGGACCGAGGGAGTATTATTTAATTTTGAACTCTTCATAAAAAAGGGCTTTCATTTTCGGATCAAATTTGGCCTAGTGGTTTAAATTCTTTATTAAATAATACATTAGAATGCATGATAGGTGAAGATGCCACTCTATTCGGACTTAGAGCTGTGCGTTGTTTAAGTCTAATTTTTTTTTTTTAAATTTTCTTAAAAATTATTTTAATGCGTAAAAATATAAAATAAAGATAATTTTTTTACTAATATTTTTTTTTAAAAATAATTTTTTCATTTTAAAATCATAAGATAAAAAAATTAAATCTATGTCATTCGGATTTCATTTGGATGGCCTACAGGAGCTAAGTGCCCCCTTCCTATCCAAATGATAGACAGATAGGCATGGAAACACGGTGCCACTCTGTTGCCCCTTGAATTTTCCCCACTTCCCAAATAATTTGTTTCCCTTTTGATCATTAGATTCGATAAAATATGAGTGACTATAAAATTTTTTAGTTTATTTTTTTAATTTTGAGTATGCTTCCTCGTCCCCTTATTACTGGTATCTCCCCCATGTTTCCCAGTTGTTTCCACCTTCGTTCGTTGTCGCCATCGCCATCATTCTTGTAAGTTTTCTCAATCTTTTTTCTTTGTCCATATTTTCCAACGGAAGTATATTAACGTTTAATTTGTAGTCAAATACCATAGACTAAGTCCAACAAGTGATTGCACCTTGCATGAATGTTACAAAACACAAAGTAGAAAGTTCAAATATATACTCATTAAAAGGGGAAAAGAAGAAATGTAGAAAATTTATGGGAAAATCCTAGAAAAAGAATTTTGAAATAGATAAAGGATAAAGAGGTGCGCCTAATATTCATATTGACCCATAAGTATAAGTATCTGAAATGTCTTTTTTGAAATAGTGAGGGTTGTTCTACATGAAGATTTGTACAATCAGGTGTTGTTAGTCGAAATAGCTGATGTCCTAATTGTGTGTAAATTTCAAATCAGAACTGTAGGAAACTGATCAGAAACGCGGAAGCGTATCGTACCACGCGATGTAGGAAAAGATGAAACCTTTTATCGTTTTGCTTACCTGGATATTGAAGAGCTATCTCGAAAGATTCTCCACGAGCAAACCTTGTCTACGAACGGTCCTCGTATACGAACGGTCCTCGTGCGATCTATGATTGATCTTCCGGACTATCTCTCGAGGGGATGAGATGGTTGTGTGGGCAACCGTTCGGATGATGAACGCCTGCCTCTAGGTTTTTGTTTCTGATGAGAGCCTCCTAACTATTTGTGCGGCCGTATCTTTTCAAGCGACTGAAAGTTAGTTTATATGCTACTACACCCAAGGCCTAACCCTAATCCACATGGGCCTTAGAGTTCTTGGGTTGTAGTCTCAATTAAGCCTTATTGGGCTTAAGTGACCAAAGAGCACATTAACCCAACAATCTCCCACTTGCTCTTTAAGATACTAACTTGAGTTCGTAAACCCAAGACCATATAGCCCATAAGCCATCATCATCGATAACATACCCCATCCCTTGTCTCAAGCTAGCCTGGGACCCACCATTTGTCATTCATCAAGGCTCATGATAATCTACGAAGATTATCTAGTTCGGTGCTACTCCACTAAAAGCCCGAACGTGATCTCCAAGAACAATGACACTTATAACAAGAATATGCACTTGCTCCTTTATAGAATGTCTATAATTTGATTGACTAGTTTTACGTAACCCAATCAATTATTTATTCCCTTGACTTTGACAGTTTCTCTAATGGATTACATACACGCGGTGTCTTCAATATCCAGGTACCGAAACATATCAAGGGGACATTTCCTATAAATTCCATGTTGTTTATCTCATAAACACCGATAACCAAACAGTCTCAATCCCAAAAAACCGAGTTGTTGGCAATCATATAGATCAAACCTCACCCGTTGGTAAATCAAAGAATGAAAACTATTCGACTACATTTTAAAATAAACTCGGGATTAAGAGCAACTACATAACTATAGTTATCTGAGATTTGATTCCTTATGACAAAAGAACAAGTTTAATCAAATCTCTCCTTGATCCATTCAATGTGAGCATTAACTCACACCAATGTTTTATAATGATTCGGACAAAACCATTTCATAAAACATTGCGGCCTAAATAAAGTGCCCAACTTAATTTAATAGTCATGTGAATCATTTCATCAATTGTGAGAACCTATGACCATGTCCTCTATGAAAGTATTCATATGATCATATACTCCACAATTGATCCGGACCTTAGAGTTTGTAAATAGTGTGCAAAATAAATGAAAAAGAATACTCCATTTATTAACATTCGGGAAAAGAAATGCAATGTCATAATGTCATGCTCAAAAGCACAAAATAACAAAGTAAAATAACAACTGCCTAAAGCTATAGCAAATCTGGAATCCTCCTAAGACCCATAGATGAAACATGCCTCTCGAACACATGCTCAGGGCAAACTCTTAGTAAAAGGGTCACGAGATTCTCGTCGATGCTATCTTTGCTACCACTTGTATCTCCTCTTTTAATTATTTCTCGGATCAAGTGGTATTTCCTCTCTATGTGCTTCTCTCTTATGACACCTTGGTTCCTTGGACTGCGCTACGCCCACCGTTATCACGGTAGAGTGTGATAGGACAATTTACACTGTATCACCCGAAGGTCCGTTAGGAACTTCTTTAACCATGCAGCTTCCTTTGCGGCCTCGAAACGGCTACATACTCGGCCTACGTGGCGAGTCGGCCACACACATGTTTGTTTTACACTTCTCCAACAAATGGCACCGCCATTAAGGGTGTACACATATCCCGAGGTGGATTTTCTTGAGTCAATATCTCCTTGGAAATCGAGTCCGTATAACCAATGGTTTCAAGACTCCCACTTGAGTAGACCAACATATAATCTCTCGTTCTCCGTAGGTACTTGAGTATATGTTTAACCGCTACCCAGAGTGTTGCTCTCCGGGTCCGATTGGTACCGGCTTACTACTCCCACGCATAGCGTATATCCGTCTGGTACATAGCATAGCATACATGAGACTACCTCTGCCGAAGCATAAGGTATCCTACTCATGCGTTCTCTTTGCTCGGGAGTTTGAGGAGATTGCTTCTCGAGAGAGATGAATCCCATGCCGAAGGGTATAATTCCCCTCTTTGAATTCTCCATGCTAAACCCGGCAAGTATTTTGTCAATGTATTGAGCCTGGGATAATGCCAAAACCCCGTTCTTCCGGTCTCGCAAGAGTTTAATACCAAGAACATAATTGGCTTCCCCAGGTCCTTCATATCAAAATGTTTGCTCACCAGGTTTTTATGCCCAACAATACCTCTGTATCATTTTCGATAAGGAGTATATCATCCACATAAAGTACCAGAAAAGATACCGCATTACCTTGGATCCTTTTATACACACATGGCTCATCAGGACTTTTCTCAAAGCCATAAGACTCAATGGCTTGATCAAATCTGATGTTCCATGATCTGGATGCTTGCTTAAGTCCATAAATGGACCTCTCGCAACTTGCATACCATTTCTTCTTGCCCTTTGGCCGTAAACCCTTTTGGTTGCTGCATATAGATTTCCTCTTCCAAATTTCCATTTAGAAAAGCAAAGTTTTGACATCCATCTCAAATCTCATAATCAAGATTGGTCAACATTTGCTAAGAGAATCCGAATAGACTTGAGCATGGCAACCGTAGCGAAAAGGTTTCATCATAATCCACTCCTTCTCTTTGGGAGTACCCTTTCGCCACCAATCTAGCTTTGAAGGTTTCAACCTTCCCGTCCGATCTTCTCTTTCTCTTGTAAATCCACTTACACCCAATGGGTCTTACCCCTTTAGGCGCATCTACAAGAGACTAAACTGAGTTGGAATACATAGAATCCATTTCACGATTCATAGCCTCGAGCCATTCCGAGCATCAACATCTCCTAGTGCTTCGTCATAACTCGTGGGATCACCATCTTCTCGCGATGATGTCATCCCGATTTGACTCACCCAACAAGAGATATCTTGCGGGTTTACGAATCAATCTCCCACTACGACTTTGTCGCACTTGATGTCGTGCATCTACGGGGGTCCACATTTTGTGGGTTGACAACTTCTAGATGAGGACCCTCATTAAGTGGATCAACTAATTCATGATTTTGTTCTTCATTTAGTTGAACATCATGCTGAACTTCGGTTCGTCTCGGTTCTGTGTATGTTGAGATACATTTTCCCCTCTTTGAACAACCACGAACAAAAGCTGGAACCCCTCGAGGTTGAGGTGAAACTTGATCGAGACTAGCTCATCAAGAATAACCTTACTTCTTGGCTTATAGTTTGTCATATAGTCCTCCTCTAAGAAAGTCGCGTGAGTGCTCACTATGACCTTCTTTTCTCTTGGACTATAAAACAACCAACCTCACGGTTCCTTTAGGATAGCCTACAAACATGCATACTTCGATGCGAGTCCATCTTGTCGGTTTTGTTTCAAGACATGTCTTAGGGAGCACCCCAAATTCGAATATGATTCATGGTGGGCTTACACCCTTTCCACAATTCTATTGGTGTCTTTGAAACCGACTTGGACGGAGCTAAGTTCAATAGATACATAGCAAGTTTCTAAGGCATATCCCCGAATGAATCGAAAAGGGATGAATAACGAGCATAGATCTTGTCATTTCTAAAAGGGTTCTATTTCTCCTTTCGAACTCCATTCTAACGGGGTGTCCGTGGAGAAGATAATTCCGAAACTATCCCCTCCTTGGTCGGGTAAGACCTGAACTCTCCAGATAGGTATTCACCCCTTCGATCGGATCGAAGAGTCTTGATTTGAACACCTAGATGCTTTTACGCCTCGACCTTGAACTCTTGGAATTTTCCAAAGCTTCGGACTTGTGACGCATCGGGTACACATGTCCAAATCTAGAGTAATCATCGGTAAATGTGATGAAATGCGATACCGCGCCTCGGCATGGACATTTATTGGTCCACATACATCGGTATGTACCAATTCCAGTGAAGTGTGGCACGTTTTCCTTTGGCCTTGAAAGATCTCTTGGTCATTTTACCCTCTAAACAGGATTCACACACTTTGGTATCGGCTCAAAGTTTAGGGATTTTAAAATCCCACTTTTGACCAAACCTTGGATCTGTTAGAGTTAATATGACCCAATCTCAAATGCCAAAGATAAGTTTCATTGGAAACTTTTCTTTTCTTTGACGAATTAATATGCTCAACATTTTTTAATTCAACATGATTAACTTCACGGGGTATAGGACTAAGGAAATAAAGGCCATTGAACTTTACACGAACAAATAAAAGAAGATGAACTTCTTATTGAAACGAGGAACCAAACTGAACCGTCAAACCATGTTTATCTAAACAACTAACGAAATTAAATTCCTCTTAAAATGCGGAATAAATAAACAGTCTTCTAAAACCAAAGTTCTATAATTATTAAAAGATAAAACAACTTGTCCCACCGCTAGTGCGGACACAAGCCGCCTGTTCCAAGCTTCAAATCTCGTTGTCCTTTACTCACCGGCAAGCTTTGTTTGAACCACCGCAAAGAGTAGCAAACATGGTTAGTGGCTCTGAATCAACGATCCATTTGTCATCGTGATTCTCCACTAAACAAGCCTCAATCACATTTAAATCACCCATACCTGGTTTTTTTATTTGTGGGCAATCTTTCTTCCAATGCCCCTTTTGTCCGCACTTGAAGCACTTGCCTTTTGGTTGCTTCATTGCACTGGTGTTTTAACCTGAGTACCTGATTTCTTATTTTTCTTGTTCTTGTTCTTTCCCTTGGGTTTCCCCTTAGGTTTCACAGAACTTTCACTAACAAACAATGCACTTCCTTGCTTGACTAGAGTCTGTTCAGCACTCTCAAGCTCGTGCATTAGTTGAGTGAGGTCAAGATTCATTTTGTTCATATTATAATTCATCTTGAATTGGTTGAAGTATTCAGGTAGTGATTGTAAGAGAAGGTCAACTTTCACTTCTTGTTCAAACTTGATACCATGGTCATCAGCCTTCTTGAAGTTTGCTATCATTGTTAGACAATGATCCCGCACACTTCCTCCAGACATGACTGTCTTGGTGACTGAATTCAGCGCATTTTGCCTAGCAGAACTGCTAGGTGTAGCAAACATGGCATCAAGAGTCGGAGCATTGTTGCTCCACTCTGAATTATGTTCATTTGCTCCCGAAGGTGACCCCGGCGAGACGGCCAAAATGTAGCAGCGAACTGACACATTCGCCTTCTCCCATCTTTCCTTCTCCTGCTGAAAACGAGTCCGAACTGCATCAGACGCATCTGCAGCAGGCCGCGCTGGCATAGGGGTAGTGAGAACAAAGTTGAGCTTTTCATATTGAAGAACAATATCTAAATTGGTTCTCCATTGTCTGTAGTTTGTACCATCCATAGGTTTTTGGCTCAAGATTGTAGCTAAAGGATTGAATGAAGACATTTTTCTGAAATTAAGGAAAAAGCACACTAATTACAAACTATAATTAACAACAAACGGATATAGAGTAGTAGATTCTAATAACTACTATTCGTTTATTGTTTAACAATCCATTAGTTATCTTTACAAGGCTTACGATGGGCAAGATTCTTGTAAAACTAATATTGTTAATTTGGGCCTTCGTTCCATTAACGAGCCTCGATGGGAGGGTTAACAATTTTACCAAAGTTGAATGTAATTAACCATTGTTTACTTTCAAAATTATCTTTAGTATCCAAGTGTTGGGCTTTGACGATGGGCCGTACAAAACTTTACTAAAATTTTGAAAATATTAGGGTTTAATCTAGCGAAATCCGATCATCCTTATCCGATGGGGCTTCGCGACAACCATTTCACTAATAAACCCACAATGGGGCCGTAGGTTTTAAAATTAAAAGCTTAATTTAAAACCTTCACCCATTCAATATTTTAAGTTTAGAATTTTTAATTTCCAAGAATTTGTTCATTTTAGAGTATTACGAGATCAACATCTTAATTGAAATCATTAGGTACTTTAAAATCCAGTCATGATTTAGAATGAGCTTCACATGATCATTTTAAATAACCCACAAGATATTCTCAAAAATACAATTTCTTGGGAAATTTGTTAGATTATTTATCTGGATAACCCAAATAATCTCTCATAATAACTATCACACTAGTCGATTGAAAAACATAATAGTTATCATGCATTTATGACATGCGATTATGCAACAATATGGCATCTTCCTATTCTATATGGCATGTTATTTCAAAATCACGTTAATCGTACATATAATTCATACAATTTAATAAAAGCATTAAATTAAGAAAGCAAATATCTTTAATCCATGGTTTTCCTAAAAAAAAATTTAAAAATTAAAAAATTAAAAAAAAAAATTTACAACTTTGGAATTTCTCTTTTGTCCCGCCCATAGGATTTATCGAAGCCCCTTCGGGGTATCTATGAGCCCAAAAGCCCAAAAAACCCAATCCTTGGCTAGAAACCCTAGGACACAAAAGAGGAACCCTAGCCTTCGCCTCTGCCACGCAAGCAGCCGAAGTCATCTCGGTCGAAACTCCGGGGGAAGCACCGGCACGGAGAGACGATCAAACGGCCTCCGGAACACCCCAAAAGGGTGGCCCACGCGCCCTCACGCGCCGGCTGTTTGCCGGCGCGTGAAGGCCACGCGCAGCCTACTTGGAGGCGCATGGCGGCGCGTGGCTGGCCCTTTGGCGGTGTTCCGACCACCAAATTCTTCGTCTTTCCGTCCTCTTTCCATCCATATATGGTTTGCCCAAATCCGAGATCCGAAGTCCACGAAAAGTGTCGTACGGTGTTGTTTGCTCATATTCTTGCGTTTCTTGATCTCCAACTTTTACGGAATTCGAAAAATACATAGAAATTCGAAAGGAAATCATAAAAACAGCAAGGAGGAAACCTAATCATATGGGATTAGCCTCCTTGTTACAAATCAAGAATTACACGAGAGAGTCTAACCATGGATTAAAGTATTCATATGATTTATAAACGATAACTACTATGATTCAAATAACAAATATAGAAACGAGATGTCATCCTTTCAAAAATTATTTTCGAAGATAATCACATGAAATTTCAAAACTAGGTTCTTTTCCTCATCGCTATTGGCTCGATGCCAATTGTAGGAAACGATCGAAACGCGGAAGCGTATCGTACCACGCGATGTAGGAAAAGATGAAACCTTTTATCGTTTTGCTTACCTGGATATTGAAGAGCTATCTGAAAGATTCTCCACGAGCAAACCTTGTCTACGAATAGTCCTCGTATACGAACAGTCCTCGTGCGATCTATGATTGATCTTCCAGACTATCTCTCGAGGGGGATGAGATGGTTGTGTGGGCAACCGTTCAGATGATGAACGTCGCCTCTAGGTTTTTGTTTCGATGAGAGCCTCCTAACTATTTGTGCGGCCGTATCTTTTCAAGCGACGAAAGTTAGTTTATATGCTACTACACCCAAGGCCTAACCCTAATCCACATGGGCCTTAGAGTTCTTGGGTTGTAGTCTCAATTAAGCCTTATTGGGCTTAAGTGACCAAAGAGCACATTAACCCAACAAGAACATCTGTGAAAATCAGAAAACAAATAGATTAATTCCTCAACTTGCCATGAGAATGAGATTACCAACTTCATATTTCATTTTACTAAGTTCGGATATGAAATTGACGACTTTTTATTTGATATTGAACCTGTGTGAAAACGAGAAAAAAAATATAGATTAATTCCTAAACTTGATATGAGATTACCAACTTCATATTTGATTAAGTTCGGATATAAAATTGAGAAATTTTCATTTGAAATTGAACACTTGTGAAAATGAGAAAACAAACATAGATTAATTCCTAAACTTGACATAAGATTATCAACTTCATTTTTTATTTTAGCAAGTTCGGATATGAAATTGACAACTTTTTATTTGAAATTGATCATGTGTAAAAATGAAAAAACAAATACAGATTAATTCCTAAACTTGATATTGAAAGAGGGAAAAAGAATGGAGAAGGAGATAGAATTGATAGGCCTCGATGAGTAAAATAGATTCATACATTAAAAAGAGACAAGAGAGGGAATTTCAAAATTTCAAATTCAAACATGGGCCAATCAAAAAAGGATATCTGTAGGGTCTCTTGTTTGAATTTTATGTGGTCCATGATTTCAAATTCATGATTAGGTTTATATCAATTAGTTGATCCACTGGCCCTTAAAACTTCTTTTTTATTTATTGTTATTTATGATTCTTCTATTACTACATAGTATAATTCATGATTATGTACGAAAATGCTAAAGAAACTGTTGATTTTCTATCATAAATTTTCATGTTAAGATAGTCTTGTATTTTGGAATGTTTATATGCAAGTTTTACTATTTGGGCAAGGTTTTGTCGACAGATTAAATTTAAAGGAAAGTTTTGAAATATTGTTTGTGAACTTTAATGCTAGGGCGTTCTATTATGTTTTATCTTATAGGAATTAACTTGGTATTGAAATAAGAACTTTTCATTGCTTTGATAAATTGGTCCCAAGTGTGCTTGAAAAAGGATTTGAGAGGACTAAATATAGAATGCTAATTACTAATAGCGTATTATTAGTCCTTGGTGCACCATAGTTAACTACAAACAAGCTCGACTTTCGTAGGCATAGTACTCATGCTTGATATTCATGGGATTAGTTCTCATGCTTGTTATTCATCTGTTTTGTACCAGCGCTTGTTTTGTGGCTTTGAGTCATGCTTGGTTACTTACCCTCGTGGACTGTATGTCAATGCTTGTTTTTGTGGCCTCTATGTTGCGTTTGATTATTTTCCCTCGTGGATTGTGTGTTCATGCTTATTATTCCTTTCGTTGAGGTCCTATAGAAAGATGAGGTTTGAGGATTATGATTTAAATTGGTTATGTTAAATCAAATGTTTTACTACGTACTTGGATTTATTTGATTAACGAGATCTTATATAGTTTCACTTTTGTTTATAATCATATACTAAAGAAATTGAAGTTGATTGTCATATTGTTATCATTCAAAGTTAAATCATTTTAAATTATTTTCATTAGTATTTTATTAAATTTCATAAATGAGACGTTATTCATTGAAAAGAGATAGCATAACTGAACTTGTACTCTTGCTCATCATTGAGGGCCTTTTGTGCTGAATTGGAGTTGAAGCAGAGTCCTAAAAGTCCTCATTTCAACGTAAAATTGAAATTTATGTATTAATTTCCGTAAATTCTATTCTAGGAGCTCCACGTACACTATAGTTTGGATCCTTGCATTTCGTCATACATGTTGTATATTCGTTAGTATGGAGCATAGAACCTTTTGTGGGATCATTTCCAAATGCACAATTGTTGAACTTTTTGGGAGGTCCAAATTGTTTGGGAGGTTCTACGAAAGGTTCTATAGATAGTCGATGACTCTTGTTAATGCAAAACGTATAACTCTTTATATTTTGTATATTAAGTATGTCCATAAATGTAAATGAAGAATTTTATTCATAAGCAACGGTAAAAGGGATGTGGGTTTTCTTATATTTCAAATTGATCTCACTTCAAATTTTGGGGTGGACAGTTTTTAAATTATAGTACATACATACATACATACATACATACATACATTATACATACATATCATCTAAATAATTTTGTAAATTATTTAAAAATTTACCAACTTAACCTTAATCATAAGTTTCATATCTAATTGTCATTACACTCAACCATTCCCTTCGCATTAATCATTCACCCTTACCTCTCTTCTCTTCGATCGTTCGAGATGGAAACACTAACATAGTTCGTCTCCCTTGATTTGCATCTTCGCAAAGCATAATAATCACCATTTGTTTATTTTTGTGTCAAATGAAATATTATAACTTTAGTATGAGAAGTTTGTCCCAATTTATGTGAGAAAAGCAAAAGAGGCAAAATAAAGTTTTACATGCTTCTTGTTACGCTTGGTTTATTTTAGAAAATGTATATTATTGGTCAACAAACAATTAGTTTTTCTTATTCCTACTTGCTTCGACAATTGTTGCCACTAGACATTCTTTTACTTTTTTTAATAAGACCTTATATTACAACGAGAATGGATGTTAAGCTTTTTAAGATATAATGTAGGATTGTAAATCAGCATGAAAGATTATATATAGATTTGGAGGAATATACTTTAAAGTCTATTTAAAGTCCTACATTTTAAGTAGGCATTTTGTAACATCTTAAATTTTGGGCATGGAAACTTAAGAATGAGCCTAAATTAGGTGAACACATGATAGTGAAAACGTAGATTTTACCTAAAAACAGAAGGAGAATGAAAAATCGTAAAACGTAAAATCGTAATACAAAATGTAGATTTTACTCGTATATATATATATATATATATATATATATTAAAAAAATTCAAGAAAAGTAAGGCACCTTTTGCCATCATCCATACATATACTTGATCAATGCAATATTGATAACTTCTCATTTTTAATAAATTTGAGATATGTTTTAAGATATTTTTGGAAGTCATCAATGCTAAATTAAATATATTTTATTGAGAATTTAAGATATATCAATTTGGATGCATTATTTGGGGGATTTCATTTTAAAATATAAATTTCAATAAAATAATAGTATTAATAATAAATAATAACGATTTAAGATTTTGAAGAAGAAAAATATTTAAATGGAGTAAGATAAGGAAAAGATTCTTCAAATCTTATTATTATTGAAAGTGGAGCTATATACCCAAGAGGGGGGTGAATTGGGTATTTTAAAAACTTTTGAAAAACTTGCTCTGTTTTTAGACAACAAAAACAAGATGAACAGAGTAAAAGGGAAGAATAACTAAACACGAGATTTATACTTGGTTCGGTCTTAACAACTTGACCTACATCCAGTCCCCAGACTCTCTGAGATTTTCACTATCACAAAGATTACACACTCTGTACTTAAAGAGTAGTTCTCTCCCTAGAACTCACTCCCCCTTACAAGTTGTAATCAATGAACTCCCAAATCACCAAATCCCCTTGACTTGTGATTCTTTTCAATAAATGAATTACGATAAAAGCTCTCTCTAAGAGTGGATAATAATAAACACCGAAGCTTATAATGTCAAAAGACAAAATACAAGTGAAAACAGAAAGGTAGTTGAAGAACTTGAATGCTTGTTCGTTTTCGATGTAGTAGTTGTTGAGAAGAAATGAATGCAACTCTATTTATAGCCGAGATGGCATTAATAGACCGTTGCATTGATAATAAGACCGTTGAAGATGATCTCGAAGTTGTGAGTTGCTTAGGTCTTCTTCTCTCTCTAAAACTCACTTAATCCAGCTGGCTGGATGGTCAGAGTTGACTCTCTGCAAATCAATCCATTGGAGAAGATGTTGCTAGATGTAGAAATCATTCTTTAATGCTTTGCAACTGTGTGCAGATGGATTAACCAAAAGGATGCAAGTTTCTGGGTTGAGCATTTAATGTTTTGACATCACTTTTGCTTTTGCTTTAAACCTTCAATAAACCTTCCTTAATCTATTTGAAACTCACTAAAAAGATGGTTAAACATTTCTAGTACCAATAGAGATTAATCATGGAAAGCATTGAGATCAAACACGAAGGCATAGCAAAATCGTTACATTCGATTTTCGGGCAACGTCCGAAACCGGAGGTTTGTTCACAAACCTCGAGGTTTGGTCATTTAAGGTTGAAAACGATTTAAGACCAAAACCTTAAACCTGGAGGTTTATCATAAAACCGGAGGTTTCTCATGATGCAATCACAAAGGTTTCTCGGGCTTACTCCAAACCTCGAGGTTTTCTCAGAAACCTCGAGGTTTCACATCGTGTGTGAAACCCAGCAGAGATATGATGAAAGCAAACCTAGAGGTTTCTCAAGGAACCTTGAGGTTTTAGAATGAGTGAAAGTTCATTTGCTCTTCGGAACTCACAAACCTCGAGGTTTGTAACAATACTCGAGGTTTTGCCCAAATGACAAAGTTCTTTGTTTTGACCCAAAACACAAACCCGGAGGTTTCTATGGAAACCTCGAGGTTTTCAAACACACCGAAAACCATTAGCTCTTCGGGAGGCCGAAACCCGGAGGTTTCGTCAATACTCGAGGTTTTACATTTAATTTCAAATTTTCAGTTTGGCGCCAAGGCATAACCTCGAGGTTTTGATGTAAACCTCGAGGTTTCACAACTTGGTGTGAAACCGAGTTTTCTCTAGAAGTCCAAAACCTCGAGGTTTCTTAATAAACCTCGAGGTTTCACATATTTTTGTGA
This sequence comes from Acacia acuminata, assembly GCA_019022655.1. Taxonomy (NCBI): domain Eukaryota; kingdom Viridiplantae; phylum Streptophyta; class Magnoliopsida; order Fabales; family Fabaceae; genus Acacia; species Acacia acuminata. The sequence continues at coordinate 603,900 of JAFJYI010000244.1, read as the reverse complement.
AACCCAAGTTTTGCAAGTTTAAACATAGAACCTCGATGCTTCCTTTGTAAGGCCAAACCTCGAGGTTTTTGGGAAAACCTCGAGGTTTGCTCTCACTCGGGATTTTCCAACTTCGAGAGCAAATCCTCATTCTTTGTTCACAACCGTTGGCAATCATCAAAACCTTTTAGAGAACCAACAATATTATTATTATTATTATCTATTATTTTATTATTTTAATGTTTGTTATCTTTTCTTCCTATGTTGCATACGCCACCGTTTGGGGAAATTCATTGGAATCAATTGAAAACCTAAGGAAGCTACAGTAAAAAGAAACAGGGCCACGAGAGTATGAGACGGACGGTTGTGAAGAGAGGTGAGATGCACAGTCGAGAAGGAGCGCCAGGTGTAAGAGGCCTTCAACCCTCTTCTTCCTCTCCCTTGCCGATGGCGTCATTCACCACCAAGGCAGCCGGCAAGCCTCGTCTAGACAGCGCCACGAACGGAAGAGCATCGCACAGAGGGGAGCACGATTTAGAAAGAAAGAAAAGAAATTAGGTGCACCGCTAGAGACAAATAGGAGCACTTGTTCTTAACTCACTACTTTGTTTTTTCACTTTTTTAAAAAACGCTTCATTTTTGCGTTTTTGCATTTAAACTCGGCGTTTTTAACGTTTTCAACTTGTCTGCATTTTATACTGAAACAAAACGCGGGATGCTCCAAATAAAACGTAAAAACACATTTTTTGTGTTGTAAAACGCATTTTTGAATACCATGGGTGGACGTCTAAGCCCGATTTAAAACAAGTGACATTCCCGAATAGGACCATAACTTCTAGAGGGACAAAAAGGGGAAAATTATGAAATAAATTTCAAGGATATAGAATTATTATGATGGAATTATTTATGAAAAATTTTGCCTTGAAGGAATATTTTGGGATAATATAAGTAGGCTGGGACAAGAATTATTGTTTATCATTTGTCTATTTTGGAATTATTGTATTAAGTTTCCCGATGGGGTAGATTCGATTCGCAATAAATTTATCCTCATGTTTTCAAACTAAGTTATTTTAAGGAAGCTTTTATTCTACAATTAAGTCGTCTAAATCATTTCGATGTATGTGCGCTATAACTTTAATAAATAAGGGCGTATTAAGGATGGGCGTCACAATTTGGTATCAGAGCATCGATTTGGACAAAGTTTTTGAAAAGGATTTAACAAAACTTAGTTATTTTGAAAACAAGATGAGGATATCAAGGGGACAATACTTAGCATTTTTGGGGAAGCCAGATATGTTGTACTTAAATTAGTACATATGGGGTAATTGGTACCCAGAGATATGTGTACCAATATTAGTACCCCAGACTCGACAGACGCTTCGAAGTTAAGTGTACTTAGGCGAGAGAAATCTTAGGATTTTTAGCCCCTGGAAAGTAGCATATGGATTTGAGATCCTTTGAGTTAAAGCCTGAATACCTTGAGGTATGAAACATGGTGATCCTTTAGGATACCATCAGATAGATATAATAATGATAGGCTTGAATTTGATCTAAATTGAAATAGTGTTTAGGTTGAAATGTGATTGAGGTTGCACTTTGGGTTTTAATATTTGAATGTAGAAATCTTGTGATTGGAAACTCGAGTTTAGCTTCTGAGCATAGTTACAAACTCAAGTTTGTGTCGTTGGTTTTGAAAATCAAATTGCTCGAATTTGTAATATCTTCCCGTTGATCTTAATACTTCTTATCATCACTCATTACTATTCCTAGCTATGTTTAATCCGTTTGCTAATGAATTTCATATGGTTTAGAGAACTTTAAATAAAGATTTGAGCAAAAGCAAAAAGTGATGTCAGCACATTAAATGCAAAGTTTAGAAAACTTGCATCCGTTTGGACAATCATCCTACACACGTTGCAAAGGGATTAATATTTCCTTTCCACATCTAGTAACTGCTCTTCCAACGGATTAAAAGTCAAGAAATCAGCCATAAACATCTGTGCAACTAGATTAACCATCAATCCAACTCATTACAAATGCTAATATGTGCTCGTGAGGCGCCAAGCGGAATATTTTATATAACAAAGTATTAGAAATATAATTCACAAATTTTCAAATCACAAATTATGCATTACAATTTCTATATCAAATTTTATATCATAAATCACACATAACATGCTAAGCAAAAGATCGATACATTGACCATTCTTATTACCCCAGACCACGTGGGCTTTTTTTTTGGTGGGTTAAGGGGCAATTTTTTCTTAAAAGTCCCAAAAAGAGAGTAATTTTGTCATGGCCATTATCAATGTTAATTTTGACCATTTGTTGTCATATATATAGAGCTGACAATCCGCATGTCAACTAGGAGTGGAAACAGGCCAGGTGGCCTGTTAGGGGCCTGTGGCCTAGCTTGTTTTCAGCCTGGTCAGGCCTGACTTGTTAGGCTAAAAGGCTAGGCTTAGTCCTTTTTTAAGGCCCATTTTTCTAAACAGGCCAAGCCTAGGCCTCACAATGAGAATAAGCTTAAATTAGGCAAACGGCTAAGCCCAATTCATGAAGAAACCCAAGAGTAACGAGAAATGGAAAGCTTCTCAGGGACTAGGTAACTCAGCCATATTGGTCAATGGACCTAGTAGTTAAAGGTCGTGGGATTAAAGCGCCAGTGCAGAAGGGCACATATCACTTTTACGGTGTCGTTGGGTTGGTAGGAAGATGCCCCTATCTATGTTAAAAGGCCCGGGGCAATTGGTCAACCAACATGTGTTAGTATAGTGTATCTTAACTGCATTTAATCTGAGCAAAAAGACATTAATTCATTGTACAGGGAACTTAAGGATAAATTCAATTTACATCCTAAACCTGTACTAAGAAAGAGCAAGTTTTGAGGTTTTATGAGAAAGTCGCAAAACATAGCCGATGCTATGCTATAGCATCAGGACAACTTTATCAAAGTACAATACAATGCATCCCTGAAGCTATAGCATAGCAAGTGATGCAATGCTATGTGGCATATATCCTGATCTTTTGTCAAGGTTGTTTCAGGAAATATAGTGTAGGTCGAAAATAAGGGTTAGATTGTTGACGTATTGAAATAGAAGATGCGGAGGATCAAAACTAAAGATTTGAAGAATCCAGCAGGATCAGTAGAATTAATCTACCGAGATTGGAAAGAAAGATACGATTGGACCTCGACAGATTAGGAAAGGCCCATATTGTTGAATGTACGCTGCAAGTAGACCAGACTATATAAGGAAACAACAGACAACCCTAAGAGGGTCGGAACTCGTCGAGAGTCGAAGACCAATCCCATACGACCAGACTCGAAAGAAGAGTGAGAGAAGTTACGAAGCACAAGGACTCCAAGAGAACCCAACATCCTTCCTTGTAGTAAGATGGAGTAAAGAAGACGTGGAGTTGTGACGTGATAGGGCTTCTTCCACGCCGTTGGAACCTCCATCAAGCTTTTTGTTTCTTTTCCTTTGTTTAATTCCAAGTCAATCATTTTGTCATGGGCTATTCTATAGTACTCTGTTTTGTGATTCCCTCGTCAGTCATGAACTAATTTCCTTTGGCTGAATGAGAATGATTTTCTAAGTATAGAATGAACTCAGTTGCTAGTTCTTAATTTAATACATTCGGTTTACTTATCAATGACTTAATTTCTTGTCGATTAGCGAGAGCTAAGGGCTAGATCAGTGGCCTCGGCTTACTGAGAGGGAGTCGGGGTTAGACATCTGAGGATTGCTAGGTAGGCTGGTGCAAGGCTTGACCTATTATTGTAGGCTTTAGGAATTGGTCTACCTCTCATAACCATAACACCTTGAATTGTAATGATAATCCAACTAGAAAAATCACCAAAGACATATGGGAGAAGTACAGAATAGGATTGTATGTATCGGACGTGAGAGCTTTGGTAGATTAATGTGGTGGGTTAACTGAATAACATTGTAAAAGGTGTTTATGTTGTAGCATTTGTGAGAGCTGTACAGCATGAATGCTATAGCAATGCGTATGGGCAACTGGGGGATTGATATGCTTAGAAAGGATTTTAAGTTCAGTCTATCTTATTACTGATATCTTCTTACCACTACGATCATTTAGTTATTTTCCTGTTTATTAGTATAGCTATCAAGACTCTCAACAAATCAAATTTATTCTCTTGTTGAACACAACTAATTTTGCAATTCGGTGTCATCATTTGGTATCCCAGTCTATGTGGGACGATACTCTACTTACTCTTTATTACTTGTTCGACTGGTTCACTTGCCATCAAGGAAATCGACCAACAAGTACCCTGTGTCACACTAAAGGATAAAAAGAAAAGAGTAGTTGGCTTCATGTTGGACTAAGGAACTAGGCCCAAGTCAAAGAGGACTAAAAAGCGTTATGGACCCTCAAAGGAAGTCCAGTCATCACGGCCCAATAAGGAGTTATTGGTGAGTAAAGATGTGTTTTGGGACACATGTCACTGAAGGTAGTGCCAAGATGACACTTGGCGTAAATCAATGATTGACACGAGGTGCCGTGCATGGAGAACACTTGTCTTCTTTTCCTCCCTCACGTGACACATGGCGTAAGCCTTCTTTCCTCAAGACATATGGCTTCATTAGAAGGCAACACATGGCATTGCATGCCATGTGTTACCTTCTAATAAGTTATATCCAGGGGGTCGATAACCTAATGTAACAACAAAAAACAGTTAAAAACAAGAGAAATAAATAAGGTAAAAATAAATTATGAAACATAATATTCATAACGTTAAATACCTCCAATGTTATGACTTGCAGCATAAGTGAATGCTTGTTGAAAGTATGGGTTCTTGGCCAAACTAAATGGCAATCCAGCAGAATAAAACATCCGAGCAATAATGTGATTTAGTTCTTCCCGCTCCCCATATTGAAAGCCCTCTCAATAGGACTCATGCTTGTAGTAAGTCATCACTTTTTTTTCCTTTTAGAAGATGTACTAGTCAGTATGGTGCCGGTGGGTGGTAAAGGAACATGTCTCAGTGCATTATTCCTCACCCTTTGAGAAGATTCCTCTTCCAATTTTCCCACTTCTAACAAAGATTCATCATTGACACTCTTACATAATGCAATTCCTTTAGATTTAATCTTTAACAAATGAGCTTTTATTCTCGCGTATGAACTTTTGTATTCAAGTTTGCAAAAGTTACACTTCCAACCCACATTCCCTCCAAACTGCTCCATCATCAATTCTAGTCACATATCTCCACAATGGTTTGTCGGTTTCGGTGGCCACATTTCGTGAGTTGGACTCTAAGTTTATTGAACTATTGCTTTGATTTGGGTTGGACTCCATTCTATCAATCATATTAAAAACAAAATCATATTAAATACAAATTAAGAAACAAAATCTATTTACAATCGAAACCGAGAAAATGACAGGGAAACAGGGGAGGCATCGTGATTTCGCATTTGTCAATTGCAAAGAGTTAGAGAGCCTCACCGCCTCGAGAGATTGAAACATTGAAACACAATCATAGTCCACGCAGACATTTCTTCGCACGACAAAAATCAGTGAATCACATTATCACACAATCACAGATATTTAAAACAAACACAATCACAGTCGGCTCGGCAGCAAACACTCACGCAGACAGAGAGAAGCGAAGAACAGCAGTAGAACACAGACAGTAAGAATGCACGCAAAGATTGAGGAAGAAGAAACACTCACTGTCTTTAAGTGTCTTAGATGGCATCGTCGTTGTCGATTCCAGTTGCTTCGGTTTGGGAGAACGGCAGAAAACAGACACTCACGCACGATTTGGGAGAGATGGAAAATTGCGTCGATTCCAGTTGCTTTGATTCAATCCGATTTGAGAGCATCGCCGTCGATTTCACCGAGTTGAATAGAAGGAGAGAAATGATTTTGGGATCAGTGATGCTACTGCTTGGTGCTTTGCTCAACCGAGAGATGATTAGGGTGAAAATTTGGTGTTACAAAATATGCCTTCAACTTTGGATAAAATTGCAAAAATGCCATTTGACAATATGACCAGCTTAATTCGCATATTTGGATTCAATTTGCGTGTCGGACTCGTTAATTTCCTAGATTTTTTCGTGTCCGTGCAACATAGCCTTCAAGGACCAATCCACCCAAACGAAACTTATTTTTTGATGGGTTCGAAGAGAATTTTTCAAGAGCATTAGTAAGGGTGACGTAGAATACACTAGTGCAAAAAAGGCTTTTAAGACCGGACAAAAGAGGGGTCGTAAGACCGGATATGCGACGGTCTTGTTCCAAATTTGAAAAGTCTACCATTTAAGACCGGACTCGAATCGGTCTTAAAGAAACTCTTTTAAGACCGGACATTTAAAAACTTGGGTCTTAAAAAGTTGTACTAAATGAAGCCGAAATATTTTTTGTTCGATCCTAATGCTCAACTTTTAAGACCGGCCAAAAAATAGGTCGCTCTTAAAAGATCGTAATTATAAGACCGGACAAGACACATACGGTCTGAAAAATAGCGGCTTCTAAGACCACACGACTAATTACACACGGTCTTAAAGGACTGACTTTCAAGAGTGGATGATAAAAACATCCGGTCTTAAATATTTTGATTTAAGACCGGACGTCTAAATATACCGGTCTTAAAAGACCATCTTAAAATATCAAAAATCAAAAGTCGTCGACCTTTAAGACCGGTCATATAATTACATCCGGTCTTAACAAGTGAACATTTAGGACCGTCTTATTATTTCCGGTCTAAATTTTCCCGAATTTTTCCCCTCGCTTGTTCTTCCCGATTATATATATACACAAATCCACCACCCAATCCAAGACATAAAATTCGATACTTTAAGCTACAAGCTATGAACAATTATTTGAATAAATTGAATTGGAAAAAGAATACAAATATTATTCACCATGAGCTATTTGGCCTCTTAATTAATGATTACTATGACTACAACACCTAAATTAATATAATTCATACAATAAGATAACTTACTTACAAATACAATAAGTTACAAGTACAACATACATGCGCCCAAATTAATATTCACCATGCCTTCATCTGATTCCCCCACCCAACAACGTAACATCCTCTTATATAACATGCCCCTTTGGATCGGATTACGCCACAAAAATAAAACAAGAACAAAATTCATAGTCGGTGACATTAACTATGAACATAGATAGAAGGAATATAATATATATAGTTAAAGCCTTAAAGTCTTCAAAGAAATCTGCATATGAATATTACCTTATGAATTGACTCTTTTATAAAGTGATATCTTCCCATATCCCTTCTTGATGATCACTTCTTATGCCGGGTTCATTATTCGCTTCATCTTCTTCGTTCATGTCCTGGTAGACCCCTTGAAAAAGAAGTACTCTCGGGAATACCATAATTTGAATTCATTTCCTCATCAATATCAATGACCCTCTTTCCTTGGAGAGCTGCAGACCACATTTTATTTTCTTGATCGGTGATATAGAACACTTGTTTTGCCTGGTCTGCCATAATAAAAGGTTCATCTCCAAAACTTCCACCATTGACATCGACTAATGTAAATCCTAGCCGATCGATCCGAACACCATTATTGACATTAACCCACTTGCATTTGAAAATGGGAAATCTAGTTTTCACATAGTCCACCTCCCAAATCTCTTCAATAACCCCATAATATGGCATGACTGCCAATAAAGGGCTCTTGTCTTTCGAACTGGAGAAATGCATAGATTCATCCTCTAACATAACACCACTGTTCTGGACTGTGCTCGTATCATCTAGGGACTTCGTGTAAAATGTATAACCATTGATCACATACGAATTCTAACTTATGACATCAACCTCAGGACCACCGCTAACCATTTGATTGTATCGAAACACATTCCTCTCCCTCGACCTTTTGTTTGAACCAGTTTGCAAAAGTTCTTTATGCTCCCTAATCAACCTTTGTTCGGTCATTCGATGATTTTCTTTCCTTACACTGCTTTATGTGCAACTATCTTTGGCTTGAACTTCATCGACGTTATTCAAGATGTAAAAGTGGACTAGTGACAATTCATCGGGATCCACACTCTTTACGGAAGCCCCTCGTCTACCCCCATCGATGCGACATTTTGGAAGCCCAATATGTCTTACTTTGGCCAAATAATCTTGACAAAATTCCATGGCTTCTTCGAAACATATTTGAACAATCGATGCTTCTGGCCGGTATGTGTTCTTCACGTACCCTTTTAGGAATTTCATAGATCTTTCAATTGGGTACATCCACCGTAAATGGATAGGGCCGCACATCTTTATCTCCCTCACTAGATGAACAATTAGATGAACCATGATGTCAAAAAATGTAGGAACAAAAAGCTTCTCAAGGTGGCACAAGATAAGATATCCTTCATTCTCCAATTCATCCAACTTTTCAATCTCAAAAACTTTACGACAAAGCGCATTGAAGAAGACACAAAGTCTAGTCAAAACGACCCGAAGATCATATTCGGCGATGCCTCAAATAGCTATTGGGAGTAGTCATCAAGACATGACAATCATGAGACTTTTGGCCTACTAATTTCAAGTCCTTCATCGATACAAGCCTCTTAAAATTTGAAGAATACCCGTGGGAACTTTTGTGCCATGTAAACACTCACAAAACTTCGTTTCTCATCCTTAGACAAAGTATGAGAAGCGGGGGGACAATAAGTTCTCTTTCCATCTGGCCTTGGATGTAACTCTTCGCGTATTCCTATTGCTATCGATCCAATCTTGCCTTCACACCATCCTTGGAACTACCTTGTATGTTGAGAAGCGTGCCGACAATACTATCACATACATTTTTCTCCACATGCATGACATCAATACTTTGTGTCTCACATCAAGATTGCGCCAATATGGAAGATCGAAGAATACATATCTCTTTTTCCATATATTTGTTTCTTTTCTACTCTTTGCGGTCTTACCGAATACGACATTGATATTTTTCACCTTTTCATAAACTTGCTCCCCGAGTCAATGCCACCGGAGCATCTTCATACTCTTGGCCACCAAAAAGGCTTTCTTCAATCGACGATATGGGTGGCCCCGTCTAAGAAATCTCCTATGTCCATGATAAACCGTCTTTCTTCCATATTGAAGTTGATGGTAGCGTGTGCCTTCTTCACAAACTGGACATGCTTTATGGCCTTTTACACTATACCACGACAAGTTCCCATATCTTTGGAAGTTGTTTATAGTACAAAATATCATGGCTCGCATTTTAAACACCTCCTTCTTGAAAGAGTCAAAAACATCAACACCTTCTACCCACAACTCCTTCAAGTCTTCGATCAAGGGCTGAAGGTAAACATCAATGTCATTTCCTGGTTGTTTCGGTCCCAAAATCAACATAGACAGCATGATGTACTTTCGTTTCATGCATAACATTGGAGATAAGTTGTAAATAATCAGTAGTACAGGCCATGAACTATGTATCTTTGCTAAGGCTTCCATATGGATTCATGCCATCCGTGCTAAGGGCAAGCCTAAGGTTCCTAGGTTCTTCGCCGAAGTTCGGAAATAATTGATTGATTTTCTTCCATTGAGAAGAATCGGATGTCGAAGCTTTCCATCGAAATCCTCTCATCTGCATGCCACCTCAAATTTTTTACATCATTTTCATTCGCAAACAACCGCTTGAACCTTGGTATGATTGGAAGATACCACAACACTTTTGCGAGGCCCTTATTTGACTTGTACCTTGGGGTTTCACATTTCGGACAACTCTGCTCCTCTTCAAACTCTTTTCTATACAACACGCAATCATTCGGGCATGCATGGATCTTTTTGTACTCCATCCCCGTGGACAAAGTATTTTCTTAGCATCATAGTATCGATGCGGCAACACATTATCATCCGGAAGCATGTCCTTAAAAGCCTCAAGCATTTCGAAAAACTCTTGTCGCTCCATCCATGACGTGCCTTCAAGCTTACCAATTTCAATACGATTCAACAATTGGTATTTTTTACACCCACGGTATAGAGGGTCTCGCATCACTTGCACATATTACCATATGCATGTGATTGATGAAAAGCCTCTTCTCCTACATCACGGATAATGTCCTCTATGTGATCATCCATATCCGTGTCATTATCATCAAAGGCCACTTCCCTATGTTGAGACCCACTTGGTATTTTTTCACCATGCCATACCCATACTTTGTATAAGTCTTACAAATTCCTTCACAAATTAAATGTGTGTGTATAACTTCGGGACTTAGTCGCCTCTCATTCAAACATTTTACACAAGGGCAATAAAACTTCCCATCTTCGACATGGGCATTTTGTTTAGCAAATTTTATAAAGTCTCTCACCCCATTCGATATTCAACACTCGTCCGTTTAGCATTTATCCAACCGTGATCCATAGTAGAATTCCGATATATATAGACGGAAAGATTTAACATACATATATATGCTCAAATGTCGGTTATGTCTTTTTTTTCCTTTTTTTTGTTTTACGGAGAAACTTGCTCATTAAATGCAGAACGAAGAATCACTTTTGGTCATAAATGTATCGCAGAGAATCCAAGAACCAAAATAAATGCATGACGAGGAAATTAAATGCATCGCGTGAAGGTCTTGTGGACTCACTTTGTATCATATAAATTCAAATGCGTTTTCTTAGTCTTTCTTCTCCCGCCACGAACGTTGATGTTGCGACAAAAGAGTACCCTTAAAACATTTATTGGTCAGTTGGGTAGGTCTAAAATGCAATTATAATCTTCAAAATACAATATCCATTAACAACACGAAAACCCACAAGAACATTTGATCGATTTCGCTCAACCCGGGAAAAACCCGAACGATGAGCGGGGAAAATCATAAAGTTATATAACCGAAACACCTCTTACAGCTTGGTCTATAGACGTTTAGCTAAGGAACCGAGAAAGTGATTGTCGAGAGCAACGCGAACCAAATGACGAAGTGGCGACGTAACACGAGTAACACTTTAGGCGCGACAAGAGAAGTTCGAGAGAGGGAAATTTAATATTCCGCGCGACAGAGCGAGACATGTTTTATATTTGGGATTTTATTAAGACCGGATTTTTATATTCCTCTGGACCTAAATTGAGACAATTAAACCGGTTCATTAAAAGGAGACGGTTCTATATATACAACTTTTTAAGACCGCCGTTTTATAATGCTCCGGTCCTAAAATTCTTTTTGTGATTTCTAAAAAAGGATTTGGCGAGCGCGATAGAATCGAATGAATAAAAATTAAAGGAAAACTGGAGTTTCTTTAATTACATATATTACTTGCATATGCACGTACACAAGAAAAAATACAAAACAAAAACAAGCAGAAAATTATCAAAAACAAGAATCGACTAAACATCTCCTAAAGCTTATTATCCTCCAAAGCCTTGGCGATTTCGGCGTGAACACATTAATTTCCCGCCGGAGATCGGCAAGTTTGTCTTACTCGAATCGGCCACAATGCTTCATTAGAGGAAAGAGGAGAGGGTCGAGTAGTAGTCGCGGTGGGGCCAAGAGGTTGGAGAGGGGAGCGGGAACCTCTTCATCATCCGAAGAAATAACAATGGGTCCAACGACCCAAGACTCTTCTCGTCACAATAGGACGGACTCTCGATGGAGGAGGCGCACCGTATAACGATCGACGGAAGGCACGAGCATCACGACTAAGAGCACCCCTACGAGCGGTTCTCTTGAATCTAACCATGGTTTGAGTAGTTGGGGCGAGAGAGGTATGAGGAGTTAATTAATAGAGGCGGAGCTGTTCTCGGATAGCCACGTACGTAGTTTGGAGTTACGAGGTAGTGAGGAATTAATAAGGAGTTATAGGTACGCGGTATAAAATTCCATTATTTAATATTTTTCCAATTCATTTTATTTTAAGACCGACCTTTTATCATTAACCCGGTACTTATAGGTATGCGGTATAAAATTCTATTATTTAATTTTTTAAGACCGATCTTTTATAATAAGTCCGGTCCTAAAAGTCTTACCTTTAAGACCGACCTTTTATCATTTACCCGTACTTACACACTTTATTCAAATGAATGATGCAGAGTCTCTTCGGCTTCCGAGATAAACTTCCCAACTAGGCGTCTCCTCGTATTCGATGAACAATGCGTCTCCTCGTTAAAGCTTTCGGCGTTTCACATTGTTCGGGATGGGTTCTCTATTTAAACCCGTTGTTACCGTACTTTCTTCACATTCTTCTCCCCCGGGTCCTCCGTTTCATCCTCCTCCTCTTCAACCTCGGCCCCCACCGTAATGGCTGCTCCCCTGTCCTCCGTTTCCTCCTCCTCCTCTTCAACCTCAGCCCCTCCGCCACCGCCTCCTCCAAATCCGACTGTGAAGCAGTTGGTGCAGTCACTGGTGGCCCACGTCGATCAAATCGATCGACATTTGGGCCAATTGGTTCAGCTTGCTCATACCATGAACAACAAGCTGAACATGGTACTCCACGCCAATGACGTGAACTACGATCCCGTCGAAGACGACTCCGACGACTCCGACAACTCCGACGACTCCGACGCCCCCCTCCCTTTCCGACTACGAGAGGGATTAGTTTTTTTTGTTGCTTTTTTTGTTGCTTTTTTTTTTTGTGATCGCGCCCTATAGGGCGGCGTAAAAAAATTAGTAAATAAAATATTTTTAAATTTTGTTCTCGTGCGAGTTTAGTACTTTATCGAACACGGAAAGCAATAAACAAGGCAACTATGAAGGACGGATAATGGCGGACTAAAAAACCTAAAATAAAAGAACGAAGACTTTAGTTAGTAAATCGACGGTCCTAAAAACACTTGCCATTTTTTGTCGGCTTTGGTTTCCATATCCGATTGCCTCTTGTCCTTTTCATTATCGTCTTTCTTTTTCCGACAAAAAGGAAACAAACAAAACATTGTCCTCGTGTAAATCCAACAACGAAATTCTGAGAATACGATTAAGAACATACAAAAAAAGGAGCTTTTACCTTATTCGGATAAGAACAAACAAAGTGACTATTCTTCTCAAGGTTGGACCTTCGTTGACGTCGGTTTTACCTCCCCATGTGAGAAACAAAGTGTCCTTTTCATTATCTTCCTTCTTTTTCCGACAAAAAGACAAAAGACAAAATAAAAGGGACACCGATAATGCTGCCTCTACACATGGAAAGGTAAAAACGATGATACGAAGGACCTAGCTTGAGCGAACGCGAACCTCGGTTGTCTTCAACCCTAACCATTTAATTTTTAGAAAGGGGTATTTAAAGGTGAATGACTTTTAAGATCGCACAAATAACAACATACGGTCCTAAAAGTTAAGCGGACTTTTAACCAAAGGACTTTTAAGACCGACCTTTTATAATACGTCCAGACCTAAAAGTTCATGTGGTCTTTTAAGCTTTTAGGAGCGGACACTAAAGCAATATACGGTCCTAAAAGTCTCATACTTTTTACAACGAAGATTTTTTTGCGGACCTTTAAGACCGGACATGCTTGTTAATGAACGGTCCTAAAAGTCTCGATTTCAAACACTAAATTAAATAGCTATATCCACCATCCAATAATACATTCGAAACCCAAAATGGACACAAGAAAATTGTTCGAAAAATTAACTAAATTTATTTATTGAATTTTACATTGCCTATGTATATTTACAAATGAATTGTTCAAAAAAATAAACAAATTTACTGAGAAGATCGATTATTGTTGCTACTGATTATACTTACAAATGAATTTAGGACATTAATTATTGTCATTTTTCTGACTCTAAGATCAGACCATACAGATATTCACAAAACACATTGCGTATGTGCTCCGGTTCATCATCGAAAGGGAGTTTTGCATTGAAACATCGTAACATCAAAGACAAGAATCGAATTAACTTACGTGCATATTTCATTTGTAACAAGTAAGCGAAAAACTGAATTAACTTGCATAATATGTAACATCAAATACATTTACCTTTGCGTTAATTTAGTATCCCCTCGCCTTGTAATATCATACATGTGTTTCATGACGTCGCCACCCATAAGTTGGACTCTCGTGGTTGCCAACGGGTCTAAAATGAACAAGAAATATATGTAAGAGCATATATATAGCTCAATGACCAAGTTCACAAGGCGTGTGCTACAAATTAAATATTGTACCAACCTCCGGGTCCGTACCATAAGGGTCTTTGTCTGTAGCACGCCTTTTCTTTTCTAGTCTTTGGAAGGTCCTCATGGCACTATCATCAAAATCATAAATTTATCAATGATTCACTTAAAATTCACAATGAGAGATGTCGACAAGAGAATCAAAATGACATGCTTACTCGTTGATGGTCTCGCACCAACGAAGGCAATGGCTCGATGTGAGTGGAGCATAATAAGATAACTTTATGCTCGTCCATGCACATGACGACCAACTGCCGATGGCGGCTGAAAATTCACATCGATAAACTATACTCGGTGATATATATATGTAGCGAGAATTAAGTGAATTGCGGACAAGATTTTTGATATGTACACGTGGAAGAATGGCAAAAAGTACAACTTTCGATCACTTGACACAACCTCTTTGATATGTACTCCTGTCTCTCCTCCATGGTTGTTTGACTTGAATAGACAGGGCACAAGAATCCAAAATCGTTGATCCTGCACCTTTGAACCAATTCATGATGCAAGAACCTACCATAATGACATCGATCGGGAATTAGTATATATGTATGTATGTCTAAACGATGCATTTAAATGATGTACTCATAGACAAAGATACTTACTTCATAAAAATTCTAACAAGCGCATCGAAGCTCTGTCGAGGAAGCGGCGGGGACTCAACATCAACGGTGTCAACTTGAACGGGCATAGGATGAGGGACACCTACTACTTCATCGACAGGCCACGATTTATCCTTAAAATATCCACTTTTCATTAGATCGGATATTTTTTCCCAGGGCGTGACCAACTTAGCGATAGGGGATAGAGCTTGAGGAGGGGATGGAGCACGACGAGGGGATGGAACTGGAGGAGCGGGGTTGAAGCTTCGGGAGCGGTAGAGACATGTACAAGCTTCACCGGCCAAGGGATGAAGGTTCCCTTGACATCACTCACAAGCTTCGGCTCATCGCTTGGAGAGGGAGCCGTGCATCAATGATCACCTTTTCAACCGACACTCGACTTCATCATCGGGCATTTGTTGGTGGTGTACGGTTGATCCCAAGTTGTGAATAGTCCCTTTTGCAACCAATAATCGTCCATCATGATGATCGGGATCCTCCACATAAAGGTCACAAGGTTGCTCGACGTCCAACAATGCAGGCTCCCTCTAGTGCTCTTTGCACGATTGCGAGTGAGTGTGTGAAGGGAACACCGGTCTACGGACGATTGCTCAAAAGCGGCCTCGTGACTCAGTTCCTCCTTCATCCGGCTCATCTCGGATTGAAACATTGCGCTCATTGAAGCTTTATTAGCAACCAGCGTCTGGTCCATCTCCTCCCGGGTAACCATACTTTGTCAATGGCATTTGGATGTACCAAAGACTTGCTTTATGCCTACCCGTCCTCCAATCCCCCTTACACGCCCCGGGTGATCCGGTTTTCCGGTCGCAACGGTCGAACATCATTCCTCCCGTCCGACACAAAAGATCCCTCTGCTTCTTTCTTTTTAAGATCTTCCCGTAAGATACGGATAACGAGAAGCTTAGTAATGAAACATGTTTAGTAACTAAAAAATAACAATAACGATACTTACAATTCTTTCAAAGAACTAGACGAGTTTGTTCACTCGTGTAGGCGCCGCTTGGCTTTTGCCGAATATGCAACCACAACTCCTCGCGACGTATTGGAGATGGAGGAGCATGTATCACGAAGGATTGGATTACTCGCTTCATCATCCAATCTCTTCCGCTGCGACCATCAAATCTTTTTCGGCCTTTTGATATCCGTCGCGAGAAGCCCTATGAGGGCAATCATTCTTTCTACCTATATCCCGTGCTTGTTCCCTTCTTTTACGTGAATCGGATTGAAAACATCTATTAATTATGAATTCCAAACATGCATGTCACTAACGAAATTAGAGAACTTCGCTTCATATGAACGTCAATCAAACAAGAGTCAAATTCTTCACTTCATCAAGTTTCAACATTTTATTTAAGGAAGATGTAGAATTGTAGAAGAAATTGGAGCTATGTTTTGTAGTGCTAGCTAGATAGATAGGTTAAGAAACAAAAGAGAATTATGCTTACGAGAATAATACAAACTTGATCCTTTTTAAGGCATCCAAATGGGATCAACATCCCGTTAGATAGTAACAATTGGGTATATAAAGTTTCCCCTTTTAAGACTATTCATTTCCTCCTTTGCAAGACAAACCATTACACAATTAATACCTTCTCATCAATAATTTACCTTTTCAGGGTTGACATATCAGACTTGCATAGACAAAGGGTTACGAGAATAATACAAACTTGATCCTTTTTAAGGCATCCAAAGGGATCAAGATCCCGTTAGATAGTAACAATTGGGTATATAAAGTTTCCCCCTTTTAAGACTATTCATTTCCTCCTTTGCAAGACAAACCATTACACAATTAATACCTTCTCATCAGTAATTTACCTTTTCGTGGGTTGACATATCGACTTGCATAGACAAAGGCTTACGAATAATACAAACTTGATCCTTTTTAAGGCATCCGATTGGGATCGCGAAATCCCATTAGATAGTAACAATTGGGTATATAAAGTTTCCCCTTTTAAGACTATTCATTTCCTCCTTTGCAAGACAAACCATTACACAATTAATACCTTCTCATCGCAATTTACCTTTTCGGGTTGACATATCGGACTTGCATAGACAAAGGCGGAAATGTATACTTCTATTCACACACCGAACTATTATATAACTAACGGGATTAGATGAACACAATAACATTCACATATCCGCATGGTTAATAAGCAAACAAAAGGAAAACAAAACTAAATATAAACTCACCAGAGCTTCGGGAGTGGTCCGCGAAGAACAAATTGTCGCCAAATTCGTTCATCAATAAATGTGTAAACTTCCCAAGGATGTTTGGCGGGCGGAACATCGGAGAAAATATACGTGTTAGCGAGAAAGGTCTTAAACTTCCTCCACCGATCAGCACAATAAGACAATGTCTTGTCTTTCAACTTCCGACAAAATGTCGATCGGGGACGTGTATGTAACCCGATAGTCTCCCAAATAGGATCCTTTACATTCTTATAGTCCACACTTTTCCACTCATCCGTCAAGATGCTAACCTTCTCACGTGCTAGACAAAATTGACAAAACTATTATATTTGCTTTTATTAGGACCGACGGTTCCAACCTTGCATTAAACGAATCTCGAGCTTTTACCCGAAGTCCGACTTAGGGTCACATCCATCATTCGTGTGCCTCTTCTACCACGGCGTGCGGGGCGATTACGAGCCTCATTGTGAGATGAAGAGGTTCATTCTCACTCACACCCGGTCACACCGAGGCCTGCGTTGGCGAACACGAATAGATTCATTTTCACCGTCCATTTTCGAGACGGAAGAGAGGAATGCCGAGCAAATGAGAGAGTAAAAGGGGTGATGGTACGTGGTCGAGGAAGAGAGGTAATGCAACAGAAGGGTTTGAACGTGAACATAGGTTCTCCACAGAGTAACAAAAGCTTTCGCGAAGAAATGTATAACTTGCGTGGATTTTTAAGACCGGATGAAAAAGAGACGGTCTTAATATTTACATTAATCTCGGTCATATTAAACGTCGATCTTAAAAGTTTAACCTTTAAGACCGTTCCTTTTAAAACGCCGGTCTTAATATTAATGAACTTTTTCATACCGGAAGTATCATATGTCCTGTCTTGAAAGAAAACTTTTAAGACCGTCTTCTTGATAAGTTCGGTCTTAAAACTTTAGACTTTTTATATTTAAATTTTTCCTTATTATGTTTTACCGCAAAAAATATAAGTACGGCTATATGAGATATATTTAGAAAGTAATTGAAATTTCAGTTCAATTTTTAAGACCGGTTGTATTTTAGTCGGTCTCAATAATGTTTTTAAGAGCGGTGAAAAATTTGTCCGTGCAAGAAGTTCTTTATATTTACTTTAACTGCTATCACAGGTCATTCCTTTAAGACCGGGGTGTCCATTGTCCGCTCTAAATGAGGCGGTCTTAAAGCCTTTTTTTGCACTAGTGATACCAATTGATCTTGGAAATTATTCAGGACTATCACAATAAAACCTACGATGCGGAGATGAGATGTGGTCAGGGTAAGGGATGAGCGAAACAATGAGGCGCTTCGGAGCGAGATGAGATCGGAGGAGAGAGAAATGGAGGGAGGGGATAAAAAGGTTTATTTTATACCTCAAATCTCCGTCGTTGGATGAGATTATAATATAAGGGTATTGGAAATGAAGGTAAAATAAGAGTAGGCGTAATAACCTATCCCTATATATTTTTTTCTATTTAAAAATGAATAACTTGATTAAAGTTTCACAAATAATGAAAAAATAATCTTGTGACATCTTTTTATTAATATGCTAGTTAGTATTTAGGAATGTCAAATTAGTTTACGAGTTAGTGTATTTTAATTGATTAGACCACAGATGATGTGACAAATCAGGTTAGAAGAATTTTTCAAAGAATTAGAAGAGTACAAGTCATCACTAACAAGAAATTATTCCTAATGTAATTATTTTATCGTTATATAATATCTCAATTAACTAATATCTACGACGCAGGGTATATAAAAATTTCTTCAATATTTTTGTTTTTTAAATCCATATATATGCAATTCATCAAGGGAAAATTGAAGAAAGCCCCTAATTGAAAATTTATTTTGTGTGAAGGACTTGGGAAATTTTTATACACACAGAGTATTAGTATTAGTATTATGTGAATTTTGTATCCAGGGAGTACTATTAACTTCATTTAGGTCTTTCTTAGTCATTGATTTTCTTTTTTTTTTCTTTTTTATATTATCATCTACTATCTAGTTTGAAATTCATAATTGTTCCTTCTACATAAGTGTCTTCTTTAGAACTGAATCTCAAGACCTAAAACGATTTAACGGGCCTTACAGTACTACAACAACTCTATGTTGGTGCTTCTTTGTAATCAATGTTAAAATGGGAGACTTTTCCCAAATTGTCTTATTCATCAATTCTAGAAAATCGCATTTATTCTTCGGCATTTTGCTCACCAGGACCTCTTGTGCACAGGTAATTTTGGATGTAATCGAGAAGAATAAATGTCAAGCTACAATTTTCTTATGTTTATTTTAGCCATAATAATTTATTAGTTTAGAGACGGGATAAAAATTGAAGATCAATTTTCCTTAAGTGATGATATTGTCTTCTGAAAACAGATATATTCTAAATTATAAATAATTCTTAGAATTACTGTATTAATTAACTATAAAAACAATATCTTATAATAAAAAAATACCTAGACCATTATTTACTTAATAATAAATTGATCATAAAATAGTTTTATTGTTTTTTTGAGAACCATAGACATCACTCCCCATTGATTAAAAGTGAATCTTGTGATGCGAGTTTGTATTTAAGAGTATCAAATCAGCTGGCTCACGAGTTGGTATATTTTAATTGATTGGACTAAAAATGATTTGATAAATCAGGTTTATATAAGAATCTTCTAAGGACTGCCTGTCCATGACTTAGAAAAGTACAAGTCATCACTGACTACGACTTCTTCCTAATTTATGTATTTTATCTTTAAATAATATCTCAATTAATCAATATTTACGCACGCAGAGTATATAAAAATTTATTCATAAAAAAATATGTTTTAAATCCACATATATCGAATTCATCAAGGAAAATTGGAGAAAAGCCACTCATTTAAAATTTGTTTGAGAGAAGGATTTTTTTAAAAAAAAAAAATACACACAAATAATATTAGTATTAGGTGAGTTTTGTACCCACGGAGTACTATTACCTTCATTTACATCCATCTTGGTTAATGTTTTCTTTTATACTATCATATGTTATTCGGTTCGGAGTTTATAGCTATCTTTCCAATATAAATGTCTCTTCTGAAACTTAAAATTGAGACCCAAAAGGACTGAGTGGGCCTTAAACTGCTACATTAATTATGTGTTGGTCCATCTTAGTAATTAATTTTAAAATGGGATACTTTTTCCAAATTTTCTTATTCATCAATTCTAAAAAGGGAAAATTCCATTAAAATACCATGTGAATTTGCAAAACCCCCAGAAGCCCACCGAATTTGTAAAAAGACTAAGAGGTGACAAAGACTTTTCAGGGTTATGCAAATTCAAGGAAAATGACCATAATGCCCTTCCTCTCCCCTGTGAACCAGGACCACTGAACCACGACCAGATTCATTCACTCCCCGATGTGACTGCCGAAGCGAAGCGCACGTTCACTGCCGTCTACCTCCGTCGTCGACGCCCACGCCGACTGTAACATCCTCATGTTTCATGTGCATTAATGTGAAATTATTTGCATATGAGAATTTTCATGAAGTTATGTGTAATAAATTTGGCCAAAAAGGAATGAGAGGAAGTTGCATGAATATTTTTAGGAAGTAAGAAAAAAAAATTGAAGCAAGGTTAAAATTATAATTTCCATGAAATTGTGCCATATGTCTTATAATTATTTAGAATTTATGGGCATACGAAAGCATGTAGGTTATAAGTTAATAAAGTGGGTTAAAATCATCCTAAGAGAGGCTTAAAATTTTTGGCCAAACTAAGAAGAAAAAAAAAAAAAAGAAATTAGCCAAACATATTCCAACTAACTAGTTGGATTTTTACATAATGGCAAAGTGGTAAATATGGGGTTAGTTGAAGGTCAATTTTTCCCCTCATTCTTTCAGCCGAAATGGACCCCTCTAATTGACATTAAATCACTTCTTCTTCCCCACAAAGAGCCAGCACGCAGAAACAAAAAGGAAAAGGGAAGAGTGGAAATTCTCTTGGAGAAAAGGAGAAGGAAACTTAAGGATTCAATAGGTAAGTTTTAGGTAACCTCTTCTATCTCTTTTAAGCTTCTTTTTGCAACTCTTCTTGACCCAAAAATCTGTCTTCTCATGGTATTCATGAAGGGGGGCTGAAAATTTTGGGTAATCAAGGAAGAACAAATCACAAGAACATCAAAGGTTAGTGATTCTTGAACCCCTTATAGTGGATTTGAGTTGGTAAATTGATTTGTGGTGGTATTCTTTTGCATTCTTGAAATTGTGGAAACCCTAAGTTTATGGGGAGTTGCTGCCCAATTTCTTAAATATGATTAGAGTATGATTAAGGGTTCAAACAACAAATTAGAAATGATTATAGACAAGATTACGGTGTTAGAATGGAAATTTGACATTTTGTTGGTTAGACTAATTTTCGTCCAGCTGGACATACTGGTGTTTTGAGAATGGATTTTGGTGTTTTTAGTGGTTTTAAAGTGTTCAAAATGAGATTTTGTATGAGGTTAAACTTGGATCATAATTTTGGAGGCATATATGGAAGTTGAAATTCTGTAGGGTGCTGTTTCTGGAAATTTCCAGTGGAGTCAGTCACCTTCTTCACGAATTTTGACCTAGTAAATGGACTTGAAAAATTATGATATTTTACAGGAAGAAAATATACATCTCAAGGATTAATTTGGTATATAATTTGTATTTTTATGAATTTTTTGCTAAGAGAAATAAATGTTTCAAAATAGCCCCTGAAAACAGGGCATTATTTCGGACAGCAGGAGTATTTTGGGCTATGGATGAACTTTCGACTTGGTCTGGCCTAAATGAGTATTTTTGGTTGAAAATAGACATATTGAGGGTCATTTGGGCTTTGGAATCAACCCAAAAGGAGTTTTCTAGATTTAATTATGAATTTTTGAAGATCAGTCATTGTCTGCTGGGAATTTCTGGAAAATGACGAAAATTAAGAGAATATAGGCCCATATTCAATTTCTTAATAAGACAAGGAATTTAGAATAAAAGGGCACATGAATTGGACTTATTTTAAATTATCAAAGGAATATTTATTGAAAGGAATTTAATTATATTTACATTTTATGATTTTAGGGATAATTGTGGTATTTTGCATCGGAAGGTTACTTTTATCTCTAGTCGATCGCTGCCAGTAGTAACCTTAATCTTCATATACTCAAAAGTGACTTGTGTATGTATGTTTTACCTTGAAATTGCATACATTTGGATATCATTCATTTTCCAAGCGCTATGGAACCGAACGTGTCTTGTGCATTAAGGGCTTTGTCTTGTGTCTTGTGCCCGTTCAAGGTGTCTTTGTGTTATTAGGACCACCGCAATTGCGGTCAGGTGTGCTATTAGGACTGCTAGTTCCGGATTTGGCTATGTGCCTTGATACTGAATGTTATGTGGTATTGATTTATTTATTTATGGTTGATCTTACATGCATTGTTATACATTTTATATGAAATTAACTTACTTCCGGGATTCAATTTTGAATCCCTTTTGTAAGCCATCTCGCGGTTCATTCGAGCGGAGCGAGGAGATAGAGGTAAGGCTCCTGGAGAGGGGCTAGTGTGTTGGTGGTTTCGATGTTTTGCTTTAGGGAATTTATTTTGGTTACTAGATGATTGTAGATTATTATTTTGGCCTCTGTCTGGGCGATGACCGTATATTTTGATTCCTCCGGGAAGAATTTATCCTTCCATATTTTTATCGATATTTTTGTCCAAACCGTGTGTGCTCTGCTTTTACTCGATGTGTGTTATAAATTAACTGGGAAAATATAAGCTAAAATTAAATAAAAGTGAAGGACCACACTACCCGCCACCCGAAAGGGCGAGGCCGGTAGGTGTGTTACACCGACGTCGTACCCGCCACCTTGGACGCCGCACCGGCACCGGTGAAAAAAGGAAAAAAAAAACACGAAACACACATCCTGTAAATTTTTTGATCGGTCGATCGCGGTCGGTGTTGAGATTTGGAAGAAATTGGAAGAAGAAGACGTGAAGGACGGAAGGAAGGAAGAAGAAAAGGAAGGAAGAAGAGACAAAAAAAAATAGTCACTGAAAGTGCACTCGACGCGAGAATGCCTTAGGCATTCTCGACGCAAGATTCTCGAGAATGCCTAAGGCATTCTCTGAAGAAGCGACTATCACGCAAGAGGGGGAGTGAATTGGGTATCTGATAAAACTTTATATAACTTTGAAAATCTTTTCGCAACTTACTGAAAGTAGTTTGAATGACAGTATTAGTTTATAAAGCAACAATCGCTTATTCAAACATATATGCTGGAAATGTAAGAGTTTAGGGAAGAGAATATGCAAATCGAGATTTATACTTGGTTCGCCCAATCTCGACTTTACGTCCAAATCCCAAGCTCTACTTGAGATTTTCAATCCACTATCTCCTTGTTTAACGGGCACGTACAAGAGAAAGCCTTTAGAATCTCACAAGTTTAGTCGCACTTGTGCAAAATTTCTTTACAATCTCTTATCGAGATACTCCCCTTACACACCGTAAGGATACAATTACACACTCGTAAACGAAGGATGGTCCTCTCACTCTCGACTCCACTCCCGTTCTGAAGTTGTAATTGATACACCCTCTCTTAAGGTTCCTCAACCTTAAGATTCAATTGATAACAAAATAAATGTTTATGAATTCCTCATGAGTAGATAAGGTATTAAACACTAAAGTACATGATTGATAATCACACTCTCTAATGGAAACTATATAATATTGAGAAACAGAGTGTATATGAGATATTGAACTATCGACGAAGAGGTAGTAAAATCATTTCAATGGGTTCGTCGAGTCATTCATCAAACGTCAATTCTTTCGGTTTGAAGACTTCACAATTTATAGGTATTTGTGTTTCACCGCTTGCGAGCATTCGACCGTTGGAGATCGGTTATGAGCATTCGACCGGGTGTGTGTTTCGTGTTTTTTTTTCTTTTTCTTTTTCACCGGTGTCGGTCGGCGCAGTGCAAGGTGGCGGGCACGGCGTCGGCGTCGACGACGGAGGTAGACAGCGGTGAACGTGCGCTTCGCTTCTACAGTCACATCGGAGGAGTGAATGAATCTGGTCGTGGTTCAGTGGTCCTAGTTCACGGGGAGAGGAAGGGCATTATGGTCATTTTCCTTGAATTTGCATAACCTCAAAAAGTCTTTGTCACCTCTTGGGCTTTTTACAAATTCGGTGGCTTCCGGGTTTTGCAAATTCACATGATTAATTTTCCCTTCTTGGTATTTTAATGGAATTTTCCCTTCTAAAAATCACATTTATTTTTCCGCATTTTTCTCACCAAGACTTTTTGTACACTTGTAATTTTGGATGTAATCGAGAAGAATAAATGTCAGTTACAATTTTCTTATTTTTATTTTAGCCATAATAATTTATAAGTTTAGAGACAGGATAAAAATTGAAGATCAATTTTCCTTAAGTGATGATATTGTCTTTTGAAAATAGATATATTCTCAATTATAAATAATTCTTAGAAATTACTATATTAATTAACTATAAAAAATATCTTATCAAAAAAATACCCAGACCATTATTTATTTAAAAATAAATTGATCATAAAATAGTTTAATTGTTTTTCAGAAAATATATCACTCCCCGTTATATTGCATTTTATGAGAACCGATCAAACTAGAACCAACGGAATGGTCAGTTTCTCGCTGAAGCTACCAACTATGACGAGCTTTAGCCAGAACTCTATCTCCAAGAAGACTATTAACTCACCCAAATCCCCTTTTCCTTCCTCTTATTCTTCTTTAATCTCCTTTTCACTATTCCGGTCACCTCTTACCGCCCTGTTTATTATCTCGCGGTCAACTGTGGTAGCTCCGGTGATATTCCGGCTAATGATCAGCGGAACTGGACGGGAGATATTGACTCCACTCTTTTCTCTCTCATAGATCCCGCCAACAAAACCCAACACATCAAAGTTAATGAGGCATCAAAGCCCATCCCTTATGGCACTGCGCGGCTCTCTCGTTCTGAATTTTCCTACTCATTTCCGGTGACCAACAGGCAAAATTTTGTTCGTCTCTTCTTTTACCTATCTTCCTACGGCGAATTTTTTTCTCTCCGACTCTCTCTTCTCCGTCAAAGCAGGAAACTACACCCTTCTGAACGACTTCAACGCTTCACTTTATGCCGGTGATGCTTCAGACGGTACCATATCACGAGAATACTGTATCAACGTTGACGCTGGTCAGATGCTAGACATAACCTTCATGCCCAACCGATCTCACCCAAACGCCTATTCTTTCATCAATGGGATCGAGGTCGTCTGTATGCCCACCTTTCTTTATTACACCAACCCAGACGACCAAAATGCCATGATGCTAGACGGCCGAACGCAGAAGTTTCCGGTCAATAACGACAGTGCTTTGGAGACAGTGTACAGAATCAACGTTGGTGGGAGGCAAATCCCTCCGGAAATAGATACTGGCATGTTTCGTTATTGGGACCACGATAATGCCTACTTGGAGAGTGGGGAGCGCTCACGAAGTATTTCAGCGGTTTTAGCTTCAAGTTTAAATCTAACCTACAGAGACGGTCAAAATTATTTTGCACCTGATGAGGTATACAAGACTGCTCGGAACTACGGGATGAATGAAAAATCCAAATGTAATGTGACTTGGGAGTTTGAAGTGGATTCGGTGTTTCATTATTTTGCATTTTTGTGAGTTTGATGAACACATTAAAATGGCTGGAGACAGAGTTTTTCAAATATTTATAAATGATGCTTTGGTGGATCCTGGGGCCGATGTGATGTTGTGGACTCAGAAACAGAGACTAGTTCCTGTCCATAAGGACTACGCAGTGTCGATGCCGAACAGTGGAAGATTCAAGAATCTTTCAATTAAGTTGCAACCAGACCCAACAAGTTCTTACAGAGATGTGTTATTGAATGGCATTGAAATTTTAAAAATTAGCGATTCCAATGACAATCTCGCGGGTCCTAATCCAGATCGACCTCCATCACCCCCACTGCCAACCACGCCATCCTCAGAGTCATCTAAGAACAGAAACAAAGCAAAGGTAATTCCCATTATCGTTGGGGCAACATCAGGCTTCATTGTGCTGTCTCTTATTGTTCTGTCGATTTACCGGCGATTCATTAGAACACCGGTCAAGGAAGGAGGTTCATGGTGGGGACAAAAATCAGCAGACTCATCCAAGAAAAACAAATCCCATGGGTCATCATTGCCGTCCGATTTGTGTCGCTACTTTTCTATAGATGAGATAAGAGCAGCCACTAATAATTTCGAAGATACTTTTATTGTTGGCGTTGGAGGGTTTGGTAATGTCTACGAAGGCTATATTGATAATGGCACAGTTCCTGTGGCAATCAAACGGCTCAAACAAGGTTCGCAACAAGGCCTCCATGAGTTCCAAACGGAGATTGAAATGCTCTCTCAACTTCGTCACAATCATTTAGTGTCCCTCATTGGTTACTGCAACGACGGCAACGAGATGATCCTCGTATACGAGTTCATGGCTCGTGGGACCCTCCGTGATCATCTTTATGATTCAGATAACCGTCCACTTTCCTGGAAGAAAAGATTGGGGATGTGCCTTGGTGCGGCGCGTGGACTCCACTATCTTCATACAGGTGCAAAACATAATATCATCCACCGTGATGTGAAATCTACAAATATCTTAATAGATGAGAAATGGGTGGCTAAGGTTTCGGATTTTGGATTATCCAAAGTAGGACCCACAGGGATTTCCAAGTCTCACATTAGCACAGTGGTAAAAGGAAGCCTTGGTTACTTGGATCCAGAATACTACAAGCGTCAACGGTTGACTGAAAAGTCTGACGTTTACTCTTTTGGAGTTGTATTGCTGGAAGTATTGTGTGGGAGGCCTCCTTTGAAACGCAACGTGGAGAAGCAGAAATCAAGTCTAGTTGAGTGGGTCCGAAAATGCCATCGCGAGGGTGTGATTCATCAGACGGTGGATACTTTGCTGATGGAAATTCTCACACCAGAGTGTTTGAAAGCATTTAGTGACATGGCACTGAAGTGTTTGGAAGAAGACGGGAATGAAAGGCCTTCCATGAACGACGTCGTGTGGGGCCTAGAGTTTGCGATGCAGCTCCAAGAAGCACAAGAGGAAGAAGAGGGGCTTGATGTGGCGGAAA
The DNA here is from genome assembly GCA_019022655.1 of Acacia acuminata. Classification (NCBI taxonomy): domain Eukaryota; kingdom Viridiplantae; phylum Streptophyta; class Magnoliopsida; order Fabales; family Fabaceae; genus Acacia; species Acacia acuminata. Next base: position 576,851 of record JAFJYI010000244.1, on the reverse strand, counting down.
TAGAAGGAAAGAGCGAGGAAAGGGCTCTCATAAGGGAAGTGACAAGGGTGGAAGAAAGCTGAGAAGGTTTCACGAGCAGTGATGAATCAAAAGCAAGCAGGTTGACCACTTCAAGCAGTGAAAATCAGTCTTTGTCTTCTGTGGTGATCTTCTCTGAGTTGGGTCATCCAACTGTTCGATGAAGAAAAGTCTCAAAAGTCTACTATGGTAGGTTAGTGTTGTCTGCCGTGGGATGAATTTTTATTTTCAGTTTTTCTTTTTCAATATAGAAATGTCGTCGTTGTATGAATGTACGTCTGTTGCAGCACGCCAGCACCTTTGAACCTTTCTTTTCTATCTATAATTCTATATCAATATATATAAATTTGAGAATTAAGGCTAGATGCTGGTCTTCAGGTTGTCGAATATTTGAGGACTAACACCCATTGTGAGCGTGTTTGGAAATTTTGGCGCGGAGGGGAGGCTCACCTCATTTTGGCTCCCTCCTTTAAGTTCGTTTAAAAAAAAAAAAAAAAACTATTTTACCTTAATTTTTGTCATATTTTATTCATACTCATGAGAAAAATAAAAATAAACTCCTTACTCGATTTCCATTTGGAAGAAAAAATAATTTAAATAAAAATAAAAAAGTTAAAATCTTTTTGACTACTTTTTCTTATAAGTAAAAGCTTAAGTGAATTGGGTCCTGGAAACTCATTAGAATCATGGTATATCTCCAAGCTCAAAAAGTACTTATAAATGGTGGGATTTAAATCCACAATCTTATGGTTGCAAATCAACCCATTTATTAATTGAATCAACCCTTGTTTGCTCTATTCACTACCATACCTTCATAATTATTGTAATACCTTTAATATCTATGAGAAAAATAGAAACAAACCTTCCACAGTTCCACTTGTTCTAGATACAAAAGGAATATTAATTTAAAAATATTAACTTAGAATATATACACACACAATTTTACTCATGATTTTGATGAAATTTCATTTTTAAAATATATTATTATGCTAATTTGAAATAAAAGATATTATTATATTAGTTTTTTATACACATATTAACATTTTGGGATAAGAATGAATATTTCAATAAAACATACAATTTAAATTAAGGTATAAATTAATTTATAAAACATATAATTAATTTAATATAAACTAATTTGTATGGGTAGAATGGAAAATTAATTAGGCTAAAGTATACATTTGGTCCTTTATGTTTGCCTTTCGCTATTATTTTAGTCCCTTAAATTTGTAAAGTGCGTTTGGTCCCTTAATGTTAACACCGTTAGTCCGATTTAACGGAAAATACTTACTAAACAGTTTTTAAGTGATGATGATAATTAAATCTTGACAAACATGCTTATATTTTAGTATTTTAATAAATTAATATTTTAAATCCTATTAATTGAAAAAAAGATAATCTTTACCGACTGTTTTGTGATTTTTCACAATTTGTGAAGATTAAATATATATTTTTTGTCGAAAAAAGTAAATATTTTTTAATTAATAGGATTTAAAATATTAATTTATTAAAATAGTAACATATAAGCATGCTTAATCGCATTTAATTGCACAAAATATCGCTTAAAATTGTTGAGTCATATTTCGTTAAGTCAAACTAACGATGTTAGCATTAAGGGACTAAACGTACACTTTACAAACTTAAGGACTAAAATGATACCGTAAAAAACATAAAGAACCAAATATATACTTTAGCCAATTAATTATTACTGCTCTTTCCTTCACCTCCCTTCTTGAAAATCAGGAAAAAAAAATGTCTCCATTGATTTCTCTCTCAATTTTCTTTCAATTTAATGTCTCCAAAAGTAGACCAAATTTTAATGATTGAAAATTAATGACATATAAGAATATTACTAAAGGCTAATCTAATGGTGGAGACATTAAATAGATAAAAAATGGATAAAGAAATGAATAGAGACACATCCCTCTTGGTCAATCAAACAATTGCTTGTACTTGTAGGATGGATCTTGACACAAAAAAAGTGCTGCATGTTTAACTAGATGTTAGAAAAATACGTTTATATAAGTCGAGATAAAACTTCTTTTACACACTTATGTGTTAAACCATAAATTAAATTGAAAAAATAGCTTCTACTGTTAACCCAAACAGAGACTTAAAAAATATTTTATTTCATTCAGAAGTTATTACAACCACAAATTATTAATATTAAAACTAAAGTGGCAACCAAATGCCACAATTTAAGTGTTCAAAAAAAAAAAAAAAAAAAAGCCACAATTTCACCCTGAAACACCAGTTTGGAACCTTTCATCTTCCTTTTGATCCTCCTCCCTCCTCTTCTCTTTTTTTTATCATTAAATCAACATTTAATTTGATTAAAGTGTTGAATTAAAAAAATAAAAATAATTAATTAAGTACAAAATGCTAAATTTTGATATGAATAGCTCAATATTACAATAAAGAAAATAAATATAATATTTTATACAAAACAAAACCATCCAAATATTGATTTTATGGTTAGAAAAAAAAAAAAAACAGATTGAAAGAAATGAAGAGGGCTTCCGAACTGCTGAAACAAATTGAAACCAACTAAAGTGAATATCATGCATGGATGATCTTTCAGAAGTTATTTTTCCTAACACGTACGGAATTTGAAACATTAATAATATAGATAGTAGCTCTGTGGATCGATTGAATTGTCAGGACAGTTGGTAAATAATAATAATAATAATTCTAAATATACACTACTCTCAAATATTAGTGTTATTAAACATGGACTAGACTAGCTTGTTCGGTTCGAAAACTGGCAAATCCATTCATTTTGGGCATCAAACTAGGTGCATTTTTTTTATTTATAATTTCATATTAATAACCTAAAATCTTCATTTTCTTACCGGTTTAACCTAGAATTAGCTTCAATTTCATTCCGCTTTGACCTAATCCTTAACTTTGTATCTCGGCTAGTCCAAGGACCGAACTAGATTTATGAACCATGTCAAATATAGAGTGAGTAGGTCCAGGCCTTCACACATATTGGGATTTGACTTTTTTCCTTACTCTCCTTTCCCCACCCCACAATTTTTTTTTTCTTTTTTTTTCCACCATTTGATTAAGATTTTAACAAACTAGATTTGACATATTATATGGTAAAACTATATTAATATTTTTATAATATCTTAAATATAGACCATTGGATTTATAATATGTAAAATCTAGACTGTTAAAATTTTAACCTAACTAGGAAAAATAAAAATAAGGGTAAGGGAAAAAGGGGATTTGGATTTAGTCCACTGCGCCTTAACGTCCTCTGCGGTCGACTTCCTTGAAAAACAACATTGATGCTTTTTTTTAATACATTTTTTATGGTACTATAGGTACTAAAAAAATATTTCAGGACATTGATCGGTACTAAAAAAATACTGACTGATACTTCATGATCTTGAAAAATTATGTTAGGATGTTGAAAAAAATATTTCGCAGTCTTGGCCGGGTCTAAAAAAGATACTTCATGATATCGATTGAGTTTAATGACGTTATCGAAAAAATACTTCATGATCTTAAAAAATTATTTTATGATCTAAAATAATTTTTTGAGATCATGAAGTGTTTTTTCAAGCATCGGGCCATTATCCTCGATCATCTATCATGAAGTATTTTTTTAGTACTCGTTAGTACCCTGAAATATTTTTTTAACATCTTAAGATAATTTTTCAAGATCATGAAGTATTTTTCAGTACTAGTCAGTATCCTAAAATACATTTTTAATCCCTATAAACTATAATATCCTGAAATATGTATTAACGAAAAGAAAAAAAAAAAAAAAAACCATCAGTGTTGTTTTCTAAGAAAGTGGACCGCAAAGGACGCTAAATCCAAATCCGGAAAAAGGTGGGGAGCCAAAACCCACATGTTGCGTCTATATGGAAAGAGCGAGGGTGTGTCCAGATATTTAATATAGGTGGCTGTATGGGGACTACTTTTCCATTTATGACGTCGCATCATCGACTGATTCAAAAAGCTTGCTCTTTTTTGGTCAGAAAACATGCTATATATTCCATTACTGAAGGGAAACAACTATTACAAGTCTAAAAACGGAACACAACAACAATATAGGGAAACAACAACAACTAAAGGAAATAAACATAAACCTAAACAATCATAACGAACAACCAAACATAAAGGGGTCAACCACCAATCATCACATGACTAGAAGCTAAAGGGGTATCCATAATACTACCAAAATTCTGAGTATCCGAGGTTAGAAGGGACGATAAAGAAGGTGATGGTTGACAAACCCACCCAACCGGAGCCAGGAATTTATATTTGTGGGTCGCACAATTTGTAAGAGAATTTGGGGTTGCCCCCAAATTTTTTTAAAAAAAGTTTTAAATGCATTAAAAATCAAATGAATATAGATAAGAAGAGAAAAGAAAACTTCTTTCTATGAGTTCTAAGCAAATCAAATGTGCATAAAATAGGATTAGCATCTACCATCAAATCAACAATAAACTATGAATTTTCTAAATCTTAACACGTTTCATCTGATGTTAAGAGGCACAAACTATCCATCACACTTCTGTAAGACAAGAATTGGAGAATTTTACATAAAACCAAAGTTTCAATCACCAAACTCATTACAATTTTAAATAAAGCTAGTCAATGAAATTGGACTACTTAATGATTTCGAATTAAAGAAACTATCCTTACCAGTTTTAACCAAATCACAAAAATCTTATGCTATTTATAGTGGTCAGGTTATAAAAAATATATCTTCCTGCTATTTTGAAATCACAGATAAAACTACTGTTACATGTGTCTTTCATAAGGAGTAAAAACTTGAGAAAATAATAAGAAATGATAAGGGGCTGTTTTTTTTTTTTTTGGTTTAGAGAGTATAAATACCAGGCTTGCCCCAAGAATCAATGAAGAATGACCCACACAAGGTCAAGGTTCCACCTGGGCTTTTAAGGACAAAAGGTAAAAGGGAGAGAGGTAGAAAAGAATAAGAACAAAAAGGACACTATCGCGTTCGAACCCGGTGACATCGTGGCCAATAATAAAATGTTGTACCACCGAGCTATGAGTCCAAAGATAACACGAGTAGCCGCTAAATAATATATATTTTAACTTTTGTGGGTGCACTTGCACCCATAGAAACAAGTGTGGCTCCGCCACTGCACCCAACAGGGTCCACCTCCTCATAAGCATATGCTGCTAGTAAATCAGCAACTCGATTCCCCTGACGCAGGGTAAAGGAAACAGAAAACCCAACCTCGGTAGAAAGAAGACTTAAAATATCATGGATAATGCTTCTACTCTTCCAATCAAATAAATCAGGTGACTCGGCATCAACACAAGTAAGCAGAGGAAGACAATCAGTTTCAAACACTACCACATCATGACCCAAATCCAGAGCCAAAAGCAGGGCCCTCTTAAGTGCTAAGGCCTCAGTCATAAAAGCAGAAATCGACTTCACCTTATCAATGAAACCCCACTTAAAAAGACCATAACAGTCTCGGCAAACCACACCAATTGCCTCAACATCGGTACCAAAATGAAAAGCACCATCAACATTCATTTTCAAACAACCAGGGGCCGGTGAAGACCAATGCACATTAGGGGATGGGTTCCTACATACCTCTCCAGATACCCAATGATAAATATCACAATTGGCCCAAAACTCAAGATTACTAACCCTCGCCCTTTCAATAACTAGCAGAGGGTTTGGTTCTTTGTGATTAAAAACCTTTTCATTTCGTTCTTTCCAAATATACCACAGAAGCCAGCAAACTAAAGAGATGTCTTGTGCTTTAAAAGAAGGCGTACCTAACAATTGTAGCCACCAGACATTGAAGTTAGAGACACAAGGGAAATCGATTCGGGCTCCCAACATACTCCCAAACCACACACATCTAGTCCATTGGCAATGGAAGAAGAGATGTTCTATATCCTCCACTGCCACCTCACATACAGGGCAAAGATTCGACCGACTACTCTTTATGCGAACTAGAGCCGCATTAGTAGCTACAGAGCTGGTAAGAAGACGCCACAAAAAATGTTGCACTCCTGGGACTGTCTTTAACTTCCATACCGAATTCCAGCAAGATGTGGGCACAATTATTGAGGACCCAGTCTTTGAAACGTCAACACCAAGCTTCGATTTACCACATTGGTAACCCAGTTTGACCGTATACTCACCATTTCTAGTGCCGGTCCACACCAACTTATCTTCCAATCCATTATTAGGGATAGGAATAGCATAGATGGCATTCATAACCTCCTCTGATAATAAGTATGAAATGGGTGTAAGATTCCACGACCCATCCACGATCAGATCACACACTCTACCATTAGTGACATAAGGGTCATTACTATCCTCTGGTTTCACCGGAAAAGAAATGCCAGGGACCCATTTATCACCCCAGATTCTGATTGCTTGCCCGCTGCCGACATCCCACCGAAGATCCTTCATAAGAAAATCCCTACCATCAATAATACTAGACCAACACCACGAAGCTTTGTGGCCTTTCTCAACATCAACAAATTCAGCTTTGGGGAAATATATACTTTTCAACACTTGGGCCCAAAGATCGTTAGGCCTCGTTATAAGCTTCCACATACTCTTAGCTAGAAGGGCCTCATTCATAACCATTAGATCTCGAAAGCCCATACCACCAAGACATTTGCTCACAGTAAGGGAGTTCCACGCTTTCCAATGAGTTTTACCCACAAATGCATTGCCACCCCACCAAAAATTAGCAATAAGGCTCTGAATTTCTTTACACATCTTAATGGGAAATTTAAAGCAATTCATAAGGTAGATAGGAATGGCCTAAGGACTGCCTTAATCATAACTTCCCTACCAACAAAGGATAGAGAAGAATTTCCCCACCCTTGGATTTTACAAGCCACCCTTTCCCTAATGTAGGCGAGGGCTTGATGTTTAGTTTTACCCCAGATGCTAGGGATACCCAGATATCTCCCCGGATCTTCTGTAGCTGTAATCCCCAGAATACCACCAACCGCAGTCATAATATCCCCAGGGGTGTTGGGGGAGAAAAAGATACTTGATTTATCCAGATTGATCACCTGTCCTGAGGCAGCACAAAACTGAGATAAAATATTAGACAAGGCGACACAATTACTCAGACTAGCATTCATATACAAGAGGGCATCATCTGCAAAGAAGCTATGAGTAAGTCCAGGCAGCTATTACTCAATTTAATCCCCTAAAGCATCTTGGAATCCTGGCACTTCCTAATCATCAGAGAGAGAACCTCCCCTACCAGAATGAAAAGGTACGGCGAGAGCGATCACCTTGGCGTAAGCCTCGGTAGGAATAAATGAACTAACACTCTCACCTGCAACACAGATACTTAGACTAACAGACTTCACACACTTCATAATCAGAGAGACCCACTCAACACAAAAGCCAAATCGCAGTAGCATGCCCTCCAGAAAATTCCATTCAACACGATCGTAAGCCTTACTCATATCCATTTTCAATGCGAATTCATGCTTACCCCCCTCTCTTTTCCTCCGGAGGTAATGATACACTTCATGAGCTATAATGATATTATCCTGTATACATCGACCAGGAACAAAAGCACTTTGGTTTTGGGAAATGCACACATTAAGTAGAGGCCTCATCCTGTTAGACAAAAGCTTAGAACTAATCTTGTAAGAAAAATTACATAAGCCAATAGGGCGAAAATGAGATACATGTTCCGACTTATCTACTTTGGGGATCAAGGTAACATTGGTCTCGTTAATAGCATTCAAAGACACATTACCTGCAAAAAAACTCCTGCACCAAAACACACACAAAATTGCCAATTTCCGGCCAAGCTCTATGATAGAAAGTACCAGAAAAACCATCAGGACCGGAGCCTTAAAGCTTCCCAAACTAAAAGCCGCCTCTTTAATCTCTTCATTAGAAACCGGCGCCATAAGAGACAAGTTCATATCAACAATGATTTTTGGGTCAATAAAATTCAGAACAGAATTAAACTTATAAAAGCCCGAAGATGTAAACAGTTGTTGGAAAAAGCTTGCAATATTATGAGAAATTGCATGTTTGTCCATTAGCCAATTACCATTATCATCCTTAATGCGCACAATCATGTTTCGCTACCTTCTTTTGATTGTAGATTGATGGAAGAACCGAGAGTTCCTACCCCCGCAGATAACCAATTCACTCGGACCGCTGCCACCAAAACTATTCTTCTAAATTAAATAGTCGCTCAAGAGCCTTCTTGACATTAGACATCTCACAAATAGTCTCCGGATTCAGCTCCCCTTGAGAAATAGCGGCCAATTGTGCTTTTAAATTCTCAATTAATCTTGCATTATTTGGAAATTCCTTTTTACTCCACTTAACAAGATAAGACTTGCATTTTTCCAAATTACGAACAAACTCCTCTATAGCCAGAAGAGTACTCTTAGATGGACAATTCCAGCTATTTTTAACAACCTGCAAAAAATTAGCATGCACAGCCCAACTAGCTTCAAAACGAAAGGTTCGTTTTCTACAGTTACTATTTGGGACACACTGGATAAACAAGAGGTGATGATCTGAACCTACAGGATCAACATTAATAACCTGTAAGTTAGGAAAATGTTCCCTCAGCTAAACATTACCCAAGGCTCGGTCAATATGTTCCCGAATGGTCTCCAGCTCTTCCCTATTATTACACCATGTGAAACAGCTACCATAAAATCCCAAATCATGTAGTTCACAATCAGCCAATAGACATTTAAAATTTAGAATTTTCCTCCAAGGTCTTGGCCCACCTTCTTCCTTTTTAGATTGATGAAGTATGTCATTAAAATCACCAAAACATAACCATGGTTCAGTAATATTCCTACTAATTCTCCTAACTTCCTACCAACAAAGGCGTCTTACATTATCATCAGTAGGACCATACACACATGTTATATAAGAAGGAACATCCAACTGATCAGAGGAAATGCGCGCATGAATAATATTAACTGAGGAAAATAAAATATCCACCTTAACTGAGTCCGCCCACCAGAGAGCTAAACCGCTACTAATCCCTATCGGATCCACTAGCCATTCTTCATTGAATCCACACCGTCTTCTCACCTTTCGCATGTATCTCGCCTTCTGCTTGGTTTCCATTAAGAACAATATGTGGGGCTTTTTCCGAAAGCATTCTTCCTTCAAGTTCTTGGCTGTCAAGGCAGCCCCTAATCCTTGACAGTTCCAGGCTAAAACATTCATGGTGAACCGGTGGCTGGTTCAATCCAACCACCGGCGGAATGAGAAGGATTCTCATCAGTAGATTCTACTCCAGTTACCCAACTATCAGGGAAGTCGATTTCCCCCACAACTAAATTCCTATCAGACAAATCCATTGCTGCCCGACATTCCTGCTTCGAATGATTGATTTCAGCATCCTGTAGCTTCTACGCCATCCTCTTTGTGCAGCCCCTGAGGCTGAATTAGGCACTAACAATGTTTCACACTCCTCAAAAATTAACTTTCTTTGTCTCTTAATAATTATGGAGTCCAATTCCAGATCCGCGGGCCTCTTCAGATGTATATTATTTAAGGACACAGACATTGCAGAAATAGGTGATAGCCCATGAACAGTAGAACTTTTCAGGGAACTGGGCTCAACATCACCAGATAGGTCCACTTTATAAGCAATGCCCTTTTCACTCGTAGGTGGGCTGTTAAAACATGCTGGAACAGGCCCAAAAGACTGGGCTTGGCTCAAAGAGTCGCTCAAGATAGCTCTACCCAGTCCCATATCATAATCATTGAATCCAATCTGATGAAGAGAATGGGCATCACGTATCCTACCAGCACACTCCACATCAGCGCTGGCCCACTTCGATTCAGCACATGGAATAACCCGTGAAGAGATAAAGTCAGCGCCATTAATTACCATCTGACAAAAAGGGGGGACTGCGCCATAATCACCGAAATCACCACTCTGTCCTCCTGCTTCTCCATACCTTTTGTCTGACACATAATCTCTTTCCCATTCCCACAAGCACTTTGACCCTCTGCAACAACTGATCTCTGATTTTCCTTCACCGGTTCCTTCACTGGTTCCAACCTCGCTGGCGAACAGCTCCGTCTGGGTTCTGGCGTCTGACTGCTCTTCACTAAAAACTCTGCTTCGTCCCAATTAGGCCTACAAACCTCCAGAGCATCGTCTGCAGTACGCACCGTGATAGTGCTAAGCCAGCTACCAAATTCATATTTCTTCTCACCTTCCCGTCGATCTTCAGGAGACTCCTTACATGTCCGACCATCGTGTCCTACTCTTCCACAATGGAAGCAAAAATTCTGCAACCACTCATACTTCACTGAAACCCAAACCGGCTCTTTCTCATCTCGTGGAACCCAGAAACCTGCCGTTAAAGGTTCATCTAGTCGTACAAGTGTCCTCACTCTAATATAAGCTCTGTTTAGTCTAGCACCCAACATCGGCTTCTCAAACATTACTGACTTACCAACCGCATCTCCCAGAAGTTTAGCATTTGAGTTATTAAATGCTTCCAATGGCACGCCGTGGAACTGAACCCAAAAGGGAGAAACATCAAACTTAACTTCATTCAGGACCATGCAATCTTCCCATTTCTGCAAGTTTAATAGGAAACCTTGAATAGACCACAGTCTACTTCTCAGGATACGGGAGTAACCTTTGAGGTCATGAAAACGAAATAGGAAAACCAGTTGACTATTCTCGAGTTCATGAACTTCTACATTCTCATCCATTTGCCACCCTTTCTTAATCATAGAGATAACTGTAGGAACATTAAGATTCTTATTTGTCATAATTTTTCCAACTAATGTTCTGCCCCGATTCTCTGCCTTTCTATCCAACGATAGAACGACCTCCTTCTTTAGCTTGGAACTACTACTACCCCCGACCTCCATACCTCCGAAGACACCACTCGCACTCCTCAAAACGAGCGAAAGAAACCTCCCACACACACACTTTCTAGGAACAGGAAACACTCAGCTTAACAAGAAACTACGATGGAACCCTTTAATCTTAGTTCAAGAAAAGAAACCGATCAAGAGAGTTCCCAGGGGAACTCGGAAAGCTCTCACAACGAGAAAAAACACTCACGAACAGAGAGATCCCATTTTAAGAACCCTTGTCGACTCCAAAAAGCTTGCTCCTTCCAAGCAAGCTGAGGAGCACGAAAAGTAAATGGTCTTTGTGCTTGTAACTATTATCGTTTCGAATATTCAAATGGAAAAAAAAAATTGATAAATAATCGTTTGCTCTCTTCACCATTGATGATTGGCTCCTGTTAGTTTCAGGAAATCGAATTGAGTCTGTTGGAGCAGCATTTTTAAATCTCAACCTTTTAAGATCGGGTTTAAAAATTAGAAGAATAACGGAATGAAATTGACCCTGTAGGGCTGCCCAATAGGACATCGGCTTAAAAGGCCCACCCATTACGCCATGTTACTTTTTTTTTTTTTTTTTTTTTAATTTAATAAAGAGTTGGAAGAGATGTCCCCTATTTGAATATTCATTAAAATTCAACTTGCTCTTTATATTAGCAAGTTTCTTATCACAAGTTATAGGGTTAATATTGTTATAGAAATATTGTATAATAGTTTAAATTTAAAACCTAGGTATGCTTCTTAGGTTTTACATGATTTATTTGTGGACAATACTTTGCTTTTGATTTGAATTAGTGAATATATTTATTTGTTGAATGATTCGTGTTGTTTGAATATTAATGTTGACAACATTTATTTGATAAATTAGAACTTTAATTATTGTAATTTACTAATTATATTTCTTTTTAAAAAAGGAAAAATAGTTAAAATTTGGGATAGTAACTTTTAGGCCTTGTAAGACCGGCCCGACTTTTGGTGCTCTCGGGCTTGGCTTTGAAAAACAAATATTTTTCTTACCACGGATCTTAGACCGGCTCTAATTCTGACCATCAAGAACTCGCAAATATGCATTTGGAATGTGGAAATAGAGGGAGGGTTGACAAATTTTTAATGAGTTAAATTTAAAAGAAATGGAGAAGTTGACTTAAAGGAACTTTAATAAGAAAAATATGCAAGATAAAAAAAAGTTTAATTAAATTATTTTAATCATAGTTACTTTTCTAATTTTTTTAAACCAGACCCATTAAAATTTTTCCTCACCTCCATTTCCCTAAATATCAAATAGACTGGGAATGATTCAAATTCAATAATAAAGTGCACTCTATACTCGACGAGATTAACAAATTGCTACCTCCAATAATTAATATAAGAATTAGTGAGGGGTTGGATTTGATCTTTAACATAAGATCTTAATCTATTTTACTTCCCAAATTTATAATCAACTCTCTAAAGTATCCATATTGATTATAATTTATACATACTAAGTTGGTTTCCATCTAAGGGTAGTCACACTTATGATTAAAAATGATGTTTTAGAAAAATTAACTCATATTATTACAAATAACTAACTTAACTAATTTATTTTGAATCTATCCAAATTAGCAAGGTAACACTTATATTAAAGATGTAATATTGCTTTTTTTTTTTCAGCCATTACCGAAAATAGTATTTCTACAATAGGGCTTTTCACTTTAAAAAATACTCAATTTCTAACGAAATTTGTCCGTGGCTAATATTCCAAGACAAAATACATTAATAATCCTACCACAAAGATTAAAAGTTTAGTATTTGTCATAAATTTTATATTGAAACGATATTTCTATAAAAATAAAAAATTATGATATTAATGGTCGCATAAATATATAAAATTATTTTTTCATAATTATTTGTTAAAATAATTATATAATATATGAAATTTATTAATAATATATTATATATAAAATAACAGGAAAATATAATAATATATTACACATACATATATCTATATATATGTTGGAAAAATATATATAAATTATTAGTTATTAATTAAGATTAATAAAAACTAAAATTCTAATTCTAAAAATTGGCTTTTGGCTAAAACAACATTATGTATAAATTTATTTAATATTTAAATTTATAATTTGGTTAACTGGAAATAAATTAATATTATAAACATTATAATAAATATATAAAAGTTATTTTGAAATGGTAACGATTTAAAATTATAATTATCATTTAATTTACGTTTGGCTTTTAATAATATTATGCGCTCTCATATAATATATATATATACACACACACTTAATCTTTTTATTTATTGTGTTCAAAGCATATATAGGTACATTGTAAGTTTGTAACTCAACTGACAAAGGCTTAAGCCTTTGTGCACGAGGTTGGTGGTTTGAGAGTGCACATTACATGCTTATTTTTATATATTTTTTTATGTGCTCATACCTTTAAATAGAGGTATAAGTATTTTATTTATTTATTTATTTATTTATATTTTTATTTATTTATAATTAAATTATATGCTTCTTTCTGAGATATTTTTTGTACCTAGTATTTTAAATTAATTAGTTTCTATGATATTAGTGTTATAGACAAATGCCAAATTGAAAACTAATTAATTTGAGATATTGGGTGTAAAAACAAAAAAATATCTCGAAAAAACAAAGACATAATTTAAATCTAAAAATACAATATATAAAAAAATAAAAATAAATGCTCATACCTCTAAATAGAGGTATAAGCACATAAGAAGCATATAAAAATGAGCATGTAATGTGGACTCAATGGTTTGAACCTCAAATTTTTTTTTTTTTTTTATTTTTAGTTTTTATATCAATTGTAGCAAAAAGACATTAAAAAAGAAGGGAAAATTCTTTTAAAGTCTTAAAAACGAAAAAAATAAAAAAAAAAGAAAAATCCTACAAAAAATTTGAATATATAAAATGTCTCATTAACAACTCTTTCCAATAGATAACTAACAACTCCATTTATTGTTAACAACTCTTTTAGTTGGTAACTAACAACTTCATCAACGTGTTTTAACAACTATTTGAGACTTTTTTGACATTAAATTTTTTTTTGTGTGGGGTTTTTTGACATTTTTTTTAATCTTTTGAGACCTTAAAAGGATTTTCCCAAAAAAGATTAACCAATATAATTTTGTAAATGAAATGCGATACTTTTGAATTTTTATACCGGTTATATTTTTTACCCCAGATTTTGACAACCATTGCAAAATAAGTTACTTTCTACCCCAGATTTAAACGCTCGATAAAAAAACAGGCAAATTTATAAATACGAAGTTTAATTTTCTTACCTTCTAACACTGTTTTAAAAAAATTCTGAAAATTTGTACACCAACTAATTTCAACCTAACTGAAAACTCTCACTCCTGAGGACGGTCAACCATCTTCTTCACTCCCAATTGCAAATTCCAAAAATCTTGCTCATCTGAAGTCTCAGAACCCATATATATCCTTATTGCACCTCCGCCATTTTCATGCACAAAAAAGCTCATATCACTCAAAACCTAGATTCAACCTTTGTTGTTGTTTAAATGCGCACAAAATTGCGTCTGAATCTTGCTCATCCTTGTTGTGTCTGAATGTGCACAAAATTGTGCAATGATGTTTGGGTTAGAGAAACTGAATTGCATGACTTGCACAAATAAATAATTTCACTTATTTAGGAAAACGATTTTATTATGGCTTTGTGAAATTGAACAAACATCTCGGTAAGAGGGTGTAGGAATTTTCCCGGACAGCCTTGAATTTCGCCTAAAATTTATCCTTTAACCTGACATAAAGGTAAATTCGTATTCATTAAAAGTTTTAAGAATAATTCAGATGTGACACACTGCCTTCCTATAAAAAGTCGATATATATTTTATGTATTAAAATACATTTGCTGCAGATGACTTATAAAATCAGATATTTCATATTAGCCTCTTCATAATTTTTATTTTATATGTATAAATACACTTATTGGGCTTTCATTTTATTTACAAATTTTTATTCCGGACCAATTAATGTGATATATAATTATGAGAAGTTCATGGGAAAATTTAAACAAGAATAAATAGTGGGAAGAAGTGTAAATATAGAACGCCGTTTTCCTATCTATAGTAGGAAAGTTTATCCCATATGGACTATTAGATGGGATCTGGATGGTCCAAATTTAATTTAATTTTTAAATGATTTTTTTTGAAAAAATATTAAAAAAATATTTTAAAAAAAAAATATTAGTTAAAAAATTATTCCAGATCCCATCTAAAAGTTACATATGAAATAGGCTCTCCAGCCTGATAGGCTGCAGGAAACCAATTCCCCTGTCTTGTCTTCTCCTTCCTCCTTCCGCCCCCTCCTCCCGTCATACCTTAATCTTGAACCCATCCAGCTGATTCAAGTAATTGCACAACTTAAAGAGTGATTCGACCAAGTTGAAGGCAATGTTCGAAGTAAATATATGGTAACTGGAGAAGAATAGGTACCAGAGAAAAAAAAAAAAAAAAAAAAAAATTGTTCAAAGCAGAAAAACAACAGAATTTACTCAAGGATTTAGACATAAAAAACCAAGAGAAAGAGGAGATGAGAAAATCGCCTCCTTCTACCCAAGTTTGGAGCAAATATGCATCATCCCTCTTCAGATCTAAGATGCTCAAGCTTAACATCGAAGAGTGAGAGGTAGAGATTCCAGTTGAGAGTGGTTAAAGCAGTCGCGTTGTTGATTTCAAACCAATCTGTCGGCAGCATCCTGCTTCTGCTTCAACTTAGAGAAATCACATATGAGGGAAGTTTCAGCCATGGAAGGACCAAGCTTGACTTCTTTTTTGGGGCTTTTCATGTGTTTCACTTACTCCCATCGTGGGAGATCAAGCGAGACAAAGTAATCGATATTCACTTTCAATTGGGTTTCACAGTTTTAAGATCTATTCCGATCGACGACACCTCTAAGCATTGCCTTACAAGGACAAGTTGTTGTTGGAAAAACTCATCTCACAAATTTACTTTTTTGTATATCATAAATCACATTAAAAATTGAAAAAAATATTTTCTGCGTCTAAATAATAAGCCTGTTTGGATTATCGATGGGAGTGGTAGCTTATTTTTTATATGACTTTTTTAGATTAAAAAAAAAACAAGTTGTAAATATGATTTATGTTTAGATTGATGGTTCTAAAAGTGAAGGACCTAAGTCAAAAAGCCGAAAGCTTTTTTTAAAAAAAAAAAAAAAAAAAAGCTACCTTATGAATTTTTAAGGGTTTTTTTTTTTTTTAAAAAAACCAAATAAATTTAAAGTTCAAACCAAATACTTCATTTTACACTTTTTTTTTTTATATTGTTACTTTTTTTCTAGCTTTAAGCTACTTAGAACCCTTTCCAAACAGACCCAAGAGCCCAAAAGTGTGCTCGTGAGCGTCAAAGCATTCGCGCAGAGAAGTGACAACAGCATGAGGAGGGCGCAAAATGAGGGAGGAGAAGACAGAAAAATGTGGCATTTTTTATTAATTATGTCTCATTATTGTTCAAATAAAATGCTTATCTGGCATGGGAAAACGTCGTTGATGATTTTGTTAGGAGTGGGGTAAATAATGCACCACTTGCACCCTAAATATTTAGATGCAAATTGCACATCCAAAAATAGTTTGGGGTTTAATTAGGTGCACCTTCCCCCTTCTTTTCATTTGATTAAGGTTTTTCTCATTATAAGATCTAGAGTGTAAAGAATTTTTTCCTAAGTTTCAACAAGTGCACTTTGTCATAATTATAGACTCCTTGAAAAAAGAGTACTCGAGGAAGACCGTAATTTGAATGAATTTCATCATCAATATCAATGACCATTTTTCCTCGGAGAGCTACGAGACCACATTTTATTTTCCCCTTGATCGGTGATATAGAACACTTGTTTCGCCTGGTCTGCCATAATAAAAGGTTCATCTCCAAAACTTCTACCATTGATATCGACTAATGTAAATCCTAGCCGATCAATCCAAACATCATTATTGACATTAACCCACTTGCATTTGAAAATGGGAAATCTAATTTGAACATAGTCCACCTCCTAAATCTCTTCAATAACCCCATAATAAGGCATGACTGCCAATTTAGGCCTCTTGTCTTCGAATTAGAGAAGTGTATAGATTCAGCCTCTAACATAACACCACTATTTTGGACGGTGCTCCTATCATCTAGGGACTTCGTGTAAAATGTATAACCATTGATCACATACGAATTCCAACTTATGACATCAACCTCCGAACCACGTGCTAACCATTTGATTGTATCAGAAACACATTCCTCTCCCTCAACCTTTTGTTTGAACCAGGTTGCAAAAGTTACATTATGCTCCCTAATCAACCTTTGTGCGATCATTCTATGATTTTATTTCCTTACGGTTTCTTTATGGGCTTCTATGTTTGTCTTGAACTTCATCAACATTATTCAAGATGTATAAGTGGACTTGTGACAATTCATCAAGATCTACACTCTTTACTGAAGCCCCTCGCCTACCCCCTTTAGCATGCTGATGTTTATGAAGGCCAATATGTCTTACTTTGTGGATAGGGGATTTAGGACATGATGACCGACCTCGACGACACTTCGCCTCCGTTGAACATCCATAATCTAACGGACAAGCAGAAGCAGCCAACAAGATCATTCTCGATGGTTTAAAGAAGCGGATGCAGGATGCAGATCGAACTAGGTCGAATAACTCCATAGTGTCCTTTGGGGCTACAGGACCAATGTGCAGACCTCAACCTAGGAAACACCGTTCCAGTTGACCTATGGATGTGAAGCAATGATCCCTGTCGAGATAGGTCAACCATCATGGAGGAAACTGAAATCTCTCCAAGATGGAGAGGAGTCGAACAATGACGCGTTGAGGATAGAGTTGGACTTGATCGACGAGGTCAGAATCGTGGCATACTTCCGAGACCTAGCCACCAAACAACTCATTGCTGCCAAATACAATCGGAAGGTTAGACTCCGTTCTTTCAATAGAGGGAACCTAGTACTCCGACGTGCAGACGTCAGAAACAAAAACGCCAGAGATGGCAAGTTAGTTGCAAACTGGGAAAGTCCTTACCAGGTCAAGGAGAAGCTCGACAAAGGAGCTTATATACTCGAAACCGTGGGAAGGAAGCCAATCAAAAGGACTTGGAATGCCGACAAACTATGAATCTACTATAGCTAAACCTCGGCCCCGCATTCACAAAGCACTGGACACGATGTGTACAAGTTCGTTTATTTCTTGATTTTGGTATTTTGATTTCAATTTTATATTTCCCTTCATTCAATTTCCTTGTTTGACGTCATTAGCTCTTTGGAGCAAATTTCTTATCCAATGAAGAACTCCTCAGTGGAAAGTCAAATTACGAGCTATCTACAGCTTAAATATTACACCGAGGTCCTTAAACCCGGTTAAAAATATAACCCATTTTAAGGGTTGATACCAGAGCTAACACGCCCAGGTAATGAGTTATGTGAAGTCGCTATTACATGCCTTCGCAAAAATTGATGCATCAAAAACTCGCTCTTAGATAAGAAGATGAATTGTCATTCCGACCCTGATCAGGTCAAAATGTTTAAGCGTTGCGTTTCAAACACCACAGCTGGACATGTGACAATTTGTCCTTATCCTGGTTATGATCCCGGATAACAGAACTGGAACTCGGTAGTGCGGTTAAAATGAAAACCCTACCCTAAGATACGCAAACTTTAGATCTGGAAGAATAAGCAGATCTGTATAACTAAAGACCTTGGCCCGGTCAAAGAATCTCTACCCTAGTTTAGAGTTAAAAACGGTGGAATACGACAATAAATCAAAAGGTAATTTCTATCAACGATTAAATTGTTCAAATAAAATTACAAAACCCGGCACAAAACATCGGTGTTGATACAAATTCAAAAGGGCATCAACGCCCACAGAGAAGTAACAACTTTACAAAACAGCTCTGCCACTCAGTAGTTAGGTACGTTCGGCTGTGAAGGACCCTGACCGCCTTCCGGAGGAGCGTCTGGCGAGACCTCTTCTTCCTCTTCCCCTCCTTGCAATGTACCATCAAGCTCCGACACTAAAGCACTCTCAGGGGATGGAGGAGGCGGAATTAGTTGGCCCTGGTACACGTACGCTCGATAATGGAACCCATTAAGTTCCAGGGTTATATGGGGGTTCATATGTCTGATTTGGGCTAAGGCCATGTCAAAAGCATCCTTGGTGGTCGCCCTCACAGTGTCCAAGCAGTCGGCAAGGGCCTTCTTGGCCTTCGTCGCACCCAACTCCGCTGCCAAGTTGCCCCGCTGCATCTGCACTGCCTTCAAAAGCTCCATGCTCTGGGAATGAGCGGTCTGTGCAGAGAGGATCTTGTTGGGCCTAGACTCCGCTAGGCCCATTACTAGGGTCCATAACAGAATCAAACTCTTCTTTAATTTTCAGGCTCTTCCACTCGGCAGAGAGTGCACACAACTTCTTATGGCATCTCTTTAAATGCAAATAAATTATCTCTTTTCCTTTATCAATAATATTTCCTGATTACGTTGTCTCCAGCCCCACAAAAATGATTAGCTTTAGTCTCCACCTCAATAAAACTATCAAATTCACAGGCTGCATCCTTTAACATCTAAATTGATGATTCATAACCTCATAGCCTATCAGCCTTGGACAAGAAATCATATGGCGAGTATATTTTTAACGAGGAGACTGATCGACAAAACCAAGACTACAATTAGAAAAATATCTCGGCAAGGTAGACCCAGTAATCTCGGTGCAAGACTCCAATAAAAAAATAACATCTCGTCACGCTCCTAGAAGGGAAAAAATTCACCATCTACAACTCATGCATCTCGGCAATTTCCTCCACTTGCTGTTGTATCTTGGACACATACACACATAAGGAATCCTGGCATATTATCTCAGACATGCACATACACAGCATCCCTCATCATCTCGGCGTTTGAGGTAGCCAACCCACCCCGACATTCTCCGAATCTTAGCGTCATTTTCTAAATCGCATATAACCATCTCGGTGTCTGATGCCATGGATTCTTCTGGAAGGAACTGATGAAGCTCCTGGAGAGTACGATGCCATGGATTATCGGCACAATTACAATCAAAGGATCCCTTCATATGATCTCATCTGTCGGCTTTAGGTAACGAGACCTTCTCATGATCTCGGCTGCCGAAACACACATATAACACGGACCCACGGGGGCATCTATCGAGCCATCTGAACAAATTGGGATGCTCCCCTGGTGGTCGTGGACGAAGGAGAAGAGAGCATGAGAAGAAGAATAACGAAACCTCCGAGAATGCTCCCAGTGCCGATTAGCTTGATCTCTCGCCATTGTCAGGTCCATTGAGAACTTCGTTTTTTTTGAGCAAGAGAACCTCGATCTCAACTTCAGCTATCTCACTCCGTCACCATGCGACTTCAATTTTCTCAGCCTCAATCTTTGCATGCCGGCCTCAATGAATGGTTCCAAGACGCCCAAAACCGGAACAACTGGTAAACTGAGGAAGGTGTCTCGGTTTCATCACTAAGAAAGGAATCTCGGTTCGTGATCTCGGCTCCAATATGATCCAGGAATTTGCCCTCGCTTTCAAGACTTAACCTTCAAGTTCTTCACCGACAAAGATTACGTCGCTGCCGCTGCTGGTGAAGACCTGCTGGCTTCTCTCTCTTGGATTCTGATCTACCTGTGGCGAAAACTCTCAGATGATCCACACGGTGATCATGCTTGCTTCGATTTTTCCATTTGAATCTTCGTATGTGCAGTTGCGGATGGCTTACGTTTTGAGAGATGCCCACTTCACTTCACTTTAAGCAGCCCTAGAATTTCCCTTCGCCTTCATTCCGTTTATTGAGAAAAACGTGAATGTGACTGAGAGTTTTGATTCCACCCCTCCAGAGACTATCAGAGTTAAAAAAATGGACCCCCATATACCCTCTTGATTTCCTTTGTTGTGATCGTTAGGCTACTTTGCCATTCAGGAAAGAATGAAATTGAAGCAAAGCTAGGAACCGATAAAATATGTGTGACTTCATTGCTACCATTTTGAAAGATCTCCACAGCATCACTAATATTATCAACAAATAACTTTAGTTACCGTCGTCTTCTTTCATTGAAGAATTGAAAATTTTCAGGGGTACGATGCGACTGATTTTCACTAATTCACTGACCATCTTTGGTCGTAGGAATTGAAATTTAATGATTCCCCACAGACGACGCCAATGTTCTGTTTGTAGAACATGAGTGTGTAGTCTCAAAGGAGTAGTATATTGATATAAGATCAAGTAGTTGTCTCTTAGGCATCCATGGATGAGATACCTAAGAGGATAGGAGATCGCAGAGCACAAACATGAAGACTTTCGCCTAAGGGAGTGGGGTGTGTGCTCTGTGTGACAGAATTGTAAAGAGGGAGCGTATAGAAGATGTGAACCTTAGGGTTTACCATCTATTCATAGAAGGTGCCTTAGGGTTAGAGTTTGACCGCCGGGCCTCTTGTCCTCCAAGCTCAAATGTTGTGCCATCACATTTGTGCCATATTTTGAGTCCGTAGCAAGGAGAAATTTTAATGAGTTTGATTTTTTCAAAAGGAAGAGCTAAAAGCATTTGATTTATTTTTTCTTATTCTTTAATCTCTTATTTTTAATAAAATTTTATAATTCCACCTAGCCATTTCGTTTAAATTTAACTTATTAACATTTCCTCTCCCCTCATCTAGGATTTTCTTTTCTTATGCAAGTTGCTTAACGAGATGTGTGAGAGAGGTTTTGGAGAGTGGAATCTCAACGTGGAATGGGAGAAAAAGGAAAGTAGGACAAGAATCCTTTGCTTTTAGGGAGAATTTCAATTAAATATTATTTGAATTTTAAAATCATAAATATATGATTTTTTTTTAAATAAAATAAGTTGTCAATTGCTTTACTTTTTTTGTTAGTCTCATTACTATTATTTTCAATAGGAGTTTGAAATTTAAGTGATTTTTTATTATCATTTTCCCTTATTTTTATGTGGTTTGACTCTATTTGGGGTAAGAGAGAGAAAGAGATAGAGGAAGGGTTAGAGAGAGACAAAGATAGTTGCCAAAGATGAGAGAGGAATGGGGATCAGAGCACTTGACCTGAACACTACAAAAAAGTTACTCTCTCGGTTAATTATAGGATAACATTTTGGTGTTCATTTTGGTCCTAATTATAAGACAAAATTATAATTTTTATCAATTTTTTCCTAAAATATCCTCATTGATACTTTTTCAATGATAATTAAATACAACAATAATTTAATAATGCACCTATGTATTCTATAAAATATGTAATATTTGCAACTCATTAATATCACATACACCTCAATTCTACTGCTTTTTAATAAAATAATTTTGAGCAATTTTTATCATATTTTTCCCATACCACCCCTACTAATACTCCCTCCACAATAATTAATTTAAAAACACACTTATATTCTATCAAATGAGAGATTCTACCTTTTTTTTTAGTTTTTAAATATATTTTTTTTTATTTCCTTAAAAATATTTTCTTGTAACTATCCATCCAAAGTGATTGATTTTTTCCTACAAAAAACTTAATAAAATATTAATTTTATTATCTTTTTTGCATGGCTAAACAAAAATTGCATTTGTATTATGCCCAATTAAATAGATTTTCTCTTGATAGAGAGATTTTTCTTTGGAAAAGTCCATGGAAAATATATATAACAAATATTTCTATACATTTAAAATTCATAAAATTCAAAATTTTATGAATTCATCCATTCGAGACTGTGAAACGCAGCATACACGGTGGGGCCCTTGTCCTACAAAATCGACGTGAGTGAGGGCTGTTGTTTTATCAAACTTTCTGTTGATGTAATTTTAAATTTTAGGTGAGGGTTTTTTAGGAAAATCAAGAAGATTAACTAATTTAGCTTTTCTCCTTAATATCTCTAAATTTTGGTAATTATATCCTATAATTAGGACCGACGGGAGTACATTTTAAACAATTAACAAAAAAAATGATGTGCTCGTTTCTGTCGGGCATCCACATGCATCATCAATGCTCTATGTGATCCAACGGTTCTCATTGACGTTTGGAGCAAGGAAGACTGTGGTCTGGGAAGTGAGCTTCGGCCTATTTCTTTTATGTTGGCATGAATGGGCATTCTATTGGAGTCCTTTTAGCTATATTCACTTTTCTATTGCCTTTCAAGGTCTTTAGTTTGTTTTGCATGCAGTATGAGCTCACTATGGGCCTATCCATGTTTTGATAGGCCCCTAGTATGTACTGCTTATTTATCTTTACAATTTTATAAAATAAAATAAAAACAGGAATGGCTTTTTTGCTCAGTTTAAAAAGTTTTATGTGTATTTTAACACTCGAATAAATATTATGATGCCAAATGCCTATTCACAAAAATTTCATGAATAGAATTACACTTTAACTCAAAACATATTATATTATATTCTTATTACATTCATTCATTCTTTAACCTTAATTGCCATGATAACCAAATTTCATCTACAAACTTGATATTGCGTGCAGCCAAAATTAAGTGATAACACAAACATCATACTCAAAAATTAACAACCATGCAACCTTCAAGGATCAATATAATTTCATAGAATTCCCAGAATTCAATTGCATAGAATCAAAGATTGTGCCACACACCAATTCCTTGTCTTGCTTTTTCTTTTCTATGGCTTGTCACATTTGTGCGTTGTCAAGCCCAATTGAAGGTGAGTGTTCCAGAAATGTCATATGCATTTATACATATTCAAATTCAAAACCTCTTGTTTTAGTGGCTAAATCCCCTTTCAGTAGTAGCACCAACACTTATTGGTATTGCTCTAATTACATATGATAAAACCAATGCAGTAAAAATAACATATTGAAGTAAATCTCCTCCTTCAACGCTTTAAGTTACTCAATGAAACCCCAGAATTCCTCCCAATTTTAAACATCCAGCGTCTGGGAAAGAAGAAAATGTCAAGTCCTTATTACATAAATACATCGGTCACAACCCACAGAAAGAAGAGGGATTGAGTCTTTTATAAAAAGGAGGATAATTGACACACCATATGCACAGGAACATCACCACGAGACGCAGAATGGGAGAGAGAGAGAGAGGAAAGTCGTCCACGGAGATTAAGACTGTGTTTGGTACACTAGAATTTAACGGATGGAAATGGTATCAAAAAAGGAATCCACAAATAATGATTATGGGTACAACCAGTGGCGGAGCCAGGATTCAAAGTTTATGGGTGCATAATTAGTGGTAGGATTCGGGGTTCGGGGCAAAATGCGCCCCCGATTTTTTTTTTTAAGGAGGATAAAAGACAATCCACTTATTCGTAAAGTTTAGGACCAGAAATGAGGTTCAATTGAAAAGTATTTCCAAGGAAATCAATTTAAACAGAACAAAGTCAAAAACACTAATTTATGTTGCAACAATGTAACCGGTAGCATAGCAAGTAATAGTGACTAGATGAGAATAGAAAATACCACTAAATAAGAGGCTTCTCCGGGAGAACGGTCAATATATGCACTCCACTGCCTCTATTCTTGGGTCCTTGTAGCAAATTTGGTTTGCGATCCTCCAAACTGTTTCAACAATACTCCAAACCATGTGAGCTTTATGGATGTCTAATTCCCAAAAATGATCGAGACAGCATTGTTCTAAGGATACATTGAAAACCTTCATAAAATGCAACTCACCTAACTACAGAAACAATACTCGTCTAAGCAGGGACTGGTTTCATAATAAATTCTCTTGATCAACCACACAAAAAATTCACATCATAGAATCATCCATGGCAGATAACCATTAACCACACTATTTATAACCAAAGATAGCAATTATTGCCCATGTCACGAACTCAAATTATCAAACCAACGACCAAGTATGTTATGAATCAAGGAAATGGGCTCTACGCAGTCACACAAATCAAGAAAATGATATGCTTATGACTCATAACCAAAGTATGTCACCAGCAAACTGAAGCCATTGTAGTTTCTTAGTTTTTTTTCCTTATCTTCACAAACTACTCAAATTCTTGAAGATAAAGATAAGATAATCCTTATTCAAATAGAAGATAAACCCTAATTGAAAAATGAAATCAAAATTGAATCAGAATGTTGGCTCTAACGCCTAAGACAGAATCAAAATTACCTCGGAGGAGCTAAAAGACGCCGACGACGGAGGTTAACACGACCCAAGGCGCAATCGGCGACAAGCAGGAGAAACACGACCCAAGGCGCAATCGACGACAAGCAACGGCGAATGGGATGGTGGCTTGACGCGATTCACGGAGAAAGAGAGGAAGACGAGTTGCCTGACGCCCGTGCACAGTCTCGGTCGAGAGAGAACAATCGGTCCAGTGAGAACTATAGGGGAAAAAAGGGGAGAGGACAATGAAAATGAGGGCCATGGGGAAGAAGAATGACAGGGAAGGCGACGGGATTAGGGCAAAAAGGGGAGAGAATGATGAGACGGGGAAGAAGGACGGGGAAGGTGACGGGATTAGGGGGAAAAAGGGGAGAGAACGACGAAAATTAAATGGAAAAAAAAAAAAGAAGGGAGGAGGAGAGCATCGAACCGTGGACCTCTATTATAAAGTGCAAGAGGTATAACCAAACCAACCAACCACACCAATGATATGAGATCCGTTCAAAATATATATATTATCATAATTTTTATGGGTGCACTTGCCTCCACTTGCCTCAACGTGGCTCCGCCCCTGGGTACAACAAAATGCTTTTCTTGAAGGATTCCATTTCCATGGAATCCTATCCGATCCCCTTCTCACCACTTATTATTGAATCGAGCACTCCATCATAGAATTAATTTTTGTCTCTCACTTTTACCCTTATCCTCTTCCTCATTCCCCACCCTACTTCAATTTTTTAAATTAAAAC
The DNA here is from genome assembly GCA_019022655.1 of Acacia acuminata. Lineage (NCBI taxonomy): Eukaryota > Viridiplantae > Streptophyta > Magnoliopsida > Fabales > Fabaceae > Acacia > Acacia acuminata. The sequence continues at coordinate 551,079 of JAFJYI010000244.1, read as the reverse complement.
TGAAAATAAAAAGGGTTTAGTCCGCATAAACAGACAAACTCTTTTAATAAAAGATGGGTATGATTTGGCCGTTCGGCTTCAAAAAATTTTGTCATTGAACTCCTTTGGTCCTGCATGATTTAATTCAAAATGTAGTGAGACTGTTTTGTATGAAGCCCCTTATGTGGGACTACAACGAAATTCTTACAACATCAAATAATTAAACATTCTTGAGATTTAAATTTTCTAACCCAGAATAACTACAGATGTAACTTTAAAGAATCATTGATAGTTTTATATAAATTTAAGCAAAATCTACCCTAACGATATCCCTTCCAATGATTTTACAATAGGAAACTAACATTTTTTTCAATCAATCATGACCCACAAATGATAGTGTTTACCCAAGTTGAGCTCCAACAAATATGCCAACAACATCTGTGTGAATTTCATGCGAAACTAGAATTCAATTAACTTACTGAAATACCTACGAATCGAAGCATCAATGCAGACTGCTATACTCTGGTTATATTAAGCAGCGGATACATCAAAAAGAACAAGAGAAGAGAATACTTATATGAGATAATCTTTTTAGAGAGAGGAACAATATTTGGTGTGCCTCAATCCCACATCTTATATATAGTGTACATATAATCACATAGGAACATATGTAGTTTTTAAGCATACGGGTACATTTTTTTTTTTTTTTTTTTTGGGGGCTCAAAACGGGTACATATCAATATACACAACTATTAAGCTAGAAAGGGATCTTTCTTATGAACCCACATCTCTCAGTTATGGCCCCACTTGAATCGGGCTTGGACCCTAATCCATCAAGGACAGACTAATATATTCTAATATCACCACTTTCAGTTTTAAGCATATAATTATAGCATTTACTACTACTACAAATATTAGATATCACTACCCTAAAAAACGTCCTTATTTTAAAATAGGAAGTAAAAAATGAAGGTAGTGACAATCTTGTAAATATATTGAAGGAAAATGAGCCTTTAGCATCCTAAATTATTGTTTAGGACTTGTAAAATTGGATTTTGTCGTCCTAAATAGGTTTCAGGGTGCCTAATAGCCATTGAGAATTTTTTGTTGTTTGGCACCATGGGATTTTTTTTGTTTGGCGCCATGGTATTTTGGTTGGATTTTTGAATTTAGGCGACCTGAATACAATTCAAATCGCTTATGTTTGAATTTAGGTGACCTGAAATTCATTAAGGTGGCCCAAATTGGAATAAATTTTGGCGCCATGGAATTTTTTCGGTCTAAAAATTTATTTCTTTGGCGCACCGTGTTGTTTTTTTAATTTTTTTTATGGGCGACACGAAATAGATGCGGTCGCCTATTTTTGAATTTAAATTGGAATAAATTTTGTTCCTTTTTTTGGTCTAAAAGTTATTTCTTTGGCGCCGTGTGTGTTTTTTTTTTTTTTTTTTTTTTTTTTTTTTTTTTTTTTAACATTGGCGACTTGAATGAAAATAAGGTGGCCATTTGTGAATTTTAGGCAACCTGAATAAGTTTCAGTCACCCAATTTGTTGAAAATTGGCGACCTGAACCTATGTCAGTCGCCCATTTTCAAATAGTGGCGAATTTTAAGCGACAATATGTTTCAATTTGTTGAAAATTGGTGACTGAACCTATGTTAGGCCGCCCATTTTCAAATAGTGGTGACCCGATTTTTTATCGTCGCCTATTTTAAAAATGGGTGACTGAACCTAATTTTGTCGCCAATATTCATTAAAACCACAAATACCCACTCAGATCCACCAAAATCCTCACCCGTGCGATAGAAACCCTTCATCATTTCCCTCTCGTGGCACACTTCACATCTCCGCCTCCTTCCCCTTCATCATTTCCCTCTCGTGGCACACTCCACCTTGGATTATTTCTTCCATCGACCTCCACTCCATCTCCATAGTCGCCTCTCCTGCGGTTTCTATGTTTACCGGTTCTTTCGCTTGAAATAGTCCCTTTCGACTTTCGTTCTCCTATTTCTTGTTCTCCCCCTCTTGCATTTCCAATGCTTTATAATCGTTGAATATTGACTTCTCTCCGAGTTCTTTCTGGTTTTCCATTCTGCACGTTCGTTGGATTTCTCCAGGTACTCATATATTTCATCTTCAATAACCATTGATTTTTTAGTATTCTATTACAACGCCTCTGCTCACACCACAACCTCCTCGTACTTCCCTGCATTTCTTCTCTCTCTTCTTCTTCTTCTTGTATCTATTTTTTCAAACATTGCATTTGTGTGTGACTATTGCATTTTAGTTTTTGGACCTGATTGGATTAATTTTGATGATATTATGTTTTGCTTTTATTTCGAATCAAGTATGAATATAGAGATTGATTTATGCTCTTTTTGCTACAATTTATCTCGGATTGCTAATTGATTTTAGTGTTAACGTCGCCCTAAGTTTTTATCTCAGATTGATTTCTCCTGGGTCATTTATGGGTCGCGGTTTTTCTTCTTCTTCCTCTGGATTTTTGTATTTTTTGCTATATTTCTATGCTTTCTAGGTGTGACAACGTTGTTCAATAATAGGATTTCACTTTATGTGCTTCATACTTACTACAATGAAGAGAACGAACATTTTTACTTGATCCAGTGACAGAGTTGGTGAAACCTTTGACAGATCTAAAATGGTTTCATGCATTTGTTGGATCTTATGTCGAGAGTTTGATTTTAGTGTCAGGGCTGAATGTTTGTTAGGCATATTATTTGTCGAGAGTTTGATTTCAGTGTTAGGGCTAATAAGTCGATTATAATCAAATGGGTTATGCTTCTCGTTATTCTTAACAGCCACTAGAAATGATCAGTTTGTACTATTTGGTAAACTTGATGTTACTTATTGAAGTGAGAAGCAAGTGACCATCAATGGACATTGAAAAAATGGGTAACTCTACCTCCAAATTGAGTTTTTGACTGATTCATTTCTTCAAAGTTCAAATACACTTTCGTGTTACGCCAGGTTCTTTATTATTGTCTACGAGAATTGATGTCATAGATCCTAATGCTTTGTAACCTTTTAGGAAACTGATATGAGCTCCTTTGAATGATTGTGTATGCATGTGCCTTTTAGTTTATTTTTAGTGAAGCATTCATTGCTTTTCGTTTTGCTCTCTTGCTCTCCCCTCCTCCAATCAGTGCATTTTCTTATTCTCGTTTCATCGAATCATTCCTGCTTGTTTGTTTTTATTTGTTTTAATTGTGATGGCTTTTTTCTTGCTTTGAGAATTTATCTGTTTTGAGATAGTTTTGGTTCACTCAAATGCTTACTTTAGCTTTTATTACTTGAACTGTATGCTTTTATGCATTGAGCTAGATACTTTAGCTGTTTGTTTTTATTTGTTTTATGTACTTCGTTTGCTTAAAATCAATTGTGATGGCTTTTTTCTTGCTGAGAATTTATCTATTTTGACAACTATTGTATGTTTTGAGTATCTCTGTTACCTTTCTTTCTCCCTTCTTCCCTCCCTTAAATGCACCTCTTTTTGTAGGCTTTGAGTATTTTTAATTTGTAAATATATTGATAGTTTAAAGGTTATTTTATAATATACTTTTTAAGTTAATTTTTATTAGAAAATGTGCTTATGACAAAAATTTTGCCAAACAACTTATTTTTAATTTCAGCTTTTAAGTAACTTTTAAGCTAAAAAATTTATATAATCACCAAACGGTTAGTCTAACGTCTGCTTAATTAGAATTTTCTTCTATCATGCTTTATTGGTTTCTTCAAAATTTTTAAGCTTACTCTAAATTACTTGTTGGAATTGCAGCAATAGCAAGCTTACTATTCCTGCGCGAGGCATTCTTATTGGGCAGGGTAAGACATTTGCATTTGAAATTTATTTAAATATGATAAAGCATGAATAGCAAAAAAAGTTTACTTACACACAAAAGAAAACAATTTTTAAAATACTTGATGGTTTCCATTCCTTCTTTCCTTTTCCCAGAGGCCTCCCATTACTTGGTTCACTGCTTTGAACAGGTTCTTCAAATCTTCTTGTTATAGTATTTAGCATATATGTGACCCTTGTTTGAGAACTGCTTCCTTCTCCTTACTTTCTGTAGTGGCCTCTTACATGTGCATATATTTGAACAAGCATGCCTCCATGTATGAAAGGGTTCTTAGGTCTTAATGTTCATTTGTAGTTTAATTTGTCGGCTGCGGTTATCTTAGAATCAATTCCTGTTGAATTGAATTTAGTTATTCATGCCATCAATGATTGACGGACTTGCTATTAATCAAGTTGGAATTGGAACAGATCAGGTGTTAGGGGATTAGTTGATAAATATTGATCTTATACTTGACTACTTGTTAGTGACTTGGCCACGATAACAACCCATAAGAGCTTGAGGAGTCCTAGGGTAGGTATTTTTAATCATGTTCCTTTTGTCATACAATTATTCCCTCTCATATGTTAGTTTGAATAATTCTAATATTGTCTTTATTGTTGTTGTTTTTAGGTTGAATAGAGCAAATAAATTTCAAGGAGAGGAATTTAAAGTTGAGGTAATTATAGTTAAATATTGTTTTTTTGTTGATGTGCATTGAACTAGGTAAACTTTGTAGTATTGATAATGATGCTTAGATGTCCATAAGTTATAGTTTATGACTTAGACAACTTAGATATATTTTAGTTTTTTGTATTGATGAAAGTATTGGATTTAATAGCTGATATTTTCTAAATTGCCTTAGTTAGTAAGTTTTGTTGAATTAAGTTGAAATGGTTTGTTGTTGAAATTTTGGGATGTCTTACTTGTTGAGGAGAAATGCTTTAGAATTTTTTTTTACAAGATTGAGAAAAAAGCATGTCATTCTTGAAATTGTTATGAACTTGACTATTTGTTGGAAATGTCTTAGGTGATAATAAAATGGGTCATAGTTGGATGAATGCTTTGAGAACTAGTGAAGAATATGAGAATGGGGTGGAAGAGTTTATTGAATTTGCTAGAAGGAATGTGGCTACAAAAAATGGGATGTATTATTGTCCATGTGTTCATTATTTAAATGGGATTCGAAGGGATATTGCTGATATAAGGGATCACCTAATTTGTGATGGAATAAACCTTCGATACACAATGTGGATATGGCATGGTAGGAGGTAACTATCAGTGCGTCCCACGAAAATGAAGTTGAGGTAGATGACGATGGAATGGAGAGAATGATTCATGATGTTGAGGTCAAATCTTTTGCACAACCGCATGAATATGATAGCATGCAGAGTGATGCAGAGACACCTTTGTTCCCTGGGTGTACTAAGTATACATGGTTGACTGGGACCTTACATTTGGTCAACTTAAAGGCAACATGTGGGTGGATTGATAGCAGTTTCACGTCGTTGCTTGAATTGTTGTGTGATATATTGCCAGATAATAATGTACTTCCAAATCGAAGAAAATCTTGTCTACGATGGGTATGGAGTATAAAAAGATACATAGTTGCCCTAATGACTGCATATTGTACAGAAATGAGTATGAAGGCCTCAGTAATGGTCCGAAGTGTAAAACTTCACGATACAATGTGAAGAAAGGTGGTGGTTCTGGAGATCACACAAAAAAGGCAACCTTTGAAGGCATTGTGATATCTTCCCATAATTCCTCAGTTTAAGTGTCTGTTTATTAGTGAAGAAACAACAAAGAAGTTGAGATGGCATTCTGATGAGAGAATATCCGATGGAAAATATCTACGGCACCCGACTGACTCTCTGCAATGGAATAAAATAGACGACATGTTTCCTCAATTTGGCAGTGAGCCAAGAAACCTTCGGCTGGGGCTTTGTACAGATGGCTTCAATCTGTATCGAACTCTTAGCAACACCCATAGTGCATGGCCGGTTCTCCTTGTAATATACAACTTACCTCCCTGGCTATGTATGAAACGCAAGTATGTGATGCTTTCTATGATGATTTCTGGACCAAAACAGCTCGGGAACAATATCGATGTGTACTTAGCGCCTTTGGTTGAGGATTTGAAGAAGTTGTGGGAGGAAGGCGTAGATGTGTTTGATGCATATAACGAGGAGTCCTCCAAGTTGCGTGCAATGATTTTTACCACAATCAACGACTTTCCTGCATACGGAAATTTGTCTGGGTACAGTGTGAAGGGGCATAAAGTATGTCCAATATGTGAAGCAGACACAAACTTCCATCAACTAAAGCACAGCAAAAAAACGGTCTACCTCAGTCATAGGAGGTTTCTTCATCGATTCCACCCATATCGTAAGTTAAGAAAGCGTTTTAACGGCTTACCAGAGCATAGAACGGCTCCAAAGGCATTAACCGGAGAGGAAGTTTATAGTCGGGTGGAACATATCAATGTCATATTGGGTAAGCAGCAAAGGATTGCGGGTGAGAAGAATATATGGAAGAAGAGATCAATTTTCTTTGATCTTCCATATTGGCGTAGTCTTGATGTGAGACACGCCTTGATGTGATGCATGTGTAGAAAAATGTTTGCGATAGCCTTGTCAGTACTCTTTTGCACATACCAGGGAAGACTAAGGATGGAATTAGTACGAGACTAGACCTGGTTGATATGCAAATAAGAGAACGGTTACATCCACGAGTAATGGAAGATGGTAAGAGGGCATACATGGAGCCAGCAGCTCATACACTGTCAAAAGCGGAGAAAAAAGTTTGTATGGGTGTCTATATGACATTAAAGTTCCACAAGGATATTGTTCAAATTTGAGAAGGTGTGTTTCAATGGATGATTTGAAGTTAGTGGGAATGAAGTCTGATGATTATCATGTGTTGGTGCAACAATTATTACCAGTAGCTATTAGAGCCATTATGAAAGATGAAGTGCGGACCACTATAACAAAATTGAGTATTTTCTTTAATGCTATCTGTAACAAAGTCATTGACATTGAAAAGTTGGATGAATTGGAAAATGAGGGTTATATTATTTTGTCCCAACTAGATATGCATTTTCCTCCTGCATTTTTCGATATCATGGTGAACCTGATAGTGCACTTGGTAAGGGAGCTAAGGCTTTGCGGTCCAGTTTATCTAAGATGGATGTACCCTTTCAAGCGATACATGAAGATCTTAAAAAAGTATTCTAAAAATCCTTATCGACCGGAAGCCTCAATAGTTGAGAGATATGTAGTTGAAGAGGCTATGGAGTTCTGTAAAGATTATCTATCAGGGGCGACGTCACAATCTCAGCATGATAAGTGAGGGAACTCGAGGAATCAAACTGAAGAATATGCTTCGTGCAGAGGTGTTGCAAGCACACCTGTACATCTTGAATAATATGGAAGAAGTTCAACCATACATTGATGAACACGAAAGAGTTTGAAGAATATGAATCCAAGGAAGAATTACATGCGAGATAGCTAATGAACAAAAGAAGACATTCATAAAGTGGTTCCGGAGAAGGTATTGCGAGGACCGGCGGTGTGCTATAATCGAGTGGTTAGCCTAGGGGGCCTTCTTATCGGTCATCACTTGGACATGTTATGATATAAACAGATATTCTTTCTACACAAAAGACCAGGATGACAAGTTCTGTGCAAAATAGTGGGGTGATGGTTGAAGCAATCCATGCACTTTTCGAGTTCGAAAGACAAAAACCCGGTGTTAGCATCAATGGCCTATTATGGACTTATTGAAGAAATATGGGAGATGAGCTACAACAAGTTCAAAGTTGCTTTATTTAAATGTAAGTGGGTTAACAATAATGCTTTGTTGTAATAGATCCTAAATTTAGATTTGTCTCGTTGATCTTCAAAGACTTGGTCATAGAGACGAGCCATTCATTCTAGCAAGCCGGCGAAACAAGTGTTTAAGTTACAGACCCTGCAAATAACAAAATGTCCATTGTACTTCAAAGTAAAAAACAGACATATGGTGAAGAATCCTTGAACCTGGATGATACACTCCCTTTCACAAAAAATCCACCTACAACACGTGAAGTAGAATCGATAGATGATGAAGAATATGCTCCAAGAAACACTACTACAAAATATGGATATTACTTCCCTAAAAGACGTCCTTTTTTAAAAAAAGGAAGTAGAACGTGAAGGTGGTGGCATTGTCGTAATTATTTGCTTAACTTTGAGACTTTAGACGTCCTAAATATTAATTTAGGACGCCTAAAATTATTTTTGAACGTCCTAAATCTATTTTAGGACGTCTAAAATTTAATATTTAGAGCAATTTAAATTTTTTTTTGGTGCAGGGGAAGTTTTTGACGTCCTAAATTAAATTTGGAGCGTTAAAAGTAAATTTTTGACGTCCTGAAAGTATTTGAGGACGTCTAAATCAGCATTTTTGGCACCCTAAAAGCATTTGAGGACGTCAAAATTAACATTTTTGGCGCGATGTCAATTTTTTAGCGCCAGTATTTTTTTTTTTTTGGCGTCCTACATCTTATTTCAGGACGTCAAAGTTATAACCCTTTCCTCATTTCATTCCCCGCGTTCCCTTCCCTTATAACCCTTTCCTCATTTCATTCCCCGTGTTCCCTCAGTCCCTAAAAAAAAAATCGTCGCTTAGCTCCAACGTCCACAGGTCCTCATCGATCTCTTCCTTCGGCCACATCTCGTGCGTGCCAACGGCGAAACACATCTCGTGCGTGCCAACATCGAAACACGGCAAGAGGACGGCGAAATACAACGGGGTTGCAGATCGACAGATCTGGATTATTGTGTCTGAGTCTCGCGGCTCTGATTCACAACATATGAGTTTTTCGGCGCTCAACTGGAAACAATTTATTAGGGCTGTCGAATCGGTGCGTGTTCTAGTCCCAAGTCACAACTTTTAGTATGAGCAAAAATTTCCTCTGTATAAATCAAATATTTTTCTTTTGTTTTAAACCTGAAGTGGTCTCCTCATACTATTTTGATCTCCTTTGTTATTTGTTGTTTCCAGCTTTGGTGTAATCCGCGAAGAATTTAAGTTTCAATGTCAGAGAAAGAAGATATTCGAGGCCCAGATTCTTCTTCAAAGAAAGGAAAGGATTTGATAATTGAGGGGTACCCTATCTACGGTTTGTCCAATGGAGGCCAAGAAACCTGCATAATTTTCCCCTCATTTAATTTAGCTTTTGATATTGGTCACTGCCCTCCCTGTGCTATTTGTCAAGACTTCCTCCATATTTCCCATTCCCTCATGGATCACATTGTTAGTCTATTTCTCCAATGCAAATTCATACCCAAGATTACTTTTTTCTTCTTCAATAAATTTTAATCATGTTGTCGTAGTGAAACATTGTTCGGCCATTTATATAATGATTGTATGTGTAACATATCTTTTCTTTGGACAGGGAGGATTGCCTGTGTACGTTGCAACAAGAGGCTTGTACCGTATGAAGCCCCCAACAATTATTGTACCAGCATCCGTGAAAGAAAATGTAAAGAGGCTCTTTGAGGTGTATAGGAAATTGGACCATTCGGATTTGAAGCACAATCTGGTTGGCTTGGATGTAGGTAAGTTTTGAATTGAAATTATGCGATGCTAACTTTGGCCCATCAAATACTTTTGTTGCTTATGCTCCCTTTTATTTTCAGGAGAAGAGTTTTATTTGAGAAGTGATATTAAAGTAAAAGCTTTTAAAACTTACCATGTTATACCTAGCCAGGTTACCAACTAGCAATTATACATCTTTTGAGTTTGAATCTTAATTTTGTACTCATTTTTAAGGATTACCATGGACTGACTTTTATGCATGCTTTTGACAGGGTTATATACTTTACTCTGTAAAAAAGAAGCTCAAACACGAGTACCTTGGCCTTCCTGGGAATGGAATTAAGAAGTTGAAATTTTCAGGTGTGGAGGTCGTTCTTGATAACTGTATTAATATAATTTTTATTAAATTGATACCTGGGAAATTAGAACTACTTTCATTCAACCAATTTTAACACTTGCTGCTCTGTTCTTTGCTTTTCTTAGGTTGCTTTTCATTTGATTAAAAAAAGTTATGTAAGTCCAACAATTTCTATGAAAAGAGGGGGGAAAAAATACTGATTGTGGTAATCAGGTAGAACTAAAACTCTAAGCTGAACATGTTTTCTGAGTTAATGTTCATTTGGCTACCACTTTATGATTTAGTTTCTTTTGTCTCCCTCTTCAAACCCAAAATCCATGTAATATAATTTGAAAAATTGAACACATGTAAAGTTGTCCTCTTGATACTGTAGATTATAAAGTTATATCTCGTTGATTGTTTCTCGCACACATAATTCTTTGTATCAATATTGGGTATCCTCTTCAAAATAATGTAGCTATGGGCCGCAATTAATTTGTTTTATGTTTAATAGGTAATGTTTACCTATTTCTTTGTATTGGATTGGTTTCTTGTTAACTTGTTCCTGATTTAATCTTTGTGGTCAAATGGAAAATTCTGGGGCACTCTAACAGTTGAGATTTTACATAATTATATATTGTGGCACTCTAGTTCTACCATGTGCCCCTTAATACCTTAGATTCTTAGAACATAACCTTATGATAAAATTTTTTGTTCTTTCATCATTTTTTTTGTTGTCTTTTAAAGTGTAATATTTATCATTTTATCAACATACAAGGAGAGAGTGAGCTGGGAGAGAAGTGGTTAAAAACGCAGTTGTTTATTGCCATAAAGAAGTGTGTGAATTTCCCACCACCCGAAAAATATCCCAGTGGCCATCCATCGTTACTCTGCCTTGAAAATTATTTGTGTTTGTAGGTTTGATTTCCCACCGCCCGAAAAATATCCCTTGTTATTTTCTGATACGAAGTCATTATTGCATAAAACTTCATATGGATGTGCACCTAAGCTTTCGGTGCATTGTTTTTGTGAGAGTTTACAAATAAAAGTCATTGTTATGCCTATAATAACCTGATGTATCTATGAAAAAACAGCATTTGGATAATGAAGAATATGTTTTTCCTTGCAGGAGTTCCCACCTGGCAACTGGCGCTGCATTTATTGTTGTTGTAAATTTTGTGAGTTGGTAGATGGAAATACAAATGAAAGAGATGGCTACGATGACTTTACTACATCTGCTTTACTTACGTGCCATTTATGTGATCAAAAATGTATTTTTTTTTCACTTACTCTTATGTTGATATCATTTAGATACTCATTTCTGATTATGAATGTCTTTTTTTTACTAAAAATGAAGTAAACTTCTATCTTATGCAGATCATAGATCTTGTGTTGAGGTAAATGATGTCTAAGCTGATGACTCTTAGTTTTGCATTCTATTGTGGAAACAGATGTGAAGAGGTATGAGTTATTCATGTTCTTGATCTCTGCTTGTAAATTTCAGTTAGTCAGGGCTGCAAGGCAACTTGACCACAAGTTGTTCTGTAGTAGTTGTGGTAGCATAAATCGTGGTAACCTTTCTATTTGCAATCATCACTTCAAGTTTCTAGATCAGCAAAGCTGTTATATAATACAACATATCTTTTAATATAGAATTGATGTTTTGTCATGACAGCACCTATAAGCTTCTTGATTCTCTTGCTTCTTTTGCTTTATGATTTAGTCCAAATAAGACCTGACACTTAATCGTCAATATCACAACTGTTTTGACTTGAACCTTGCTTTTGTAATTGAAATCCCTTTTCCATGTAGGAGAAAATGCCTATTTGTTAATATATATTTGTTGTGCTATGAAAATTTGAAAGGAGTCCATAAGAAACAAGAGCTAGGGTTTAAATTACAGATTTTACACCTATCAAGTGTGTGCTTGTAAAGGATCAACACAATGCCATTAGTTTGAAGGCAGTGGTTTAATGCCCATGCATCTTTCAAAAACACTTATAATTTTTTTGTCCATGAAGGACTTAGTTCTTTTGTACCACAGACTACTTCTGGTCATTATGGTGAAAGTAATGTATATTGTTTATTTTGTTGTGCCACTTATCCAAGAGACTTGAAATGCTTCTTGGGGTTAAACATGACATTGAAGATGGACTTTCTTGGAGTTTCGTTCACCGGTCAAATGTTGGTTGTGATGCTTCTCATATAGAATCTCAAATGGTTGAATGCAATTCCAAACTAGTTGTTGCATTATCTGTAATGGATGAGTGCTTCATGCCATATATTGATAATAGAAGTGGGATTAATCTCATCCACAGTATTCTTTATTATTGTGGGTAAGTTCAGTTGTCCTTTATTGCTCATGTCCTTTCAACCGCACTCCCAAGCTGACTGTATGGTAGAACTCTAATTTTTCCTATGATTCCTCTTGAAACGTGGAGTATTGCATTCCTTTCCTTGACTCCCAAAGCATTTTCCTTTTTGGTTTAATGAACTCTAATTTTTCCTACAATTATGTGGTCTGTAGTTAGAGTTAGACCACAGTTCTCTAATTTTGGTACGCTGGGTTCCTTACATATTTTTTGTCATTAATGCTGGGAACTTTTTGTCTATATCTGTGATTATATTAGTCCATACAGTATAACATCTAGATTTTTTATTGTTCTTCAAATCATTGTCATGGATCAGTGATTAGAATTTTAGGACCTATGCCTGTTTTTCAGTTTGATCCATGGCAATATTTTCCGGTTGAATTTAGTATCTTTTACCTCTGGTTGTTTAAATACTTGGTCTTGTCTGGTTCTGTTAGAAATTTCCCTACTTGTTGCCTCTTTCATGGTCACTTGGACGTTTTCTTTTTTGTGCTTTCTCTATCTTACTAACACACCTATCAGTTATTGTAAAATTGAAGTGAATATATTTTTCAAATGATTTGCATAGTTTTTGTACTTGCATCTAAGCCATTAAACTGTGATAGTGTAATTAGACATGTTAGGGGAACTTTTTCTTTCATAGAATCGGTATTATCTTTTGTAGCTTATGTTATAATTTATAAGTCATTGTCTTTTTCAGTTCAAATTTTAATCGCCTGAACTATTCTGGTTTTATTACTTTTTTTGTTGGCAAAGCTGGGATGGAGAATATTGCAAAATCCTAACCAGCAGTCGATGGAGATTTGGTGCATGCAACAAAGGAAAGAAGCCAAGCTTCACGGATATGGTCCAGTAGTATTGACAATGGAATGGATTCTAGGTAAGAAACTATTCTCACCTTGCCTTTTTGAAACTTTGAAATATATGAAAGTGACTGATTTAATTTATTGACCATGGGTGGGATTTATCATATATCGTTGATAGAGGGATGCACAATAGAATCTCGAAAAAAAAGAAGGAACAAAGAGTTGGGCAAATAGCTAACATTAAAAGTAATACTGACTCTATACATTTAGTTCAAACGATTAATTAAGTTGTTGCTTGTGGTGTGTGTGGTATGTACGCAAGTTTCTCTCTTTTCTTGAATTGTTGTGGTTGTCGTGGGTGGGGTGTGGGCTTGTCTGTGCTAAATTTTGTTAATAATTTTTGGTGTATGGGGGCCTTGTGTGGATGTTTGGGAGTTTATGATTTCTAGCGTTTGAATTAAGTAGCGTTTGAATTGTTGTGTACTAATGAGAGAAAACCTTTCCTCATCTTGATAGTTTATTTCCTTTACAAATTTTAGTTTCCTCGAGGAACCTTTCCTCATCTTTGTTCTTCTTCATCGTCGTCATCGTTATTGGCCATATGAGAGACACAAGAAAACAAAAGTATTATTATTATTTTTTTGAAAAAATTTAGGCACTTATGGCGTCCTTAATTTAAATTCAGGAAGTCATAAGTGGGACTTACGGCGCCCTTAATTTAAATTTAGGAAGTCACAAGTGGGACTTACATTATTGATTTGTCTTTGTCCTAGAATTTAAATTTAGGACACACATATGGGTGCGTCGTGAAGCAAGACTTACGGCGTCCTAAATTTAAATTCAGGGACGCCGTAAGTCCCACTTATGACTCCCTAAAATTTAATGGGACGTCATAATTTCAACGTCCCCCAAACCAATTCAAATAACGATAAACGTCCCTTGAAAAAGGGACGTTAATACAAACGTGTGTGAATAAAGCACAAAATGAGCAGGAAGACAAGCTGTTACAGATATAAACTGAAACAACACATTATTATTTTTATGCACATATATTTCGGACACTGTAGAAGGGCCAAATTAAATGCATGGAGCCTACATAGGCACCGAAAGTGGATCCTTAAAGGCAGATACATATCGTATGAGACGCAGATCCACTCATCAACCTATCTGATTTGGGCCGTCAGATCAGATCTGACGGTCCAAATTTGATTTTTTTAACTTTTTTTTTTTTTTAAAGAAAAAAATCATTTTTTTGAAAAAAATGTTAGTAGAGATTATCTTTATTTTAGATTCCCTACCCATTAAAATAATTTTTATTTTGAAAAAATATAAAGTAAAAAAATAAGATCTAGACGGTCCAAAGTTATCCGGGATGGGCAGGGAAAGTGATTCCTGCCTTTAACTACTGCGCAAGAAGAATAAAATCTCGGGTGCATTAACAAAAACCGATCGCCTTTGAATAAACAAAAGAAATTATTCAGAATCAGATAACAGCATTGATCGACGAGCCAAATGAAGAAGCTACTCCCACTAATCATCCTCATGTGGCTGGTCTTACAGGTGATTAATGCAGATCAGACCAGGGAAACTTCAGGAAAGAACGTCAACAACAGCTTCATCACCAACGCGTGTGGCGGCTCAACTAACTGCCTCATCGGGGACGATTTGGACGACGATGCCGAGTTCCAGATGAACTCCGACGGGGCCAGAATGCTTTACAATGTGAAGAAGGCAGTGACTGGGAGTTCAGGAAACAAGGAGCAGCCTGCCGTAAGTTGTCCTCAAAATACCCCGTACTCTACAAGCTGCGTTCCCCGACCACAAGGTGGAAAACCTACAGCCCAACGATGCGGTGTTTACACCCGAGCCGGATCAGGCTGCTGAGAAATTAATTACTCAGCTTCTTATGGTTGATTAGCGATTTCCAGTTTAAGTGTAATGTGAAGGAGTTATGTTTTACTTCTTATGGTTTCCTTTCATCTTCTGAATATGTGGCTCTGTATCGCTTGATTATATGAATTCCTTGTGGAATGGAATGGAATGAATTTTAGTCTCCCTAGATTTGCTCGACTCCTCAGTTTCATCCTTAGTTGTACATTTTTGGGCTCACCTTAAAATGAATGAGCACTGGCACAGGTATCCGATGGACCTGCATTTCTAACTTGGACTGAAAAATGCAGCAATGGAAGTTGGCGGAGTTCGGGAGGGCCCTTGGAGGACCCATAATGTGGTAATGTGGTGGCGATCCCCAAGAGAAGGTTCAGATGCAGGTTTCAATTTTAATTTTTCAGGGACAAATTAGTCTCTCACTTGCCCACCTGCGATTGGAAATTGGTTCACACCATCCCGTGTACAATGGAAAATCTCATCTTACTGGAAAATGCTTTTCAACCATAATGGCATACAAACGTGTCTCAGTGATGGAAAATCATAATTTTTCTTTTCCTTCCCCCAGATTTTCAGTGTAGCAAACGAGCTTATTAGCCTGTACACATGGCTAGTTGTTACTAGTTAGACTATGCACGTGGCTGGTTGTTGCAATTAGTTACAGGATTAGTTCCTTCAATGTACAAGTGTCGCTAGAACAGAACGAGTCATATTTCTATATACAACATACTCTGCTTTAATATTCAATAAGACAAGAGATTACTCGATTCTCTCTTACAACTCTCTCAAAAGGTGGTTTTCTGGTATGGTATCAGAGCCGGCACCACCGCCTGACCCCGGCCATAGCCTTCAATCGCCAATCAAGGTGAAAACAGAACTCTATTATAAGGTTTAGAGATCTGTTTTTCTATAGCTCAATCAGCAAGCATGTCACAATCGAGTACATCAATTGGATCTATTCCAACTTTTCCTCTTATCGCTGCAAATCAAAGAGGTTTCACCAACAATAAGATTAGCATTAGACTTGATTATCATAATTTCTTAACCTGGAAACAACAAGTCTACCTAATGGTCAAGCAATAATGTTTACATCGTCTTCTCGATGGAACAATGAAAATTCTCCTCCGGCGCAAATCTGTGATGAATCTGGACTTTTGATTGACAATCCAGCACTTGAAGAGTCCGAATCGTTAGATTCGGTCTTGGCTTCATGCTTATTGGCTTCGGTCGCACCATCGATCCTGTCGAGCCGGTTGGTCTTGGGACGGCGGCGCAAATTTGGGCGAAATTGATTAAGCTATACCCCAGCAAGTCAGACTCGTCGGAGATTCTTCTCTGCAAGAATCAATTGAACTCACAGAAGAAGGGAAATCTGAGTATGCGTGAGTATCTGGCGAATATCAAGTCACTGTGCGATCATTTGGTAGTTCTCTATGAAAAGGCCGACGAATCAACTCAAATATCATACATACTCAACAGACTTACACCTGAGTTCAAAGCTTTCATCATTGTCATTAATGCTTCACATTCTCGATTCGACCTCAATATGATGACTAATATGCTGTTAACTTAGAAGCTTGCCAGAAGACTTTCAATGCTAATAGTGTCCCTGCTCAAGAACACTATGCGTGAATGATGAGGATGATCCCGACGACTCTTACGTTTTTTACTCACAAGCTCCTTATACTGCGTCTGGTGGTTGTGGTTACCTGGCCCTTATTGTGATAGCGGTGGTGTTCATTCTTCCCGAGGTCGTGGCGGTCAATTCACAGATCGACCGCAATGCCAGATCTGCTCTACAATTGGTCAAATCGGGAGAAAATGCAATTACATGTATGATACTTCTGACTCTCTGCGATCTGATGCTAACGCCTATTATGTGGGAACTGGTCATTCTAACAATCATGATAAACCTATCGTCCTAAGCCACCAACATTTAAGGTGGTTGCTACTAAATCTACCACTTTTGTTGCACCTTCTGAGACCTCAAGTGGTTCCGCTCTTGTCTCTTCTAATGCGGCACCAGCATTAGCACAAGAGTATGTCACCACTCCAGCCATGGTATCTGACTCCAGCTGGTATTTTGACTCGGGTGCCACGCAACATATCACTCATGATCCTGCGAATCTCAACACTCTGGCACCTGCTACAAATCATGGAAATGTTCATGTTGGAATTGATGCTGCCGCAACTATCACTCACATAGGTGAGTCTACCTTTTCATCCTCTTCTGGTAAAATATACAATAAAGAAAGTTCTATGCGTTCCTCAATGTCTATTGCATTTTACCAAGGAAAATATGGTTTGTTAAAGTAAATGGATCAATATATTGAATCATCTAAACCAATGTACAGAGACAGCCTTATATAGGCCCCGACCACACACACACACACTCTTGTACACTTCCTATATGGGCCTAATACACAAAGATACAATACTAATTACTCATACTAACACGCCCCTCAAGTTGAACACTATTTATCTTAAATGTGCTCAACTTGAACAACACAAAAATAAGGGGATAAGATGAATCAAATTGAATTGTTTTACAATTAACAAAAACTAATACAAAGATTTCTCCAAACCACAACATTCTTCTCCAAATCTAAACTTGCTGATTCACTTTTGAACAACTTCTGTACTTTCTTCTCGCCGCATTCAAACATGAAGTCAACCAAGCACAGGCAAGTTGTCCACATATGCGTACCAATTTCCTCAATTCCATTTGCCCACAGATACATAATCAGCTAATCCACTTCTAATAGCAAATCCGTGAATATGTTTGCCTTTTGATGATCCACCCATTGAAGCACATGCAGGAAGTATACTAACAAGGCTCACAGCATCCGGTCTAGAAGCAATATCATTAACCTCATCAAATTTCTCATTAGCTTCATTACCAACTTTATCATCCACAGGAGAACATCCCTGAACTGTAGTTTTATCATTCTGATTAGCCTTCAAAGGTCGCCCATCAATAAACAAGCTTTTCACTAAAACCAAGAACAATGACTCTTCCTTGATTTCAAGTATCAAGGTCCTTGAACTCAACATTATTATGCTGCTGTAAAGGCATTTTCTGCGTCCAAATCTTTCAATCCCCAAATCGAAATGACGCTACAATAATCGAGTGATAAACGTTGCCTCGGATCAACCTCTTTCTCAAGGTCCGTTTACTATCGGATCAAGTCCAAGCTGCATATACAGATCGTAAAGCATCGGTATTATCACATTCTACGAGTAACATATCAGATCCTCCATAATAATCCAATCATAAGTAGCCCCTCTTTGACTGATACACCAAGCCCAACATACAACTGAAATCCTCCATTTGAGAATTCACAAGAAACTTGGTATGACCTCAAATTACATGGCAACAATGACCTCCATTCTTGACTATGCACTCTTTCTCTTTACCATCTAAATCTACTTTCTCAACCAGTAGCATTCACCAGTAACAATCGCGTAGAGATCTTCCGGCTATACTTGCCATGACCTATAATCTCGATGGAATAACGTCACCAAGAATACAACCATTGATGGAATAACATCACCAAGACAAAACCGGCTAAACCTGTCATGACCTCTAACCTCAATGGAATAACATCACCGAGAATACAACCCTCGATGGAGTAACATCACCGAGACAAAATACAAGCCCTCTCAATGGAATAACGTCACCGAGAGAATAATCCTTCAGAAGGTACTGTAATCATAGAAACTTGGGCGGAAGCAAATCAGAACAAGATCTTCGGCAGACAGTGGCTTATCCTGCCGTAACCTCTGATTGACCAAGAACAGCACCTCTAATACCAAGGGGGAAAACTGAGAACAGAAGGAGTACAAACCACTGTTACCTCCTATTGCACCGTCGGAACACCAGAAACTAAATCTGCTGGTTCAACTTTTATGCAGGACATCAGAACATCATCGTTCCTTCTATCCTCATGCTCTTGCATTGCTTCAACTTCTCTTTATCAGATACATAAATCTGTTGCAACTTTATTTACCCATGCTAACAATTATTTACAACCATCTCTTTTCGCAAGAGAAGATTCAAGATCCTGAACCACCTCCAGTTGTTTCAAGATGATATTCTGAGAACAACTTCCTCCATCCTTTAGTCAGTCTTGCTCCGGCCATTTCGTTCTTCTTATCATCAACTCCCCACATCACAAGAAAACCCAATCGAAAATGCCAAGAACAACGTTACTGAGAACAATTTCTAAAAATTACCAAGAGACAAGGACCGAGGATGCCTTTGCTCGCTTGACTCGTTCCGAGATGCCAAGAACAGAGGTCAGTTGAGACCTTTACCAGCTTCTCTAGCGAAGTTCACCATTTAGTTTGGAGAATAGGAACAAAGAACCAATACAGAGACCACAATACAGACTAACCACAATTTCTAAAGTATCAAGAAAGGAAAAAAAAAACAAATATGACCTTAATCAGACTCAGGAACAGATCTGTAGGAGAACCACGAATTACGTGAAGGAGAACCACGAATCACCGTGAATACTCAGAGTCGTGAAACCACTGTGGATTCTTGAACAACTAGAAGCCACCGTGAACCACCGTGGATAGAAACGAAACAGTGAAGAGTCGCAAACCATCCAGTCGCAAATCATCCAGAACCACCGTATCGTGAAGAATCCCAAATCCAAATCCAAATCCACCGACAGTCACCGCGAGTCTTGAGTACAATGGCGAGCCACCATCGAAGATTAGTCAGGAATCGCGCATGATTTCAAAATCGCGAGCCAACGTCTAAAATCGGGCATGTGAAACACCGATGGAACTCAACCCATCGAACCACCGAGAAGGGAAAATGGAAACCAATGAGCATCGTTGAAATGGATTCTCTAACCACCGCGAGCCACCCCGAAGATCAGGCAAGAACCGACAAAGACCGAGAACCATGAAGCATCGGTAGATTTGAACTTTTCTCCCCCGACATCGCGATCTGTGGACGGCGCCAAAACAAGAAGAAACCAGAGGAAACCCTATCGGGTTGTGTAAACTAGTCGGGTCAGTGGCGCTTGGATCTTGCTTATCCGGTGGGTTCTGGGCCTTTGTCGTGAACGTGGGCTGGTTCTTGAATGTATCTTGGTTACTAGGCTGCAGGTGTTTTTTTTTAAAAAAAAAAAAAAAAATATCAACCTGGCTTATGATATCATGTTAAAGTAAATGGATCAGTATATTGAATCATCTAAACCAATGTACAGAGACAGCCTTATATAGGCCCAGACCACACACACACTCTTGTACACTTCCTATATGGGCCTAATACACAAAGATACAATACTAATTACTCATACTAACATGGTTTTAGTAGAATTTTTTACTCACGGTAGTGTTGTCAAGGATTTATAGATGTGACATATCCTTATGCATGGTCCAGAGCGTGGGGGCCTTCATCCTGCAACTGGCTTTCATACAACAAATTCAACTTCTTCTGCTGTTGCTGGTGATGCAAAAGCTTATTCTACTGTCACAGATGCTGATCTCTCTCCGTGGCATCTTTGCTTAGGTCATCTGTCTATTGAGTCTGTTAAACTAATTTTGGAAAATAATGGCTTTTCTTTTCATAATTCATCTGATAATGTTCTATGCACTGTCGCCAACTAGGGAAGTTTCATAAACTTCCTTTTCTCCATCTACTACCTTAATCGTAATGGATGTTTGGGGCCTATTCCGCTTGTTTCTCATGGTTTTACATATTATGTCGCATTTGTAGATGCTTACAATCGATTTAACTGGATTTATATGCTCAAACAAAATCTGCCACTCAAGTAAAATTTAAAGAGTTCAAAGCACTAGCTGAAAACAAATTAAGCACAAAAATTAAAGCTATGCAAAGTGACAATGGAGGTGAATTTTTGGCATTTAAATAATATTTATGGTTGAATCAGGCATTGAGCAACGTTTGTTTTGTTTTGTTTTGCTTTTTTTTTTTTTTTGAAGTATAGTTTTCTTACCTTGTACACTGTTTTAAAAAAATTCTGAAAATTTGTTCACCAACTAATTTCAACCTAACTGAAAGCTCTCATTCCTGAGGACGGCCGACGATCTTCTTCACTCCCAATTGCAAATTCCAAAAATCTTGTTCATCTGAAGTCTCAGAACCCATATATCTCCTATTACACCTCCGCCATTTTCATGCACAAAAAGCTCACATTACTCAAAACCTAGATTGAACCTTTGTTGTTTAAATGTTCACAAAATTGCGTCTGAATCTTGCTCATCCTTGTTGTGTCTGAATATGCACACAAAATTGTGCCATGATGTTTGGGTTAGAGAAACTGCATGGGCTTGGTGTGACTTGCACAAAATAAATAATTTCACTTATTTAGGAAAAAGATTTTATTATGGCTTTGTGAAATTGAACAAACATCTCAGTAAGAGGGGTGTAGGAATTTTCCTGGACAGCCTTCAGTTTCGCCTAAAATTTATCCTTGAACATCTTTTTTTTTTTTTTTTTTTTTTTTTTGGTAGAAACAAAAATTATCCTTTAACCTGACATAAAGGTGAATTCGTATTAATTAAAAGTTTTAAGAATAATTGAGATGCGACACACTGTCTTCCTATAAAAAATAAGGGTAAAGGTGTAAAAATACATTTATGTTTTATCTTAAAGAGCGTCCGACATCAAATGCTTTCTTTAGGTACAAAACTACATATGAACTAATAAATCCCAATTTTCATATATTTTATCCCACCTTATTCTTTTATTTTGGGGATTATTTTAGGTTAATTTGGAATTATTAGATAATATTTGGATTGTTAGCCAATTTTAAGAAATAATATAAATCTGAATTAATTATGAGATATTGGACTTGAATTATTAATATCCTGATTGTTATCTTCTCGATTAAATAATATTTTTTAAGAAATGATAGATAACGATTTTATCATATTAGAAGATCATATGGTGCGAGAATTTTTCGGAAAGCTAAAAGGAAATCTAATGGTGGAATTTTGTTGGGCTTCTTATATTTTAATGGGCTCAAGTTGATACCCTAAAAACCCTCTCTCGATCTCATAAATCAACCTAGCCGCGAGAACGACCAAGAAAAAGACGCTGGAAACATTCGTTGAGGGAGAGACGCACAGTAGAGGATCGTTTTGATTCATCAATTCATTCCTCAATTCATTCAATCAAGGTTCTAAAACCGGACCGGTCATTAAATCGGTGGACATACTTGGGTTAAGGGTTAGTGGGTCGATTGGAGTCGATCGGGTCGAGGCTGGTATTAATTTAAAATATAATTTAATTAAAATAAGTAAAAATATTCAAATTTTAAAAATAAAAAATATTTTATAGTCAAAATATAAAATATAGGAGTATAAAAAAAAAAAAAGTGAACATGGGCAACTATATAAATATTAGAGGATGTTAATATTATATATATATTTTTTTAAAAAAGTTCTTGTAGTGCATAGTGCGGTGAGCCCACGTGATTCATTTACGAATTGTCAATTCAATCTCTTTCACCTTCAATACTACTCTTCAAATCCCTCTCTCCCTCAGTACATTTCTCTTATATTATTAATATATCAAGTCTCTCTCTCATACTTTTCATTTATATTATTATTTATTAATCTATCATGCCGAGTGTGGCTACGGGCTTGAATCTCTTCTTGAGTTCTTTCTCATTCTCGGCATCTCTCTTCCTTCCGGTTCTATCTCGGCTCCTTCTAGTTCTATCTTGGCAGGTGGACAGCTTTCGGCCGCCAAATCGTTACTCCTCTTTCGGCCTCCACCGCCAACGTCTTCCCCACTAGTGGATAGCCTTGACATTGAGAGTAGAGAGGTGCCGCGCGGAGCTAGATCTGAGAATCGGACGAATACCTTCTTCTTTCTCCATCATCCATTGCTCCACTCACTCTTTTCCTTCTCCTTTTATGTCTTGCTTTTTTCTTAGGCGACTTTCAGGCGAACCGCAGGTTTCAGATGATTTTTTTAAAAAAAAGAACTCTGTGACTCGGTCAACTCGGTCGGGTTAGGCCAAGTTGACCCTGGGTGAACTCGTAACTCGGGGTCACCTTTTAAATCGGACCGACTTTACGGCGGTTGGCGGTTTCCGTCTAAACGGCGTCTGTCCGGTTCACAAACCATCATTCAATTCACTCACGGGCCCACCACCTTGAATTGATTTCATCAATTCATTCCACTTTTCTCTCACATACAGCCACTCAAGTGTGTGTGTGAAGGCCTTCTTCCATCAATATTCCACCGTTCCCTTTAATGGCCGTGGCTTTCAACAAAGAGTTTGAAGAGATGATTTCCATGGCGGCTTGAGATTTTTAGGAGACAACTTGGGAGGAGCATGGAGGAAGCTAAAGCCTAGAAGCTTACACTTGAAGACCACATGTGAGTGTTTTTCCTTTTATCGATTTATTTGAAGATTTTGAAATTATTTAGTTTTAGATAATTTTGAATCGCTCTCTTGAGAACAATCTAGTTTTAGATTGTAAACATATTATTTAATTTGAATTAAATTGATAATTTGGATTTGAATGTGCTAAGATATTTGCTTTGGGATTTTTGCTTGCAAACCGTTTGATTGTCGATTATATTAATAGTTGAGTTTTCATTATTGATTTAATTGTCAATTTAGGTTTATCCTCTTGGTTGTTTAATTAGGTTGGTTAATTATCTAGTTGTTTAATTAGGCAATTGTGAACATAATTCCCAAGACTATCTTGGAACTATTTTAACTGGTTTTAATGAGTTTAATTAACTAGCATTTATCTTATTATGAGTTTTCTAGTCGATTAGGTGTTATTGAACTTGAGGGTTTCCATGTTTCAATTAATTAGTTAATTAAATTCATTAATTCCAATCTTTCATTAATCCCTTTGGTCTAATTAATTGATGGGTCAAGGTGCAGATTTGCCAACCAACTATTACCCGAAGAGCGTCTGGCACAAATAACTATTGAGGGGACCAAAATTGCCAATCAACAATTAAAAAGTGAAAAGATTTGCCAACCAACTGTTACCTAAGGAGCGTCCTGGCACAAATAACTATTGAGGAGACCAAAATTAAAAAGTAGACGAACTTTTAAAGAACGGAGTTTTATAAGACTCCGGTCCGCACTTTTTATTATTCGGTAAATTTTAAGACCGTATTTTTATAAAACATCCCGTCCTAAAAGTCCTCATTTTTTAAAAAAAAGGATTGGCTTTG
Source organism: Acacia acuminata (assembly GCA_019022655.1). Taxonomy (NCBI): domain Eukaryota; kingdom Viridiplantae; phylum Streptophyta; class Magnoliopsida; order Fabales; family Fabaceae; genus Acacia; species Acacia acuminata. The sequence continues at coordinate 527,068 of JAFJYI010000244.1, read as the reverse complement.
GCGAGTACAAAAGAATCGAATGAATAAGAATTAAAGGATGGAGTTTCTTTAATTACTGGAGAATATGAACAAAAAAAAGACACAAGCTTAGTTCTTAATGCTACATATATTACTTGAATACAAGAAAAAATACAAAAGAAAAACAAGCAGAAAATTATCAAAAACAAGAATCTGACTAAACATCCTAGAGCTTATTATCCTCCAAAGCCTTGGCGATATCGGTGTGAGCAGCATTAACTTCCCGCCGGAGATCAGCAAGTTCCTATCTTATTCGCATCAGCGCATCATGGTCTAAAGGCTGGGGGTGCGACAATCTCTTCATCATCAGAAGAAATAACAATGGGTCCAACGACCCGAGACTCTTCTGTCACAATAGAACGCACTCTCGCTGGAGGAGGCGCACGGTATAACGATCTACGGAAGGCACGAGCATCACCGGTAAGTCTACCTCTACGAGCGGTTCTCTTGTATCTAACCATGGTTTGAGCAGTTGGGGCATGCAGAGAGGTATGAGGAGTTAATAAAGGCAGAGAGCAGTTCCCAAATAGCCATGTACGTTGTTTGGAGTTACGAAGTAGTGAGGAGTTAATAAGAGATGAGGTACTTTAAGAGCGGATTTTATAAATATGCGGTCTAAAATACATTAATTTTTTTCAATTCAATTACTTTTAAGACCGACCTTTTATAATATATTCGGTCCTAAAAGTCTATTATTTATTTTTTTAATCAATTCAATTACTTTTAAGACTGACCTTTTATTGTTTATCCGGTCCTAAAATACATTAATGTTTTTCAATTCAATTTTTTTTTTAAGTAAGATTTTTTTTCTTAAAAAATATTTGTTTTAAGAACGGATCTTTTACAATATCCGGTATTAAATCAGATGTATCCCTACACTCTGTTCAAATGAAAGAATCAAAGTCTCTTCGGCTTCCAGATAAGCTTCCCAACCAGGCGCCTCCTCATATTCTGATGAACTATGCGTCTCCTCATTAAAGTTTCCGGCATTTCACATTGTTCAGGATGGGTTCTCTATTTAAACCCGTTGTTACTTTACTTTCTTTACATTCTTCTCCATCACTTCTACTTCTACAACCTCCACCGTAATGGCTGCTCTACTACCACGAGGTCCTCCTTTTCCTCTTAATCCTCTTCCTCCTCCGTAACCTCCTCCTCCACTACCTCCGGACCCGACCTTCAAACAGATGATGCACCACCTCCTGGCCCGCGTCGATCATATAGACTGACGATTGGGCCAGCTTTTTCATGTCTACAACGCCGTCAACAACAAGATCAATGCGATACTCGATGCCCATGACGTTGAGTACAATCCTTTAGATGACGACGTCTCTGGCCTCTCCGACGACTCCCTCCCCTCCGACAACGATGGGGAAGAGTAGATGTTTTTATGTTTTTTTTTCGTACCACAAAGCATTTTAAAAAATATAATTAATTTCTTTTTGGTTTCCATATTCGATCGCCTTGTCCTTTTCATTATCATCTTTTTTCTCCTATAAAAAGAAAACAAACAAAACATTGTCCTTGTGTAAATCAACAATAAAAAATCGCAGAATATAGTTAAGAACATACAAAAAAACAAAAAAAGATCGTTTACCTTATTCGAATAAAAACAAACAAAGTGACTATTCTTCTTAAGGTTGGACTGTAGTTGTCGTCGGTTTTACCTCACTCTGATTTGAATATTCTCAGTGTCCTTTTCATTATCTTCCTTCTTTTTCCAAAAAAAGGAAAAAAAACAAAGAAAAGGGAGATAGATAATCTTGCTTAAAATCAGGAGAGGCAAAAACGATGACAATGAAGGTCCTAGCTTGAGCAGAATGCCAGAACCTCAGTTCTCTTGCCTAATGATTTGTCTGAAAAGCGAGTATTTAAGGGAAGACTATTAAGACTAGAAATTTAACAATTACACAGTCCTAAAGGTTAAGCCATATACTAATAAAATAAACAAAGACTTTTAAGACCGGTCATTTATAGACTTTTAGGACCGGCTGTCTAATAAATATGCGGTCCTAAACGTCACGACTTTTAAGACCGGGCGTTAAACTAATATATGGTCCCAAAAGTCTCATATTTTTTAGATCGAAGACTTTTAGGACCGGATGTTTATTATCTAGAATTTTATGACCGGACTTTTAACTAATATATGGTCCTAAAAGTCGTGAATACATTTTAGAGTCTCTTACTGCTCATTTACAAGATCCTGAACCTCAAATTTCATGCACTAAATAGCTTTATCCACCATCTAATACATTCAGAAACCCAAAATGGACACAAGAAAATTGTTCGAAAAAATAAACAAATTTATTATTGAATTTTACATTGCCTATGTATATTTACAAATGAATGAATTGATCGAAAAATAAAAAAATTTACATAAAATTATTGTTGCTACAAGATATATTTACAAATGAATTTAGGACATTAATTATTATCCTGACTTTAAGATCAGGTCATACAGATATTCACAAAACACATTGCGTATGTGCTCCACTTCATCATCAGAAAAGGGATCAGGGCATTCAAATATCTGTAACATCAAAGACAAAAACTGAATTAACTTGCGTGCATATTTCATATGTAACATTAAACCAGAAACTAAATTAAATTGCGTGCATAATATCATACATGTGTTTCATGACGTACGGGCCATATAAGTTGGACTCCGGTGGTTGCCGACGGGTCTAAAAAGAACAAGAAATATATATAAGAGCAAATATAGCTTACTGACCAAGTTCACAAGGCAGTGTGCTAGTGTACAAATATTTATACCAACCTTTGGTGTGAGCCATTTAGGATTAGTGGCCTGATACCCACGCTTTTTCTTTACCTCGATTTGGAAGGTCCTCATGACACTATCATCAAAATCACAAATTTATCAATAATGTTCACTGAAAATTCACAACAGAAATTTTAGACTAGGGAATCAAAATGACATGCTTACTTGTTGATGGTCTGCGTCAACGTAGACACTGGATCGCTGTGAGTGGAGCATAAGAAGATAACTTTATGCTCCTCCATGGACATGAGGACCAACTGCCAGTGGCGGCTGAAAATTCACAGCAGTAAAGTACTCAGTGATATATGTAGCGAGAATTAAGTGAATTGCGGACAAGAATTGTGATATGTACTGTGGAAGTATGGAAACAAGTACACCTTTCTTCTCACTTCACACACCTCTTTAATATGTACTCCTGTCTCTCTCCGCATGGATGCCGCACTTGCATAGACGGGGCACAAGAATCCAAAATCTTTGCTCCTGCCCTTTTGAACCAATTCTTGATGCATGAACCTACAATAATGACATTGATCAGTGAATTAGTATATATGTATGTGTGTCTAAACGATGCATTTAACTTATGTACTCATAGAAGAAGATACTTACTTCATAAAAATTTGTACAATTGCATTAGTAAGCTCACGTCCAGGAAGCAGCATGGACTCAACATCAACGATGTCAACTTGAACAAGTAGAGGATAAGGGACGCCTACTACTTCATTGACAAGACATGATTTATCTTTAAAATATCCACTCTTCACCATATCGGATATTTTTTCCTTGGCCATCAACTTAGCAGTAGGGGATAGAGCTTGAGGAGGGGATGGAGCTTGACGAGGGGATGAAACTTGAGGAGGAGGGGGTGGAGCTTGACAAGGGGATGGAACTTGAGGAGGAGGGGATGAAGCTTCATGAGGAGTAGAGACATGTACAAGCTTCACTGGCCAAGAAATGAAGGTTCCCTTGACATCACTCACAAGCTTCAGCTGATCAGTTGAGAGAGGGAGGGGTGCATCAATGATCACCTTTTCAACTGACACTCTGACTTCATCATCAGCCATTTGTTGGTGGTGTACAGTTGATCCCAATAAGTTGTGGACAGTCCCTTTTGCAACTAATCATCTAAGACTATCATGATCCTCCACATATAGGTCACAAGGTTGCTCTGACTGTCCAATAATGCAGCTCCCTCTAGTGCTCTGCTGCACAGGTGTAGGTGAATGTGTGAAGGGAACACTGGTCTCTGGATGATAGCTCAAAAGCAGTCTCATCTGATTCACTTCCTCCCTCATCTGGCTCATCTGGGATTGAAACCTTGCTTCTTTAGCCGCTGCTTCCTCATTTATTTTGGCCACCGTTTGGTCCATCTCCTCCCAGGTAACCATACTTTCTCTATGGCTTTTGGATTTACCAAAGTATTCCTTCAGGCCTACCCGTCCTCCAATCCCCTTTACACGCCCACCATGATCCAGTTTTTCGGTCGCAACGATCAGAACATCACTCGTCCCATCCGACACAAAAGATCCCTCTGCTTCTTTCTTTTTAAGATCTTCCCCGTAAGATACGATAACGAGAAGCTTAGTAATGAAACATGTTTAGTAACTAAAAAATAACAATAACGATACTTACAATTCTTTCAAAGCAACTACACGAGTTTGTTCACTCGTGTAGGCACTGCTCGGCTTTTGCCAAATGTGCAACCACAACTCCTCGTGACAGATGCTACCTGATCAACTATGGTAGAAGGATTGGATTCAGCTTCATCTTCCAATCTCTTCTGCTTCGCCGCCATCAATTCTTTTTCGGCCATTTCATATCCGTCGCGAGAAGCCCTATGCAGGCAATCATTCTTTCTCCCTATCTCCTGTGCTTGTTCCTTTCTTTTTTGTGAATCAGAATTGAAAACAACTATTAATTATGAATTCCAGCCATGTCACTAATAGAAATTAGAGACCTTCTACTTGATATGAACGTCAAACATTAGTCAGATTCACTTCATCAAGTTTCAACATTTTATTTAAGGAAGATGAAGAATTGTAGAAGAAATTGGGAGAAACAAAGGAAAGGGAGTTGCAGAATTGCTGCCAACTTAGTCAATTCATTCATTCATCATAACTGGTTCCTACACATATTAGACTAACCTCTTATATATAGTTAGAGGCTTGACTCTTAAGGCCCAATAATAGCTTGCACCGAAAACCATTCCACGCTTAACATACTAACTAACAAAGACAATGTCTAACCACTACCTACTATAACAGAACTAAGACTATAATAATGGCTTGACTCTTATGCCATTATTATTTCCCTAATTACCTTCTTAGTATTTTACCTTTTCAGGGTTTACATATCAGACTTGCATAGACAAAGGCAGGAAATGTATACTTTTATTCACACACCAAACCATTTAACTAACAGGATTAGATGAACACAATAATATTCACATATCCGCACAAGTTAATAAACAAACAAAAGGGCAAAAAAACTAAATATAAGCTCACCGAGCTTCGGAGTCAGTCGCTGAACAAATTGTTGCCAAGTTTGTTCATCAATAAATGTGTACTTGTCCCAAGGATTTTGGTCGGAATGAACCTCGGCAAAAATATACTTGTTAGCGAAAAGCTCTTAAACTTCCTCCACCGATCAACACAATAAGACAATGTCTTGTCTTTCAACTTCGAGAGTCGGGACGGTGTATGTAAGCCGATAGTGTCCCAAATAGGTTTCTTTACTTTGCCAAATTCGACATTTTCCCACTCATCTGTCAAGATGCTAACCTTGTTGCATGCAAGATAGCCGACAAAACTAGTATATTTACTTTTATTAGAACCGAAAGGTTCTAACTTTTCATCAAACCGAATCTCGAGCCTTGACCCAAAAGTCCAACTTAGAGTTACATCCATCATTCGTGTGCCTCTCCTACCACGACGTGCAAGGTGATTACGAGGCTCATTGTGAGATGAAGAGGGTTTGTTCTTACTCACACCAAGAATGCGGCGTTCTGGAACACGAATAGAATTATTTTCACCGTTCATTTTCAAGACATGAAGAGAGGAATGGCCGAGCAAATGAGAGACTAACGAGGGCTATCGTACGTGGGCGAGGAAGAGAGGTAATGCAACGGGAAGGGTTTCGCAACGGGAACATAGGTTCTTCGGTGAGAATAACAAAAGATTTCGCATGAAGAAATGTTTTGTTGGCGCTTCCTTTTTAAGACCGGACAAAAAATAAAGTCCGGTCTTAATATTAAAATCAAGACCGGTCATATTGAAGTCCGGTCTTAAAATTAATTAATTATTTGTTTAATTTTCTTCAATATCGAGGTACTGGCCACCACAATTTAAGTCCCGACTTAAAATATTTAACTTTACAAACGGACAAATTATAAGACGATCTTAAAAGTTAACCTTTAAGACCTGTCCTTATAAACGTTTGGTCTTAAAATTAATTAATTTTTTTGTGATCGGCCGTATTATATGTCCGGTCTTAATAGGATAACTTGTAAGACCGCCTATTACGTATGTGCGATCTTAAAACTTTTAGACTTTTATATTTAAATTTTTCCTTATTATGTTGGACAATAGAAAATATAAGTACGGCCGTATGAGATTTCTCTATAAAGTAATTGAAATTTGAATTTTTTTAATAACATTTTTAAGACCGGTTGTTTGTTTGTTCGGTCTGAATAATATATTTAAGATCGATGAAAATATGATCCGATCCAAAAAGTTCTTTATATTTATGAAACCACCACCGGTCATTCCTTTAAGACCGGGCGTCGCATCTCTGGTTTAAATGAGGCGGTCTTAAAGCTCTTTTTTGCACTAGTGTTTGAGCCTCTTTCCTACTAGATATGTGATTTCTGTAAGTTGGAATGAAGAGATCAAATGAAATCAAAGCTAGGAAAGATAATCACTATTTAGATTAAATATAAGAGAAATACTAAAGTTGTTATAAGAAGAATTTAGTACTGCATGCATGGTCTAATGTTATGTTTGAAATTAAGTGACAAATGTTGTGCATAGATTAGTCATACTTTTAATTGAGATGGGTAAAAAGCTCAATATGTGAATTTGGCTTTGGAAGAAGTATAGCTATGGGGTTAAGCTAATTGGTAAATATATTTATCAGAGGTCCAAGTGTTTTTGAGGAGGAGATGGTAGTATTTAAAGTCCATCAAGCTTTAGCCTCAAAATTCAACTCGTTGTCATATGGACTATTTGGTTTGTAGTGTATTTTATTTGACTTGTTTTTGGTCTATGCTTGCTACCCCACAAGAAGAAAAAGGGCAGGTTTAATAATGTTATTTGATTGTATACGTGTTAGTGTGATGAAGTTAAGAAGTTTAAATTGAAGGAAACATTGCTGATTTATGATAAAAGAGTAAGCTGGACAAGTATTTACATTTTTGAAATGTGGGAATTTTTTCAGCTATAAATCAACTTGGTGACTTTAATTTATGAAAATAGACTTATCAAGGTTTAAGTAGAAATTGGAATCACTCCATTTGGAGTTATATCGGTCAAGTTAAATGTAACATCCCAAATTTTGGGATTCTTAAGTTTGAATAATGTATGGTGATTAATTATGAGATTTTGGTTTAAAATAATTATGAAAATAATTATTTGGAAATTAAGGTCTATTTTTCCTTAAATTTATTTTAGGAAAATATTAAGAAATATTCATAAAGGATAATTTCAAGCAAAAAACATTTATTGGAATTAAGGATTTAATGTTATCATTATTTCAAGAGTAAATACCCTTTCTAGTCCCTGAAAAAAAAAACACGGACCCTATTTTGGTCCCTCACACAAAGAAAATCACTTTTTAGTCCATGAAAAGGATGAATAAGGATTGATTGGTGAATATTTTGATCCTCGCAAACTTCCAAAAACCCCTTTTTAGTCCATAAAAATGTCCTATTTTAGTCCTTAGGGACTAAAATGGGGTCCGTGTTTTTTTTCAGTACCTAATTGCAATCAATTGAGTTAAGTACCTAATTGCAAACAAAGGTTTGGAAGAGGATCAATTAGGTATTAAAATTAGCCTCATAACATAATATTCACCATAAACTCATTATCCCCACTAACTCCCTTAGCTGAAGCATGTGACAATGGAGAGTTGTCAGCAAAAAGTCATTAGCCATACTTCTTCGATGTGATTAACTCATCACGCAAGATCAGAAGCGCCATACTCTTCTAGCGGCTTAAACGCTCACGACAGCAGCCTTTCTATGCATCCTTATTTAAGTATTGTTCTTTGATTTTCATTCATTCACTTTGCTCGGCTCAAGTGAAACTGAGAACAAGAGAGAAACGTGAGGAAGAGAGGAAAACAGAAGAGAGCCATGGCTGGAGAAAAAATGAAGGAGTTGATTGTAAAGCTTGAGGAATCAACTAAGGTAAATTCATTAAGCATTATCCTTGCTATTTTCATGGCTTAAATATGCTGCAAGTGGTTTAGTTAGAAGAAAAACGCGACCCTACTCTATTTTTCTTGTCTAAAATAGATAATTTTGTGTGTTTTTGTTTTATAGTTAAACCTTTGAGTTTTTTCACAAATTTTTTACAGTAGATATTAGACTCAATAGGGTTTAAAACGAGCAAAAGAACAGCCAAAACGAACGTGTAGGTTGGGAGTTATGATTTTTCAAAATTTGACAGAAAAACTGGAAAACTATCACTTTCCAGAGATGAACAGTGATTTTCGTCATCAAGGTTTAATTTGATAGGTCATACGACTTATTTGGAGTTGCATCCAAAGAGATACGAATTTTTGAAGCTAACCTATTAAATCCGGCATTTTTCTGGACTGTATGTTGGAGTTTATATATGGCGTTGAATAAGTATAAGATATCGACTCACTATCCTGGATTCTAATACCCCATGTCTGATACCGACATATTATGTCAGACTTGATACCACACACTGCCTCGGACTCTGATACCCACACACTATCCCGAACTCTAATACCCCATCTCTGATACTGACACACTATCCTGCACTCTGATACCAACACCATCCTTGATACCGACCTACTACCCGGGACTCTAATACCAACATACTATCTCGGACTTTGAAACCACAAAGTAGTTTGGACTCTAATACCACACACTACCCCGGACTCTGATATCACACACTAGCTCGGACTCTAATACCACACACTACTCGGACTCTGATACCCCATCTTTGATACCAACATACTATCCTGGACTCTGATACCACACACTATCTAAGATTTTGATACCTCGGATTCTGATACCCCATCTCAAATTCCAACATCCTATCTTAGATTCTAGCAACCCCCAACTCAAAACCCTTAACCCAGAACCCCCTTGACCTGGAGAAGTGATTGCAAAGAAAATAATAATACTAATGCTAAATAAATATTATTATTAGGAAAAGGAATAATTACAAATTATTAAAAAGGGTATTATTATTTTAGGGGTTGAAAACCACTTTTAATCCTCTAAAATAATTTGCGTAGTTAGTTATGTTACAAGTGACTAATGACAATAATAAATGTTTATAGGCATACTTTGACACCTCTTCGATCCTAACATCTTCAGATAAGTTAAGGATTCAAGTTTGAGGTGGGTAACTGTTATCTTATTAGATTGTATGTATGTATCCATGTATGACTGATCATGTTACTAGATAATTTGCATGTGTGTATCTTAGCTATGGATTGAGGCTGCGTGTCTCATAGGGCTGCGTGTCCTAAAGTGGTCATGGGTCCTTGGTCATTAATTGCGCTATTACGGTGTGACTTATTTATTTTGAATTACTCTATGCTGATACATGTGTTATACTGTCTTTTACATTTCATATTTGCATATAAGATTAACTGTTACCCCTGGGGTTTATTCATTTAAACTCTAGACCGAATGAAAGAAACAGATAGTGGATCAGGTTCAAGAGGAAAGACGCAGTTGTAAGGAATACAACAGAAGGGATATTTTGCGATAATATAAGTAGTTGGACTGTAATTAACGCTTATCATTTGTCTATTTTTGGATTATTGTATTAGGATACCCTTAAGGGATCAACTCAAATCGTGAAAAAAATTTATCCTCATGTTTTCAAACTAGGTTATTTTAAGAAAGTTTTTATTCCGCAATTAAGTCGTCCAAATCATTTCGATGCTTGTGTGATTAAACTCTGATAAATATAGGCATGTTAATCTAGGGCGTCACATTATGAATTTTCCAAACTCTGATAAAAAGTTAAAGGCTAAATTTTGGATAAGTCTTAAAATAGTTACACAAGTTGTGAATTGTGTGTAATTTTCAAAGTAAAGGTTCCTTTGGATATATTGAAGGGTTAAATGGCTGAGATGACGTTTATACCATAATGAATAATATCTAATTAAATAAGTCCTAATTGGTATACATCCCTAGTCATAAGGATACTAAAGGATTATTTTGGGGTGGGTCTAAAGGAGCTAAATCTTAATTAAGTTATTAAGATTGAATTGATTAGTAACCCATCTCTATATGTAACTGTTAATTATAGGAGTTGAGAATTGCCCATGCTTGAAGGATAAGCGTAGTGATAAGAATTTTGTGGAAGGGGTTTTGTCGGTAAGACCAACAGGTAGTAACTCTAATCTCACATTCTTTGCATAGCTATATAAGTTTGTGTATGCCATATTTGTATGTCCCACCTTATGAGGCCAGCACCACTCGTGGCTCGATTGAGAGGAAGGGCCGACCATGGGGCTAGCCTCTCGGTGGCTAGGCAGGGCCTAGTGCATTCAGTATTTTTGGTATTGAATTATCTGAAATGAATTTTCTTGCGCTAAGGTATTTAAAAATCTTTGAATGAATACTAGTATTACAAGCTGCATATAGAATGTAATACTTGAATTTGAATTTGAATGCTTTGTATGCCATGTGGACTACTCTGTTTGGTTGATTTACATATATTACATATGTTTTGGAATTTGAGATTAACCTGTTACTCTAAGATTCATTCATTTGAATCTCAGAACCTTCCATAAATCCAGGATGTGGACACACTAGTGGGCAAGGAGGAAGAGGCAGGGGTGTAGATATTGATTGATCTTGAGAAAAAGGTGAAGTTGATGATGTAGATTGAAACATATAGTTTCACTTTTGTATATGAATAATTTTATTTCCTTATGACTTAGATATTATTTTGAGAAAGCCGTATGTGGCTATTGGGATGTATATATTTAATTAGATACACATGATTATGTAGAAGTAGATAAGATATATATATATATATATATACCGCTAACTATTACTGCAGGGATGGGCATGCATGTAACAAGCCTAAATCATGGTGAATGATTTAGTAGAGCACTAGGTTAATTGGAGAAATAAAGAAATACTCTGATAAAACTTAATGAGCTTTTAGGTATTATGCATTGTTAATGATAAATTTGAACCACGATAAAAGGTTTTCAAATGTTTTTAAATGTATTAGAAAAGCTCATTTGAACTTTAATATTATTTTGAACTCTTTATAAAAAGGGCTATCATTTCCAAGATCAAACCTGGTCCAGTGGTTTAAATTTTTATTAAATAGTACATTATAATATATCATAGGTGAAGATGCCACTATATTCTAAACTCAGAACAATAAGGTGTTACATTGTTGGTATTAGAGCGTAGTTTCTGGCAATAGATAGTATGCTCTACATGTATGCAGCATATATGATGAATTGGTAACAAATGTATTGTTTATATTGTAGGATTGAAAATGGTTGGTAGAAGGAATGAGAGAAATGGTTCTGGACCATTTGAAAACCCCCTCTCTGGACTTAGAGAGGAGACTATGTATGATAGGTTTTAGAGGATACTATGTACGATAGGTTTTAGAGGAGACTATGTACGATAGGTTGCGCAGGAGGCGTACACTAAGAAGAGTAAATTTAAATCAACCAAGAACTCCGAGGTAATTGACCTGGTTTCCAGTGAGGAATCAGGTATGTGGGAGAATGAAGTAGAGGAGTCAGTGGACTCTACTTTTGTTTATCCTCCTTGGAATTATTAGTGGCTTCCCCACCTTAATATCCTTGAATGCTTAGAGGATATGTATCAGAATGTATGTAGGACTGTAGTGACTCTACAGGGTTGCTACATCACATTCTTAAATGAGATTCCCATGATATATAGGGACAATAACATGAGGTTGATTAGCGTCTCTAATGAAGCATGGGTTGGTACAATCTTATACTACTTTCCTGATGATAATTTTTTGGGAAGTAAGAAGAATCAAATTATGTACGAAGGCCCTTTTAGAATTTTGGAATTCATTGAACACATGACGCAGCTTGTTAATGAACATGTTCAATGAATGTGATTTCATTTTTATGAATTAAAATTCTAGTTGTTGATAAGATAAGAACATTATGTAACACCCCACTGTTCTGAGCCTAGAACAAAGTGACATCTTCACCTATCATGCAAGGATGTAATATTTAACAAAAATTTAAACCACTAGGCTAGGTTTGGTTCTTGCAAAGAAAGCCCTTCTTTAAAGAAACATTTCAAAATAATAAATATGTTCGGATGGGCTTTTAAAACATTTAAAACTTTTGAAAATATTTTATCATTGGTTTAAACTTATTATTAAAATTGCATCATACTTAAAACCTTATGAAGTTTCATCAGAGTATTTCCTTATTTCTCCAATTAATCCAGTGCTCTAGTAAATCATTCACCACCATTTGGGCTTGTTATATACATGCCTGTCCCCAAAGAATCGTTAGCGGATATATATATATATATATATATCTTATCTACTTCCACATAATCATATGTATCTAATTAAAATTATACATCCCAGTAGCCATACATGGCTATCTCAAAATATTAACTAAGTCATAAGGAAATATAAATAACTATATACAAAAGGTGTATCACAAAAGATTCTTCTGCTTTATCAACACCATGACAGAAATTTGCCGTAATCTCCCAAAATAACCAGATTAGAAAAGGATTTGCAGTATAATGTAACCTGGGTCGTTTCCACGAATTCGCGGTCGGTTCAATTCGAACAAAGAATAAAAACAAGAAAAAATTGGGGGTTTTGATTCAAAGAGAATAAAAATGAAATAACATAACGAACGAAGTAAACACAGATTAAACAGATAAAGAAGATTAACCCAGGATTTCGAATTCCACCACTTCCTTCCTCGGACGAAAATGCATTATAACCGAACTCGTGATCGACTCTGGGCAAACCGAAATCTCTGCATTTGCCCAGAAATTCCCTCAACTGAACAATCGTCCAGAATTTATTCGAATCAGTGGCGTATCTCTGTACGATCGTACAATGATACTTTAACCTAGTTCGAACTACGTCCTTGGGAAATGTCGATCTGGGCGTTAAATCTAACACCCAATCCGAAAGTAAATCGAATCTGAAATTACAAAACAGAAACGAATTTGTTACCGTTAAGAACGAGTCCTCTCGGATAGTGGAATCCTCAATCCATGGGTCAATCACGTAGCTTAGCTAGTCATGATTATGCAGAACGAAAATCGAACGAAATGAAGAAGTTCATCATGAACACGAAGAACACGATGAACGAGGAAGAACAGAGATGAGAAAATAAAACTTCGTATTTGATTCAAAACTATCTAAAAACGTGAATGAGAATGTGTTTGTGGCTGCTGCCTCACTTAACCTAAAATGGCAAAACGAAATGGGGCTCCAATCCACAAGTCGGCCCGAACGAAAATAAAATAAAATGGGCTTTAATTACAAAATTCGAGCCCAAAAATACATATGACTTCGGCTCCAAAATCAATCGCCCTCTTGTCCGAATTTGCTCTTCATGTCTTCATAACAATTGTAGCTCTCTGAATCATCTGAAATATGAGACAAAAATGAGGCAAATCCGATGTCTGGTTCAAGAGTTATGGTAAAAATGGTGAAGTAATGTAAAACTGGAATTTATTATTAAATAATGGCTAAAATATAATAAAAGGCCCAAGGCCCAAATAAGTATAAAAGCCATTATTTATTAGCTAAAGAGTCCTAAATTATAAATCAAGAGACAAAAAGTAGTGTATGAAATATTCAATTATCAAATTCCCCCACACTTATGTTTTTGCACTCCCGAGCAAAATTCAAAGAAAAAGACCTAAAGGAGAAACTCTTCTTTTCTAACAATTGCTAACAATGCAAAAATTGAACAAGGGACACAAAGCTCCAAAAGATCAATCAATCAAGACCACAATCCCTTCATCTCAAATTACAATTCATGGTAATCTCAATTAATGATGCTAATCACATAAGATGGTCTCTCAAATGATGCGCTCAATCAATCAATCAATCAATCTCTCAAGTGTTTAAGGTAAATAAGTGTATCGCTCAAATTCTACTCAAGAAATTTGCTCTACCATAAGCTTGCTCAATTTCTACGTCTCCACTACTCATAACACATGCATGCACAAATCAAGAGAGCTTGTTATGAAAGGTTGTAATGGGGTTAGGGTGAAGGTAGGTAATAGTATGGAATGAGAGGTTAAGCACCAAGGAAATTAAAAAGAGCACTAATTAACACAATCATTCTCTATGTAAGAAAATTTTTATTTTACTTATATATCTCCTTTCTTTCTATGTATTTTCTTTCTATATTTCTTCTCTTTTTTTTTTTTTTTTTTTTTTTTTTTGCTTTTCTTTCTTTTCTTTTTTTTTTTCTTTTGCTTTTCTTTCTTTCTTTTTCTTTTTTTTTCATTTTTTTTTGAGAAAAAAATGAAACTATACTATATACATAATCACAATGACAAAAGCAAACATCCCCCTACACTTAAATTGTTGCACTCCCGAGCAACCCCCACACTTAAACACAAAACCAAGGTGAAACCAATGCTCAATAAATTTTCAAGGTGTGGAATAAAATGGTTTTTCGCTTAGGCTTGTAATGTAGCTTTGAAAAGAATGAGTCAAAAAGGCACAAAGGGCTAGCAAAGGAATCATAATGCAAGGGAAAGGCTATTTGGCCAAAGTGAGGAAAATAAAAGAAAGAAAACAAGCTTCCATCATACTTATGCACGTAAATGAAAAATGTAGTTTCAAAAAGAAAAGGAGCAAGTTCTAGAGAACACAAATCATGAGCAGATGCACACATGAAAGAAAGAATGGCAAAAGATGAATTCCATTCATGTAGGCCCAAAACCTCACAAGGTCAATACCAACTTAGGCAATAAACAACATCAAATCAACTACCAAGACATGTAATCGAAGAGTCAAGAATGACAGACCAAACAGAATGATCCATTAAAACCAAAATGTCCAAGTTCATAATATGGAGCAATCATAGAAAGAGAGACTGTATTTATTTCAAAAAGCAAAGTAGAAAAAGGAAAACAAATAGAAGAAAGAGGGAGAAAGAAAGAAGAATACTCCCCAAGGGGTTTATGGAGGATAAGTGGCATCAATGAGGAGAATCTCTCGCTTCCTCGCCGCTGCGGGATCCCTCATGAAATGGCTTGAGGCGATGCCCATTAACCTTAAAGGTTCGTCCCGTGGGTGGATCACATAGCTCAACAAGCACCAAATGGAAAAATGTTAGTGATCTCAAAAGGGCCATCCCATTTAGATCGAAGCTTACCAGGCATAAACTTCAAACGGGAGTTAAACGGAAGAACTTTCGGCCCACGTAAAAATTCTTTCCTCGAATATGCTTATCATGGAATGCCTTAGTCTTTTCCTTGTATAACCGCGAGCTTTCATAGGCATCCAATCTAAGCTCATCCAACTCTTGCAATTGTAGCTTCCGCTCCATCCCGACTTGGCCAAATCCATGTTACACCGTTTAATGGCCCAATAGGCTTGATGCTCCAACTCAACCGGAAGATGACATGCCTTACCAAAGACAAGCCGATAAGGAGACATCCCAATCGGAGTCTTGTAGGCGGTGCGATATGCCCACAAAGCATCCTCTAATCGCTTACTCCAATCTTTCCGGTAGAGTTAACAGTCTTCTGAAGGATTTGCTTAATCTCTCTATTTGAGACTTCAGCTTGACCGTTGGTTTGAGGATGGTATCTTTTGTGGAGACCTTGTGAAGCACTCCATACTTGCGTAACAAGGCACCCATGCTTCGGTTGCAAAAATGGGAGCCTTGGTCACCGATAATAGCTCTAGGAATGCCAAACCTGCAGAAAATGTTAGACCTAACAAAATCCACCACCACGAAGAATCATTAGTCCGAGTGGCTTTCGCCTCAACCCATTTCGAGACATAATCAACAACCAAAGAATATGTAAGTATAACCATATGAAGCGAAAATGGACCCATAAAATCAATACCCCAAACATCAAAGATCTCACAAAACAATATAGGGTTCTCGGGGCATTTCATGCCTACGGAAATACTCCCGCTCTCGACGTTATCACATGACTTACAAAACAGATGGGAATCATGAAACAAGGAAGGCCAAAATAATCCACTGTCTAACACTTTCCTAGCAGTTCTTTGGGGTCCAAAGTGACCACCACAAAGAAGCATGAGCAAAATGCAATATAGAGTGAAACTCATGATCGCACACATCTCCTAACTACTTGGTCACTACAAAATTTCCACGATAAGGGTCATCCCAAACATAATATTTAGACTCACTCTTTAATTTAAGGGTTTGGGCCCTAGTGGAATCTATAGGCAAAACACCAAATACCAAGTAGTTAACTAGATCAAGCATACCATGGAAGCTTACCTTGCACCGTAGAAGCCGCTGCTCATCGTGGAAATCATCCCGAATAGAAGAGGGTGAGAGGAGAATGAGTGATGCGACTCAAGTGGTCACTACCCGCTTTGTGCTCCACTTTTGTCTCGAATCTCAACATCGAACTCTTGGAGCAATAACATCCACCGGATGAGTCGGGCTTAAGATCTGTCTTTTTCAAAAGAAACTTCAAAGCGGATGGTCGAGAAAACAATTACTCTACTTGCTAGCGAGATATGACCTAAACTTATCAAAGGCAAATACAATAGCCAACAACTCTTTCTCGCAGTGGTGTAATTAGATCGAGCAGATCCAAAGTCTTGGAGGCATATGCAATCACATGAGATGCTCTATCAACTCGTTGTGCCAAGATAGCACCAACCGCATAGTTGGAAGCATCACACATCAACTCAAAGGGGAGGCACCAATCGGGGGCTTGGATCATGGGTGTAGTTAGGCAACGCTTCAAATGATCGAAGGCCGCCTTGCAAGCATCATCAAATACAAAGTCGGTGTCCTTATGCGAAGGTTGGACAAGGGTCGGGCGATCTTGCTGAAATCCCGAATGAAACGCCGATAGAAACCTCGCATGACCAAGAAAAGAGCGAACTTCCCGCACAGATGCGGGGTAAGGCAAAGCAAGAATTACATCTATCTTAGCGGGATCTACCTCAATCCCTTTCCTAGACACTATGTGTCCCAAGACTATACCGACTCAACCATAAAGTGACACTTCTCATAATTCAAGACAAGATTAGACTCAATACACCTATGCAAAACTCTAGACAAATTAGCCAAGCATGCATCAAAATCAGACCCATATACAAAGAAATCATCCATAAAAACCTCCATGCAGTCCTCTAGAAACTCAGAGAAAATGCTTACCATACAACGCCGAAAGGTGCCAGGTGCGTTGCAAAGGCCAAAAAGGCATCCTTCGGTAGGCATATGTTCCAAAGGGGCATGTGAAGGTCATCTTCTCTTGATCCTCAGGAGTAATATGGATCTGGAAGTATCCGGAGTAGCCATCCAGGAAGCAAATGGGACTTGCCGGCCAATCGCTCTAACATCCGATCAATGAAAGGTAGAGGGTAATGATCCTTGCGAGTGGCTTGGTTGAGTCTCCTATAGTCGATGCAAACTCTCCAACTATTCTGAACTCGAGTAGGAATGAGCTCATTCTTCTGATTGGCTACCACAAAAGACTCCGGATTTCTTAGGAACCACTGACCGGCTAACCCACGGCTATCGAAATGGGATAGATGATACCACTTGCGTGCTTAGTGACCTCCTTCTTCACCACATCAAGGATAAGAGGATTAAGGCGTCTCGGGGTTGCCTCACGGTTTAGAGTCCTCTTCCAATAGAATGCGATGCATACACATGGAAGGGCCGATGCCAACAATATCGCCTAATGTCCACCCAATGGCTTTCTTGTTCGCCCTCAATAAGCTTAGCAGCCTTCTCTTCTTGGTCGGGAAGAAGATTATTTGCCACAATGATCGGCAACCGTTCATCCACCTCCGTAAATGCATACTTCGGTGATCTCGGAAGGGATTTCACTCAAGCTTGGGTGGTTGCTCGGTGGAGGGAAGAAGCTTGGGTGGTTGCCGCAACAACTCGATGTCATCACACCGGAAATGCCTCGAAACCACATTCAAAGAAACAAGGACCGTGTCTATACGGCTCAATGTTAACATCGAATTAAGCTCATCAAAATCGAGTTAAGCTCATCAAAATCGAATCGGGATGCACATTAGGATCGGGTGAAGCTCAAACTCGGAATTAATATCGTAATCCACATGTAATGTAGAATCACCAAGCAAGTCGGAATCACCAAATAATGCAAAGATTAAGCAAATCGGTGCAAACAGAGCACCATTCATTATCAACACATGCACAAATGGGAGAATCACTCTCGAGATGCAAAATCGTGGATAATCAAGACACCAATCAAGGCAATAACATCATCCACAAGATCATCAATCACATCAATGCGAAAAATGAATGTTCTTCCCTAGGATGTCTCATGGCATCAAAAATATTGAAATTCACGAGATATATCACCAAACTCCATGGAAAGAGTACCGAATGCACATCTATCTTAGTCCTAGCTGTTTTCATGAAAGGCCTCCCTAGAATGATAGGTGATCTACTACTTGGGAGACTCATCCTCCATATCTAAGATGTAAAAATCAGCGGAAATATCAGTTCATTAACCTTGACTAATACATCCTCAACTAAACCGTAAGGATGAACATTACTCCTATTAGCTAGCTGAACAACAACACCAAAGTGGGACGTAAAGGACCAAGACCAAGAGATTTATAAATAGATGCAAGCATGACATTAATAGAAGCACCTAAATCTAGCATGCAATCATCAAATCTATAGTTACCAAAATAGCAAGGGATAGAAAACGTCCCCGGATCCTTGCACTTGCGAGGCATCGTAGTCGGATGAGTCTTGATACATTCTCGTTCAAACTCACTCGTTCACTCCCCTTCGCGCCTCTTATTGGTGCACAACTCCTTCGAAACTTGGCATATTTAGGAATTTGTTTGATGCATCTAAGAGAGGAATGTTGATCTCTACTCTTCCGAATGTCTCAAGTATATCCTTCTCTTGTGCTTTTTCTCGCCAACTTCTTAGATTGAACCGCTCTCGAGGAAAGGAAGAGGAATGGGGATGTCTTCCTCTTCACCTTGCTGCCGCCTTTTTATTTTTAGAGTCAATCTTCACATTTTCTCGACTCTCTTTCTAATGTGGAAGTCACATCTCGCAATGGTTTAGGTTCCTCCAATTGCTTGCCGAACGAAGGGAGATAGCACTCACATTCCCCTTAGGATTAGGAATTGTTTGTGAAGGAAGAGTGTTGGATCCCCGAGGTTGAAGCTGGTTCAATGAGGTTGCCAACTGCACAACTGTGTTTGCAAACTCGAATGGAAGTGTCGGTTCTTGTTGGAACTGCATATTGGTTGTGACAAATTGCTTCATCATATCTTCAAGTGAGGAACCACCACTACCACTACTACTAGCCTGCGGTTGTGCTGCCTGTGGAGGTGCACATATGGCTGGTCAAGGAGGTGGTGGTGGCAAAGGCAAAGGCGGTATGATTGCTGTTGGAAATTCGTGGTCTATACTTGTCTCTCGTTGGTAATTCCCAAAATTTTGCTGATATTGGTTACTCGGTTCGATTCTGGTTCCAACGAAAATTGGGGTGATTTCTCCAACCAGGATTGTAGGTGTTGGAGAAGGCATTATTCTGGCCGGTATTGTGGCTTTCCCGGAAAAGCTCCCACTGAAGCTACCGAGTGGTCTTGATAAGTAGGATCATGCAAGGTAGGGCAAGAGTCGAGAGAATGGTAAGGGTCGAACAGAACCCACATGAGTACCCAATCGAGGAGGAGAAGATTGTACTTGTCCGTGCACGCCCGCCTCACTAGAGAGGTCGATCATCAAGTCTATTCTCTAATCTCTCGAGAATCGTACTTTGACCGGAGGTGTTTGAACATGGTAAACAGGAGTACTATTGGCCCCGGTGCCAAATTGCCGAGAGTTGGTCGCCATCTCGGATATCAAGTCTCGGGCATCTTCGGTGTCTTGTTACGTAGAGCCCCACCACTAGAAGCATCCACTAAACCTTTGTCTACTCGGGAGCGAGACCATCATAGAAATGGGTAATCAAGTCTTTCTCGAGATCTGGTGGTGTGGACAAACTTGCACACAACCTTTTGAACCTCTCCCAGTACTCATACAAAGTCTCCCCATTGACTTGCTTAATGTTGGCAATTTCCTTCTTGATCGCAATTGCTCTTGAAGAAGGGAAATATTTCTCCATAAATAACCTCAGCCCAGCTCCTAATAGATGAAGGCTGAAGGTACAACAACCGCCTCTTTGGCTCCACCTTCCAATGAGAAAGGAAAAGCTCTCGGCTTGATTTGATCTTCATCAATTGCATGTGGTTTCATTGTCTTGCCGCACACTAGATGGAATTCCTTCAAATGCTTAATGGCACACTCACCCGAAAGACCATGAAACTTAGGCAGCAAGTGTATTAGACCAGATTTAAGCTCAAAGTTAGCGACAGAGGCGATATTGAATGCACAAAGGTTGATAATTAACATCGGTTCATTCAATTCCTTTAAAGTAGGCCGATTTTCCTGTTCTTCTGCCATAATTTCTGAGTTAGGAAAATTGCTACTAGAATCAGTGTAAACAACAAGACTATCAGAAGTACTATCAGAAACACAATCAGAAAGATCAACGGTATGGACACAATCGAATGGCCACAATCGACTCAAGTGCAATGTCCAATTCAAGATTAATCCCACGACTTAGCCTAACAACTCTTCTAGCAAAGAATTGTCCTTTCTATTTCGGATCAAATGGCAACAAGTCTTCGCATTGATAGTGCTCCTAGTACTCATGCAAAGATAGTCACAAGGCGAATCTGCAAAAAAATCAGAATTACGAAAATGCCACTAGCCAATCGAATTACGAAAATGCCACTAAAAGTGGTATAAAGTAGAAAAACACTAGAACACACAAAAGCAAACACAAAAACAAAGAAACTATGGTAGAAATTGACCTAAACAAGTCCAGAAACACTATCAAATGATTTTTAAAATTTTTGGGACTTGGACAGGGCAACTCCTAGACCATTGGGAACCCAAAAATGGAATAAAAAAACTTCAAAAATTGAAAAAGTGGTCTAAACGATGGAATTTGGCAAAACGGAGCTTAGCACATGGAAAATCAAAGATTTTCGATGTGCGTTGCGAGATAGGCCATTTTCTATCACTGGACCAAATTTCAACCAAATCGGAGATACTGAAAAAAAATGACCCTAGTAGAAATCAAAAAAGTGAAACTTAAAACAGCGAAAAAAAGTGGTCTAAACGTTGGAATTTGGGGAAAATAGGGTACACCTCACTCCCTTCTTGGGAGTGACTCTTTCTTAGAATGCCCAATTCCTTGTGAATAAGACCTGGGTTGAGTGATCTGGGTCGAAAAATTTACGTCCAAGCCACACCAACCACCTAAACTACCGAAAAGCGAAGCTATTTACACTACTTGTTACTACTCAAACCGATGCAAATTCCCCGGCAAGCGGCGCATATTTTGACAGAAATTTGCCGTAATCTCCCAAAATAACCAGATTAGAAAAGGATTTGCGGTATAATGTAACCTGGGTCGTTTCCCAACGACTTCGCAGATCGGTTCAATTCGAACAAAGAAATAAAACAAAAAAATTGGGGGTTTTGATTCAAAGAGAATAAAAATGAAATAACATAACAGAACGAAGTAAACACAGATTAAACAGATAAACAAGATTAACCCAGGATTTCGAATTCCACCACTTCCCTTCCTGACGAAAAACATTATAACCGAACTCGTGATCGACTGGGGCAAACCGAAATCTCTCATTTGCCCGTAAATTCCCTCAATCAACAATCGTCCAGAATTTATTCGAATCGGTGGCGTATCTCATGTACGATCGTACAATGATACTTTAACCTAGTTCGAACTACGTCCTTGGGAAATGTCGATCCGGGCGTTAAATCTAACACCCAATCCGAAAGTAAATCGAATCAAATTACAAAACGAAAACGAATTTGTTACCGTTAAGAACGAGTCCTCCGGATAGTGGAATCCTCAATCCATGGGTCAATCACAGTAGCTTAGCTAGTCATGATTATGCAGAACGAAAATCGAATGAAATGAAGAAGTTCATCATGAACACGAAGAACACGATGAACGGAGAAGAAGAACAGATGAGAGAAAATAAAACTTCTGTATTTGATTCAAAACTATCTAAAAACGTGAATGAGAATGTGTTTGTGGCTGCTGCCTCACTTAACCTAAAATGGCAAAACGAAATGGGGCTCCAATCCACAAGTCGTCGCCCGAACGAAAATAAAATAAAATGGGCTTTAATTACAAAATTCGAGCCCAAAAATACATATGACTTCGGCTCCAAAATCAACCACCCTCTTGTCCGAATTTGCTCTTCATGTCTTCATAACAATTGTAGCTCTCTGAATCATCTGAAATATGAGACAAAAATGAGGCAAATCCGATGTCTGGTTCAAGAGTTATGGTAAAAATGGTGAAGTAATGTAAAACTGGAATTTATTATTAAATAATGGCTAAAATATAATAAAAGGCCCAAGGCCCAAATAAGTATAAAAGCCATTATTTATTAGCTAAAGAGTCCTAAATTATAAATCAAGAGACAAAAAGTAGTGTATGAAATATTCAATTATCACACCACCACCTTCTTACAGTCAAGTGATTACTATCCCCTTGCTCCGAGAACCTTGTTTACTAGATTGTCCCTGACCTGGATTATTGGAAGGTTCTGAGATTCAAATGAATGAATCCCAGAGTAACAAGTTAATCTCAAACCCAAGCATATGCAATATATATGTAAATCAACTAAAAAAAGTAGTCCACACAACATATAAAGCATTCAAATTCAATTCAAGTTCAAGTTCAAGTTCAAATTCAAGTATTACATTCTATATGCAGCTTGTAATACAAGTATTCATTTGAAGATTTTCAAATGCCTTAGCGCAAGGAAATTCATTTAAGGTGATTCAATACCAAAAATACTGAATGCACTAAGCCCTGCCTAGCCACCAGGAAGCTAGCCCCATGGTTGGCCCTTTCACTCAATCGAGCTACAAGTGGTGCTGGCCTCATAAGGTGAGACATGCAAATATGACATACACAAACATATATAGCTATGCAAAGAATGTGAGATTATAGTTACTACATGTTTGTCTTATCGACACCACACCTTCCACAAGGTTCCTTTTGCTTAGCTTAGCCTTTACACTTGAGCAAGTACCTTTCCTATAATTATAATTGGTATGGGGAACGGGTCATTAATCACTCTAATCTTAATAATATAATTAAGATTTAGCTCACTCAGACTCCCCCAAAAAATACACATCCTTTAGTATTCTTATGACTAAGGATGTATACTAAATGAGACTTATTTAATTAGATATTATTTGTTAGTTCTCAAGGTTTTGATGAAAACGACACTTGAAATCATTTGAGGTTTTGAATCAGATTTAATCATGTACTTCAATGAGTACTCGAGTATGTTTTATGTAATACTCGAGTATGGCTTGTCTAAATGTGTGTTTAAGTGTTTCAGGAATCAATACTTGAGTATTGATAATGTATACTCGAGTATTGAATGAAAGGATCAACTACTGCATAATGACTCAGAAGTGATACTCGAGTATGGGTAAGTGGATACTCGAGTATTGACCAAACAGGATCACCATTGCAGAGTAATTTTGATATGATACTCGAGTATTGATTTGTAATACTCAAGTATGGGATTGCATCACTGACATTAAACTTCACATATCAGAGCAATACTCGAGTATGGCCAATGTGATACTCGAGTATGTGCATAATACTCGAGTATGTGAATTGAACTCTCGAGTATGCTTTGTTGATATGCCTCTCTGAACTTATTTCCTTCAGTACAGTACAGGTGATACTCGAGTATTGAGATTGGATACTCGAGTATGTTGAAGAACAAAGTAACTCATTTGACTGAACCATAGAGATACTTCAGTATCGAGTATTGCTACTCAAGTATTGACGAGAATGAAGCATCTGTCAAGTATTTATACACAGGCTACTCGAGTATGTAACTATGGGTACCTGAGTATCGTGTATCAGCAAACACAAATCTTCTACAACTTTATCCTAATGATTTGATTACTTACTTATATCTTCCTGAATATCATTTAGCATTTATTGTGATATCATTAAACATCTTCTTGAGTGATTTTCAGACGTTTAGCCAACGGTCGAATTTCGATGAGCTATCAAGCAGCGAACATCTCATAAAACAGAGACAACACGCTAAACCCAATTCAGGCGAAATAGGCGCGGATGCTTAAATGCTCACAGCAGACATATTCAAACGGACTTATTCAAATCCTACAACGGTCTTCAATTCTACAACTTCTATAAATACTCGAAGGATTGAATTCATCATACACGAAACCAACGCATACACAGACAAGGCATTCAAGCGATCAATTTCTATTCTGTTCATATATTTGGATATTATTAAGCTTCAGTGTTTATTATTCATCTACTCTGTGTGAGAGCTTTATCAATTACTTTTACATTCATTCAAATTTCAAGGTAGTGGTATCTTGAGTGTGGGTGTACGATTACAACTTGTAAGGGGGAGTGAGTCCTAGAGAGAAAGGATCATCCTGACTTATTGAGTGCGTAATTATATTTGTGAGTTAGTGAAAAATCGCGAGTGTCCGGGTACCGACGTAGGTCAATAAGTTGGATCAAACTAGTATGATTCCTCCGTGTCATTTCTCATTACTTTGCTTTATCTTTTTTTTATTGCTTATTCATCATATCGCAAAAGAATTATCTGTGATCACCTATTCACCCCCTCTAGGTGATATTCCACCTTCACTATTCACTATAGGATAATTATCATCTCAGTTGTTTTAACCTTTCATTTTATCCACAAAAACCTTTACTTTAAAGGTTAAAAACTTCTTTATATTTATGAAACTACCACCGGTCATACTTTTTAGACTTGATCTTCTATAATCCGGCCTACAAAGTTTTATATATTTACAAAACTATCGTTGGTCATACTTTTTAGACCTATCCTCTATAATCTGGTCTAAATGTGGCGGTCTAGAAGCACTTTTTTGTAGTAGTGTGTAGTAGTGAAAGGAGTATTAATAGGGTTAAATTAGAAAAACATTGACAAATATAGAAAACATGTTATATATTTAGGCCTAAGATTAACTTTTCAATTAGATCCTCCATTAAGAAAGGAGGAGTAGATATGTACCTATATATTGATAAGCAATTGTTTCCCTTAAACATCCAACTTATGCAATTACAAATTTGAAATTGTTGTGTATCAATCACGATTTCCCCAGAACTGTTGTTTCCCTTTAAAAATTATCTATGTTTGTTTTATAAACTTTAGCTACAATATTTTAAATTCTCTAATTGAATGATCTAACTATTCATCACAAAAATATTGATAAAATATATTAAAATCATTGACTTTGTCCATCCCATTGATTCTGAACTTTTAGTATAAAAAGTAGTATAATTTTTTTGTTAAATATACTACGTATACTTTCAAACACAATTTTAAATGTCAACAAGCTGTATTATATTCAGCAATCAGAACAGGAATGATCAGATAGTATATTTTATATAGGTGAGGAAAACTTTGACATTTTCTTTTCCCACGTGATGCCTAGTTTCCAACAATTTGAACAGTTTAGTTTTTGTCGATCAAATTCAACATCGATCTTGTGTATTCAACGGCACGATCTTGTGGGTGAGAGTATAAACAAAAAATCCAAATGGTCATAGACAAGTACGGAGTTGAAATAAGCAAATACATACACTTTATACCCGGTAGTAACTTTTTTCAGTAGGTACTGAAAATTGGATAAGTTATTGAAATGGTTGAGACCATGTGTCATTAGTCCAATTGTGATTAAATTAATGTCTACCCAATCATCATTAAAATAATACTATCTTTGATCCTTAATATTAGACTCAGATAACTAATATAGGGAGATTAAGAAAGCTAAATAAATGCTACCAAAAAATAGAACGCTAAATAAATTATTTAATTATAACATTTGTTACATGATTTTTGAAATACTTTTGTGTATCATTAGTATTTGTTTGTTTGGAATAGCAATTGAACCTTCAAAAACAGTTTTTCAATTGTGATTTACAGTATATAAGGTAACAACGCGAGAGGAATTTGTCTTGATTTACGTGAATAAACACTTTTGGGTGTCCAAAAATGATCCCAAACAAGCATATATCATTTATTTAACTTTCTTAAACACAATTAACAACTTATGTGATTATTCTAAAACTTATAAAAAATTCAGCCTTTGACTTTTTTGAGAATTTGAGAAATTCATAATTTAACCGATGCAACTCCAAAGGGAGTGATTCTAATTCCTACTTAAACTTTGATAAGTCTATTTTCATAAATTAAACTCACTAAGTTGATTTATGGCTGAGAAAAATTATGAAATTTCAAAAACATAGACAATGTCCAGAAATTTTTAGATCTCTTGACCAATCTTTGAAAAATCATAGCTCCTTCAATACTTATCGAATTCGACAAACTACCTATCAAATTAAACTTTCATGAGTCTAATATTGATCTAGAAAATTTCACAGTTTTTTTTATTTTTTTACTAGGTTCAAAATGCAACATCATTTTTCTATTCCAAAATCATACAAAAAATTTCTAGATTTTTAGCTCAACCTCTAAAAATCATAACTGAGTTATAGACCTCTGTTTTGGGTGATCCAAGGCTCATTGTAAACCTTAAGAAGAGTACTATATATTCACAAAATTCATAAGAGGTCAATTTCCTTGTCTTTGCCAAACTCAAAAATCGGTGTTCGGATTGCAAAAATATTAAATTTCCGTAAACCATAAATAATGCTTGGTAGCTTTTAAGTTTAGCAACTTAATCCTTCACCAATCGAAACATGGAAGGTAAATTTACAACACGCATGATAACTATTTTTAAACTTGTTTCAATATTATTATATTACTAACCCTTATAAATCACAACACCCTTCAACTACACAGTCTCCTAACATCAAGACCCAAAAGTTTCTTATCCAAGAATGTATTTGCAGAGCTCAAACAATGACATTCTTAAGCCTTTAAGCATATATTCAATTTAACCCTTATCTTCTAGTTTCAAGCAAACTTAAGTCATGTAATCATATAGGGTACTTATCTCTATCTTAATTGGTGTTTTCCCCCACATTTCAGAACCAAAATCTTAATCACATATTAGAGTTCAGAAAAGGATTAGGCCTACCTTGATTCCAAGACCAACGTGTCCAATAGATTACCTTCTCCACTTTAGCCTCTTCTTCGATGATTGCTTAGCCTCCCTCCTTCTCTCTTGACTCAATCTCTCTCTCTCTCTCTCTCTCTCTCTCTCTCTCTCGCTCCCTCACTCTCTCTGATTCTGCAAGTGTCTGGACCGAGTGAGTGAAATGAGAGTTGAGGACATTTATGTGCTGGCCAAATGGAATATTTCGTGCATGTGGGGAGTGAGGTGGCGGAAGATGAGGGATTTGGTGTGGTGAGCTGTTGAAAGGAGAATGAGAGAGGGATGATGTGGCGGAAACCTAGCTGAAGGAAGAGTGCTTTGCTATTGACCAGAGTATATATGCGTAGAGAGGTAATTGGGTTGAACATTAAAGTGTGTGTTATACATATATTGTTAGTTCTCTATGTGTTTTGATGATAACCGATAATTGTAAACTCAAGATGAATTTTGTCTTTGGTAAGTTGAAAAACTTACTGTTAAAGACAAACTTGATCTTTGGTTTGAAAACTCAAGTTTGTACTTGACAGCGATTAGCTCAATTTTTATGAACTAAGGGAAACTCCAATTTGCGTAGACAAACTCAAGTTTATAAGATACAGAGAGCACTCTAAGTTTTTCACATTAAGGGAAATTCAAGGTTAATTTAACAAACTCAAGTTTACACCAAACAGAGACTCTTCAATATTTTCTAATGTAAGCAAAACTCCAGTTTGTGTAGGTAAACTCGAGTTTTGGTCATACGAGAGCCTATAATATTTTGAGCTTAAGAAAACTTCAGTTTTGATATGCAAACTCTAGTTTTCTCTAAGCCAAGTATTTACCAATGCTTTTCAAATTCCAAGAAAACTCGAGTTTAGGTTTACAAACTCCGGTTTTCACTTGGCCGAGAGTTCTCTAGTTTTCCCTCAACAAGGAAACTCCAGTTTTGCATAGAAAACTCTAGTTTTCATTTGACAGAGTTTTCAAGTTTTCTAAGTGTTTTTGAAAACTCGAGTTTATATCAAGCTGAGAGCTTTGGCCTATTTTGTGATTTTGAAAACTCCAGTTTTGAGCTTTTGGACTTAAAACATGTTTTTCCTTAGAAAAGTCCAAAACTCGAGTTAGGCACTAATGAACTCAAGTTTTGTTCATATTCAAAATGTGCTTCAAAGATGAAATCGCAACGTTCCTCTCTGGATAAAGTAAACTCGAGTTTCATTTTAAAACTCCAGTTTAGGCCTCTGAAGGAAAGTTAGAAACTCCAGTTTGGATGAATAAACTCGAGTTTGTGTCGCAGAGTTTGAAAATCAAATTGCTCGAATGTGTGAAATCTTCATATTTGATCTTAATACTTCTTATCATCACTTATTACTATTCCTAACTATGTTTAATGAGTTTGTTAGTGAATTTTAAATAGTTTAGAGAATATTAAATGAAGAAATAGCTTAAAGCAAAAAGTGATGTTAGCACATTTATTGCAATGTCCAGAAAGCTTGCACCATTTTGGACAATCATTCCACACATGTTGCAAAGGGATTAATGTTTCCTTTCCCTATCCAGTAGATGCTCTTCCAACGGATTAATTTCAAGGAAAGTCAACCCTAATCTTCTGAGGAACTAGATTGACTGAAGAGTAGAGAGAGAAGAGGACCAAAGTATTCCTAATCAACTCAGCAATGTGTCCAATGGCTACATTGATCAATCCAACGGTCATTTAATGCCATCTTCATATATAAGGAGTTGCATTCAAGTCTTCTCAGCAACCAACACACAGAAAATGAATTGCATTCAAGTTTTCCAACTATTCTTCCAGTTTTTCACTGTAAAGTATCTTTTGACACATTTGTACTTCAGTGATTATTATTATCCACTCTCAAAGAGAGTATCATTTATTGAAATCATCCATTATAAGAACCTCAAGTCGTGGGGCTTGGAGATTGGATTATTTGATTACAACTTGTAAGGGGGAGTAAGTTCTAGTGAGAGAATTACTCTGAGAGTTATAAAGTGTGTAATCATTTGAGTTAGTGAAATCCTAAAGTGTCTGGGGACTGAACATAGGTCAAGAGGTTGGACCGAACTAGTATAAATTTGATGTGTCTTGCTTCTTCTTCTCATACTCTGTTTTGCTCTGTTTTCTAGTTAAATAACAGAGCACTTTGAAAAGAATTTTTAAAATCCCCAATTCACCCCCTTGGTGATTTGCTCCACTTTCATATATTGGGCTAGAGGATAATAAATGAGTGTATGTGTGATGGCCCAAATAGTTATTTAATTAAGTGATGGAGAAAGGCCAGTGTCGTATAAATGGGCCAAGTGAACAATGGAAACTGATGGAATGTAAGTGTTTTGATGATCTCCTTGGGCTGAAGGAAATGAAGAATGAAGGGTTAAAGGCCTAATTTGCCACGGAAGTTTTGCTAAGGTAGCGCCCAGCACTCGGAAGTTTTTTTGGTACCAAATTTACCCTGGAAGTATGAAAAAGGTAGCAACTTCCCCCTTCGTTAATTTTGACCGTTAAGTTTGATTGAGTGTACACGTGGCATGCCACCTCATCACCTGAATAAGAGGTAAGTATCATTTTTGCCTTAGAAGTTTTTACCGAGGAGCTATTTTGCCCCGGAAGTTTTCACTAAGGAGCAATTTTGCCCTAGAAGTTTACAAAAGTAGCAATTTTTCCCTTCTTTCCCCCAGTATTAAATTTGACTATTAAATTAGTCAAAGACCACACATGTCGTGCCTTGAAAAGGTCAAACTTGGAGTCGAGAAGGAGATCCTTAAGATGTTGAGCTCAAGGCGCTGAATTTGTGAAGTCTGAATTGGTCACAGGTACTGAAAGGTCTATTGCAAAACCCATAGGAAGCATCACTTATGATCCAAGCAAATGAAACGCAAAACGAGAAATGAATTGTTCCAAAAATTGGTTCAGTAAAACAAATCAATAGTGATAATATTTATGTTTGTATAGACTGATCATTTGCTTAGATGATAAGTGATGCTTCTTGTGACCAGTTCGGCTTCACAAATTTTGGCCACCTTGAGCTCAACATCTCAAGGATCTCCTTCTATGACTCCAAGTTAAACCTTTTCAAGGCATGACATGTGTGGTCTTTGACTGATTTAATAGTCAAATTTAATATGTGGGAAAGAAGGGCAAAATTGATACGTTTTGTAAACTTTCGGGGTAAAATTGCTCCTGAGTGAAAACTTCCGAGGCAAACTTGATCTCAGTGAAAACTTCCGAGGCAAAAATGATACTTAACTCTTATTGGGTTGATGAGGTGGCATGCCACGTGTACACTTAGTTAAACTTAACGGTCAAAATTAATAGGGGAAAATTTGCTACCTTTTTCATACTTCCAGGGCAAATTTACTTCCTTTTTCATACTTCTAGGGTAAAGTTGGTACCAAAAAAACTTCCAGCTGCTGGGCGCTCCCTTAGCAAAACTTCCGCGGCAAAATAGACCTTTAACCCAAGAATGAATGATATAATAGAAAGTAAGTAAAAGATAAAATAGAAATAGAGGCTGCATTATAGTTCAGTAAAAATGGCGTTGATTCTCTCTAAAAAAACTATTTCTCATGCTCCTTCCTCAAGCGAGGAAGATGATATTCTCTGGCGAAGTTCCAAAAAAATTAAAAATAATGAAGAATTGCCAAAGCTGTTAGGCGAGGTAACAAAGTTATGGGCATCTGGCCAAACATTTGCTGAAATGCTCCAAGGCATTACCATGGGGGAAAAGGTGGATGGCCATCTGACGAATGATTATGATATGTCCGATGATTCCATTTCGGATAGTGATGAGGAAGCCCGCTGTGTAAGATCAGCGAAGACCCTCACTGAAATTTCCTAACGTTTACCTTCTTTGGAAAAATGAAAAAGAGACTGTACAAGGTGTGGAACAAGGTAGTGATCGTGAAACTATTGGGAAAGAATATTGGTTACAAGCTCCTATCAACCATCCTTCAGACCTTATGGGCCAAAAAAGGAGTCATTAATGTGATAAACATTGGTAATGGCTTCTTTGTAGTAAAGCTCACTAATAAGGAAGACTATGATAATGCACTGACTGGGGTTCCCTAGATGATACCTACCATTGGTAGGTCTGGCGGGTTCGTAGCCGTCTGGAGAAAGAACCAAATCAGACTATCATTGATTGCTTCAAATTGCCAGTACATTCACTTCAATTGCTCACTTCCCAGACATCATCCTTTTCTTCTCACGGAAATCTATGTTGTGCCCCTAGCGAACCTCAAGCATTTATTTTGGCTAGATCTACGCCATTTTGCAAACTCGATTATGGATCCTTGGGTCATCGCTGGGGACTTCAATGATATCACAACCTCGATGGAAAGGGTAGGTGGGTCAATTGGTTCCACTTCCAGGCTCTCTCAACTTGAAAATCGGATCTAGGACTGCCATCTCACTTGGTGGGGCCCCCAAACAAACTAGCTACAATCACTTATTCGAAAGGCTAGATAGGGTATTGGTAAATACTCCCTTCCTGTCGACCTTCTCTAATGTTCATGTTAAGCTTCTTCCTAGAACCAAGTTTACAAATCATAATCCGATCACGGTGCATTTTTCTGTACATGTTAACAACTATATCAGTACATGTTAACAACTATATCAACCCCGTTAACAACTAACATTTTAATGAAATTATACCAGAAAAGGCCCTGGGACATTTTTCTGGGATTTTCAGAATCTTTGAGCATTTTTTGAGTTTTTTTTGTTAAAAGGACCCTGATATTAATTTTCCCAAAATATGAGAAGGAACTTACGTTGCTTAGCTTTAGGTGGGGTTAGAATGTCAAATACTGAATCTCACTCGATATCTGACATGACATTCTGGCTGTTGCTTCTATGTGATCCTATATAACATTATTACTTTGTATCTTCTTCCAACTGGGCACCACCCCTTCCACCTCATATTCAATAACTTCACCCTCAAATATTACCCATGGCTAAAAATACGAGTACGGCTGAGGAAATATGATCACTAATGCAAGCTTTGTTGCAATGGCTGTGTGGTGGCTGTAGCATGAGAAATTCAATAGGCTAAACTATACTATTTGAGATGCGCCAACTTAGGGCCCATTTGATACACAGATTTCACGAGAGGGAAAGGAATTCGCCGGCTTCCCACACAAAAAACCGTTTGTTATGCAAGTCTCCCGTCAATCTCAGATCTCGCCTTGCCTGATCTTCCCTTAAACGTGGGAAAATTGAATCCCTCCAAAACTGGCGGGATCGTGAAAGTTTCCCGGGGGAGTGAAATTGTAGGACTAAAAAACCCCTTGTCAACCATAGATCTGGTTCGTAGAAAAATGAAGCTTGTGGTTCGTGTTAATCAAATCTAATCCTTCTTTCCTCTGCCTTCCTTCTCCATTTTCTTCATCGTCGACTCTGACCTTCTTCATCATCGTCGCCGGCAACATTCCTTTCTTCCCTCACCCTTGACCCGACGTCAGAAGCAGAACCAGAGCACCGACAAGAACAAAGAGCTTCAACTCTCTTCCATCATCTTCGCCTTCTTCTTCCTCTCTACCAAGTACCGTCGCCGGAGAGAAAAGACTAGACCACCACCATCAGCTTCCTCTATTTCTGAATTCTTCTCAACACTCTGTTCTTTCCATTTAAACTATTCCTTCATCCATTCATCCAGTTATTCCTCTACATGCGTCTCTATTTAGTTTTTGTGTTCTAATGGTCTGGTTTTCTGTCTATAGGGTTGTGAAATTGCTGATGTAAACCTCAAGCCATTATCAGATTTTACGTTCGAACACAGGCGATTTGGTGCCTATTACGTTTGAGCAGAACTTTTCGTTCGAACGTCGAAGGGCATTTTAGGAATTTCACCTCACCTTCCCACTTAACCAACACCCAAATCTTCATACCAAACAATTCATTTTCTTTCAACTTAAGTTCACTTTCCATGTTTGCCAAATAGTTCAACTTTTTAAGTTCCCTCTCAATTTTTCCTTCCATTTCTTTCCCTTCTTTAAGTTCCTTTCCCTCCTTAAATCTTCCCCGTACCAAACAGGCCCTTAAATTACCAAAATGCCTCCAATATTTCCTCTTTCTGAGAGGCTCACTAGCCACTTTCTCCCTCAAACAAGTTCCTTCTCCAGTCTTCCCCTCTCTTTTTTGGTTAAAACGAGGCCATCACCTATCTCGTATTACTAAATCAAAATGAACCGTGGAGTCGACCTTCCCCTCCCTTTAATTCTGTACACAACCTCCAACCCATGATTCCCTTAAATACCTTTCCATGTCTCTCAAATTTACTGCTTTGCCCCTCCTCCTCTATCTTCATCTATTACTGGAGTTCATGCCCTAAGCTCCTACTACCCAATGCAAACAGCACCATCACCAAGGCAAGGCCTCTATTTCTAACTTCGGGTTTCTCAAGCACCGTCCCGCTTCCTATGGTACCTCATCTCCATTGTTTTCTTCGTTAGTTTTGAAGAATATTAGTACTACTTGTTTTGATATTTTTCTATTTTCGCAGGTGTGGGATTTTTCAACTTTTTGTCGTTTTGCATTGTTTGTTCTCATCTCTCTTGTTTTAATACCTCTCATGTTTTAAATATCATATAGAATTAATTTTTTTTAAAGAGATCATGAATGCTAAATAAGACATGTCATGATGCCGAATCGATCATAATCATTAGCATGTCATGATGTTGAATTGATCTTGTGACTTCGTGGGCCAAGTTGGCACGAGTTCGAAAAGCATTCTCTCGCTTCCCTCTATGTGGTTCCCTGGGTGGAATCAATTTCCCTCGTCATCTAAATGATGAGTAAGGGGACTTCTTTCTAGTTCAAATTTCATTTTAGTTTTTTCTTAAAAAATATTTTAATGGGTAGATAATGTCTTAACTAACATAGTTTTTAAAAAAGTTTTTTCATTTCAAAATCGACAGTTTTCCTATTCATCCTTTTGGATGAGTAAGGAGAGTTCTTCCAAATCTAAACCATCTAGATTTTTTTTTCAACTATTGATTTTTAAATAAAAAGCATTTTTTAAAAAAATATATTATTAGTTGAGAAATTATCTTCATTTTAGATTATCTACCCATTAAAATAATTTTTTAAAAAAATAAATTCGAACCATCCTAATAGAAAGAAGTCCCACTACTCATCCTTTGATGAGTAGGGGAATTACTTGTTATTTTTCAACAAATTAGTAGGGAAATTGGTTCCCGGCAGTGGTGGAATAGGAACAGTATAGCCTGCTCTAGATGTCAAAAGAAATATTAATGGCATTGCGTGGCGCTTGCTCTTATTTTGTCGTTTCGCATTGTTTGTCCTCATATCCTTTTTTTTTTTTTTTAGTAGTAAACGGGGCATTCAACCCATGCTCATTCTTGTAGTAAGACACAACAAGGGTGTGATACACCCACATAATCCTTGTACAAGAACTTCCTAACTATCAACGGAGGATTATCAAATACAGCATACGCATCCTCCTGTAAAACACTTAAACCAGCAAGGGCATCTGCATAGTTATTACATTCTCTGTATACATGTGAAACTATTAACCTAGAGAACTTTTTCATAGCATCTCCGTTTGCTCCCAGCATCCTCGATCTAGCCTCCTCGTCAATCTGCAGTTGATGTATCTTCTGAACCACAGCTGATGAGTCACATTCTAGAACAATGCTATCTATTTGTTTGCTGCCTGCTAGCTCTAAACCAGATAGCACTACCCAAAGCTCGGCATTCAAGGCTGAGCAAGATCCCAATTTTCGTGAGAAACCTCCAATCCAGTGTCCATCACATCCACGTAAGACACCTCTGCATCCAGCCAAACCCTCCGTCCCCCTTGAAGCTCCATCTACATTGATTTTAGTCCACCCCTCCGGTGGTGGCAGCCATCGAATCTCAACTGCCACACGTGCCTTACTCACTTTTCCAAACTTAAGCCTTGCTCTTTTAATCTCTCGGACATGCCATGCCACTATCCAGCCTCTGTTTCTTGGCATTACAAACCCCTCTTCAAAACAGGATTTATTCCTCCAAGACCATAAAAGCCAGCAAGTCACACCAAAGATAAGCCTCCACTCCTTCCTTGGGAAATTCAAGTTCCACCCAAACCATTCTAGCCTCACTTAATTTTCCTCCAATCCTTAGTAAATTCCATCCACCATCAGCCCCGCCATCTCCTTTATTGTGATCCTCCCATCTTCATCGATATGACATCGAGCACAAATCCCCCAATCTTCTTCCTCCTTCTATCCATCTGTCCTTCCAGAAACTAACCTTTTCACCATTTCCAACCTCCCAACCAATATTGTTTATCAGTTTTGGCCATAAGCCACTGATGCTCCTCCATACTTCAAAATCGGTGTTCTTGGACTTACATTCTTTATTAAGTACACATTGTCTTCCATATTTCCCAATAAGCACATTGGAACATAGATTTTGTGGTTTGGCTATGACGTTCCACCTAACTCTACCCAACAAGGCCTTATTCATTATTTCCAACTCTCTCAAACCTAAACCACCATTTCTTTTTTCTGTACAAATCATATCCCAACTTACAGCATGAATTGGTCTTTTCCCCTCTTCTAGCTGCCATACAAAATCCCTCTGTAACTTCACCATTTGCTGTCTAACTCATGTGGAATCTGAGCATGTTGCATAGTGAATACTGCAAGCTGATTTGTAACCGCTTGCACTAACGTTAGTCTCCCTGCTAAGGATAGTGTCTGTCTCTTCCAGCTACTCAACTTATTCTGCATTTTGTCTAATAGATACTGGAAGTGACTCTTCCTGCTTCTCCCCCTGAACAAGTAAGCTCCAAGATATTTCCCCAAATCATCTAACTTTTATGTACATATTTTGTTGGGATCCGTACAACACAGCGGATTAAAAAAAACTTACGGATCCAATCCCGAGGATCACTCAGGTGCGTTTAAACCAAGGCTAGGGAATCCAGATATTACCTTTGGAGAATTCGTCCGCGTCTCGTTCTTCCTTGAACAAAGTGGGCTACCTCCTCGATCGCGAAGGCGACTCTTAGAATTGTCTTCCTCTACCGGTATCCACACAACAATCCTCGAACACGGCTACGGCGTGCTAGCGCCTCTTGTGCGTCTCTCTCAATTTTTCACTCTAGGGTTTTTCTCGCGGCTTTAATACACTCGACAAAATGTCCCGTAGGTTTTTCTAAACCCGTTCGGCGTATTATATAAAATTAATCCTCATTAATTTTGAAATTCAAATTTCAAATATGGATTAAAATACATTAATTAAATCAATCGATCGATGTAACGTATTTAATCCACATTAAAAGCCGATTTGAAATTCAAATTTTGAATTTGGATTAAAATATATATATTAATTAAATCCATATAATAGATCTAATCAAATCCATTTATTTAATCCAAATTAAAAGCCTTCCATTTAATTTATCTCTATAAATTAAATCCGAGAAATAATATCTATCTATTTAATTTAAATTTGAGATACTATATCTCAATTTAATATTAAACAGATATACGATATCTTTATTCGAAATTAAATGAGATACAATATCTCTATTTGTTTTATATTTAATTTATCAAATAAATTAAATACAAAACAAATATTATATATAATATTATAATCTCCATTAATAATATGTATATATGAATTTCGAATTTAACACACACACACACACATATATATATATATATCCTAGATTAAATTCAGTATTCATTTAATTTCAGATCAATCTGAGATTCAATGAATCTGGACACATTTGCTCGTGTTGGATTATTCTTGTGTGCGACCCTGCAGGCCCATATGAGATTGGCAGTGGGCCAACACTGTGTCAGCCCACAAGTCGCAAGCGGCCTCTAGCAAGACATTGCGACTACCCAATTCACATGGGGATCGATGACACGATACAACCTATCGTACAACCATGTCACATCCCTTTTGTCACGCGATAATTCACCAAGGATGAGGCATGGATAATGTCAACTTCCTTTTCTTGATCATTACTTTCTCGATTCTCGAGTAGTCTAATAAGTGAAATGGAAACTCCTTTCCATCACAAAGATGGCCATACATTTCTTAGACTCACTCATCAAGGGGCCCAAAGATTATCTCTCAAATGTGAGGGACAAATTCCATCTTGACTATTTACATTCCTCCGCATGAAAACCACTGATCCCGATCCAAGCCTTTATCATCACCCGGTCAAAGGTGACTTTTGACTAGGTCAAAGACCAGTGACTCATCATGTAGGAATCCATGATGATCTCAGGTCATAAGGCGTCTTGACGCGGTTATACATGAGATAAGCTTATGACTAGATCCATGCAGCTTTCTCATAGTGGGTCGGTCCAGCACCTTGTACTCTTACAAGTGCCCATGACTTCGATTCGTATCTCTATCCTCATCAAAGTCATACTAGTCTTATCTCATCTTTGCTCCTGCGTAGATGACCGACCAGGGACATTTAGGATAATCTATAAGATATATCTAGGGATATAGTTATCAATATAAACATGCAAATTGAATGATAACTAAAAGAGAATACTTTAAAACATAAGTGTCTAAAGTACAATGACTTGCCCTAGGGCATAATTTCCAACATATTTCACTCTGTACCCTTCTCGCAACATTTGGTGAGAAAAATATACTAGTTTTATCAGCATTAACTTTCTGACCAGATGCAGCACCAAACTTATCTAATACCTCCATAACAGAACATATCTGATCCATGTTTGCTTCACAAATCAATAGCAAATCATCAGCAAAGAGGAGGTGGGATACCTCAGTTCCATTTCTTCCTAACCTCAAAGTTTTCCATTTTCCATTACTAACTGAATTAGAGATAAGATGGGATAGTTTTTCCATTCCCAATACAAAAAAATATGGGGATAGAGGGTCTCCTTGCCTCAACCCCCTAGACGGCGCAAAACTCTCCCTCCTACATCCATTCCATAAGATAGACGTGCTAGCTGATCATACACATGCCATGACAACTTTTTTTAATTGAGCATCAAAACCAATCTCATCTAGCACCTTACCAATAAAATCCCAAGATATCCTATCATAGGCTTTTTCCAAATCTATTTTTACAACCATATAGCCTTTTTTGCCTCTTATTCTATTCATAGAATGTACAACTTCTTTTGCAATTATGATATTGTCATGTATACTTCTCCTAGGCACAAAGCTAGTTTGGTATGGAGACACCAATCTATCCATTAGAGGTTTTAATCTATTAACAAGCAACTTAGACAAACCTTTATATATAACATTACACAAAGCTATGGGTTTGAACTGACTTACGAGTTCTGACTGATCTACTTTAGGGATGAGCACTAACGATGTGTCATTAACTTCCCCTATCCTCTCCGGGCACCGCCACAGTTCCTTTATGAAATTAGTTACCTCCCCCCCCCAACAACCTTCCAATTTTGTTGGTAGAAGATTGCAGGGAAACCATCACCTCCTGGTGCCTTGAAGCCATTCATCTGAAAGAAAGCTCTCCTCACCTCCTCATCATTCACCTCTCTGCCTACTCTTTGTTTTGATTCTGGATCTACTTCCCCCCACTGCTGATTTGTACAGATCCACTCCCTGTCAACAATTTCCTCACTGAACAAATTATAGTAGAAGTTCTGAAACATATTTGCGATGATTTCCTCATTTTCAATCCACTCACCGCTGCTGTTTTGTAGCATTTTAACTTTGTTTCTTCTCCTACGGATCAGAGTTTTCGTGTGATAGAATCTTGTGTTTCGGTCACCCTCCTCCAACCATCTACCCCTTGATTTTTGAAACCAAAGAATTTCTTCTTGCCTTAACGTACTCATTAATTCATCTTCTAGTTCAGCTTCCAACCTGATTAGATATGGATTATTGTTGTGCTCCATAGAACATTGAATTCCATTCAGCCGGTTCAACAATCTATGCTTCCTTCTAGCAACATAGCCAAAGACTTCCTTGTTCCATTTTGTAAGATCTTGCTGTAAGGTCGCTAGCTTAACATATGGTTCATCATTCCCTCTCCAACCATACCTTATTACTTCCTCAAAATTCTCATGCATTTGCCACATGGCTTCGTAGCGGAAACTCCTCCTTCTATGCACCTGATTATCAGCCTCCAATTTAATAAGAATCAGGTGATAATCAGAACACATTCTAGGGCTAACACGCACTTCAGCATTCTCAAATTTTTCAACCCACTGAATGTTGCACAAACATCTGTCCAGCTGCTTATACACTCTATCCAATCCATCCCATTTTGGTCCTTTCCATGTATAGAAAGGGCCCTTTGCATCAATATCAATGAGACCACAATCTTGGATCCATTCATTAAACCTTCTACATCTTGCTTCACTCACTCTACCACCTCCTTTTTGCTGCTCCAAAGGCGTTTTTATTTCGTTAAAATCCCCCGCAATAAGCCACGGTTCAGATACACTATTTGCTATATCATGAAGTTCCTCCCATAAACCTCTTCTTTTTTGTTCACAGGGGCTGGCGTAAACAGCAGAGAACAACATTTCAATACCATTCAGACCCAGCCTACAATGAATAAACTGCTCTTTTGCTCAATCACATTCATAGTTAGATCATCCCTCGACCATACTAGCCATATACCACCGGAAAAGCCCTCAGCTTCCATTCTAACAGCATGTTTAAATCTCCAATTTTTAATAACTCTACTAGCCTGACGTTCACTAACCCAAGGTTCCAAAATTACAACAAGATCCAGCTGATACCTAAACTTCATATCCTTTATAATAGCCGCAAAGCCCTTGCTAGCTGCTCCTCTAATGTTCCATACTAATACCTTCATCATTGTCAACTAATAAGATGTAAAAGTTAACAGGAACTACCTTAAGCCGTAAGGGCAGGCGTATGGTACACCACCCCCATGCTTAACTCCACGCTATCAGTCAACACATTATCGGTCCCAACACCTAGCCCTGATCCGATATCCATACCCTTCAAACCTGTCATCCCTATACCATTTCCCCCTGGATGGAGGTTCTCCTTATCATCCATGCTCAAAAGTATCCCCTGCTTCGTGTCCATTTTATTCTCTGGGACCCCTTCGGAACTCACCTCCTCTACCTGTTTATCCCTTCGTCCACTAGATAACAGCCCACTTTGAACCCTTACCGACCCTTTTTTAACCTTTTCTACACGCTCCTTCCTCCCCTCTTGTGAACTTATTTCCGTACCACTAGTTCCACTTCGTTCTGCCCCCTTATTTTCTCCTACTTTGTTTCCTGACTTTTCAGGTTTCCTTTGCACTTTGGGCGCAGCCTCATGCTGTCCCCCTCTCGCTTTTTCCTCATGCCTTATTTCCTTCTGCATATCATTCCCACCCAAGCCTGATCCACATCCTCTGTATTTTTCCATCAAGCACAAAGAACCGTGACCCTCCCGGCACTCCTTTATTTTCAACTACTACTTTTTTCTCGTCTCCTCCCGCCGAACAATCTTCCACTTTCCCCCATCACCACTATTTTCACTTCCTTTACTTCTTTTTCTCCCTTTTCCTCAATATCCATACTACCCTCACTACTTTTCTTGTGAAAGTCCTCACAGCTTTTCTGGTTGTGCCCAACTCTGCCACATTTACTACATAGCGACCCCAAACTTTCATACTCCATACTCAGTATTTTCCCCTCTACATTAAATTTAGGGACCAGAGGCTTTGTGAGGTCCAACTCCACACACATATGCGCAAATTTTCCCCTAGCCCTTTGAGCAGTATGAATATCTAGCTTAATATCTTTGCCTATTGAATTTCCAAGGTTCAGTAAGAACTTTTTGTCAAACAGAAGAGCAGGAAGATCAGGAAGCCTTACCCAAGCCACAACAGATTCAATTTGTTCATTTTTCGGATTGAACTCAGGCCTTCAGCGAGCCACATTCATATATGCATCCGCAATTACCCATGGGCCACCAATTAAGGCCTCCATATAGTCATCCATGTGCTAAAAATTAACCAAATAAAAGTGATTCTCGTAATCAAATACCTCGATGCTTCGTTTTCGTTCCCATAGTTGTCTTAGCTTCTTTAGCATAAAACCATAGGACAGTTGCCTCCCTAGCAGTTTAACCATTAGCATCCTGCTAAATGATTTCATTAATCGATCTTGTTCCTTTTCCTCAAATTCAAATCGCGGACATAGGGGATCTGACCGGTCCACTCGTATGCCATCAGCCGAATTAAGCACCTTGGCAAAATCTGTGTCTGCTCCATAATCCTCCAGTTTATCGTCTTCATCAGTTCTAACCCATTCCCACCAGCACGTCTTCGCATTCACGTTCTGCAATAGCGATTCTCGATATGATTTAATCAGACTTCCCTTCTCATCAGCGGACATCTAGTTTTCCTCTCGTGGTTTCAGCAACTTGCTTCCAGTGAAGTCATCCCCTGTACCACTCACTTTCCTCTTCCTTCGATTCCCTGCCTCCCGATCCACCTCCATTGAACCCTCACTTTCCCCTTCTTGCATCACGAGGCAAGGGGACACTCATCTTCTCCGTCGCAGTGGGCGATGAAGCCTTCTCTCTCTCTTCGAAATCCCTAGATCAATCTATGATCCCTCCGCCGCAGTAGGCGACGGACCCTGTTTCCCTATCTCCAAGCCCTAGCGAGCTCGGGTCTTTTTTTTCGAAACAAAATCTTTTTTTCTCATATCCCTTATTTTAATATGCTTGTCTCCTTTTCTTATCCCATTTGCTCCCCGCCTATGCTTTAAACGGTCTCGTTTTATCTTTTTAAAAGCCAAAAAGAACGTATTTGGGGTTGAATAAGGTGTCATAGGAAAAAAATAAAAAAAATAAAACAGTAGTTGTAATGATTAATAACTCAAACATATTTATTTGAAAAAAATCCTATTTTTTTAAGGGTTAAGATGTACATTGGCCAGTACAGTGTTACGTAAAGAGCACCTGGCACAAAAATGTTTTAGAGGGATCAAAAATACAAATAAACAATTGAAAAGGAAAAAATACTAATAAACAATTTAAAATAAGAAAATAACACAATGCCGTTCATTTCAACTTAACGTCGTTGGTCAATCTGTCATTGGTCAACAAATATGTCTCGAATTCAAGCTCATCCATGGTGGTCATGGAGGAGGAGGATGAATGAGCTGACGACGTTGTCGCTAGTGCCACCAGCATAGCCTTTCCTTGATCCCACTGGGTAGAAAATCAAAGTGGAAGGGAAACAACATTAAATAATGAACGAGCTTGTGCGTTCTAAGGAAGAGGACGATAAATGGTAAAGTTGCTTGGCATCTATGATCTTTCCACTGTTCCAGCATTCGAGTAGCTTCCCGGAAAAACATAGTGTGCCTCTCGTTTTACTTCCGCTTTCCCTCTCCGAAAACTATTGATGATGATCAATCGTAGCTTTGGTTCTCACTCCCGATTTGAAGCATGACAAAGTGGAGAGGAGGAAGAAAGGATGCCACCAATGATGGTGATGAAAACAAGAGTCGCCAGCAATGCAAGTAATACTTCGTTGGTCAATTTTCACCTTAACCCTTTTTTTAATAGATCAAAGGGTTCTCATTTAGCCCAACAACTGCATTTCTTGAGGTTTAAACTTGTGTTCTCCTCCTTACATGGATGAAACCTCTTACCACCTTAACTAATAGCTTATTGATATAAAATATTAATTAAATCTAATTGAAATAGTTAAAACCAAATTTGGGCCTAAACTTTTAACAAATTCTTAATGAGGCCTATGGGCCTAATTAGGATTTCTAAAGTTAAAAGACCATAATGCCCCTATGTTGTTTAAAAGCAAAATTCAAGGTAGTTAAAAAAGGAAAAAAAAAAATGATTTCTAAATTGGGCATAACCTAACTTAAATTAATTAATGATTATTCAATATAATCAGCATGCACATGTTATTTTAACTTCAGATGTTTGACATATTTTTCTTAAAAAAAGTTAGATCTATCTATATCGATTGTGATATATTCAAATTATTTGTACAATATCATGTTCATGTTTCAATCAAGGGGAAAAAATCACTTAACTATATCAAAAAATTAATAATTTCAAATAAAATTTCTAACATAAATTCTCCACTTTAACTAATCTTAATAGTTATTTCCTTCCCATAAAATAATAAAAATAATTTAAAATCTTTTGCTTCTGCGCTTTCAAACCTGAATGGCTAAATAAATAAAATGAAACCGTGTTGTGGGACCTAGAAACAATATGCAGAACACAAAATCAAAAATTAAACTTGAAGATTTAATTCTTGATACGTAGATAGATCATCAACAAGTATACAAGTAGTTAAAATATGAACAACAATAGACAAAACAAAAAAAGAGTATATAGTTGTATTTAAAATTTTGGAAATTAATAAATAAATCACACACACATGCGTGAATTATAAAATGAGATTGACTATTTCTTGAGATGATAAACACAAAATCCACTTATTTTATAAAAAGTTTCGCAATTATGAAGCAGAAAATTTTAGATTATGCTAAAGTATGTTATATTTATAATTTGAATCAATTTAGATCGATCTTTATGTAACATATAAAATATAAAGAATAAGCAGTGTTATTTAGTTTTGTTAAAATATTCATATATTATATATAAGACATAAATATATATATATCTCTTTACGGACCTGCATAAGGCCTATATCAAATATGCGGCCCAACTGAGAATATATCATATGCCGAATATCGCCTATAATACAGGGATATCCTACATCATAGGAAGATTATATTAGGCAACAATATAGGAGCATCAAGCAGATATCTACACGATACTCGCACCTACGATCTCGCCATAACGAGATATCCAATCCACGGTACTCTCTATAAATATAGAGACCAATCACTAAGGTGCACACGTTCTAACTCATGCCCTATTTACTTTCTGCAACACAAAGCACACACCCCACCCCTCTGGCTAACGCCACCGTGTGTCTCAAACTACGTGGACTTTGATCCCACTCATTGGGCACGTAGGCCCTAGGCTTGGCTCCTAGTCAAGTCCAGTCAGTCCTGTTCCCAGAACAAAACATTGGCGCCGACCGTGGGGACGTTAAATTACGATTCCCTCGACTACCGATGGCTAATACAAGAAGCAACAGTCGGAATATCCAACCTAATCAACCACAGGCTGAGGCAAGTAAACATCATGATCAAAGTTCACCACGTCAGGGGGAAACTCCGGAAGGCAACGTTTCAGACACAGCGTCCTCTCCTCCCAACGTCAACAAAACTCGGGGCGAACCAACAGAGGAGACCGCGGGCCCAAGTACAGGTGTCCTCATCCTACACAAAACACAGGAGTCGATGCTAAGGAGGATGGAGGACAAGGAAAAGCGGGATGATCTCTAGCGCCAGGAAGATCTCAGAGAGATTTAGCAAACATTGGACGACCGGCTTAGGAGTCACGAAGCCTTGGTTCAGAAAGGATGCCGAGGAAGCTCGCGGAAGGGCAAGAAAAAAGTGAGCCTGAGTTCGGGGTAAGATCGTCCATCAGCCTTGAATCTTAAGAAACTACGATTGGCTCGGATCCTGGATGAGGACGACCAAGATGTCCAGGAGGACCGAGATGTCGAGGAGGACAGAGATTCCGA
Organism: Acacia acuminata; assembly: GCA_019022655.1. Lineage (NCBI taxonomy): Eukaryota > Viridiplantae > Streptophyta > Magnoliopsida > Fabales > Fabaceae > Acacia > Acacia acuminata. The sequence continues at coordinate 482,071 of JAFJYI010000244.1, read as the reverse complement.
GGGACACCGAGATGTCGAGGAAGACCGAGATGTGAAGAAGGTATACCGGCCATGAGGCTCCCCCAGAGAGTATAGAATGAAGCACTTGACAAGCTTCGATTTGATTTGGCCGACCTCCCGAAGTACGACGGGACCCAGGATCCGCGCAGTCACCTCGAAACTTTCGAGCTGCTCATGTGGGTTCGTTCAATCAAGGGATTGGTCATCCTACGTCTTTTTGCAGCAACACTGACTGGACTAGCATAGAAGTAGCTTCATTCCCTGTCGAATAATTCCGTGCGTAACTTCGAAGACCTTAGACGAAAGTTCGAGTTGAACTTCGCAACCAGTAAGAAACAGTCGAAGTCCCAGTTCACGTTAAGCCGAATAAAGCAGGAAAAGGGAGAGACATTGCAAAAATATCTGGACCGATTCAAGGATGTGGCTCTGTAAGTGCGCTCGCTCCCAGAGGAGGTACATGTACACCGCCTTGTCGATGGCCTGGATCCTTCGTCGCATTAGGCTAAAAGTGTGTGTAAGAACCGAATCTACACTCTGACCGAGTTCTACACCTGAGCGAAGCAGTATCTTGACGTGGAACAGACAGAGATATCCAATGCCGTTGAGCCCAAGAAGCGAAGGAATGCTTCACTAGATGAGAAAGATCCCGCCAACAAACGAAGAGAAGATTCTCGAAACGCAACCGAGATAACCAGCCACGGAGGGAAAGGCCCGAAGGGAAAATGAAGTACGGCGGCTACACCCCTCTAAATGTGTCTCGTGCACAGCTTGGAAGGAGGTCTCTTAGACAGAGATGAAGAGGGTCGGCAAGCCGAGGTCCGTCCGAAACTAACCCAATACCGACCAATCCAAATTCTGTGCCTTCCATGACAAACCGGGACACACAACGAAGCAGTGTTATGAACTCCGTGACGCCATAGAGAGGTTCATAAGAGAAGGAAAATTGCGCCAGTATGTGATCAGAACTCATGGGAGGAAAATGGCAAAAGCAATCAAAGTGGCTGAAGTAGTAGCCCGGCCATGGACCCAAGGAAAGAGGAGAAAAGAAGAAAGTCAAACTCCGAGGACGAGTTCCCAGAAACCGACTTCCATTGCAACGGAGTCAGCGGGGAATTCGAAGGTGGTGGCGACACAATCAGCCAGCGTAAGAAGTACCTGAGAGAAGTCCTTTTGGTGAGAGACCTCCCAAAGTTCAAGGACGACCCAAAAAAGCCGGCACCACCGTCCTTAATATTCACAAGGGAAGAGCTGAACGACGTAGTACCAGGGCATCAAGATGGATTGGTTATCACTGGAACCCTGGTAAATTGCCTGGTCAACAAGATTTTTGTGGATGCAGGGAGCTCGGCTGACATAATTAGCTGGGACGCTTATAAAAGGGTGCATATGGTTGTCGAGGATCTGAAGCCATGAAAAATGACCCCCGTAGGGTTCAACGGGGAGCGTTCATTTCCTAAAGGTTACATCGACCTCAGATTGACGCTAGGTACGAAAGAGGCGTTTAAATCAGAATGGGTAAGGTTCATAGTCGCCGACTTTCCTTCTTCTTACAATGTTAAACTAGGTAAACCGACCATCCACAAGGTGGGACATGATGGTATCCACGAAGCATCAGAAACTCAAGATGGTCAACAATAAGAACCAAGTAGTAGTGATGTCCAGGGACCAGAAAGAATCCCGGCAGTGTTATTTTGAGACTCTCCAAGATAGTGAAGGAGGACCCTCATCTCCACCTCGGCTCTATAAAGGGGAAATCTTGGCCGTAACCGAGAAGCACAGGAGGCCGCGGCGATCGAAAACATGGTAAAGCTTGACCTCGGGGATAAGCTAGAGGTCCCACGCCCGAGCCAGAAGGGGAATTGCAGGAGTTGATCCTGGGAAAGGATCCTTCAAAGACCACCAAAATTGGTGGGGCAATGGATGCTGATCTAAAAGCCCGACTGGTTGAATTCCTGAAGCAGAATCAAGATGTTTTCTCCTGGACATCTTCCGAGATACCAGGGATCAACCCATATTTTTGCTACCATAAACTGGCCGTGGGTTCGGGGTCGACGCCAGTGGCACAGAAGAAGAGGAACATTGCAGCCGACAGATAGAAGGCTCTACAGAGTCATGTTGAGGAGCTCTTGGCGGCAGGGTTCATCAGAGAAATACAGTATACCACTTGGCTTTCTAACGTGGTGATGGTTTTGAAGCCGAATGGAAAATGGAGGGTGTGCACGGATTACACCAACTTGAACAAGGCCTGCCAGAAATATTCCTACCCACTGCCAAATATTGATCAGTTGGTCGACAACTCGGCTGGCTTTCAGTTGTTATCTTTCATGGACGCCTACTCCGGCTACAATCAAATAGCCATGCATCCCAAACACCAGGAGAAGACCGCCTTCATGACTGACAAGGCTAATTACTGCTACACCGTTATGACTTTCGAGTTAAAAAATGCCGGAGCCACTTATTAACGGATGATGAACAGAGTTTTTGACGACCAGATTGGACAAAATATAGAAGTGTACATTGACAACATGATTGTGAAGTCAAAACACCCAGAAGACCACATCCGAGACCTGGAGCAAACGTTCAAGAAGTTAAGACGGCACCGGATCAGGTTAAACTCGGCCAAATGTGCGTTCGGAGTCCCTGCCGGGAAATTCCTAGGCTTCATGTTGACCAACCGTGGAATCGAGGCAAATCCTGATAAGTGCAAGGCCGTGCTAGATATGCAGGCCCCAAGGATTAAGAAAGAAGTTCAACAGTTAACGGGCCGACTGGCTGCCCTAACCAGATTTTTGCCGAAATCGGCCGAGAAAGCATTGCCTTTCTTCAGACTGTTGAAAAAGGAAACACAGGGAGACTGGAACTCGGACTGCAAAGCCTCATTTGAAGAGATCAAACAATGCTTGGCAACCCCTCCAGTTCTAACAAAGCCAGAACCTGATGAAACTTTATTCCTATACCTATCGATAGGAAAAGAGGTCGTAAGCGCCGCCCGGTAAGAGAAACCGAGGCCGGACAAGCACCAATTTATTTCATAAGTAAAGCGCTGTAGAGCTTTGAACTTCGATATGGCGTCGCTTTACTAACAACAGCAAGAAGACTGCGGCCATATTTCCAGGGACATCGGATAGTCGTCTGAACTAGTCAACCAATTCGACAAGTTTTACACAAACCAGACCTCCAGGGAGAATGACCAGCTGGGCGATCGAGTTGTTCGAGTTCGACATCACCTTCGAAGCCTGACACACTATCAAATCACAAGCATTGGCAGATTTTGTCCGGGAACTCACCACAGCGGATGCAACTGATGTGGGTCACGGCGAAATATGGAAGGTATATGTCGATGGCTCCTCCAACGCAAAGGGAAGTAGTGCGGGAATTATAGTCGAGAGCCCGGAATGTATGGCCGTGGAACATTCCCTCCAGTTGAAGTTCCCGACCTCAAACAACCAGGCTGAGTACGAAGCTCTCCTTGCCGGACTGCTGCAAGCCAAGGAGAATGGAGTGTTACGGGTCAAGGTTTTCACCGACTCACAACTCATCACTGCACAGATTGAGGGAAATACAAAACAAAGGGGCCACTCTTGGCTACGTATCTCAACAAGGCTAAGGAAGTCATGGCGGACTTCGAAGAAGTGACTGTTACCCACATTCTAAGAGAGGAAAACACCAGGGCGGATATCCTTTCTAAATTGGCAAGTACAAAGGGTCCAAGCAGCCATAGAACCGTGATCCAGCAAAATCTCACCGAACCTAGCTGCATCATGACTATCTCGACAGCGATGGATTGTAGGAAACCAATTGAGGATTACTTAGAAAGAGGCATCATCCCGATGGATTCCACTAAAGCAAAGAAGCTGATCAGAGAGACCGTCATCTACACCATGGTCGATGATCAACTGTACCGAAAAGGGCTACACTCTCCAATGATGCGATGCTTGGACATAGCAAAAGCCAGGTACGTGCTGGCTGAGATACATGAAGGAATCAACGGCCATCACATGAGGGCAAAGCACTTGCCAGGAAAGGACTACGAGTGGGCTACTACTGGCCGACCATGATGGCGGATGCAAAAGAAGCCGTCAGGAGATGCGACAGTTGTTAGAAACACGCCAAACTTATTTGACCACGCCAACAGAATTGAAAGACATCTCGGCCCCTTGGCCCTTCTACAAATGGGGAATGGACATCCTCGGACCGTTCAAGCCTGCCCCAAGACAGTTCCAGTGATTTCACTTGACTGTCTACGGCTCCATTGCGTGTGCTCGGGGTAGAAGTTTTGTATAAATGTATCGCCATGCTATTAAGTATTTTACCCCTGAATCTAGAGCCACTTGGCGTTCCAATCCAGTTCCAACAATGCACTTTTCGGAATGAGAAAATTGACGATCAAGTTAAAAAAAAAACGAATTTCATTTGATAATGATTTTTTATCAAATCTATCTATTTTCAGAGGGGCTTGCCGTCGGTGTGGAAATTCCATTTTCCCTACAATTAATCTCTTCCTTAGAGAAGGCAGAAATTATAAAATCCTATAATATGATAAAATATGTATATAAAAAAGTACAAGGGCTATAGCTCAGTTAGGTAGAGCACCTCGTTTACACGCGCGCTCATTGTGGCGGTCGATTATTTCACTAAGTGGATTGAAGCCGAGCCATTAACTACAATAACCTCGGCACGCATACGGAGGTTTTTCCGCCACAACATTGTCTCTCGTTTTGGAATACCAGCTGAAGTGGTGATGGACAATGGGACGTAGTTTATGGACCAAAGATTCCAGACCATGATGTCGGACCTCGACGTTAAGCAGCACTTCACCTCAGTCGAACATCCGCAATCTAATGGCCAGGCAGAGGCAGCCCACAAAATCGTCCTGGACGGCTTAAAGAAACGGATGCAAGACGTGAATCCAACTGGGTCAAACAACTTTATAATGTCTTGTGGGGCTACAGGACAAGCGTTCAGACTTCAACCCAGGAAACCCCTTTCCGGTAAACTTATGGATGCGAAGAGATGATCCCGGTTGAGATAGGACAGCCGTCATGGAGAAAAATCACAGCCCGACAGGAGGGAGAAGCGTCAAATGACGACGCCTTAAGGACCGAGTTGGAACTGATCGACGAGGTCCGAGTTGCGGCACACTGCTGAGAATTAGCCGCCAAGCAGCTTCTCGCGGTAAAGTATAATCGGAAGGTCCGACCTCGGTCATTTAACCGGGGCAACCTTGTACTTCGACGAGCCGACATCGGCAATAAAAATGCTAGAGATGGCAAGCTGGCGGCAAATTGGGAAGGTCCCTACCGGGTTAAAGAGAAACTGGACAACAGAGCCTATATACTCGAAACCCTAGCTAGGAAACTTGTGAAGAGAACTTGAAAAGCCGTCAAGCTGAAGATCTACCACAGCTAGATCTCGACCCAGAATGCATAACAGCACCGAGACACACCCTGTTTGAAGCTCGGTTATTTATTAATTCCAGTATGTTAATTAATTTATGTTTTTAAGATTTCATTGAACTATTTGTTAGCTCTTTAGGGAAGTTTATTTTAATGAAGGATTCCTTAGTGGAGATTCGCAAACGTGCACTATTGATCGCTTAAGCATTACACCGAGGTCTATACACTCAGTCACAAATATTACACCGAGGTCTATACACCCGGTCACAAATATTACACCGAGTTCTCTAAACCCAGTTTCAAATACAACACATCTAGATGAATTAACACCAGGGCTAACTAACCCAGGTCTAGAGCTCGGCGAAATTGCCATTTACTGGCCTTCACAGAATTGACGTGTCAACGCTCGCCTCGATTTAAGCATTCAAAATGTCATTCCGACTCTGATCAGGTCAAAATGTTTAAGTTTTGCGTTTCCACACCATCACTAGACATGTGGCAATTTGCCCTTATCTCGGTTACGATCCCGGCCAACGGCTCCGGAACACGGTAGCGCGGTTAAGTTAACACCTTATGCGGTTAAAACAGACAACCCTGCCATTCATTCCCAAACTTAAAATCTGGTAGAATGCTTAGACTTGCACACTTCACGGTTGATGAATTTCTAACTATGGTTAGAATTCTAAAAAAAATACGACAATTAATTGATAAAATTAAATCATAAGTTGTCATCTGAGTATGTACAACTGGCACACACGCCGGGAATATTCAAAATTAAAAGGGCACAGACGCCCCAGATAAAAACAATAACAGCACAAGGAAAACCATAGGCTCAGGCATCGGACGGAGGCGGCTTCGAGGGACCTGGACCACCGTCCTGAGGGGCATTGAGCGAAATCTCCTCTTCCCCTTCCTTTCCTTGTTCTAAATCGCCAAGTTCTGACACTGAGGCATTGTCTGGGGACGAAGGAGGTAGGACATACTTACCCTAGTGCATATACGCCCAGTAATCAACTTTATCAAGCTCCAGAGTCACCGAAGGGTTAAAATGTCGGACCAAGGCCAGAGCCATATTGAAGGCATCCTTGGCCGTCGCCTTCACCGTGTCCGAGCAGGCAGAGAGAGCTTTCTTTGTATCGGCAAGTTCGGCCTTGGTGGCGCCCAGCTCATCCGCCAAAATCCCCTGCTGTGCCTGAACCGCCTTTAAAGATTCCAGGCTCTAGGAGTTAGAAGTCTTCAAAGAAAGAATCTCGGCATCCCGCTTGGCCAAGTCAACCTTCGAGGACTTCAACTCCTTCTAGGTGGATTTTAGCTCCTCAGACGTCTTGGCAGCTTCAGCCTGAAGGGCGCTCAACTTGTCCTCTGCCCTCTTCTTGGCCGCCACAGCCAGATCCCGGGTTTTCTCAGCTGAGAAACCGACCACCTTCTTCTTCAAGAGAAGCGGGCTGGATCAAGGTCGACCTACCCCCACCAAATGATCCCGCACCGCATGGATCGCGTTCATCAGCCTCGGTCAGATCAAGGCTAATATCTGGAAGCAGCAAGGAGGAAGGTAGGCTATGCTCAGCTCCTCGGTCGAGCACCCCTTTTCCCAGGCAAAGCCGCGTGGCAATTTATACGAAGGAGGAGGAGGAAGAGAAGGTGGAGCCAGCCTGTCTTCAGGATGAGCTTGGGCCTCTCCCACCACAGCGGTCGTGTTCTTTTCAGTCAAGAGGGACCGCTCGGGCCAAGGTTCCGGTCCTCTTGGATAATGGATCTTGGGGGTGGCCCTCCCTCTACCCCGGCCGGGCTCAGTAGCAGCACGCTTCCGAGTCTACCTCCTCGGCTTAGCACCCTCGCCAGGATTTACATGTGACACGTAGGGGGGCAACTTAGCACCCTCGCCAAGGTTTACATGTGACACGTAGGGGGGCAACTCGTCCATTGCTTGAGCTACAAAATAAATGCTAGATCAGAATCGACCAAAACATGATACGACACTGCAAAAATAGGATTAAACACATAAGAAATACATGGGCCAGCCCCAGCTTGGGAAGAGACTGAGAGAGTATCGAGGCAACACTCTGGACACCGTGCTCTTTAACGAAAGTCACCAGGTGGGAAACCAACACTACATCCTCGTTCGGGAGGTCGTCCCCATCAACTTGGTAAGTAGTCGAATCCTTGTTATGGTGGTCCTGGGTCCAATACAGTGGGAATCTCCATTCCACGTCTTTGGACTCAAGGCCGAGAAGAAACCAAGGTTGCTGCCCGGACACGGCCGCGACCTTAAAAAAGCTGGTCTTGAACCGTTTGAAAGAATCAGAATAGGCCCGGAAGAGTTTACGGCTGGTAACCCCTCGGAGGGAGGTTAAGCCTTTCAAGGTCTTGTCGTGTTTGTCAGATTGAGGTGTAAATGGATAGAAAAAGTAAAAGAAAATGGAGCGTTTGAAGGGAATGGGATCCGGCATTGTTATTTCGTCATGGATTATGGTGCATCTGAGATATACCAGGCATAGAGTGTTATTATATTAGAGTGATTGTCAATGTGAATAGGCAAGTCATTGGGTTGATTAAAGTAGCTCAAACTCAATGTTGAAATTTAGAGAAAAAGGGTAAATGTTAATTGAATATATGTGTATAGAGTTGCTGTTCTAACTAAGCTTCGATTGTCATACTGAATCTCGGAAGCTAGTAATGTTTTATTATCCAAAATGGCCGGATGAGTTCTTTATACTTGTCTATATGTCTAAATTGTGAGGTTTATTAATAAGTAATCAAACCTTATGTTTATATGTCTGAATTGTGAGGGAGATTTGAAGCTTGTTGGGTTTGCTAGCTATGGATATTATTAAGTTGACTTGAACTGTATTTTGAGACATGTCTGGGCTTGTATGGTTTGAAATCTATGACTTGAATGTATATTTCGGTTTTGCAGCAAATTGGCCAAATATACAAGGGACATTTTTTTTTAAAAAAAAAAAACTTATATAAGGCGTCATGAATCTAAGATCGGGATGTCCTAAATGTGATATGAGGCGTCTTGAAAGCTTAATTTAGGTCCCCCCATAAGAGGCGACCTAAATACAATTCAGGACGCCTCATATGAGGCGTCCTGAATTGGTATTCAGGTCTCCTCTTATGAGGTGACCTGATGAGTTTTGTTCAGGTCGCCCCATAAGAACAGTCCCTTATGGCGCTGCACGCCTCTCTCGCTCTGAATTCTCTTAATTTGTGTGTGAATTTAGTTTATCACTGGCATTTATAATCGACAAGTTAAAATACAATAACTCAGCTAACATTAATCTTAGTCACCTGCAGTTCATGTATTTCATATTTTTATTTTTATTTTTAAAAAAATGAATCATTTAATTAAGGTTTTACAGGTAATGAAAAAGGGAATCCTGCGACATGTTTTATTAATATACGAGTACATGCCACGTGGCAATCTCCGTGAGCATCTTTATTATTGTAACAACCGTCCACTTTCCTGGAAGCAAAGGCTGGAAATGTGCCTTGGAGCAGCTCATGGATTGCATTACCTGCATACCGGCGCGAACAAAAATATCATTCATCGAGGCGTGAAGAGTGAAGACGAATAATATCTTGATAGATGAGAAATGGATGGCCAAGGTTTCGGATTTTGGATTATCCACAGTAGGACCCACAGGGATGTCCAAGTCTCACGTTAGCACAGTGGTAAAGGAATCCTTGGTTACTTGGATCAAAAGAATACTACAAGCATCAACGGTTGACTGAAAAGTCTGACATTTACTCTTTTGGAGTTGTATTGCTGGAAGTATTGTGTGGGAGGCCTCCTTTGATACGTAACGTGGAGAAGCAGAAATCAAGTTTAGTGGATTGGTCCGAAAATGCCATCACGAGGGTGTGATTTATGAAGCTGTTGATCCATTCCTCATAGAAAGTATCACACAAGAGAGCTTAAAAGCATTTAGTGACATGGCTCCGAATGCTTGGAGGATGATGGGAATGAACGGCCTTCGACGAACGACGTCGTGTAGGGCCTAGAGTTTGTCTTGCAGCTTCAAGAAAGTACAGAGAAAGTGGGGCTTGATGTGCCCGAAAGTGAAGGCAAAAGCGAGGAAAGGGCTTTGCTAGGAAAAGCGACATAATTGGAAGAAAGTAGTAAAGTAGGTTTCACGGGTAGTGATGAATCAAAGGGAAGCAAGTTGACGAGTTCAAGCAGTGAGAATCAGTCCGGTTTCTGGGTCGATTTTCTTTGAGTTGGATCATCCAACAGTTCGATGAACTATGGTCACTGAAGGATGGAGATGGTGATTTTGTTTAGTTACGTTCAGTTCCATATTTTAGTATGTTGAATGGTTATATATTTGAAGCACCCAATAATTTTGGAACTTCTACTTTCCATCGGTTTAGTATACGATATGATAGGGAGAAAACGTATGATGAAATTAAAATTATTTTTTGTTGAAGCATATGGAATAAAATATTATTACCATAGATTTGGGGTGTCATCTAAGTGCCACTTTATTGAGACCACCTTTCTCTACTTATCGTATGGATATGCAGGGGCTGCTTAGTCTTATAGATTGTTCAAATGAGATTTGGACTGTCTATATGACATCCTAAATTTTGAGTTTAGGGTATTAAAAATATTATGTGGAATTAATTATAGGAAATCTAGCCTGAATAAATTTTAATTCGAATATTTGGAAATTTAGGCAGTTTTCCCTGAAAAATTAAGTATAATTAGTTAGTGGTTGATTATTGGCCTAAATATTTTAGAGATAATATTTAACGGCCTAAATAAATTATTTAAAGAAGAAAAATCCTTATTTAGGATTAAGGATTATTGTCTACCACATACATCCACTCTTAATTATTCATACCCATTAGGCCAATTTATTTATTTATCCACTTTGGGCCCAACCCAATAGCAAAAACCATTTTAGAAATCTTCATCGAAAGGAATCTTGTGGAAGGTGTAGTGTCGGTAAGACCAACAGGTAGTAATTATAATCTCATATTCTTTGCATAGCTTTATGTGCTTTTGTAAATCATATTGTATGTCCCGTTTGTATGGGGTCAGCACCACTCGTAGCTTGATTGGGCAGAAGGGCCGACCATAGGGCTAACTTCCTAATGGCTAGGTAGGGCTTGTGTATTTAGTTATTTTTTGTTTACCCAAATGTATTTCCTAGCGCTATGGTATTTGAAATCATTTTATGATGATTTACTTGTAGTACAGGCTACATATGGAATGTAATACATGTCGTTTGAATTTGAATGCTTTATATATTATGTGGACTACTCTATTTGGTTGATTACATATATTGTAAATGCTTAGAAATTGAGATTAACCTGTTACTCTGGAATTCATTCATTTAAATCTAAGAACCTTCCAATAATTCAAGACGTGGGCAGTCTAGTATGCAAGGAGGAAGGGGCAGGGCGTAGATATTGCTTGATCTTCAGAAGAATGTGGTGTTGATGATGCAGATGAAATACTTAGTTTCACTTTTGTATATGGATAATATTATTCCTTACGACTTTAATATTATTTTGAGTTAGCTGTATGTGGCTACTGGGATGTAAATATTTAATTAGATATATATGATCACGTAGAAGTAGATATGATATATATATATATATGTATGTATGTATGTATGTATGTATATGTATATGTATATGTATATGTTGCTAACTATTGCTACAGGGATGGACATGTATATAAATAGCCCCAATACGTGGTGAATGATTTTGTAAAGCACTAGCCCCAATACGTGGTGAATGATTTCATAGAGCACTAGATTAAACGGAGAAATAAGGAAATGCTCTGATAAAACCTAACAAGGTTTCGAGTACAATGCCTTTTTAATGATAAGTTTAAACCACTGATAACATGTTTTCAAATGTTTAAAATGTTTTAGAAAAGCTCATTTGAACTATAATATTATTTAATTTTGAACCCTTCATAAAAAGGGCTTTTGTTTCTATGATCAAATTTGACCCAGTGGTTTAAATTCTTTATTAAATAATACATCAGAATACATGATAGGTGAAGATGCCACTCTGTTTTTAGGCTCGAAATAAAGGTGTTTCAGATCTAATTTTTTTTTAAAATTTTTTAAAAATTATTTTAATGCGTAGAAAATCTAAAATAAAGATAACTTTTTTACTAATATTTTTTTTTAAAAAAAATAATTTTTTCATTTTAAAATCATAAGATAAAAAAATTAAATCTATGTCATTTAGATCTTATTTGGACGGCGCACAGGAGCTAAGTGCTCCCTTCCTATCCAAATGATAGATATATAGGCATGGAAACACGGTGCCATACTGCCCCTTGAATTTTCCCCACTTCCCAAATAATTTGTTTCCCTTTTGATCATTTAGATTCGATAAAAGATGAGTGACTATAAAATTTTGTAGTTTATTTTTTAAATTTAAAGTATGTTTCCTCGTCCCCTTATTACTGGTATCTCCCCCATGTTTCCCAGTTGCTTCCACCTTCGTTCGTTGTCGCCATCGCCATCATTCTTGTAAGTTTTCTCAATTTTTTTTCTTTGTCTATATTTTCCATCGGAAACATATTAACGTTTAATTTGAAGTCAAATACCATTGACTAAGTCCAACAAATGATTCCATCGCCATCATTCTTGTAGTTTATTTTTTTAATTTAAAGTATGTTAACAAACACAAAGTAGAAAGTTCAAATATATACCCATTAAAAGGGGAAAAGAAGAAATGTAGAAAATTTATGGGAAAATCCTAGAAAAAGAATTTTGAAATAGGTAAAGGATAAAGAGGTCTTTATGTAGTAACACCCCAAATTCCATACTTCAAAATGTGCCGGTTGACACTTAGTTTTAGAAAAACTTAACGGAGTTTGAGGTGCTACCACTCAGAGTAATGCGGAAACGGAGAGCATGCGCTAACGTTTGAAAGATGAGTAACTAATACAAAATGCCCGGGACATATCTTGATGCCTAACATATGTTGATATATTAAAAATTTCTCGAAGGAATATTCATGTGATACATTAGTACAGAGCTTTGTATAATTACAAATCTTTATGGTAACCATACAATCTTCAACCAAGCCGTAGCTAGACTTGAGGCAATGAACCTAACTCAGTTAATCAAACAATTTGGTCAGGTAGGTGTCTATCGTGGGAATCTCATCGAGTTCACGGCGACTTATTGACTGATCCACATAGACTAGCCCTGCCTTCGGCACCAAACTGTTTGAGTAACGTCGTTAAATCCGTGCCAGGAAGAATGCTCTATTGACGCCCTTCCGGCATTTGCCTTGACCAGTGCCTCTTATCGGCTCCTCCCTTCGGTGCCTTTTCACGGCTCCATCTACCGGTGCCTCCTCTGATCTTGGTTCCTTTCCTGAACCTTAGACAAATCCGAGGTCCAATACCCATCGGACCTCAGGTAACAGTTAATCTCATATGAAAAGTATGAACAGTATATGTATGATAGATATTCATTACATTACAGCATTAACCAATACATAGCACACAGCAGATGTAAGGTTATCCCCGTTTGCACTAACCAGTGCCACGACGGCCCCTCGTGTCCCCAGCGCTAGGAAAACTCAACGGCATTATCAAGACTATAACCCGTATAAAGCTGAATGTATAAACAGGTGATCTAAGCCCCATAAACTTAGTCACAGTGCATGACCTAAGACCTAGTCTTGTTCATCACTTCATAAATCATTGCATCACATACATGCATACAAGACACATCAGAGTTAAAGTTACTAGTACGCGAACGTACCTTTCACCGTGTCATTGTCAAAACGCCTGACCTTTGAACCCGACTCCGGACTTCCCGGATATCTTATACATTATTGTCGGATTATTATATGATATTTGATAAATATTATATTACTTAGAATAATATCCTAAAGGTTTAATTTACCTTTCTACCCTCGGTGGATTCATTATTCCAATTTTATCCTTTTATTTTATCAAAAACGCACTTTCAGCATTATACTCAGATTTTCCACTAACTTTGAAAAAATCGTGATTAATTCTACAAAAATCAAAACGAGGATCCGTAAAATTCTTCGGAATCCTTAGGATGTCTATTTTTGAGTAAAAATACTTGTTCTTACTGAGACCAAGTGAATAATTCCCAGTTTTAGCGTGTTCATCCTCTGCCCAGAAAAACGTAGCTTTATTTCAAGAATTTGTATCTCCTTGTAAAAAAACTCAAAATGACACACTCTGGGTATTTTTGAAAAGCCCTAGATGTATACTTTACCCATGAAAAATTTCAGAATTTTATAACTTCCTTTTATATATAAAATCATGGCCTTTTTGCTGCTGATTCCTAATTGAAAAATTTTCCAGAATTTCGCTACTTTTGATCTTCAACTTCCAAGAATTTTGCTCCATCATATTTTCCATCAAATTTTCAAAATGAAGCCATTTTTAACCATAAAAACATGCAAAAAAAAACTATATTGGAAGATTAAAGATCAAAACACTACTTATCTATGAATTTAAAAGCTAGAACTCAAGAACTAGAGAACTTACCCTTGAAGCTCATCTTCCTTCTTGCTTCCCACTAGCTCTCACTTCTCTCTACTCTCTTTAGAAAATCACCTCTTGGGGTTGATTTTGGTGTGAAGAATGAAGAGGCTCAAGGTCTCTATTTATAGTGAAATTTCATGATCCTAAACCATTAGATCATCCTTCTTAATCAATGGCTCATGGGTGTTGGTGTTTCATGAAGACACCAACTATGAAGAGAAATGCTCTTACTGGTCCATCCAATTTACATAGGATTTAGCTTAATTATTTGTTACTTTTTCCCCATTGGTTCATTGAATCAAATAATATCTCACTACACACACACACACACACCCCCTCCCTCTCTCTCTCTCCCCCTTATCCTCTTCCATTTGCTTTAATTAATACCTTATGCCATGTGCTAAAATCCAATTTTAATAACTTGATTTATCAAATACTCATTTATCCTCTCATCTTGATCTCTAGCCATTGGTGGATTGATTTGTGTTAGTTAAGAATAGATCCTCACCATTTATCCATAGCTTAATTTTCCCATTGGTCCATTTAATTTTATGAGGATTTAGCTCATTTCTTTGATTCCTCATTGGCTAATCACTTTACAAGAGGATTATGGTTAATTAATTAATTAGGACCATTAGATTGAATTAAGTGTGCAACAATCTTAACCATTGATCTTGGTTGCAATTGTTGAATTTTCAAAGTTGATTAACTTGTTGATTAACAAAGCTTGATTAACTCTTAATTCAATGCTTATATGCCTTTTAATTGCATTTGTCATTGGTTATTTGATTTATTAACTCATCATGAAAATTAGTACTTAATTAAATCAAACTCTATGCACTTATTTCTATTGTCTTTTATCAACTTGAAGACAAATGTCACTAATCTCTATTTAGTGCAAGCTTAATTACCAATTAAAATTGGCTAATGTGTTCTAATTTAATTAAGTGTCTTCATACCCTTTCCTTCTCTTTTTTGGTTATAGATTAACCATTATTCAATGTGTTAATTATGTCACATTTTATTGTCCTTAATATGTAGTCTCATAACTAACCCTTAGTTAATTAATTCCAAAGTGAAATTTGGATGAAAATATAATCAATAGATTATAATTCTTTGAGACACATATTCACCTTTGTATTTTGCTAATTATTTGCTAAAATACAATATTTATATGAATTATGAAAATTAGGGTATTACAGGTTCTCCCAATATTCATATTGACCCATCCGAAATGTCTTTTGTGAAATAATGTGGAAATGAAAAAATAGTCTTCTTTATCTACCCTCCATGACAAACCTACATGCGGGGCTAGGGGTGGCCCCCTAAAATTACAAAATTTAACCCAGAATTTTATAAAATTATATTTCAAATCACAAAATTTACTTTTTTCACTTTAGTCCCTATTAAAAATTTCATAGAGGGATTAAAATGAAACTGTTGAAACTTTTATAGGGCTTAATGTGATTTTTATAAACACCTGGATTTATTCTATAAATTTCGCCCCCTTAATTTCAATTCCTGGTTCCGTCGGTCCCTCTCTACTTTTACATGGCCAGATCTCTCTCTCTCTCCCCCCGGCCAAATCCATGTTTATCGCCCATAACAAAATCTCTCTAACTCCCTCTTCCTCTTCCATGCCCATGAACACCACCGCTCTAGGCCCCTCTTAGAATCAGGACGCGACCCGATGGCACCACCACCACCTCCTTCCCACCGCAGCAAGAAGGTCATCTGGTCCTAGCGGTGGCTAGCAGCAGGGACCCATGTGCTCTTGATATAAGTGTGCTACAATTGTAGCCACGTCACTTACAACAAGTTCTTCATCATCTATACCCGCAATCTGTCTTGGCGTATATTCCCACAATCCTGATCCACAATCTCGTCTTTCATTTTTGTTTGTTCAAGAATTGGTGCTACTCCTAGCATTTTGATTGAGTTGCGTGGTGTGCGGTAATGTAAGAGAAGGCGGTGTTCTATTATGAATAAAGATTTCATCGTCATTGCTGGAGGATGTTGAAATTTTTATAAACTCGGTTCATTTTGATTTTCTCTTCCCTGGTATTTACGCCATAATTCAATTTACTACTGATTGGATGACTAAATTGGGAAATCACATTAGATTTTGTTGGGATTTCTAAGAAAGCAACGAATTTGACTGGATAGTGGACAATGAAAGTGAGGGTTGTTCTACATGAAGATTTGTACAATCAGGTGTTGTTAGTCGAAATAGTTGATGTCCTAATTGTGTGTAAATTTCAAATCAGAACATCTGTGAAAATCAGAAAACAAATAGATTAATTCCTCAACTTGCCATGAGAATGAGATTACCAACTTCATATTTCATTTTACTAAGTTCGGATATGAAATTGACAACTTTTTATTTGATATTGAATCTGTGTGAAAAGGAGAAAAAAATATAGATTAATTCCTAAACTTGATATGAGATTACCAACTTCATATTTGATTAAGTTCGGATATAAAATTGAGAAATTTTCATTTGAAATTGAACACTTGTAAAAATGAGAAAACAAACATAGATTAATTCCTAAACTTGACATGAGATTATCAACTTCATTTTTTATTTTAGCAAGTTCGGATATGAAATTGACAACTTTTTATTTGAAATTGATCATGTGCAAAAATGAAAAAACAAATACAGATTAATTCCTAAACTTGATATTGAAAGAGGGAAAAATAATGGAGAAGAGATAGAATTGATAGGCCTCGATGAGTAAAATAGATTCATACATTAAAAAGAGAGAGAAGAGAGGGAATTTCAAAATTTCAAATTCAAACATGGGCCAATCAAAAAAGGATATCTGTAGGGTCTCTTGTTTGAATTTTATGTGGTCCATGTAAAATTCAAATTCATGATTAGGTTTATATCAATTAGTTGATCCACTGACCTTTAAAACTTCTGTTTTTATTTAGGGTGAAGGTGCAAAATTTGCCAAACAACTATTACCCAAAGAAAGCGTCCGCCAAATAACTATTGAAGAGACCAAAATTGCCAATCAACAATTAAAAAGTGAAAAAAAAACCAAATAACTATTAAAAGTGGAAAAAAAACACCAAATAACTATAAGAAAAAAAAACAACTATCACAATTAAGTTAAAATGTGAGACACCGGCGTAGGACGGTGGCGAAATTTGGAGAAAAGAGCGGTTAAGCCTTCTTGTTGGAAAAGGAAAACACCAACGAGAGATGGGACCCATGGGAGCATGCATTGCGGCGGCGGCGTTGCTTGCTTGTGGCATCGAGAGGATGGAACCGGGGTGTAAGGTGTGTGCTTGTCGAACGTTGTGGACTACTGGATGAGTTCAAGAGGTAAGTGGAACACCTAGCAACAATAGAAGCTTTGGAAATGCCAACGTCACGACACTATGACGGTCAATGGAAGACGGAGACACCAAGACAAGGTGGCCAGGGTAATAGTTTGTTGGCAAATCTGCTCCAAATTGTGTTTTTTTCCACTTTTTAATTGTTGATTGGCAATTTTGGTCCCCTCATAATTATTTGGCCCCGGACGCTCCTTGGGTAATAGTTGTTTGGCAAATCTGCACCTTGACCCTTTTATTTATTGTTATTTATGATTCTTCTATTACTACATAGTATAATTCCTGATTATGTACAAAAATACTAAAGAAACTTTTGATTTTCTGTCATAAATTTTCATGTTAAGATAGTCTTGTATTTTGGAATGTTTATATGCAAGTTTTATTATTTGGGAAAAGGTTTTGTCTGATTAAATTTAAAGGAAAGTTTTGAAATATTGTTTGTGAATTTTAATGCTAGGGCATTCTATTATGTTTTATCTGATAGGAATTAACTTGGTATTGAAATAAGAACTTTTCATTGCTTTGATAAATTGGTCCCAAGTATGCTTGAAAAAGGATTTGAGAGGACTAAATACAGAATGCTAATTACTAATAGCAGTATTGTTAGTCCTTGGTGCACCATAGTTAACTTCGAACAAGCTCGACTTTCGTAGGCATAGTACTCATGCTTGATATTCATGGGATTAGTCTCATGCTTGTTATTCATCTGTTTTGTACCAGCACTTGTTTTGTCGCTTCGAGTCACGCTTGGTTACTTACCCTCGTGGACTGTGTGTCAATGCTTGTTTTTGTGGCCTCTATGTTGCGTTTGATTATTTTCCCTCGTGGATTGTGTGTCCATCTTGTTATTCCTTTCTGTTGAGGTCCTACAGAAAGATGAGGTTTGAGGATTACGATTTAAATTGGTTATGTTAAATCAAATGTTTTACTACGTACTTGGATTTATTTGATTAACGATATCTTATATAATTTCACTTATGCTTATAATCATATACTATAGAAATTGAAGTTGATTGTCATATTGTTATTATTCAAAGTTCAATCATTTTAAATTATTTTCATTAGTATTTTATTAAATTTCATAAATGAGACGTTATTCACCGAAAAGATATAGCATAACTGAACTTGTACTCTTGCTCATCATTGAGGGGCTTTTGTGTTGAATTGGAGTTGAAGCACAGTCCTAAAAAGTCCTCATTTCAACGTAAAATTGAAATTTATGTATTACATTCCGTAAATTCTATTCTAGAGCTCCACATACACTATAGTTTGGATCCTTGCCTTTTGTCATACATGTTGTATATTCGTTAGTATGGAGCATAGAACCTTTTGTGGGATCATTTCCAAATGCACAATTGTTGAACTTTTTGGGAGGTCCAAATTGTTTGGGAGGTTCTACGAAAAGTTCTATAGATAGTCGATGACTCTCGTTAATGCAAAACGTATAACTCTTTATATTTTGTATATTAAGTATGTCCATAGATGTAAATGAAGAATTTTATTCATAAGCAACGGCAAAAGGGATGTGGGTTTTCATATATTTCAAACTGATCACACTTCAAATTTTAGGGTGGACAATTTTTAAATTATAGTAAATACATACATACATACATATAATCTAAGGAATTTTGTAAATTATTTATAAATTTACCAACTTAACCTTAATCATAAGTTTCATATCTAATTGTCATTACACTCAACCATTCCCTTCGCATTAATCATTCACCCTTACCTCTCTTCTTTTCGATCATTCGAGATGGAAACACTAACATAGTTCGTCTCCCTTGATTTGCATCTTCCGCTAAAGCATAATCATCACCATTTGTTTATTTTTTGTGCCAAATGAAATATTATAACTTTAGTATGAGAAGTTTGTCCCAATTTATGTGAGAAAAGCTAAAGAGGAAAAATAAAGTTTTACATGCTGCTTGTTACGCTTGGTTTATTTTAGAAAATGTATACTATTGGTCAACAAACAATTAGTCTTTCTTATTCCTACTTGCTTCGACAATTGTTGCCACTAGACATTCTTTTACTTTTTTTAATAAGACCTTATATTACAACGAGAATGGATGTTAAGCTTTTTAAGATATAATGTAGGATTGTAAATAAGCATGAAATATTATATATAGATTTGGAGGAATATACTTTAAAGTCTATTTAAAGCCTTACATTTTAAGTAGGCATTTTGTGACATCCTAAATTTTGGGCATGGAAAATTAAGAATGGGCCTAAATTAGGTGGATGCATGATAGTGAAAACGTAGATTTTACCTAAAAACCGAAGGAGAATGAAAAATCGTAAAACGTAAAATCGTAATACAAAATGTAGATTTTACCTGCATATATATATATATAAAATTCAAGAAAAGTAAGGCACCTGCCATCATCCATACATATACTGATCAATGCAATATTGATAACTTCTCATTTTTAATAGATTTGAGATATTTTTGGAAGTCATCAATGCTAAATTAAATAGATTTTATTGAGATTTTAAGAGATATCAATTTGGATGCATTTTTTGCGGGATTTCAATTTAAAATATAAATTTCAATAAAATAATAGTATTAATAATAAATAATAACGATTTAAGATATTGAAGAAGAAAAATATTTAAATCGAGTAAGATAAGAAAAAGATTCTTCAGATCTTATTATTTTTATTTTTATTATTAGTATTATTATCTATTATTTTATTATTTTAATGTTTGTTATCTTTTCTTCCTATGTTGCATACGCCACCGTTTGGGGAAATTCATTGGAATCAATTGAAAACCTAATGAAGCTACAAAGTAAAAAGAAACAGGGGCCGTGAGAGTGTGAGAGAGACGGTTGGGAAGAGAGGCGAGATGCACGGTCAAGAAGGAGCTCCGCGTGTGAGAGGCCTTCAACCCTCTTCTTCCTCTCAACTCGTCGGCGGCATCATTCACCACCAAGGCCGCCGGCGAGCCTTGTCTAGACAGCGCCACGAACGGAAGAGCATCGCACAGAGGGGAGCACGATTTAGAAAGAAAGAAAAGAAATCAGGTGCACCGCTAGAGACAAATAGGAGCACTTGTTCTTAACTCACTACCTTGTTTTTTCGCTTTTTTAACGTTTTCACCTTTGTCTCGCATTTTATACGAAACAAAACGCGAGATGCTCCAAATAAAACGTAAAAACGCATTTTTTGCGTTGTAAAACGCGTTTTTGAATACCATGGGTGGACTTCTAAGCCCGATTTAAAACAAGTGACATTCCCGAATAGGACCATAACTTCGGTCGAGGGACAAAAGGGGAAAATCATGAAATAAATTTCAAGCATATAGAATTATTATGATGAAATTATTTATGAAAATTTTTTCCTTAATTATTATAAAGCTAATTATTGGAATTTAAGGTATATTTTCCCATAAACTAAGGATAAATAATTATGCAATTATCTTTGACATAAATATTTTAGAGATAATATTTCAAGGACAAAAGATATTTAATTGAGAAAAAAAATCCTTAAAAGAAACTAAGGATTTAATTTTAATGATTATCCAATACTTACAGAGATGAGTCTTGAAGAGAATGAAGTGTGATAATTTCTAAATAGCTCAACACGTACAGTGGAGAAGGCAGTAAAATATATAAATAATCTCATTTCTCTAATATCTATTAAGCTGAAACACGTAAAAGCAACAGAGAGCACAGCGAGTTTCACGGGTCACGCAAGATCATATGAGTCATGCTTTTTCTTTAGACTTCCCATACCTCACCCCATATCGTCATTTTTCTTCGCTCTCAGACTGGACCCTTTGGTCCTTATATAAGCTATGTTCCTTGATCTTCATTCATTCACTTTGCTCAGCTCAAGTGATATTGTGAACAAGAAGGAAACTAAGAGTAAGAACCCAAGGGGAGAGAGAGAGAATCCAATCATTTGTTGCTTTGTTCTTGATCCAGAAAACAGAGGTTGGTGTGGCACTGAGAAGGAGTTGAGAAGCAGCAAGCTTTGGCATATTTGAAAGACTTACAAGGTAAGTCATTAAGCTAAATATGTCTACTGCTACCTATGTGTGTCTATATATATATTGAAGTATGTATGAAAACAAAGGAGAGGAAAGGTCACTATATCGATATATATGTATTTGTGTTGCTGTTTTGGGAAAAAAGAATGAGAATGCTATTGCCATAAGTTTATATAAAGGCATCACTGCTTTGTATAAGAAACAGTAAAAACTTGACTGTCATTTATATATGTCGATATTGTTGTGATCATGGAAGGAAAAGGAATGAGGGAAGTCGTTGTAATATGTTACAAAAATAGATTTGCTATTATACCTCAACCCCCCATCCCGGATCCCAGACAACTCAAACCTCAACCCGGATCCCGGACAACTCACCCCTCATCCCGAATCCCGGACAACTCACACCTCAACCCGGATCCTTGACCACCCATCCCAGCACCCTCTGTTAGTTCTCTAAGGGTTTTGATGATCTCCAATAATTGTAAACAAAACAGGAGGTTTTACTCTCAGTTGTTGAAAAACTCACTGTGAGAGCAAACCTCGAGGTTTGCACAAAAACCTCGAGGTTTGGCCTTCTGAGGAGTCCTCAAGGTTCTGTTTTTAACTTGAAATATCTGGGTTTCACAAAGTTATGTGAAACCTCGAGGTTTGGCAAGAAACCTTGAGGTTTTGCCCTTCCAGAGAAAACTCAGTTTATCACCAGTTTTCTGAACCTCCAGGCTTCCAGAAAAACCTCCAGGTTTGAACTCAACAGTGTTTCTCAAGTTTCTCAAAAATATGAGAAACCTCGAGGTTTGTCTAGGCAGAGAGAACTGCATTTTTCCAAGTTTTCAAAACCTCCAGGTTTCTGTTTTGGCGCAAAACTGAGAATTTTGAAATCTAAGTGAAACCTCGAGTATTCCAAAAAACCCCCAGGTTTCTGACATCTAGAGAGCAAACGCTTTTCAATGATTTTGAAAACCTCCAAGTTTCCAGAAAACCTCCAGGTCTCTGACATCCAGAGAGCAAACACTTTTCACTGACTTTGAAAACCTCCAGGTTTCGAGGAAAACCTCCGGGTTTGCTCTTGGCGTGTTTTTGCTGAGAAAACCTCGAGGTTTTGACACTCAGAGACAATGACGCTTTTCTGTCACTTTGAAAACCTCCAGGTTTTTGGAGAAACCTCCAGGTTTGATGTTTTGAACTTAAACCTCCTTCACTCGCTACAAATCCAAAACCTCGAGGTTTGTGGAAGAAACCTCCAGGTTTCTCGATCTTCGAAATTCAAATCGACGATTTTGCTATACCTTCTTGTTTGATCGTAATACTTCCTATGATTATTCTCTAATGTTCCTAGATATGTTTAACCACTTCATTAGTGAATTTCAGATGAATTAGAGAATGAGTTTTGAAGGTTTAAAGCAAAAGCAAAAGTGATGCTAGCACATTAAATGCAAACCCAGAAAGTTGCATTCTTTTGGGTAATCCATCTGCACACACTTACAAAGAATTAAAGAATGATTTCTACATCTAGTAGCTACTATTCCAACAGACAAATTTGTAGAGAGTCAACTCTAAACTTCTGACCAACTGGATTAAGTGCAGATTAGAGAGAGAAAAAGACCAAAGCTTAACCAAAACTTTGGTTAATCAAAGCAACGGTTATATTGATAAATCCAACGGTCATTTAATGCACTCTGAGTATAAATAGAGCTGCATTCAAGTCTTCTCAACAACTACAACTACTGAAAACGCATAGCATTCAAAGTTCTTCAACTACCTTTCAGTTTTCAGTTATATTGCGTCTTTTGACATTATAAGCTTCAGTGTTTATCATTATCCACTCTTAGAGAGGTTCTATTTGTAAAACATTTATTGTAAAGAATCACAAGTCTGGGACTTGGTGATTAGGTGCATTGATTACAACTTGTAAAGGGAGTGAGTTCTAGTGAGAGAACTACTCTTGAGTGCGAGTGTGTAATCAATTGTGATAGTGAAAAACCCAGAGAGTCCGGGACCGGACGTAGGTCAAGTGGTTGGACCAAACCAGTATAAATCTTTGTGTCTAGCTCTTCTTCTTTACACTCTGTTCATCCCTATTTTGCTGTTACAAAACAGAACAATTTTTTTAAAGTTTTTAAAATCCCTAATTCACCCCCTCTTGGGTATTTTGCTCCTGAATTTTGGGCATCGAAACTTAAGAATAAGCCTAAATTAGGTGGACATCTAAGCCCTATTCGGGACAAGTGACATTCCCAAATAGGGCCATAACTTCGGCCGAGGACAAAAAAGGGAAAATTATGAAATAATATTTCAAAGATATAGAATTATTATGATGGAATTATTTATCATTTGTCTATTTTGGAATTATTGTATTAAGTTTCCCGATGGGGTAGATTGGAATCGCAATAAATTTATCCTCATGTTTTTAAACTAAGTTTTTTTAAGGAAGCTTTTATTCCACAATTAAGTCGTCCAAATCATTTTGATGCCTGTGTGCTACAACTTTGATAAATAAAGGTCTATTAAAGACGGGCGTCACACATTTAAATAGGCTTCAGACTTTGTCAGGCATTTTGTGTTAGTTCTCTATGTGTTTTGATGAGAATTAACAATTGTAAACATAAGTTGAAGTTTGTCTTTGGTAAGTTGAAAAACTTACTGTCAAAGGCAAACTCAAGTTTTGGTTTCAAAACTTCGAGTATGGACTTGACAGAGAATAGCTCAATTTTAATGAATCGAGAAAAATCTAGTTTGCGTAGGCAAACTCGAGTTTATGACATACAGAGAGCACTCTAAGTTTTGAAGGTGGAATATCACCTAGAGGGGGTGAATAGGTGATCTTAAAAATCTAAAATCTTTTCTCGTGTATAAACGAAATAGAGACCAATAGGATAAAAGAACACAAGACAATTTATACTGGTTCGGTCCAATACTCTGACCTATGTTCAGTCCCCAGAACACCTGGGATTTCACTATTTCTCAAGAACAATTACACTTGTAAACGAAGGATGATCCACTCGCTCTCGGACTCCACTCCCCCTTACAAGTTGTAATTAATACACCCTCTCTTAAGGTTCCACAACCTTAAGATACAACTTAACACTAAAATAAATGTTTAAGTACTCCTTACAAGTTGATAAAAGATGAACACTGAAGTATAGTTAATGAAACAGTTGAAACAGCGAATGATATTAAACTAGAATTGATTGTGCAGCATTTCGGTAGTTGGTGAATTCAATGCTTCTTGTATTTATAGTTGTTTCTGTTAATGACCGTTGTTGAAGCCCATGAAGTAGTCGTTGAGTCTCTTGAATATGTTCGTTAGACAGATGATGCATTCATTGAGGATTTCACCATCTGAGTACTCAGGTGGTATGTGCAGAGTAGATATTCTCTTTCATTCTTTTTGTTATGCCCGTTGTGAAATGGCATTTAATGCGAAGTCGGAGAATATCAAAGTTAGCTTTACTTCGTTCAGAATATCAATCTCCGTGTGTATCATGGTTTAGGTAGCAGCATTTAATGCTTCTGACAGATGAGATCGGTTTATTCAAATCTACTGTTAATCCATGCTTAAGTAATATGAAACTCGTAAGCAAACATGTTAAGAGCATTTGGAACTTGTAATGAATAATAATCAAGAGTAGTGAAATGATATAACATGATTCATGATTTTCAGAGTCGGAGATTTGAGAAACAGAGTATTCGTATTTAGTTCAACATTCTCAAGAATTAGTCAGGGCATTCTCGATAATCATTCAGTGCTTATTGATTCTTATCTCAACCATTCTCGAGAAACATAAAAGTGGATTCTGCAGAATCATATCTGAGTTCTCGAGAATTGCTTGGGGAGAAATATTGTTGAAGAAGTATTCTCGAGAAATGCACTAGACATTCTTGAGAATTGCATGAAGTGGCTGAACTGTTTGATTTCTGCAATACTCGAGAGTCATATTCTTATACTCGAGAATCACATTGCTGGTTGAATAAGAAAAACACGAACATGTATTCTCAAGAATCATTTATGTGTTCTCAAGAATTTATGACTTGTGAATTTCTTCATTGAATCCAAAGAAGAGGAATTCTCGAGAATCATATCCTTGTTCTTGAGAATTTGAAGAGTGAAATAATTACCATTAAACAGAGAACATGTATTCTCAAGAAACATTTATGTGTTCTCGAGAATTACCCGAGTGTGAATTCTTCATTGATTCTAACTGAAGGAATTCTCGAGAATCATGTCCTTATTCTCGAGAATTGCTTGAGAAGAGGTTTGTCTCGGAAATTACCTTTCCATACTCGAGAGTTAGTTCCATGTTTTCGATATTGCATATCCTCCCATTCTTGAGAATTAGACTCCAATTCTCGAGAATTTCAAGCATATACTCGAGTATTGGAATCACATTCTTGAGAATCCAAACTTGAAAATATCTAATAAAAAGAACTTTTATATCACACTTGACCATTACTTCAAAAACCTTAATGAGAGGCTTTAATTGTCATCATCAAAACACTTGGAGCCAACATTCTCCCCTTTTTTGATGATGACAACATTTATGGAAGAAGTGGGTTTGAAAAAGAAGAAAAAGAAGGAATGTCATTAGTCGTGAACTGTTATTAGCCGTGAAATGTTATTTTGTTCGGACATAACCTTGTGCATCAGTTGATAACTGTGAATTTTACATATTATCGGGCAAGTCAATGCTAACCTCAATCAGGAGTTTAAAAACTAAATACTAGCAAATCTAAACATAGGCAAGTTAGAAACATACACAAAAGAAACAATTAGACTACAAAATGAAGTCAATCATGAGTTATCATTTTTCTCCTTCTTCAACGAGTTGCTTTCTTTTTCTTTAAATCGGCGTGTTTCCAATCTTCTTCAACCTCATCTTCATCTTCAACAATCTCTCCCCCTTTGCCATCATCTAAAAGGGAAAGAGGAGTAGAGGAAGAAGGAACATTTGCAGGAGTAGATGTGGATGCCGGATGAGCAGGCTGAGAGTATTTCTTCAGAGCCAAGCCTTCGAGAGACATATCCAACTGATGAACATGACCCTGAAGAGACTGAATTTCCTTGGTCAATTTAGCCGATGCTTCCTCCCGAGCTTGAATGCAAGCTTGAAAGCTAGTTGTAATCTTTTTGCCTAACTTCTCAAATTTAGTTCCAAGGCCCTGCAAAATGGTGATAGTAACTTTTTGAAGTTTGTTGGCCAGATCAGTCACTTTGTTGGCATCATCATACAATGGAGTGATGGCATCAGAAAGACCTTTGGCTATTCCTTTTGCAACAGCCTGCTCAACATGATGCTGGATAGCAGCTTGAGTGAATGATGAAGCAGGGGTAAAAGTAGTACCATTCTGTGAAGATTGAGCCTCCTCAGGTTGCTTAGAAGAGGATGGCTTAGGATTTGGAGGACTCTTGTCTATCTTTTTCTCCCCTGTAGCCTCGGTAAAAGAAATGTTCATGTACAAAAGATGAGTAGTGGTAAATTACTTAGGAAAGGATACACTTTCTTTGTCCAGTAAATACCATATGTTGTTGAGGCCAAGAATCTGAGACACGAGGTTGGGTAGGGAATGGTGTTCTTTTGGCCTTTTTATAGGTGGAGATAAAATCTGACATCCCAGATATGACCAATTTCCCCAGATTCCTAGCTTCCATAGAGATAATAGAAGCCATCAACTCATAGTTTTTGCTCACAAAATGCGTGAAGCTCTGTCCCTTGTTAACTATATTACGACTATAAAGATACCAAATAACTCTATATGTATCAGACATCCGAGAGGGTTTGAATTTCAGAGGCTTGCCATCATAGGTTTCATTTGGAAAGAGAATTTTAAAACTTTCAATCTCAGGAAGTTTAGGAGGATCAGGTATGTCAGAAAGACCAAAAAATGAATTCAGAATCTGAGCAGTAAGCCTAATCTCTTGTCCCCTAACAGAAGTAGTTAAAACTGTCTCATTGTCTTCCTCAGCCTTAATCATATTATAATAAAACACTTTCACTATCATAGGAGAAAATGGGGTAGTGATTCCAAGCAGAGGCATATATGAAGTTAACCAGGAGACAGATCCAAATTGCATTTTGTTCTAAAATCTTCCAGTCTAAATAAATAGTGGGACAAAAATGTCTATTCTCAAAATTCGACCAAAAGGAAGGTTCGATGGAATTACCAATTCATTTTGGCGTAATCCAGGAGGAGAATGCAAAGGCACTCTTCCGACCAGTGAGTTTGGAGGCAAATGATTTTTGAGTGTCTCTTGTGGTATGCCTCTGACGACCAACATGCTTATGAGGAGGTTTCTGAGCTCTAATTTCTTCGCTCATTGATCTTAGTTTGTGAAATTGCGGATGATCATATTGATACAAGTCAGATGTCTTAGTAGACTAAGTGAGGAGACTTTTCCCTTTTTCGATTGGCAGAGAATGAGTCCGAAGTCCAAACAGAGGTAGAGAGGGTTCGGCAACAACAATGTCCTTGGATTTTGACCCAGAAGGTACTGGCCGAGAGGATTCCTCGATAGAAATGCCTTTGGATTGTGACTTGGAAGGCTCTGAGGTTTTCATCTTAGGGCGAAATCTTGTCCGAGGCTTCTCGGTGGGAGGCTTTGGAGGAGATTCAGACGGAGATTTTTCTCGGGAGAGAAAGTAGCCATTCGTGACAGTGGTCGATGATAGTTGCGAGGAGCTAGTATGGGGTGAGTTCGACAAACAGAAGAGGAAGCAAAGAATGTACGATGACACACAGTCGACCAAAAAAAAAAAATTGGAGGTCCGGTCCAGCCGGGCGGCGATGAAGAGAGATGAGAATAGTCCGAGGATTCAAGGTTCTCGTGAATTTGATGAAAAGAAGTTCAAGAGTTTGAACAGGTTTTAACGAGTAAGGATAATGACAAAGAAGTGACGCCATTTAGATGATGTTTTGATGATTCTCGAGAAGAGTTCTTGAGTTCTCGAGAATATAAGAAGGTTATATTCTGATCAGAAGCTTCGGACCCGGGGATTCTCGAGAATATTTATTGGATTCTCAAGAATACAATGACCCCTGATCGACCATTCTCGAGAATCGAGAATTGATTCTTGAGAATGCCATGTTTTGAACCCCACAAGATGTATCCATTCTCGGGAATTAATGAGTAATTCTCGGGAATTCATCAGAGAACCATTCTGGTTGATCGTGGCAATGATCATTCTCGAATCTATTTATGATTCTCGAGAACACGAGCAATTAACATATTTGTACAATGATGATTCTCGGGAGTATAGGACTAATTCTCGAGAATATGATATCTATGATTCTTGCTCACTTTGCCAATTCTCGAGAACACTTAAGTGATTCTTTAGAATTCCCTATACCTCTTTGCTTTACTACATACTAGTTCTCAAGAACTCCAGAGTGATTCTCGAGAATGGCCTATCCTTCTGAGCACTGATCTACCATAATTACTATAATTCTTGAGAATTTTATCCCATTCTCAAGAATGATCTAGTAAAGCATAACTTGCAGGAATTCTTTTCTCTTACAATACTCAGGAATCGTTTGATGATTCTCAAGAATTATGATTTAAAAATTGAAAGAACATCAATAAGGCTCGATAATTCTCGAGAGTTCACTTGCAATTGCCGAAAATACAATAGAACCATATTGAAATACTTTACCTCAATTCTCGAGAATGATGAAATCATTCTGGAGAATTTTCATACTCTGTACACCTCTGTTTTTCAACCGCATAACAGGGGAACCTGTAAAACATGATCTAAACACTCTGATGCCTAAGTTGGTTTCCATCAATTATCAAAACACAATTAACAACATTTAACTAGAATTTCTTACAGTTCATTGGGATTTACCATTCCCAATTCTCTTCGGATGAACATAAGTTGTTCTTTGGCCAATGGTTTGCTGAAGATGTCGGCCAATTGAAGATGTGTAGGAATGAACATCACCTTGACATCTTTCTTTTGCACGTGATCACGAATAAAGTGATGCCTCACATCGATGTGTTTGGTCCTTGTGTGTTGAATAGGATTCTTCGCCAAGCTGATTGTACTTGTGTTGTCACACAAAATTGGAATTTCTCTCAAGTGGACTCCTAAATCAGATAATTGTTGTTTTAACCACAAGACTTGTGCACAGCAACTTGAGGTGGCAACATACTCAACTTCAGTTGATGACACAGCTACAGTAGTCTGCTTCTTACTGAACCAAGATACCAATGAGCCTCCAAAGAATTCACATTGTCCACTGGTACTCTTTCTGTCAGTCTTGTATCCAGCATGATCAGCGTCCGAGTATGCAACCAGGAACTCTTGTTGACCTTTTGGGAACCAGAGACCCAATTCCTTTGTGTCTGAGAGATATCAAAAGATTCTCTTGACGTGCTCGGCGTATGATTCTTTAGGAGCTGATTGGAATCTTGCACACATTCCCACACTAAATTGTATATCTGGTCGACTGGTAGTCAAATAGAGTAGTGAGCCGATCATTCCTTTGTATTTAGTTATGTTGAAATCTTTTCCCTTTTCTTCATCCGCATCCAGCAAAGCTATTGAGCTGATTGGAGTATCTGCACCATTACAATGCTCCAATCCAAACTTTTTTAGCAAATCACGGAGATACTTTGTCTGTGATATGAATATCCCATCCTTCCGTTGCTTGATTGGCAATCCAAGAAAGTAGTTTAGCTCTCTCATCATAGACATCTCAAACTCTCCCTGCATCCTTTTAGAAAATTCCTCACAGAGAGAATCATTAGTAGCTCCAAATATTATATCATCTACATATATTTGCATAATTAGAAGTTCATTAAGGTTATTAGTTTTGATAAAAAAGCGTTGTGTCTACTTTTCCTCTAACAAAGCCTTGATCTAAAAGAAATTTACTTAAATGTTCATACCAAGCTCTAGGAGCTTGTTTGAGACCATATAAGGCTTTCTTAAGACGATAAACATGGTCTGGATGATGTTCATTTTCAAAACCTGGAGGTTGTTCAACATATACTTCCTCCTGAATAAAACCATTTAAGAAGGCACTCTTTACATCCATTTGATACAGTTTGAATTCTTTGATACACGCAAAGGCTAAGAGTACCCGTATTGCTTCCAATCTAGCCACTGGAGCAAACATTTCCTCATAATCAATACCTTCTTCCTGATTATAGCCATTGGCGACCAGTCTAGCCTTGTTACGGACTATAATTGCGGATTCATCTCGTTTGTTTTTTAATACCCATTTCGTGCCAATGACTGGATGGTCTTTAGGCCTAGGTACCAAATCTCAAACTTGATTTCTATCAAATTGGTGTAATTCTTCTTGCATGGCTAACGCCAATCATTATCTGATAGGGCTTCGTCAATCTTTGAAGGTTCAATGTGAGAAATAAAACCTGAAAATGTTACTTCATTTAAAGTGCTTTTTCTGGTCCTCACTCCTTGATTAACATCACCTATTACTTGGTCTAAGGGATGATTCCTTATGAACCTCCAAGGTTTAGGTTGAGATTGATCAGGGTTTTCTAAATCGTTTTAAGGATCAATTTCAAAAACATCGTCAGAATATTCAATAGAGGCAGGAGTAGATTTTGAAAAGAATTGATTCTTGAAAACATTTTCCTCATCATCATCCGTCAGATTCATCTAATTTGGATTCACGAACACAACATGTATTGATTCTTCAACCACACGAGTACGCTTGTTAAAAATTCTATATGCCTTACTCCTATTTGAGTACCCAAGAAAAATACCTTCGTCGGATTTGGGGTCAAATTTTCTCAAATTGTCCTCACCATTGTTGTGAACGAAGCACTTACAGCCAAAGATATGTAGGTGAGCCAAGTTTGGTTTCCTCCCTTTATAGAGCTCATACAGAGTCTTGTTAAGTTTCTTCCGAAGATAGGCTCGGTTTGATATATAGCTGGTCGTGCCCATAGCATCTGCCCAGAAGACTTGTGATGTCTGATTCTTATTTAACATTGCACGAGCCATCTCAGTTAGTATACGATTCTTCCTTTCGACCACACCATTCTGCTGTGGTGTCCTTGGAGCCGAGAAGTTATGATCGATCCTGTGAGCATCACAAAATTCTCTGAATGCTTGATTTTCGAATTCACCTCCATGATCCGTTCGAATAGCTATAATACAAATACCTTTCTCATTTTGCACCTTATTGGAAAACACAGCAAACAGATCAAATGTTTCATCCTTAGATGATAAGAAGTTAGTCTAGGTAAAACGCGAGAAATCATCGACAATGACCAAAGTGTATAAATTTCCACCAAGGCTTCTAACTCTTGTGGGTCCAATTAAATCCATATGAAGTAATTGAAGAGGTCGGTTTGTCAAGATTTCAGGTTTGTTTTTGAAAGATGACTTAGTTTGTTTGCCCCATTGACATGAATCACAAATCATATCATTTTTAAAACGAAGTTTGGGCAAACTAATCACTAAATCTTTTCTTAACAACTTATCCAGTTGATGCATGTTGACATGAGCCAAACGCTTATGCCATAGCCAACTTTCGTCTAAGTTGCTAACAAAACACTTTTCAGAATTTATTTTTGGTAAATCCAAAGTATAACAATTTCCTTCACGGGAAGCTTTGAATAATACCTTTAGTTTACCTTTATCAATTGGGAGATCATTTTTGTTGACAATGAGGCACTCTTCCGAGTCAAAGATAATCCAGTTGTTCTTGTCAACACTTTGACTTACACTCGAAGATTATGGCAGAGACCTTCCACAAGATAGACGTCTTTAATCTGTGATCCATCCTTTGTTCCGATTTCACCAATGCCAGTAATTTTTTCAAATTAATTTCCTCCAAAAGTGACTCTGCCTCCATATTTTGATCTCATAGCAACAAACTTTTCTGTATCTCCCGTCATGTATCTAGAGCATCCACTATCGATATACCACTTGTTGATTCTTGATGCTCTCAAACACACCTGCAAGACCAGAAGAGATCAAGCTTTAGGTACCCATCTTTTCTTGGGTCCTTTGGGGTTAGTCTGGGCCTTAGGAACGTAGGTTCCCTTAGGCACCCACTGATAATTACCAACCGGCTTATCCCTTCTATCCTTTTTATGAAAGCAAGATGAGGTACTGTGTCCCTTTCAATTACAGTAATTACATGCACAAATGGATTTGAGGAGTGAACTATTTTTCCAAAGTAATTCAAATAGGATTTTCCACCCATTTTCTTTTTGCCTTTTCTTTATCAAAAATAGGATTATATCCTATTCCTGAACGATCGTTCGTAAACCTTTGTGCTTTCATAATCACATTGAGCATTTCACTACCTCTAGTGAACTTCTCAAGTGTTTTTGTAAGATACAAATTTCTTTTCTCCAAATCCAGGCAGTCATCACAAATAAGATCCCCACATGTGAGATTTTCAACTTGCATTTTAAGAGTCAAGTTTTGCCTTTTCAAATCTATACACTCATTACAAACTTTTATGTATTCAGAGTGGATTTCATTGTATTCATCAAATAATACATCATAGGTTGGTTGTGTATCATGTACCTCACTGTCGTTTTCAGTTTGCTCTTCTTCTTCTCCCACCAGACAGATGTTGGCAGTCTCTTTCTCTTCTTCGCTCTCTTCTCCTTAGGAGTCATCTCCCCAGATTCCTGACACATAGGCCTTCTTCTTAAATGATGAGACTTTTTCTTCTTTTCTTTTTCACTGTCTTTCAGTTGAGGACATTCTGACTTGTAATGACCAGGCTTCCCACATTTGTAACAGGTGATTTGATCTTTGTCTCTGAATTCTCATCTGTTACTGGAATTCCCTTTTTGAAATCTATTTCTGAAGCCACGATCCTTTTTGTAGAACTTTTTGAATCTTTGTACAAATATGGCCATCTCGTCATCCTCGTCTTTTTCTTCTTTCTCCTTCAAGGCGTTAAGAGCGATGCCTTTGTTCCGATTGCTATTGACATCATCCAAGTCCTTTTTGAATTTTAGTTTACTTTCATATTCAAACAAGCTTCTGAATAGTGAAGCAACTGAACCATTGATTCTCCACGAGCCTCCTCAATTGCTGTGACTTTGGCTTCCCAATCCTTTTTTGGAACATTGAGAATCTTTCTAACTTGAGGACCTTAATCATAAGTCTTGCCCAAAGCAGCTAGTTGATTTGTCATATGAGTATATCTGAGTTGGAATTCAGCAATGAACTCTCCTGGCTTCATCCGTAGTAAGTCATACTCAGTAGTTAGAGTATTGATACGATTCTCCTTGATGCCAGAAGTACCTTCATATGCAATCTCCAAGGCCTTCCACATTTCCTTCGCTGTTGATAGATTGCATATTCGAAAGTACTCCTTCTGACTGAGGGTACTTAGTAGCATCATAATCGCTTTACTGTTGAGAGTAACATTTTTCTTGTCATTCTCATCGTACTCATCTTCTGACTTTGGAAAGGGGAATCCTCCTTCTACTGTTCTTGTTGGAACATAATCTCTGGTCTCTATTACTCACCAAAGATCGTACTCGGAAGCCATCACAAACACCTTAAACTTTGCTTTCCAGAATGAGTAGTGTTCACCATTGAAGTTGGGAGGTCGATTAATTGATGCCCTGTCAGGTAATATTCCTTCCATGATCTATCTCAAGGTGTTAATCCCAACTGAGAAACCAATGCTCTGATACCAAATGAAAGTGGAATATCACCTAGAAGGAATGGGAAGCTAAAGTCATCGCGATTGAAGAAACTCGTGGAGAATCAATGGCTTCTATAGCAGCCCTCTTTGGCAGTCTTTCTGAATATGAAGCAAAGCTCAAGTTCGAAAAGGGACTTGTTGAAGCAGAGGCAAGAACAAAGGAATTACCCTCAAAGCTGTCAAAGAAGCTAAGGAATCAGGTGATGATGATGAAGATGAAGATAAAGAGCTAGGCATGATGGTTCGAAGATTCAAGAAATTCTACAATAAGGACCAAGGATACAAGAAGTTTCACAAGGGTAGCTCTAGCTTTGAGGCAAAGAAGCCAATTATTTGCTACGAATGTGAAAAGCCTGGCCGCATCAAGTCAGAATGCCCTCAGCTGAAGAGCAAGGACAAAGAAAAGAAGTTCAATAAATACAAGAAGAAAGCCTATGTCTTAGCTATATGGGGAGAGAGCTCATTTGATGAAGATGAAGCTAATGAGGAAGAAAAAGCTAATATCTGTTTAGTTGCTGAAGAAGAAGAGCAACATGACAACAATGATGAGGTATATGATTCAAACCATCTTATGATGAATTATTTGCTAAGTACATTGTTGTACAATCTGAATTTGAAAAGCTTGTTGAAAAATATATATCTTTGAAAAAGAAGAATTTGACTCTTGAACTACAAGTTAAAAATCTTTCTTCAAAAAATGTTGTTTGTGAGGATTGTACTGATTTAGAGAAAAAGAATATACATCTCACAAAGGCACTTGAGAAATTCATTAAGGGTAGTGAAATGCTCAATGTCATTTTGAAATAGCAAAGATTTACAAATGACAGATCGGAATTGGTTACAAGCCCGATTTTGATAAAAAGAAAGGCAAAAAGAAATTTGGAGAAAAATCTTATATGAACTATTTTAGAAAATCTGTTTATTCTTCGAATCTTTTTGCTCATTGTAATTATTGCAATCGTAAAGGTCATACTACTTCTTTTTGTTTTCATAAAAAGGAAAGAAATAGTAAACCTATAGGAAATTATCATTGGGTGCCTAAGGGATCTTACAAGGTTCCTAAGACACAAACTAACCCCAAAGGACCCAAGAAAAGATGGGTACCTAAGACCTGATTTGTTGTGTGTTGCAGGTTTGTCTAAGAGCATCAAAATCCAACAAGAGGTACATTGATAGTGGATGCTCCGGACATATGACGGAGACCAATCCAAATTTGCCTCAATCAAGCTCAAGGATGGTGGCAAGGTGACCTTTGGTGGAAATCAATCAAAGATTCTTTGGTATTAGTGAAATTGGAAACAATGAGGGACCACAAATCAAAGATGTCTACCTTGTGGAAGGACTTTGTCACAATCTCCTCAGTGTGAGTCAAAGCACTGGTAAAGGTAACTTAGTTATTTTTGATTCTAAGGAGTGCTTGATTGTAAGTAAGGATGTTCTCTCTTTGGAAAATATAAAAACAAAAGCTTTGTTCAAGGCCCCTAGAGAAGGTAACTGTTATACACTTAATGTCTTTAGAAATGGTTATGTTTTTTGAAAAGTGTTTTTTTAGTAATTTGGATGAGAGGTGGCTATGGCACAAGTGATTAGCTCACCAATATGATTCAACTTGACAGATTACTTAAAAAGGATTTGATAATTGGTGTTCCAAAACTTCATTTTAAAAATGACATGATTTGCGATGCTTGTCAAAAAGGTAAACAAACGAAATCATCTTTCAAAACTAAAAATGAAATCTCAACCAATAGACCTCTCCAACTACTTCATATGGATTTAGTTGGACCGAGTTAGAGTAAAAAGCCTTGGTGGCAATCTTTATACTTTGGTCATAGTTGATGATTTTTCTAGATTTGCTTCGACTATATTTTTATCATCTAAAGATGAAACATTTGATCAGTTTGTTGTTTTTGCCAAGAAGGTCCCAAATGAGAAAGGTTTCTCTATTTCAGGAATTCAAACTGATTATGGTGGAGAATTTGAAAATTATGCCTTTGCAGAGTTTTGTGACAATATGAGAATTGATCACAACTTCTTAGCCCCGAGGACTCCTCAATAAAATGGTGTTATGGAGAGAAAGAATCGAGTCCTCACCAAGATGACAAGAGCTATGCTGAATGAAAATAACACTTCTCAAGTATTTTGGGCTGATGCAATGAGTACGGCTTGCTACATCTCAAATCGGGCATACCTCAGGAAGAAGTTGAACAAAACTCCCTACGAGCTGTACAAAGGAAGAAAGCCAAATTTGGCTCATCTATGTGTTTTTGGTTGTAAGTGCTTCATCCACAATAATGGTAAGGATAATCTGGGAAAGTTTGATCCCAAAGAGGATGAAGGTATATTTTTGGGTTATTCGAATAGAAGTAAAGCTTATAGAGTCTTTAATACTCGTACTCATATTGTTGAAGAGTCTATGCATGTTGTATTTTGTGAATCCAAAGCTGATAAATCCTTGGATGATGATGAGGAAAATGTTTTCAAAAATCAATTATTTTCAAAAACTACTCCTGCCTCTATTGAAAATCCTGAAAATGTTTTCGAGGCTGATCCTCAAAACAATTTTGAAAAATTTGATCAATCTCAGCCTAGAGCTTGGAAGTTCATTAGGAATCATCGTTTGGACTAAGTAATAGGTGATATAAATCAAGGTATAAGGACCAGGAAAAGTACTTTGAATGGAGTTACCTTTTCTGCCTTTATATTAGAGATTGAACCCTCTAAGATTGATGAAGCCCTTTCAGACAATGATTGGGTGATAGCAATGCAAGAGGAGTTACACCAATTTGATAGAAATCAAGTTTGAGATTTGGTACCTAGGCCTAAGGACCATCCGGTCATTGGCACTAAATGGGTATTCAATAACAAACGAGATGAATCTGCAATCATTGTTTGTAACAAGGCAAGATTGGTTGCAAAAGGCTATAATCAAGAAGAAGGAATTGATTATGAAGAAACTTATGCTCCAGTGGCAAGATTGGAAGCCATAAGAGTTCTTCTAGCCTTTGCTTGTATCAAAGGATTCAAGCTCTATCAAATGGATGTGAAAAATGCTTTCTTAAATGGTTTTTTTAGGAGGAAGTCTATGTTGAACAACCTTTTGGGTTTCAAAATGATCATCATCCAGATCATGTTTATCGTCTCAAGAAAGCCCTTTATGGCCTTAATCAAGCTCCTAGAGCTTGGTATGAGCGATTAAGCAAATTCCTTCTTGATCAAGGATTTGTTAGAGGAAAAGTAAATACACACTAGTGCAAGAAAGGCTTTTAAGATCGGACAAAAGAGGCATCGTAAGACCGGACCAACGACCGGTCTTGTTCCAGCTGGTATTAAAAGTCTAACATTTAAGACCGGACTCGAACCGGTCTTACGTAAACTCTTTTAGACGGACATTTAAAACAATAGGTCTTAAAAGTCGTACTAAATAAACCTGAAATATTTTTTGTTCGGTCCTAAAACTCAACTCTTAAGACTGGCTAAAAACTAGGCCGTTCTTAAAAGTTCTGAATTTTAAGACCGGACGAAAATAAATACGGTCTAAAAAATAGCGGCTTCTAAGACCAATGACTAATTATACGCGGTCTTAAAAGACTGACTTTCAAGACTGGATGATAAATAAATCCGTTCTTAAAAAATGACTTTTTAGACCAGACGTATAAATATACCAGTCTTAAAAGACCAACTTTTAAGACCGGGCTTAATATCAAATGTGTACGCCTGACCTTTAAGACCAAACATATAAATACATCTGGTCTTAAGAGTTGAACATTTAAGACCGGTGCAATTATTTCCGGTCTAAATTTTCCCTGTTCTGTTCTTCCTGATTGTATTACACACAAATCCACCACCCAATCCAGCACATAAAAGTCGATACTTTAAACTACAAGCTATGAACAATTATGAATAAATTGAATTAGGACAAAGAATACAAATATTATTCACCACGAGTTATGTGGCCTTTAATTAATGATTATACTATGTGAAAATGGAGCAAAATACCCAAGAGGGGGTGAATTGGGGATTTTAAAAACTTTTATAAACTGTTCTGTTTTGTAACAGCAAAACAGGGATGAACAAAATGTAGAGAAGAAGAGCTAGAAACAGAGATTTATACTGGTTCGGTCCAACCACTTGACCTACATCCAGTCCCCAGACTCTCTGGGTTTTTCACTATCACAATTGATTACACACTCTGTACTCAAGAGTAGTTCTCTCACTAGAACTCACTCCCCCTTACAAGTTGTAATCAATACACCCAATCACCAAGTCCGCAGACTTGTGATTCTTTACAATAAATGTTTTACAGATAGAAACTCTCTCTAAGAGTGGATAATGATAAACACTGAAGCTTATATTGTCAAAAGACACAATACAAGTGAAAACAGAAAGGTAGTTGAAGAACTTTGAATGCTATGTGTTTTCAGTAGTTGTATTTATTGAGAAGAATTGAATGCTACTCTATTTATACTAAGAGAGCATTAATTGACTGTTGTAATCTTGATTATAGTTGTTGCCTTCATTAGACAAGGTTCTGATTCATCTTAGGTCTTCTTCTCTCTCTAAACTGCACTTAATCCAGCTGTGCTCGTGTCCAGAGGTGAGTCTCTGCGAATTTGTCCGTTGGAGCAGCAACTACTGAATGTGGAAATCATTCTTTAATTCTCTGTAAGCGTGTGCAGATGGATTACCCAAAAGTATGCAACTTTATGGGTTTGCATTTAATGTGTTGACATCACTTTTGCTTTTGCTTTAAACCTTCAATGTACATCAAATACATTTACCTTTACAGTTAATTTAGTCCTTCCTTCCGTGATAATATCATATATGTGTTTCATGACGTACCGGCCACATAAGTTGGACCACCGTTGGTTGTTCTTGACGAGTCTAAAAAGAACAAGAAATATATATAAGAGCATATATAGCTTACTGACCAAGTTCACAAGGCAGTGTGGCAGTGTCCAAATATGTACCAACCTTTAGTTTGTGCCATGTAGGATTAATGGCCTGAGAGGAACGCTTTTTGTTTACCGAGATTTGGAAGGTCTTCATGGCACTATCATAAAAATCACAAATTTATCAATAAAGGTTCACCAAAATTCACAGAGATTTCGACAAGAGAATCAAAATGACATGCTTACTCGTTGATGGTCTGCACCAACGTAGTCCCTGGATCGCTGTGGGTGGAGCATAGAAGATAACTTTATGCTCCTCCATGCACATGAGGACCAACTGCCAGTGGCGGCTGAAAATTCATAGCAGTAAAGTACTCAGTGATATATGTAGCAGAATTAAGTGAATTGCAGACAAGAATTGTGATATGTACCTGTGAAAGTATGGAAACATGTAAACCTTTCTTCTCACATCACACAACCTCGTTGATATGTACTCCTGTCTCTCCTCCTTGGATGTTGTACTTGTATACACTGGGCACAAGAATCCAAAATCATTGATTTTGCCCTGTTGCTCCAATACTTGATGCATGAACCTACAATAATGACATTCGATCAGGGAATTAGTATATATGTATGTGTGTCTAAAAGATGCATTTAAATTATGTACTCGTAGAAGAAGATACTTACTTCATCTACATTTGAACAATTGCATCGGTAAGCTCCTGTCGAGGAAGCAGCAGCGACGCTACATCAACGGAGTCAAAGTAAACTGGTTGAGGTTAACGGAGGCCTACTACTTCATTGACATGCCACGTTCTATCTTTAAAATATCCACTCTTCACCAGATCGGATATTTTTTCCTGGGCAATCAACTTAGCAGTATTAGCAGTAGGGGATAGAGCTTGAGGAGGGGATGGTGCTTGACGAGGGGATGGAACATGAGGAGGAGGGTGGAACTTGAGGAGGAGTAGAGACATGTACAAGCTTCACCGGCCAAGAGATGAAGGTTCCCTTGACATGACTCACAAGCTTCAAATGCTCATCGGTTGGGAGAGGGAGAGGTGCATCACCGATCACCTTTTCAACCGACACTCGACTTCATCATCAGCCATTTGTTGGTGGTGTACGCTTGATTTCAAGTTGTGGATGTCCCTTTTGCAACTAATTGTCTATGACTATCACGATCCTCCACATACAGTCACGGGTTGCTCGACCGTCCAACAATACAGCTCCTCTAGTGCTCTGCGCATAGCAACCGTAGGTAAGTGTGGCAAGGGAACACTGGTCTCTGGACGAGAGCTCAAAAGCAGCCTCATCTGCTTCAATTCCTCCTTCATCTGGCTCATCTCGGATTGCCACTTTGCTTCTTTAGCCACTACTTCCTCATTTATTTTGGCCACCGTGTGGTCCATCTCCTCCCAGGTAACCATACTTTGTCTATGGCGTTTGGATTTACCAAAGTATTCTTTCAGGCCTACCGGTCCTCCAATCCCCCTTAGACGCCCCAGGTGATCTGGTTTTTCGGTCGCAACGGTCAGAACATCATTCCTCTCGTCCAACACAAAAGGTCCCTCTGCTTCTTTCTTTTTAAGATCTTCCTGTAAGATACAGATAACGAGAAACTTAGTAATGAAACTTGTTTAGTAACTAAAAAATAACAATAACGATACTTATAATTCTTTAAGCAACTACACGAGTTTGTTCACTCGTGTAGCGCCGCTTGGCTTTTGCCGAATATGCAACCACAACTCCTCGCGACGTATTGGAGATGGCTGATCAACTATCACAGAAGGATTGGATTCAGCTTCATCTTCCAATCTCTTCCAATTGGCCTCCATCAATTCTTTTTCGGCCTTTTTATATCTGCCACGAGAAGCCTTATGCAGGCAATCATTCTTTCTCCCTATCTCTTGTGCTTGTTCCCTTCTTTTCTGTGAATCAGAATTGAACACAACTATCAATATCTTTGAAAAACGGTGGAACGGTATAATCAAAACCTTCAGAAAGCAAGCAATACCCAAAATTAGCCATTGTAACTCTTGAGATGGTTAAGTCCTTTAAACAAGAGCCTAGCTCTGATACCAAATGAAAGACCTGGCTATCACCCAAGAGGGGGTGAATTGGGTGTTTAATAAAACTTTAGTTATATTGAAAATCTTTTCGCAACTTATCGAAAGTAGTTTGAATGATGTATAATTTATAAAGCGGTAATAAGTCATTCAAATATATATCTTTGGAAATATAAGAGATAAGGGAAGAGAATATGCAAACTCATTTATACTAGTTCGGCCTAATCCTTGACCTACGTCCAATCCCCAAGCTCCATTTGAGATTTTCAATCCACTATCCTCTTGTTTATCTAGGCACAAGAGAAGCCTATACAAACGCACAAGTTCACCCAGGCACTTGTGAAGCCGAATCTCTCACCGAGATACACCTTTCAATCAATTACACACTTTGTACTCGAAGTTATCCTCTCACTAGGATACACTCCCCCTTACAAGTTGTAAACCGATAACCCAATCTCCAAGTCCCACGACTTGAGATTCTTACAATGATTTAATAATCAGAAATGTTCTCTCCAGAAGAGAAGATGAATAAACATTGAAGTACAATCAAATCGTTTCACTCTCTAGTGTAAACTATATAAACATTGTGAAACAAAGAGTATATGAACTAAGCGTTGGATTCAGGATGTTGGCATTTTGACAGTGTAAGCTGTTGTCTCTCCTTTGTTCATTGAATTCTTCTTCTTTTATAGCTAATGAAGAACATTGAGTAATTCTTCCAAATTTGAATATGTCTGTTGGAGTGTATATGACCGTTGGGATATTCAAGTCATAGCATTTGAAGCAGATGAACAAGTTGAGCATTTTAGTTCATTGAAGAACATTGCATTTGAGCATTCAACTTCGTTTCTTCAAGTTCCTTGTTGAATTCAATCTTCTTTCCCATTTCTGAAAATCTGCAGAAACTCCTTCTTCATGACATATTTTGATTTCTATCAAGTTTGATGTAATCTCAAACTTTAATCACCTAAAACTTATACACAAATGATATAAATGATGTTAAGAAGTAGTATAAGTTCTTTTGGAATCCATCTGAATGTTCTTGAAGAAAATCGAGAATCTCGGACGCGTGATTTTTTGATTCAGAGATGGTAACTCGAGTTATCCCATGTAACTCGAGTTGTTTTAAATGCCAGAAGCTTTCTGATTGAATTCTAACTCGAGTTGTCATTTGTAACTTGAGTTGCCAAAGTGTCAATTCTCTTCTGTCCGCAAGTAACTCGATTTATCCTTCATGACTCGAGTTTTCAGGTGCTCCAATTGCTCTCTGTCTTCTTGAGTAACTCGAGTTGTTGGTCATAACTCGAGTTGCATTAAATTCCCACAATTGTCGATTACTCTCTGTGTCCAGTCTGACTCGAGTTGGTGGAGCTGACTTGAGTTGGAATCTCTTCTCAATATTCTCTCTTCTCTTCTTCCTTTCTGATTGATGTTGATTCGAGTTTCCAATCCTAACTTGAGTTATCCAAACTCGCTTAACAACTCATTCAAAATCTCAATGTATGTTGAGCGTTTTTGAACCATCTTGAACTTACTGTTACTTTCAAAGGCCATAGCTCCTTGAATATAACTCAAAATATAGCAAATAACCTATCCCCAGAAAGCTCTTTATGTCTTCTTTCAAATTCCGCTGGTTTGAGCTCATTTGGATGTGTGGTTTGTGAGTTATACTCAAAATACCAAAGCTATGTCTGAACTGTGGCATGAATTGTAGTGTCAAATTCTACAATTCATATATCTCTCATCTGAACTCCTTTAGGCTTCAATTTTATATCAAAATGACGCATTGGGAGTCTAGCTTCATATGCCACTAGTTTCGTCTCAATCCAATTCCTGGTTCGGGAGA
The DNA here is from genome assembly GCA_019022655.1 of Acacia acuminata. Lineage (NCBI taxonomy): Eukaryota > Viridiplantae > Streptophyta > Magnoliopsida > Fabales > Fabaceae > Acacia > Acacia acuminata. Next base: position 439,370 of record JAFJYI010000244.1, on the reverse strand, counting down.
TATTGTTGAATTACCAAACCTCGCCAGCTGAAACATGAAACAGAGTAGAACGGAGGTGCTGAAAATCACTGGTAACTCAAGTTGTTAAGTGGTAACTCGAGTTACTCCTGTCTGAAAACGTTTTGTAACTCGAGTTACCATACATAACTCGAGTTGGGTCAGTCCAAAAACCTAGAAACACTGTAGCGAAGCACTCTAACTCGAGTTGGACCCCATAACTTGAGTTGGATCATTCCGAACCTTATATTTCCTTGTTTTTAACTCGATTTGAGCCATTCCAACTTCCATTTGATCATGGAGACTTCTAGGAGCAATTTTAGAACTTGGATAATGATATCTTCATTCTATTCAGCAAGTTATTCCATTTTTCATCTCCTATCTTGACCATTCTTCATCATTTAGCTTGGGCTCATCATTCTCTTCACTTTCTACCTTCTTCAATATCTCCTCTTCTTTTCTTCTCCTAATCATTCTATACTTCACATATACATTAAACATAAGAATTAGTGCAAGTAGAATGTAAATGTAGTATGCAACCTTTTTGCTCTTAAGAATGACATCTATATAAGACATCATCAAAACTAATCATAACCAACAATAATATGATTTAGTTCTTCCTGCTCCCCCATATTGAAAGCCCTCTCAATAGGACTCATGCTTGTAGTTCCGTCATCACTTTTTTTTTCCTTTTGGAAGATGTACTAGCTGTAGCTGAAAAGCGGATGGGTGGTAAAGGAACATGTCTCGGTGCATTATTCCTCACCCTTTGAGAAGATTCCTCTTCCAATTTTCCCATTTCTAACAAAGATTCATCATTGACACTCTTACATAATGCAATTCCTTTAGATTTAATATTTAACAAATGAGCTTTTATTCTCGTGTATGAACTTTTGTATTCAAGTTTGCAAAAGTTACACTTCCAACCCACATTCCCTCCAGCTTCTGTTCCATCATCAATTCTAGTCACATATCTCCACAATGGTTTGTCAATTTCGGTGGCCACATTTCGTGAGTTGGACTCTAAGTTTCTTGAACTATTGCTTTGATTTGGGTTGGACTCCATTCTATCAATCATATTAAAAACAAAATCATATTAAATACAAAATTAAGAAACAAAATCTATTTACAATCGAAACCATAAAATGACAGGGAAACAGGGGAGGCCGTCGTGATTTCAGATTTGTCAATTGCAAAGAGTTAGAGAGCCTCACTGCCTCGGAGAGTGAAACATTGAAACACAATCAAAGTCCACGACAGATTTCGCACAGACAAAAATCAGTGAATCACAGTTAGAGCCGGGAAATCGGGCCGGCCCGTTTAAGTCCTGGCCCTGTAGGGCTTGGGCTTGAAAAATAGGCCTAAAATTTGAAATTGGCCCTGTAAGGCCTCGGGCTTAATCGGGCTGGCCCATTAGGCCCTGTTACTGTAGCATTTTCATTTTTTTTAAAAAAAAATTAGTCAAAGAGTGAAGCAGAGCCTTCTACTCAAAGTGAAGCACAATCAAATATCTATGAAATTGATGATAGTGATGAAGAAGGTGACAATTGACAATGATAGTGGTATGCTTTTATATTTTATGTGAGTTATTTAATGTTGCTTAGTTCAATGCTTCTTACGTTTTATGTGAGGCAATTGTGGACAATGGTTTGTTTTTTATTATGAATTAATGAATGTGTTTATTTGTTAGATGATTTGTATTGTTTAGATATTAATGTTGATAATATTTATTTGATAAATTAGAACTTTAATGGTTACAATTTACTAATTATATTTCTTTAAAAAAAACCCAGAAAAAAATAGTTAAAATTTGGAATAGTAATTTTCGGGCCTGTAGGCCGACCCAGCCCCTGGCCTTGGTACTATCGGGCCGGGCTTTGAAAAACAGATGTTTTCCTTATCTCAGGTCCTAGAGGGCCGGCTCTGTAGGGCCAAGCCGGCCCTGATTCCTAGCTCTAATCACGAGATATTTAAAACAAACACAATCACGGTCGTCTCGCGGCAAACACTCACGCGAGACGAGAGAGAAGCGAAGAACAGCAGAGAACACGGAAAATAAGAACGTGCGCAAAGACTGAGGAAGAAGAAACACTCAATGTCTTTAAGTGTCTTAGATGGCGTTTTCGTTGTCGATTCCAGTTGCTTCGGTTTGGGAGAACGACAAAAAATAGACACTCACACACGATTTGGGAGAGATGGAAAATTGCGTCGATTCCAGTTGCTTTCATTCAATCCAATTTGAGAGCATCGCCGTCGATTTCACCGAGTTGAACAGAATGAGAGAAATGATTTTGGGATCGGTGGTGCTACTTGCTTGGTGCTCGCTCGACCGAGAGATGATTAGGGCAAAAATTTGGTGTTACAAAATATGACTTCAACTTTGGATAAAATTGCAAAAATTCCATTTGACCATTTGACCGGCTTAATTCGTGTATTTGGATTCAATTTGCGTGTCGAGCAGATTCGCGTGTCGGACTCGTTAATTTCCTAGATTTTGCCATGTCCGTGCAACATAGCCTTCAAGGACCAATCCACCCAAATGAAACTTATTTTTTGATGGGTTCGAAGAGAATTTTTCAAGAGCATTAGTAGGGGTGACGTAGAATACCAATTGATCTTGGAAATTATTCAGGACTATCACAATAAAACCTATGATGCGGAGATTAGACTTGGCTGGGGTAAGGGATGAGCGAAACAATGAGGCGGTTCGGAGCAGATGAGATCGAAGGAGAGAGAAAGGGAGGGAGGCAATGGGAGAGAGGGAAGGGATAAAAATGTTTATTTTATACCTCAAATCTCCGTCGTTGGATGAGATTATAATCTGAGGGTATTGAGAAAGGTAGGTAAAATAAGAGTAGACAAAATAACATATCCCTATATATTATTGGGAAAATTCCAAATAAATACCAAATGAATTTGCAAAACCCCCAGAAGTCCGTCGAATTTGTAAAAAGACTTAGAGGTGACAAGAACTTTTGGGGGATATGCAAATTCCGCCAAATGACCATTTTGCCCTTAGTTCTAAATAATTAAAAAAGAAAAAAAGAAAATACCCCCACGGTGGGCCCCACCACCGGCGACCACCCGTGTGGCGGCCGGCGACCGCAACCGGTGGGAGGGTTTTCTTTTGGGCGGGTGGGATGTTTTGTCAAAAATCAAAAATATGCTTTGCAAATGTGGGGGGTGGGGTTCGAACCCCCCACCCCCCACACAAAACCAAGTAGCCCAACCAATTGGGATACTTGGTTCTTTTATTATATATATACATTAACAAATATATATATTCTTCTTGACATTTGTTCAATAGTAATTACCATTCCGCATATGCAAATTACCATTTCGTATATGGAACATTACCATTACTGAAGTGAGAATTACCATTATTTTTTAAACCCCAAAAAATTGAACTTTCACAAATCCACAAGTGAGAATTACCATTCGTGAAGTGATAATTACCATTCCTAAGTGAGAATTACTATTTTTTCTCCAGGATTCCCTTTTTTACTTCTCCAACCATTGTTTTGTAAACCCCAAAAATTGAACTTTCACAAATCCACAAGTAAAAATTACCATTCGTGAAGTGATAATTACCATTCTTGAAGTGAGAATTATCATTGTTTCTCCAGGATTCCCTTTTTTTACTTCTCCAACCATGTTTTGTAAACCCCAAAAAAATGGACTTTCACAAATCCACATATGAAAATTACCATTCCTGGAGAAACAATGGTAATTCTCACTTCACGAATCGTAATTCTCACTTCGTCAGGTTTTGTAAAAGTTCATTTTTTTTGTTTTTACAAAACATGCTTCAAGTAAACAAAGTGAACCCTGGAGAAACAATGGTAATTGTCCTTTGAAAATGGTAATTCGCGACTTCACGAATGGTAATTCTCACTTCAGGTTTTGTAAAAGTTCATTTTTTTTGGGTTTTTACAAAACATGCTTCAAGTAAACAAAGTGAACCCTGGAGAAACAATGGTAATTGTCACTTAGGAAATGGTAATTCTTACTTCACGAATGGTAATTCTCACTTCAGGTTTTGTAAAAGTTCATTTTTTTGGGTTTTTACAAAACATGCTTCAAGTAAACAAAGTGAACCCTGGAGAAACTTAGGTAATTCTCACTTTTGAAATGGTAATTCTCACTTCCGCGAATGGTGATTATCACTTCGGTTTTGTAAAAGTTCATTTTTTTTTTTTTTTTACAAAACATGCTTCAAGTAAATAAAGTGAACCCTGGAGAAACAATGGTAATTCTCACTTCTGAAATGGTAATTCTCACTTCAGGAATGGTAATTTTCACTTGTGGAATGGTAATTACCGTTGAACAAATGTCAAGAAGAATATATATATTTGTTAATGTATATATATAATAAAAGAACCAAGGGTTTGTGTGGGGGTTCGAACCCCACCCCATTTGCAAAGCATATTTTTGATTTTTGCCAAAACACCCCACTCGCCCAAAAAAAAAAAAAAAAAAAAAAAAAAAACCTCCCACCGATTCTTACGGCGGTGGGATGGTGGTCGGCGGTGGGGCCCACCGTCGGGGTATTTTTTTTTTTTAAATTATTTAGAACTAATGGCAAAATGGTTATTTGGCGCAAATTTGCATATCCCGCAAAAGTCTTTGTCACCTCTAAGTCTTTTTACAAATTCGACAGACTTGGGGTTTTGCAAATTCATTTGGTATTTATTTGGAATTTTCCTATATTTTTATCTATTTAAAAAATGAATAACTTGATTAAAGTTTCACAAATAATGAAAAAATAATCTTGTGACATCTTTTATTAATATGCGAGTTAGTATTTAGGAATGTCAAATTAGTTTACGAGTTAGTGTATTTTAATTGATTAGACCAAAGACAAATCAAGTTAGAAGAATTTTTCAAAGAATTAGAAGAGTACAAGTCATCACCGACAAGAAATTATTCCTAATGTAATTATTTTATCGTTATAAAATATCTCAATTAACTAATTGTTGGAATTTTTTGGATAAAATCCCATGGGTTATGAATAAGAAGAAGGATGGAAAAGAAGAGGAAAAAAAAGAAAGAAGGAATGTGTGTGAGAGAATAGTCACACATTGCTTAGTTGGAGAGAAGTTGAAGGGTATATAAGCCCCAACTTGGCTCCTACTAATTGGGCCCTTGGGCCAACCCACTTTGTGGAGGGTGAGGAGTTAGGTGACCCTTGGTCCACCACACACTGTGTATATCATCGCCATCCGGCCGACTTCGGCTCGGTCCGGTCAGTCCGGTCTCGCTGTGAAATAAAATATTAATTTTTTATTAAATTATTTTTTGGATTAAAAATAATTTTTTATTAAATTATTTTTTTTTTTGAATTTCCGAACGTTTAGATATTCCCCGTGCCTCTACGAATTTTCCAACCGGCGACAACGTTTTTGCAATCCGTTCGGATCGTCGCGCGTGAACGAGATGTGGGTCGCCTCCGTTCGCTTCGTTCTAGTGTATTTGTTCGTTAAGACGCACCAATTCACGTGAACGCAGACGCGGGTCGCCTGCGGCGTTCGGTTACGCGTGCGTCTGTTTGAACAACGCACCCGGTTCCAGCCCGCGAGACTTGTCCATCGATCGTGTTCTTTCGAGTCTATAAATAGGGCGCCATAGTCACGGTTTAGACACACAATTTTTCTGCACACTCTCTCTCGCATTCGCATAAACACTGCGTGCGTTCCGAAAGCAGACTCATTGGCTTCGCTTGGGCTTGATGCAGGCCAGCCATCTTTACGAGACGAATAATCCGCTCTATCTGGGAGGCAATTGCTCGAGAAAACCTTCGGCATCCGTATTGAGGGAGCAAAATTGTCTTAAGGACACAACGAAAGTTGGGCCGGTTTACATTTTTTCCATTCCATATCGCGGTCTTGTCGGTTCGTTTCTGACTTTTCATTTTATACGAGACTAAGTGAATGTTCCCCTGTATGCTCTATTTAATAAATACAGATTCTTGTTTTGATATTCTCAGTGTACTTTATATTCAATTTCTACCTACTCAATATATTAGAATCAACAATCTTAAGACAATTTTCGTTTATTGAAATCAGTTTATGTTAATTTACTTGATTGCTGATTTCATACGTCGGTAGTAGTATTGAATTGAATCGTGATTAGTTTTTGTTAATATTATTATTATACTTGTTAGTGAATTAATCTGTGTGATTAATCGAGTTTCGCTTTTAAACGAAATGGCAAGTACAAGTACCAATCTGATTAACCCAAGTGGTCTGTTCCAATGCATGGTGAAAAACCGGAAAAGTTCAATGGCAATGATTTTAAAAGATGGCAACGAGAAAATGTTTTTCTATTTAACCACATTGAACTTGGCACGGTTTCTCACTGAGGATGCTCCAAAATTGGAAGAAGGACAACAGGCTGACAAGGAAAAGGTTGCTGCGATAGATGCTTGGAAGCATTCTGATTTCCCTTATAGAAACTACATTCTCAATGGTCTGGACAACACACTGTATACTATATATAGTGCTTTGGATACAACTAAAGCATTATGGGAGAGTATGTGTTAGTTATGATTAGTTTTGATGATATCTTATATAGATGTCATTATTAAAAGCAAAAAGATTGAGTAATATAGTTATCTCCTACATTGACTAACTACGTATTTAATGTAGATTAATCCAAGATGAATTATAGAGATTGATCAAGAAAGAAAGAAAGAAGAACTTGTTGAATGAAGTGAAGATATCATTATTCAAGTTATAAGATTGATGCTAGAAGTCTCCAAGGTCATATGGAAGTTGGAATGGGTCAATTTGAAGTTAAAGTCGGCAAAAATCAACTTCGGGATGAGAAAACTCGAGTTTGGAACACAAAACTCGAGTATACAACTCAAAACTCGAGTTTGTAGTGTCTTCAGCACCTGCGGCGTCTCTGAACAAGTGAAAACTCGAGTTTGGAACACAAAACTCGAGTTTGGGACTCAAAACTCGAGTGTGCAAGTGAAAACTCGAGTATGCAACTGTTATCAGCACTTCAGCTCCACACTTGTCTCACGTTCAGCACGGGCGACCTCTGGTGATTCGATGATATCTCTCAAACCAGGAATCGGATTGATGTGAAACTAGTGGCATTTGAAACTAGACATCCAAAGCGTCATTTTTATATATAAATCAAGTCCAAAGGTGTCAAGATCAAGGAGCTATGAGTTTTACAAGTTGCCACAAGAATCAACGTCACAGTCCAGACCCACCTTTGGTATTTTGAGTGTAACTCACAATCTACAAATCTTATTGAGTTGAAATCAGTGGCATATGAAAATAGACTCAAAGAGCTTTCCATCAAGAGTTGAACAGACCAAAACGGAGTTCAGACCAGGGAGATATGGCCCTCGAAATTTGACAGATAATTTCAAGATAAGTCAATACTGCAGTATAGGTTTGCTTACTCAAGTATTGGACTTCCGAGAGAGCAACCAAGTCTTTCAAGTTAAGTCAATACTGCAGTATAGGTTTGCATACTGCAGTATTGGACTTCCAGAGAGCAACCAAATCTTTCAAGCTAAGTCAATACTGCAGTATAGGTTTGCATACCGCAGTATTGGACATCCAAAAAGCAACCAAGTCTTTCAAGTTAAGTCAATACTGCAGTATAGGTTTGCATACCGCAGTATTGGACTTCCAGAGAGCAACCAAGTTTTTCAAGCTAAGTCAATACTTCCACCTTTACTGGAGTATGTAAGTGAAAGTATGCTATACTCCAGTAAGCAAGATCCATACTCAAGTATTGGACTTCCAGAAAGCAACCAAGATTTTCAAGCTAAGTCAATACTTCCACCTTTACTGGAGTATGTAAGTGAAAGTATGCTAAACTCGAGTAAGGAAGAGCTAAACTCGAGTATGGTCATCGTGGGTTCAAAAATTCACACTACATTTTTGAAGTCCAGGTTAGTATACTTCCACCTTTACTTGGAGTATGTAAGTGAAAGTATGCTATCTTTGCGTAAGCATGAACATACTTTGCGATACAACGGTAAAAACTGATTTTTGAATTACACGAATTTGCAAATCACTCTTGTTTGATCCTATTGCTTTCATAAATCATTCACTTATGTTCCCGATATGTTTAACAAGTTTATTGAGTGAATTTCAGTTAGCACGAGATGAAGATTAATGAAGATCAACGCAAAAAGCAAAAAGGTGCTCGGTGCATTTAATGCACCTCGCAAATCTACCTACTTTCAGCTAATTCATCTGAGCACGCCTTCTGAACGTTAAAGAATGCTTACTACAACAAGCAAAGTAATCTCCAACGGGCAAATTCTCGAGAGAATCACATCGATCAATCTAACACCTGGATTAGCGAAGTTTAGAGAGAGAAGATGACCGACCTTAAGCTAATCACCTACAACGGTTGGATTCATCAAGCAACGGTCATTTAATGTTCTCTACCTATAAATAGAGTGCATTAACTTCTTCTCAAGCAGACACACCTGCTTTGAAGACGAAAAATCATTCAAGTCTTATATTTATTTCTTCAGGTTTTTATCTCTGTGTAGTATCTTGTGATACATTGAGCTTGATGCTTATCATATCTACTCTTAGAGAGAGTTTGTTTCCTTGTATATCATTCATTGTAACAATCTCAAGTCGGGTGACTTGGAGATTGGGAAAATCGAGTACAACTTGTAAAGGGGAGTGTGTCCTAGGTTGAGGAGCATCCTTAGTTTACGAGTGGGTATCGATTGTAATCGAAGTACAACTTGTAAGGGGAGTTAGTCCTAGGGAGAGGATAACTCTTGAGTACGAGTGTGTATCGATTGTTTACAATTACAACTTGTAAGGGGAGTGAGTCCTAGGGAGAGGATCATCCCGAGTACGAGTGTGTAATTGTAATTGAGTGATAGTGGAAAATCCCAGTGTTTACGGGACCGGACGTAGGTCAAAGAGTTGGACCGAACCAGTATAAATCCTTGTGTCCAGCTTCTTCTTCCCTCACTCGGTTTATCTCTGTTTTCATAGCTTCAAAACAGAGCAATTTCGGAAAAGTTTTAAAATACCCAATTCACCCCCCCTCTTGGGTATATAGCTCCACTTACAGTATGGACAAGAAGTACAAAACTGAAGATGCTGGTTTGAAGAAATTCATTGTTGGCAGATTTTTGGACTTCAAGATGCTTGATTCTAAATCTGTGGTGAGTCAAGTTGAAGAACTTGAATTGGTTGTGCATGAGATTCATCTTTGAAGGGATGTCTCTTAGCGAGTCTCTCCAAGTCGCTGCATTTATTGAAAAATTGCCACCGTCTTGGAAAGACTTCAAGAATTACCTCAAGCACAAGCATAAGGAGATGTCACTTGAAGATTTGATCGTAAGACTGAGAATAGAAGAAGACAACAAGGTTTCTGAAAAGAAACTTGGCAGCAACCCTGATAAAGCACAATTTTACTATATTTTATCCCACATTAATCATTTATTTTGGAGATTATTTTAGGCTAATTTGGATATATTAGATAATATTTGAATTGTTAGCCAATTTTACGAGATAATATAAATCTGAATTAATTGTGAGATATTGGGCTTAAATTGTTTATTCTTATTGATATCTTGTTATTTAATAATATCTCTTAATATATAATATCTTGATTTTATCATATTAGAAGATCCTATGGTGCAAATTTTTCGGGATAGCTAAAAGGAAATCCAAATGGTGAAATTTTATTGGGCTACTTGAATTTTATTGGGCCCAAGTTGGTACCCAAAACCCTCTCTTCCCATTATTAATTAACCTAACCTGGACGCTCTCTTGAAAAAAACCACACATTGACGCACGAAACGGAGTGGCAAAACAGTTCACGTTGAGAGGCGGGGCGCACGGATCGGTTGATGTTTCACTCATCATCAATCCATTAATTCTCACGACGGACCCACCACCTTATATGAATTGAATAATCAATTCTCAATTCATCAATTCATCACGTTCTGTCTTTGGGAGGAATTGGATTGGAATTGTTCTTGGAATCATTATACACTCACGGCCCCACAACTCCTTACTGTGCATAATTGTATTCGTCAATTCATCAATTTAAATGATCATGGCTTCCAACAAAGAGTTTGAAGAGATGATTTCCATGGCAGCTTGAGATCTTTAGGAGGCAATTTAGGAGGAGCATGGAGAAAGCTAGAGCCTAGGGTTTTATGCTTGAAGACTACAAGGGAGTGTTTTTCCTTTTATCGAATTATTTGAAGACTTTGAAATTATTTAGTTTTAGATAATTTTGAATTGCTTTCTTGAGAACAATCTAGTTTTAGATTGTAAACACATAATTTATTTCAGATTAATTTGATAATTTGGATTTGAACCTTGCTAAGATATTTTACGGGATTTTTGCTTGCAAACCGTTTGATTGTCAATTGTATTAATAATTGAGTTCTCATTATTGATTAATTGTCAATTTAGGTTTATCCTCTTGGTTGTTTAATTGAGTTGGTTAATTGTCTAGTTGTTTAATTAGGCAATTGTGAACATAATTCCCATAACTATCTTGGAACTATTTTGACTGATTTTAATGGGTTTAATCAACTAGCGCTCATTCCATTATGAGTTTTCTAGTGGATTAGGCGTTATTGGACTTGAGGGTTTCCCATGTTCAATTAGTTAGTTAAATTTATTAATTCCAATATTTCATTAATCTCTTTTTGGTCTAATTAATTGATTTAGGCTAAGAAAGTCAACTCCATGCGATTCCTAAGTTGTCCCTTTTATCATCATAACTTGGTTGATTTGCCTTTATTTAATTTTATTCTTAGGAATTTAAAATTCCCTCATAACAAAAACCCCCCAAATTTGCTTTCTCATGTAGATTAGTTCCATTCTCATATAGGTTTAAGAGTCAATTGCATCTTGCATTTAGTTAGTTTAATTTCATTGCTTTGCATTTTTCATCACCTAAATTCAACTTAAAGAAAAACCCACAGTTTGCTCCTTGGGAGAATGACCTAGGTTGACCCTATATTGCATAATTAATTAGGACCTAGTTTAATTGACTGCTTTAGCGACAAAAAGCAGTTCATCAATTTTGGCGCCGTTGCCGGGGAGCAACGGTTAGACTTAGGTTTGATTTTTTAGGTGACTTCGTAGGTAATTCTTTATTGCATGACCCGATCCTCTTCTGAAAAATTGTTTGAATTTGATCCTGAAATTGAGAAGACATTTCACCAATGAAGAACTAGAGCTAGAACTCTTTTAGGCAATAGTTCCTCTGTTAAGCCCATTGTTAAATCCTTCGATTCTAAGGTCAATATGGACGGTGATAATAATCGTGTTAATGCTGATGATAATGCAATTCCAAATGCTCATATTGTTGATCCTATTATGACCATTAATGAATTGGGTTCACCTGATCTGCATTTTCAAAATTGGTGCATCAATTATCCTGATATTAATGTGAATTTTGAGTTGAAATCTGGATTGATACACTTACTTCCAAAATTTAATGGCCTTTCAGGGGAGGAAGCATACAATCACTTGAAGATGTTTCACATGGTTTGCCTTTGCTATGAAACCAGTTAATGTGATCAAGATCAAATTAAGATGCGTGCCTTCCCATTCTCTTTAGAAAGATCTGCTAAAAGGCTGGTTGCTTCGTTTGCCTCCTGGATTTATTACTTCATGGAATCAACTGAAGAAACTATTCTTGGAAAAGTATTTCCCAGCCTCTCGCACTTCATCTATCTTGAAAGACATAAGTAGATGTCAACAAATTGTTGGGGAGTCCTTATATGAGTATTTGGAGCGTTTTAAAGCACTGTGTGCTAGCTGCCCTCACCATCAAATTGCAGATACATTATTGATCGAATACTTCCATGAAGGGCTCTTACCTTTAGAGAGAGATTTGTTAGATTCGGCCTCCGGTGGTGGTCTTCTTGACCTGACTGTCAATGATGCTTGGGAATTGACTGAAAAGAAAGCTAAGAACAGCCAACAATTTGGTTCTAGACAACCAAGTAAAAGTCAATGAGGTGGGATTGCTCTCTTCTAATTCCGAGTCTCGCCTACTGAGCAAAATTGATAGACTTGCATCTGCTATGGAAAAAATGGCTATGTCCCATATGCAAAATTCTTCCAATATGGTCAATCCTATGGGGCCTTCTACTTCTTTTACCCCACAGCCTACCTCGTCTGCTTTAATAGGGCCACTCTGTTCTATTTGCTCTCTAGCCACTCATGCTACTGACTCTTGTCCTTCCCTGAATGACAGAGCTGAATCTTGCAATGCAATATATCCTTCTAGACCCATGACTCAAGGTGGCCAAAAGTATGATCCTTACTCCAATACATATAATCCTGGATGGCGTGACCATCCAAATCTTGATATGGGAATGGCCAACCTCGGCAAGCACGGTTTAATCAAAGTGGAAATTCTAGTGGCAAAATGTTTCAACGAGTTAGACAATCGGTGCCGAGTGCAAGATGAAGGTTCAAAGTGGGAAGCTATGATGAAAATCATAATTAAGCAACAACAACAAATTGAAACTCTTCAAACACAAATTGGTCCATTGTCTAATGTACATGGTAATGAACGAGTCAAGGTTCAGGAAGGCTTCCATCTCAAGTGGTAACCAATCCAAACGCTGGAACTCAGCAAAATCCTAATATAGGTGGAGTCAATGCTATATCTCTCCAATGTGGGAAGATAATCCCCTCTGCAGATCCTGTTACCAACAATGCTTCAAAAGACAAGGAAGTTGCTGATGACTCTCCTTCTGCTTCCACATTACAGGATCAATCCACTTTAACAGAAACACATGAGGTACCTCATGAAGAACAAGGTACAGAGGATGAAGGGAAGCAAGTGATCAAGCAGGCCCTACCTTTTCCTACTTTTGTGGTAGCTAAAGGCTGAAAAGAAAAAGAAGGAAGCTGAGATGTTCAATGAAATCTACGATATATTCAAGAAGGTAGTGATTAATGTTCCATTAGTTGACTTAGTCACACAAGTGCCTAAATATGCAAAATTCTTGAAGGAATTGTGTACTACAAAGAGAAAGTTTAAGCATGAAGGCAAGGTTGACTTAGGGGCAGTTGTCTCCTCTCTTTATCAAATGCCAATGGCAATGAAATGCAAAGATCCTGGCAGTTTTCTCATACTTGCACTATTGGTGATGTTGAATTCTCTGATGCCTTAGCAGATTTGGGAGCCGCTATTAATGTTATGCCAAAATCGGTCTTTGATCAACTCAAGGGTGTAGAGCTTAAGCCCACAAATCTTGTTGCATCCCTTGGCGATAGATGTTGCACGGTCCCGGAAAGGCGTCTAGAGGACATCTTGGTTAAGGTAAAAGATTTCATATTCCCTGCAGACTTCTATGTTCTTGATATGGATGATGGTCGGTTTAGGCAGAAAGGACATTCATCTTTAATCTTAGGTAGACCCTTCCTTAAAACTGCTAGAGCTATGATAGATGTGCATGCTGGTAGCCTTACTCTAGAATTTGTTTGGTGAAACTATTAAATTTAATGTGCTTGAATCTTTGAGACACCCCTCGATGATTGTGCGGAGATAGATGTTAATTTTATTGATGCTATTATGGATGATTCTATTGTAAATCTTAAAAAGTATGCTTAGTAGATCTGTGATATTCTTTGGTTTAGATGATACTATCTCTTGCTCATGTGCTAAAATTGGTAATTGTGATACATGTGCTTGACCTTGATGATCTTGATATTGATGTTTTCACGATGCTATTGAGATTATGAGACATTCTAGACATGATGCTTCGTGCCTATTTGTAGCATTAGTGATTCTAGTGGTCATGTATCCGATACTACTCTTGACTACGATGGAATTTCTCGATTACTTAGTGTGATTGATGCTATGGATAAAACTGATTTATCATCACCGTATCGATTCTAAATTATCGATTAGCATTGATCATGTCTCGATGTGGAGGTTTCGATTCTAATTCTATTCGACATGAGTGCTACTGATGGCACTATTGATGTTGATTGTGATGTGTACGTCGATTCAACTGCTCTTGCGGTTTCTACTAATACTCCCCAGGTGGGAAAGTTTGCTCTTCTATTTGTGAGTACGCTGCGGGTTTCTAGTTTGACGATGTTGAATTGAAGCCACTCATACCTTCAATTCAACAAGCTCCATCTTTGGAGTTAAAGCCACTTCCTGACTCATTGAAGTATGCCTATTTGGGGAAAGACGAGACACTTCCTGTGATTGTAGCTAGTGACATAACTGCTGATGAGGAGACCCGCCTGCTAGAGGTACTTAGGCGACTGATGAAAGCTATTGGTTGGACTCTTGCCGATATTCCTGGAATCAACCCAAATGTGTGCACGCATCGAATCCTGCTAGAAGATGGTGCCAAAGCTGTGCGACAGCCACAGCGATGACTCAACCCATTGATTCTTGATGTGGTAAAGAAAGAAGTCTCTAAACTTCTTTCTGCAGGTATAATCTACCCTATTTCTGACAGTCGTTGGGTAAGTCCAGTTCAAGTAGTACCTAAGAAAACTGGTATTAATGTGGTTCGTAATGATGAAGGTGAGCTAGTTCCAACTAGAGTTCAAAACAGTTGGAGGGTATGTATTGACTATAGAAGATTGAATTCAGTGACTAGAAAGGACCATTACCCCCTTCCCTTCATAGATCAAATGTTAGAAAGACTGGGCCGGTAAATCACATTACTTTTTGGATGGTTTTTCTGGTTATTTCCAAATTTCTATTGCACCTGAGGACCAGGATAAAACCACATTCACATGTCCATTTGGAACCTTTGCATATAGACGCATGCCATTCGGTTTATGTAATGCACCAGGTACTTTTCAGCGTTGCATGGTTTCCATATTCTCTGATTTTCTTGAGCATTGCATGGAAGTTTTCATGGATGATTTCACTTGTTTACGGTGATTCTTTTGATGCATGCTTAGCTAGTTTGGACATGGTTTTGGAACGATGCATTCAATACAATCTTGTGTTGAATTTTGAAAAATGTCATTTCATGGTTAAGAAAGGAATTGTTTTGGGCCATGTTGTTTCACATGATGGTATTGAGGTTGATAAAGCTAAGGTTGATATTATTTCCTCTCTTCCATATCCTTCATGTGTGAAAGATGTACGTTCTTTTCTTGGGCATGCTGGATTTTATAGAAGATTCATCCAGGATTTTAGTAAGACATCATTGCCATTGTCTCGTTTATTGCAGAAAGATGTGGGTTTTGTTTTTGATGATGCTTGCAGGTATGCATGGGATGAGTTAAAGAAGCGACTCACTACACCCCCATCATTCAGCCACCTAATTGGAGCCTACCATTTGAGCTCTTGTGTGATGCTTCTGACTATGCATTAGGTGCCGTTCTTGCTCAGAGAGTAGAAAAGAGACAATGTATCATAGCTTATGCATCTAGGACTTTAGATGCTGCTCAGGCCAACTATACTACCACAGAGAAAGATTTATTTGCAATCGTCTTTGGGCTGGAGAAATTTCGATCCTACATCCTTCACACGAAGGTGACTGTGTTTACCGATCACTCAGCTATCAAATACTTATTTAAGAAACCGGACTCCAAACCCCGCCGGGTGCTTCTAATACAAGAGTTTGATGTGGAGATTCGTGATAAGAGTGGTGCAGAGAATATGGTAGCTGATCATTTGAGTAGGATTGAAACACCTACGGTAACATCTTTACCCTTAGATGACTTTCCTGATCAACGGCTCTGTGAGGTCGTTGTTTCTATCCCTTGGTATGCTGATATTGCTAATTATCTAGTTGCATCTGTTTTGCCTGATGACATGAATAAACATCAAATGAATAAGTTTAAGAGAGATGCTAAATTCTATATATGGGATGATCCCTACTTGTGGCACATTTGTAGTGATCAAATTATTAGGCGATGCATTCCTGATGTTGAATTTGAGTCTGTCTTGACTTTTTGCCATACTCTTGCGTGTGGGGGACATTTTAGTGCCAAGCGTACTGCTAGGAAAGTTTTGGAAAGTGGATTGTTTTGGCCAAGTCTATTTCGTGATGCCCATGAATTTTGTAAGAAGTGTTCCAGGTGCCAATTTGTGGGTAATATTTCTAGGAAGCATGAGATGCCCCAACAACC
The DNA here is from genome assembly GCA_019022655.1 of Acacia acuminata. Lineage (NCBI taxonomy): Eukaryota > Viridiplantae > Streptophyta > Magnoliopsida > Fabales > Fabaceae > Acacia > Acacia acuminata. The sequence continues at coordinate 423,276 of JAFJYI010000244.1, read as the reverse complement.
CTTATTATTCTGTGAAGTCTTTGATGTTTGGGGAATTGATTTCATGGGACCTTTTCCCACTTCATTTGGTTATTTGTACATCCTGTTGGCTGTGGATTATGTGTCAAAGTGGGTTGAGGCAATCCCCACTCGTACTAATGATTCTTCTGTAGTGGTTTCCTTTGTTCGCTCTCACATTCTTTGCAGATTTGGCATTCCTAGAGCCATCATTAGCCATCAAGGAACTCATTTTTGCAATCGGAGTTTGCAGAGCTTGCTTGGTAAGTATGGGGTGATGCATAAGGTGGCCACTCCATATCACCCTCAAACGAATGGTCGAGCGAGAACTTTCTAATAGAAAAATCAAGCTCATTCTAGAAAAGACAGTGCAACCCAACCGGAAGGATTGGAGTAAACGGCTTGATGATGCACTTTGGGCATATCGCACAGCATATAAAAGTCCCATTGGCATGTCTCCATACAGGATTGTTTACGGCAAAGCTTGTCATTTGACAGTATAGGTAGAGCACAAGGCATACTGGGCAATTAAAAAGTGCAATCTCGATCTTGCTAGTGCCGGTATTGAAAGGAAGTTGCAATTGCAAGAGCTTGAGGAATTAAGAAGAGAAGCTTATGAGAATGCTATAATTTATAAGGAAAGAACTAAAGCATCCCATGACAAATTTATTATGAAGAGAGACTTTCAAGTGGGCCAAAAAGTTCTACTCTATGTTTCCTGCTTGAAACTCATGCCTAGGAAGCTCTGCTCTCGATGGGAGGGACCTTTTATTGTGACTGATGTTTTCCCCTATGGAGCTGTGAAGATCAAAAGGGAGCCAAATGGAAAATGCTTCACCGTCAATGGACACCGCTTAAAGCCGTTCTTCGATGGATTCTCCACTCAGACAGTGGAGGTTGCTACACTACGTGACACCACGTAGACGTCGGTTGTATTCCTTCCCTCACTCTTTTATTTTGCTTTGTCATATTACTCCTTATCATATTACTAAGTTGCGTAGTGCTACGTATTACTTGACTTTGTGATCTATTATGACTGTTTTGCATTGAGGACAATGTAGTGTTTTAGTGTGGGGGAGGGATCAACTGTTTTGAATGCGAAAATTGCAAGTTTTGAGCAACCTTAGTATGATGCATTCTTGATTTGAAAAGTGATTGATCATGTTTTGAGTTGGTGAACCTAGTGGCAATGAATTTGATTTTGGTGAATTTAGGCTAGTGATCATATTCCTGGTGAGATTTTGAGCCTAATACATATATTTTTTCTTTCTTCAGTGTGTACCCCTATCTCTTTACTTGATCTAGAACTTGACTTGAATCTTATTTGAGGCTGCATTTTATGCATGTGTATTCATAAAAATGATGAAGGCATTCATTTCATTTTAGCCAGATAAGCCAAAAAGCCTACCATTTTCATGCATATATCTTTTGTTTAGCCCTTTGAGCCTATTTATTTATTTCATTTTGTCTACACCCATAGCCAAAAAAAAAAAATCTCTAGCCTTTTGAATATCTTGAGAGTTGAAGAGCATTGCATTATTTCTATTTTGGGTGGAAGAACATGCATAAAGTTAGGAATTGGGTCATTGTGAAAAGTATGGTATGTTATTTTTTTAAAAAAATGAAAAAATGAAAAAAAAAAAAAGAAGAAGAAGAAAAGAAATTGAAAAAAAAATGGAAAAAAATGATGGAAAAAAATTGGAAAAAAGAAAGAAAGAAAATGGGAAAAGAAAAGAAGAATCATGACTCAATTCAGATTTAGTTCAGTTTCTTGCATCCTATATTCTCTATTGTATCATTCTCTTCCTCTTTTAAGATATTCAATTTTATTTTTCCAAACACCGTACCCTTTCTTTCTTAACCTTAGCCCCATTACAACCTAATAAAAGTCCTTTGGATTTATGAATGTACTTGCTTTATTAGCAGTGGAGAACTTAGATTCTTGTCAAGCCTATGGAAAGAGTGTTGAATAGGGATGAATTTGAGCGTAAACACAAACCTATACACTTTTGAGTGATGAGTGACATACACATTATTCTTGGTAAGGGATTTCTAGCTTAGGTTCCCCTTTGTCAAGTAAATTGCCATGATGTTTGCTTTCTTAAATCATGAGAAGATCACTTATGCTCCTTATGCTCCTTATGCTGGCCCCTTCGAAGAATTCTGTATAGAATCGGTATTATACACCGACTACATCCTTATGCTCCTCAATCAAATGGGATTGCGAGAGAGGAAAAATCGGACATTGAAAGAAATGATGAATGCATTATTAATTGAGTCCGGTTTACCATAAAATATGTGGGGAGAAGCCATTCGACGGCTAACTTTCTAATCAACGAGTGCCTCATAAAACAATAAAAAACATACCATACGAAATGTGGAAAGGAAAGAAACCTTCCTTGAATTATTTGAAAGTGTGGGGGTGTTTGGCAAAGGTTGAGATTCCCAAGCCTAAACGGTTAAGAATCGGACCTAAGACAGTAGATTGTGTGTTTATTGGCTATGCTCATAATAGTAGTGCATATCGCTTCCTAGTTTATAAGTCCGATGTATCAGATATCCATGTGAACACGGTTATTGAGTCAAGGAATGCAAGGTTCTTTGAAAATGTATTTCCGTACAATAAAATTAATGATAATAACAACAACACTGATATCTCCGGATACAATAACTAATGATAACCTTGAACAAGAGGAACCTAGACGTAGCACTAGGTAAAGGACTTCAACATCCTTTGGTCCTGATTTTATGACTTATCTACTAGAAAATGAGCCTCGAACATTTGGAGAGGCTATGGGTTCCCCTGAAGCGCCATTTTGGGAAGAGGCTATTAATAGTGAAGTAGAATCCATTATGTTAAACCACACTTGGGAGTTGGTTGACCTTCCTCCCGGCAATAAGCCTCTAGGAACTAAACGGATCTTCAAAAAGAAGATGAAAGCAGATGGCGATATTGATAAATACAAAGCTAGGCTAGTAGTAAAAGGCTATAGACAACGTGAAGGCCTAGACTACTTTGATACCTATTCACCTGTTACAAGAATTACATCCATTCGGATGTTAATCGCATTAGTAGCATTGAATGGGCTGGAGTTACATCAAATGGATGTAAAGACAGTCTTCTTGAATGGTGAATTAGAGGAAGAAATTTATCTAGAACAACCTGAAGGATTTGTTGTCTCAGGACAAGAACGGAAAGTTTGTCGCTTAATAAAGTCCCTTTATGGACTTAAACAAGCCCCAAAACAATGGCATGCGAAATTTGATGAAGTTATGTTATCGAATGGCTTTAGTATTAATGAATGTGACAAGTGTGTATACATTCGAAATACAAAAAACGGGTTTGCCATAGTTTGTCTTTATGTAGATGACATGTTGATAACGGGTAGTAATAATCAAATGATTAAAGCTACTAAGCGATTGCTTACCGATAAGTTCGACATGAAAGATATGGGTCTAGCGAGATGTTATTTTAGGAATTAAAATCCATAGAACATCGAAGGGTTAGCTTTATCCCAAACACACTATGTTTCTAAAATTCTTGAGAAATTCAAGAGTTTAAACATAGCTCCTGTGTCGACTCCTATAGAAACTAGTATTCGACTATTAAAAAATACTAGTGAAGCTATTAAACAAAAAGAGTATGCTCAAGTGCTAGGCAGTCTTATGTATGTTATGAACTGTACTAGACCTGATATTGCCTATGCAGTAAGCATGTTGAGTCGCTTTACAAGTAATCCAAATGAGCTTCATTGGAGAGCTATGATAAGAGTTTTGGGTTACTTAAAGCAAACTCAAAACTTTGCTTTGCATTATGAAAAGTATCTGCGTATTAGAAGGGTATTGTGATGCAAATTGGATAACCAGCTCTAATGACACAAGATCCAAAAGTGGATATGTGTTCACCCTTGGTGGGGTGCTGTGTCTTGGAAGTCATCTAAGCAGACTTGCATTGCAAGATCAACTATGGAAGCAGAATTCATTGCATTAGATAAAGGCGGTGAGGAAGCCGAGTAGCCGTAACTTTCTTGAAGACATTCCTAATTGGCCGAAACCGGTACCAGCTGTGTGTATACATTGTGATAGTCAAGCGGCTATTGGTAGAGCCAAGAATGTCATGTACAACGGCAAGTCTAGACACATACGTCGTAGACATGATACCGTTAGACAACTACTTTCTAATGGAATCATCTCAATTGATTATGTGAAATCAAAAGAGAATATAGCGGATCCGTTGACTAAAGGGATTCCTAGAAAGTTAGTTAGAAAATTGTCCAAAGGAATGGGTTTAAGGCCGATACATTGTTGATTATCGCGGTAACTCTACCTAGTAGAGTGGAGATCCCACGAACTAGGTTCAAAGAGACAACTAAGTCTTAATCGATCAAGTTAACACCGTGGAGTTTTTAAACTCATACTCATTCCTAGACAAACAGTGCATATATATAAAGGGTAAGCTTCTAAGCTTTTAATGGTTTCTTAGTCTGATGTGTTCAGATGACGTATGATGACATACATCACAAGGAATCACCTATGTGAGTGTAAAGTGCGGGCCGCTTCTATGAGAATTTAAAACGGCCGATTCTCTAGAACACTCACGAACCGCGGTGTCCGGGGCCAAAATGGACACGAAGATGAGAACCAATGATGCTAGAGGAGCAACCGTGTAACTCCTATTGTCCTGGTATACACTAAAAGGTCAACGGTTCAAGACAAAACGTCACCGATTGACCAAGATATCCGATAGGTTTTTACTAGAGAAGGTTCAAAGGTAACCCCTACCTTTCTCGACGCAGCTTGTTTCTCGTAGAGGAACCGCACTTTGCATACATGATCATTTGCATTTGGTCATGATGGACTAACTTCTTATCCATGTCGAGGATTGTTGGAATTTTTTGGATAAAATCCCATGGGTTATGAATAAGAAGAAGGATGGAAAAGAAGAGGAAAAAGGAAAAAGGAATGTGTGTGAGAGAATAGTCCCACATCAAGCTTAGTTGGAGAGAAGTTGGAGGGTATATAAGCCCCAACTCGCTCCTACTAATCGGCCCTTGGGCCAACCTACTTTTGTGGAGGGGTGAGGACTTAGGTGACCCTTGGTCCACCACACACATGCGCGCGTCCGCCGTCCGTCCGGTTCGGTAGGGTCGCGCGCGCCCGGCCGGTCCGTCGCGTGTGAAATAAAATATTAATTTTTTATTAAATTATTTTTCGGATTAAAAATAATTTTTTATTAAATTATTTTTTTTTTTTGAATTTCCGAACGTTTAGATATTCCCGTTGTGCCTCTCCGACTTTTCCAACCGGCCGTGCGTTTTTGCAATCCATTCGGATCGTCCGCCGTGAACAGATGCGGGTCGCCTCTGTTCGTTCCGTTCTGGTGCGTCTATTTGCACAACGCACCAGTTCGCGGCCAACAGAGACTTGTCCATCGATCGTGTTCTTTCGTAGTCTATAAATAGGGCGCCCTAGTCACGGTTTAGACACACAATTTTTTCTCGCACACTCTCTCTCTCATTCCGCATAAACACTCGTGCGTTCCGAAAGCGAGACTCATTGGCTTCGCTTGGGCTTGAGACGATGACAGAGCCATCTTTCTGGGAGACGAATAATCCGCTCTATCCTGGGAGGCAATTGCTCAGAAAACCTTCGGCATCCGTATTGAGGGAGCAAAATTGTCTTAAGGACACAACGAAAGTTGGGCCGGATTTACATTTTTTCCATTCCATATCTAGCGATCTTGTGAGTTCGTTTCTGACTTTTCATTTTATACGAGACTAAGTGAATGTTCCCCGTATGCTCTATTTAATAAATACAGATTCTTGTTTTGATATTCTGTGTACTTTATATTCAATTTCTACCTACTCAATATATTAGAATCAACACTAATATCTACGACGCAGAGTATATAAAAATTTCTTCAATATTTTTGTTTTTAAAATCCATATATATACAATTCATCAGGGAAAATTGAAGAAAGCCCCTAATCGAAAATTTATTTTGTGCGAAGGACTTGGGAAATTTTTATACACACAGAGTATTAGTATTAGTATTAGTATTAGGTGAATTTTGTATCCAGGGAGCACTATTAACTTCATTTAGGTCTTTCTTAGTGATTGATTTTTTTTTTTTTTTTATATTATCATCTGCTATCTGGTTTGAAATTCATAATTGTTTCTTCTACATAAGTGTCTTCTTTAGAATTGAATCTCAAGACCTAAAAGGATTTAACGGGCCTTACAGTACTACAACAACTCTATGTTGGTGCTTCTTTGTAATTAATGTTAAAATGGGAGACTTTTCCCAAATTGTCTTATTCATCAATTCTAGAAAATCACATTTATTCTTCGGCATTTTGCTCACCAGGACCTCTTGTGCACAGGTAATTTTGGATGTAATCGAGAAGAATAAATATCAGCTTCAATTTTCTTATGTTTATTTTAGCCATAATAATTTATAAGTTTAGAGACGGATTGAAGATCAATTTTCCTTAAGTGATGATATTGTCTTCTGAAAACAGATATATTCTCAATTATAAATAATTCTTAGCAATTACTGTATTAATTAACTATAAAAACAATATCTTATCAAAAAAAAAAAATTACTTAATAATGAATTGATCATAAAATAGTTTTATTGTTTTTTTGAGAATCATAGACATCACTCCCCATTGATTAAAAGTGAATCTTGTGCCATTTTTTAATTTTATTAATATGCGAGTTTGTATTTAAGAGTATCAAATCAGCTTGCTCACGAGTTGGTATATTTTAATTGATTGGACTAAAAATGATATGATAAATCAGGTTTATATAAGAATCTTCTAAGGACTGCCTGTCCATGACTTAGAAAATCGAATTCATCAAGGAAATTTGGAGAAAAACCACTCATTTAAAATTTGTTTTGTGAGAAGGATTTTTTAAAAAAAATTATACACAAATAATATTAGTATTAGGTGAGTTTTGTACCCACGGAGTACTATTACCTTCATTTACATCCATCTTGGTAATTAATGTTTTCTTTGTTATTCGGTTCGGAGTTCATAGCTATCCTTCCAATATAAATGTCTCTTCTGAAACTTAAAATTGAGACCCAAAAGGACCTAGTGGGCCTTAAACTACTAAATTAATTATGTGTTGGTCCATCTTAGTAATTAATTTTAAAATGGTATACTTTTTCCAAATTTTCTTATTCATCAATTCTAAATATCACATTTATTTTTCCGCATTTTTCTCACCTAGACTTTTTGTACACTTGTAATTTTGGATGTAATCGAGAAGAATAAATGTCAGCTACAATTTTTTCATTTTTATTATAGCCATAATAATTTATAAGTTTAGAGACAGGAGAAAAATTGAAGATCAATTTTCCTTAAGTGATGATGTTGTCTTCTGAAAATAGATATATTCTCAATTATAAATAATTCGTAGCAATTACTATATTAATTAAGTATAAATTCAATATCTTATCAAAAAAAATACCCAGACCATTATTTATTTAAAAATAAATTGATCATAAAATAGTTTAATTGTTTTCTGAGAATCCTATGTATCACTCCCCGTTATATTGCATTTTATGAGAACCGATCAAACTAGAACCAACGGAATGGTCAGTTTCTCGCTGAAGCTACCAACTATGACGAGCTTTAGCCAGAACTCTATCTCCAAGAAGACTAACTTACCCCAAATCCCCGTTTCCTTCCTCTTATTCTTCTTCTTTCATCTCCTTTTCACTATTCCGGTCACCTCCTACCGCCCTGTTGATCGTTTCGCAGTCAACTGTGGTGACTCCGGCAATATTTCGGCTAACGATCACCCGAACTGGATCGGAGACATTGGGTCCACTCTTTTCTCTCTCATAGATCCCGCCAACAAAACCCAACACATCAAAGCTGAGGCATCAAACGTGCCGCACATCCCTTACGGCACTGCCCGGCTCTCTCGTTCTGAATTTTCCTACTCATTTCCGGTGACCGACGGGCAAAAGTTTGTTCGTCTCTTCTTTTACCTATCTTCCTACGGCGACTTCCTTCACTCCGACTCTCTCTTCTCCGTCAAAGCAGGGAACCACATCCTTCTTAAGGACTTCAACGCTTCACTTTATGCCGGTGAGGCTTCCGACGGTACCATATCACGAGAATACTGTATCAACGTTGACGCTGGTCAGAGGCTAAACATAACCTTCATGCCCATCCAATCTCATCCAAACGCCTATGCTTTCATCAATGGGATCGAGGTCGTCTCTATGCCCACCTTTCTTTATTACACCAACCCAGACGTCCAAAATGCCATGATGCTAGACGGCCGAACGCAGCAGTTTGCGGTCAATAACGACAGTGCTTTGGAGACAGTGTACAGAATCAACGTTGGTGAGATGCAAATCCCTCGGGAAAAAGATACTGGCATGTTTCGTTATTGGGACCAAGATAATGCCTACTTGGAGAGTGGGGAGCGCTCACAAAGTGTTTCAGCAGCTTTTGGTTTAAGTTTAAACCTAATCTACAGAGATGATCAAAATTATTTTGCACCTGATGAGGTATACAAGACTGCTCGGAACTACGGGATGAATGAAAAATCCAAATTTAATGTGACTTGGGAGTTTGAAGTGGATTCGGTGTTTCATTATATGGTGAGATTGCATTTTTGTGAGTTTGATGAAAGCATTGTAGAAGCTGGAGACAGAGTTTTTCAAATCTTTATAAATGATGCTTTGGTGGATCCTGTGGCCGATGTGATGTTGTGGACTCAGAATCAGAGACTATTTCCTGTCCATAGGGACTATGCAGTGTCGATGCCGACCAGTGGAAGCTTCAAGAAGCTGAATCTTTCGATTAAGTTGCAACCAGACCCAACTGGAAGAAGTTCTCACAGAGATGTGTTATTGAATGGTATTGAAATTTTAAAAATTAGCGATTACAATGACAATCTCGCGGGTCCTAATTCACCGCCATCACCCCCACTGCCTACCACGCCATCCTCAGAGTCATCTAAGAACAGAAACAAAACAAAGGTAATTTCCATTATCGTTGGGTCAACATCAGGCTTCATTGTGCTGTCTCTTATTGTTCTGTTGATTTACCGGCGATTTATTAGAGCGCCGGTCAAGGAAGGAGATTCATGGTGGGGACAAAAATCAGCAGACTCATCCAAGAAAAACAAATCCCATGGGTCATCATTGCCGTCCGATTTGTGTCGCTACTTTTCTATAGATGAGATAAGAGAAGCCACTAGTAATTTTGATGATATTTTCATTGTGGGAGTTGGAGGGTTTGGTAATGTCTATAAAGGCTACATTGATAATGGCACAGTTCCTGTGGCAATCAAACGGCTCAAACAAGGCTCGCAACAAGGCCTCCATGAGTTCCAAACGGAGATTGAAATGCTCTCTCAACTTCGTCACAATCATTTAGTGTCTCTCATTGGTTACTGCAACGATGGCAACGAGATGATCCTCATATACGAGTTCATGGCTAGTGGGACCCTCCGTGATCATCTTTATGATTCAGATAACCCTGCACTTTCCTGGAAGAAAAGGTTGGCGATGTGCCTTGGTGCGGCGCGTGGACTCCACTATCTTCACACTGGTGCAAAACATAATATCATCCACCGTGATGTGAAATCTACAAATATCTTAATAGATGAGAAATGGGTGGCTAAGGTTTCGGATTTTGGATTATCCAAAGTAGGACCCACAGGGATTTCCAAGTCTCACATTAGCACAGTGGTAAAAGGAAGCCTTGGTTACTTGGATCCAGAATACTACAAGCGTCAACGGTTGACTGAAAAGTCTGACGTTTACTCTTTTGGAGTTGTATTGCTGGAAGTATTGTGTGGGAGGCCTCCTTTGAAACGTAACGTGGAGAAGCAGAAATCAAGTCTAGTTGAGTGGGTCCGAAAATGCCATCGCGAGGGTGTGATTCATCAGACGGTGGATCCTTTGCTGATGGAAATTATCACACCAGAGTGTTTGAAAGCATTTAGTGACATGGCACTGAAGTGTTTGGCGGAAGATGGGAATGAAAGGCCTTCTATGAACGACGTCGTGTGGGGCCTAGAGTTTGCGTTGCAGCTTCAAGAAGGAAAAGACGAAGAAGAGGGGCTTGATGTGGTGGAAGTAGAAGGAAAGAGCGAGGAAAGGGCTCTCATAAGGGAAGTGACAAGGGTGGAAGAAAGCAGAGAAGGTTTCACGAGCAGTGATGAATCAAAAGCAAGTAGGTTGACCACTTCAAGCAGTGAAAATCAGTCTTTGTCTTCTGGGGTGATCTTCTCTGAGTTGGGTCATCCAACTGTTCGATGAAGAAAAGTCAAAAGTCTACTATGGTAGGTTGGTGTTGTCTGCTGTGGGATGAATTTTTATTTTCAGTTTTTATTTTTCAATATAGAAATGTTGTCGTTGTATGAATGTACGTCTGTTGCAGCACCTTTTTTTTTTTTTTTTTTTTTTTTGCTCAAAGAAGTACTTGCATTACCATAATAGGGTCCAGAGTACAACCATAACACTAGGAATACCAAATAACAAAACAAATCCGGACAGAAAAACAAGATACCTAACAAACAGGAACAGACACTAAAACAAGGAAAGAAACAAACTACTCCCCAACCATTACATGGCTAGAGACTGGAGAGTCACCCATAGCGCCAAAAGCCTCCTGAATGTCCAGAGTTAGCAGAGAAGACAAAGAAGGTGTTGGTTCGAAAACCCACCCCAAAGACACCTCCTTAAAGCATTTTTGCCGCAAGAGAATCAAGAACTCGATTACCCTTTCACAAAGTAAAGGATAAGGAGAACCCAACCCCGTCGACAAGAGACCAATGATATCATGAATAATACCCCTACATCTCCAATCACATAAGGCGGGGATTTAGATTCAACACAAGATAACAAAGAAAGACAATCCGTTTCAAAAAGACTTTATCAAGACTCGGATCTACAACTAGCAATAAAGCCCTTTTAAGGGCCAAGGCTTCGGTCATAAAAGCAGAGATAGATTTCACTTTGTCTACAAAGCCCCACTTAAAATGACCCAGGTAATCCCGGCAGACCACCCCGATAGCGGCAGAGTCTCTTCCCGTCACAAAGGCCCCATCAGAGTTAATCTTCAAGAAGTCAGGCTCAGGAGGATGCCAATATGAATGCACCATCGACGGTGCATTTGGAAAGGTTGACTTCATATTCAAAGTCTCCAAGCAAGACCAGAAGTCACCATTACTCTTCTTGGCTAGGTCTATAACAACAAAGGGGTTTGGATCCATATGACTAAACACTTTGGCATTCCTTTGTTTCTAGATAAACCATAAGATCCAGCAAATAAGAGAGATATCATAGGAAGTCAAAGTGGTCAAACCAGTGATTAGTAACCACCAGGCATTAAAATTAGACAGCCCTGTCAAGTCAAATCTAGCGCCTAGTAAGCATCCAAACCATACACACCGGGTCCAGGGACAGTGAAAGAATAAGTGCTCAAGAGTTTCATCAGCCTCTTCACAGATTGGGCATAGTTTCACAAGTAAACGTTTCCTGTAAAAGAGAGCCGCATTAGTAGGGAGAGCCTTGTTGAGGATCCGCCAGATGAATTGTTGAACGCGCGAAATGGTTTTGAGTTTCCAAATAGACTTCCAGCACTCTGGGGGAACAACTAAAGAGGACCCCGCTCTATCCGAGGTAAGTGGAATCTTGGCTTTCCCAACATGATATCCCATTTTGACCGTGTACTCGCCATTCTGCGCTTTAGTCCAAACCAGTTTATCCTCCAAGCCATTCATGGGAATAGGAATCTCCCTAATCGCGCACTTGAAATCCCGAGGAAGATATTGAGATATCGGAGAGATGTCCCAGGATCCATTAACAATCAGATCACTAACCCTCCCATGCTTAACAAACCAATCCTCGGTATCCGGAGGTTTTGCAGGAAAAGAAACTCCTAGAACCCAGTTAACTCCCCAAATGCTAATGTCTTGGCCTGTCCCCACATCCCACTGAAGGTCATCCTTTATAAATTCTCTACCAGTAATAATACTGGACCAACCCCAAGAAGCTTTACCACCCTTCTTAGCCTCAGCAAACCCCACCTTGGGAAAATACACACTTTTAAGCACTATAGCCCATAGGTCATTGGGTCTAGAAAAAAGTCTCCACGCGGTCTTAGCTAGAATAGCATCATTCATAACACATAAATCACGAAAGCCCATACCTCCCTGACACTTCCCCAGGGTTAGCCAATCCCAAGCCTTCCAATGAGTCCTATTACCGAACGCACTACCATCCCACCAAAAGTTTGCAGTGAGGCTATGAATTTCCTTACAAGTTTTAATAGGAAACTTGAAAAGATTCATAGGATATATTGGAATAGCCTGGATGACCACTTTAATCATCACCTCGCGTCCTGCAAAAGAAAGGTGAGACTGCCCCCACCCTTGAAGCTTCTTTGTGACTCGATCCCTGATATAGGCCAAAGCCTGATTTTTGGTCTTTCCCCAAACACTTGGGATGCCAAGATATTTTCCAGGGTCATCAGTGGCTGGAATGCCCAGAATACTCCCAACAGAAGTTCTGATACTATCCGATGTATTGGCGAGAGAAAAGATCTTGGATTTATCTAAATTGATAACCCGACCGTAGGGCTACACAATAATTATGCAAGATCGTCTTCAGATGAGTACAATTCACCCGGTTCGCATTCATAAAGAAGAGAGCATCATCAGCGAAAAAGCTATGAGTAAGAACCGGGCAACTATTGCTTAGCTTAATCCCTTGGATCAATTTTGCCTCCTGGCACGATGAAATCATAAGGGAAAGGACCTCGGCCACCAGAATAAACAAGTAGGGGGAGAGCGGATCCCCTTGTCGTAATCCTCTGCTAGGCGTGAAAGAGTTGACAGATTCGCCAGATAGACAGATACTCAATCTCACAGAACGCACACACTTCATAACAAGAGAGACCCATTCCGCACAGAAACCAAAGCGAAGGAGCACCGATTCAAGAAAATTCCATTCAATTCTGTCATAAGCCTTGCTCATATCCACCTTGAGAGCAAATTCATTTTTACCCTTCTCTTTCTTTCTTCGCAAGTAATGGTACACCTCATGGGCAATGATAATATTATCCTGTATACAACGGCCCGAAACAAAGGCGCCCTGATGTTGAGAAATACAGCCATCAAGCAAAGGCTTCATTCTGTTCGATAGGAGCTTAGAGATAATCTTGTAAGAGAAATTACATAGGCCTATAGGCCTAAAATGAGACACATGTTCGGGCCTATCAACCTTTGGGATCAAGGTAACGTTAGTCTCATTCAACAGATCTAAATTAGCTTTCCCTGCAAAAAAATCCTGTACCAAAGTACAAACAGAGTCACTAATTTCAGACCAAGCATTATGATAAAACATACCCGAGAAGCCATCCGGACCAGGGGCTTTTGAACCCCCAAGGCTAAACGCTGCTGCTTTTATTTCATCCTTAGTAACAACGGCATGAGTCTTTGATTCATCTCCTCTCGAAATCTTACAATCGACAAAAGCCAAGACAGAATCTATATCATTAGGAGCGGATGACGTAAACAGTTACGGAAAAAGTGGAAATATGAGCGGTAATGGCGTCCCTTTCCATCAACCAGTGACCCTCATCATCCTTGAGACTTATAATATTGTTGCGTTGCCTCCTTTTAATAGTGGATAGATGAAAAAAGCGAGAATTCCTATCGCCCACAGTAAGCCAATTCACACGAGAGCGTTGCCACCAAAATTGTTCCTCTAAGGCGTATAAACGGTCCAGGGCAATTTTGATGTCAGAAATAGCACGAGAGGTATTAGCATTTCTACATCCTGAAGATAGAGAGGTTAGATGGACTTTCAGGTCTTCAATCTTTTTAGCATTGTTAGGGAACTCCTTTTTGCTCCATTTCAACAAGCTCTCCCTACATCGCTCAAGGCAGCCAAGCAAAACAACGAGGCGGAGGAGGTCTCCCCGGGCGCCCGGACGCCAACTATCCTTAACAACTGCGGGAAATTAGCATGGGAAGCCCAAGCGCTTCAAAGCGGAAGGCCCGCTTCCCGCGTCTATAATCAGGTAAACACTGGAGAAAGAGTAAATGATGGTCTGAACCTTGAGGTTCAATATGAAAAACTTGTATGTTAGGAAAACACTCCCTGAGCAGCGTATTACCCACCGCACGGTCAATACGTTCCTTAATGGTATCAGGTTCATCTCTATTGTTGCACCAGGTGAACCGATACCCATTAAAACCCAAGTCATCCAAATCACAGTCAGCTAAAAAGCATTTAAAATTCAAAATTTTCCTCCAAGCCCTATCCCTCCCACCATACTTTTCGATTGAGAGAGAATATCATTAAAATCCCCCGCACACAACCAAGGTTCATTAATGTGACTACCTATTCTCCCGACCTCCCGCCAAAGACAGATCTCTCCGCATCATCGCGGACCATAAATAAATGTTATATAAGAAGGGGAAGCCAGGTCACCAGAGTCAATGCGTGTATGCACAATATTGGGGGAAGAGAATAAAATGTTTACCTGAATAGTGTCAACCCACCAGATGGCGAGACCTCCACTGAGTCCCACCGGGTCCACCAGCCATTCTTCTTTGAAGCCGCAGCGTCTTCATATCTTTCTCACATATCGAGCCTTTTTCTTAGTCTCCATTAAGAACACCATATGGGGTTTTTTCCGGAAGCATTCATGCTTCAAATTCCTGGCTGTCAAGGCAACCCCAAGACCTTGACAGTTCCAGGCTAAGATATTCATGGTGCACCGGTGGTCGGTCCCATCCGACCACCGGCGTTTTGATTCCCATCCTCCCCATCAATTCCAGCAAGCCATTCTTTAGGAAAATCAATTTCATTTTCAAAAAGATCACCTCCCCTTGTATCAGTTTGTAACAAAGCACCCTGATTACGCATTAGGGACTTTAAAGTCCTATAATTCTTCTTCCTACCACGTGGGCACCGCGAGACATGGGACTGATCAATTTGTTGAACAGCACTTTCATCAAATAACAACTTCCTCTGCCTTTTATTAGTTCCCGTATCTTCAAAATCTTCAAAATGGCGTTTTAAGTGACAACTCCCGAAGGATTTTGAGATGGCAGAAATAGGTGAAAGACTAGGAAAAGATAAGGGAACCAGATTGGTTTGGCATGTATCAGGATCACTAGGGAATTCAACGTGGTAGCCCAAATCTGCCTCAAAAATAACCTGGACCGCCTTTTTCTCCACTCCGGGCACCACATTATGGGCCTCCATCGTGCCGCCCATCCAGATGTGAAGAGGACATCGGGTCCACCTCCACAGGCCCATTCATTAAATTAATAGAGCAATTCACTTTTTCAGCAGAGGACTTAATCAGACCCCGTGACTGCATGACGTCATCCTCGGACACCCCCTCCTGGTCAACTGAATCCGTTGGCTCGCAAGACACGTCTCCATCAGCCGCATTCCCTTTGCTTCCACCAGACGCCAACGGGTCAACAAGCATCCTGCCATACCGAGGTGGATGCTGACGTAGAGGTTCTAGGGGCTCGTGCTCACTCCCTCTTGAAGCTCGGGGAGCGGCGACCCGCTCCGCCGCGTCTTAGAGGCGGGCGTCTGCGCCATGAACCTCGCCTCACACCCGGTCCAGTCTACAAACCTCCACAACCTCCTCCAAAGTTCGTAACCCCGCGGTGTTCAACCAACCTCCAAATTCTCGTTTCACGCCCTCCCCTCCCTCCGGTTTCCAGAACTAACTTTACAGCCTCGGTCAATATGTCCAAGGCATCCACATTCAAAACAAAAGTCAGGCAATCTCTCATACTTGATAGCCACCCAAGCAGGGGCCTTTCGATCGCGTGGAATCCAGAACCCTGTGCACAACGGCTCCTTTAGATTAATCAAAGAGCGAACTCTTATGAAACCTCTACCCAGTCGCCCCTCCACTTCCAGTTTCTCAAACATCACAGATTCACCAACAGCATCACCGAGTATCTTCACGTTAGCATTATCAAACGCTTCTAGAGGCAAACCATGAAACTGAACCCAAAACGGAGCTACCCCAAAATTGACATCCTCAGGGACCATAAGTTCCTCCCAGACCTGGAGATTAAGGAGACAGCCCTGAATCGACCACGGCCTACCTCTAAGGATACGCGCATAATCCTTCTCCCGACGGAACCGAAACAAAAAGGTGAGTTGGCTTCGATCCAGATCGTGAAGAATCTCCATCTCATCGTCTAACTGCCAGCCTTTCCTGATCATGGAAGTCACAGTTGGAATATACAGAGTCTTGTTTGTAAGAATTTTACCCACAAGAGTACCACCGCCCTGCTCTGCATTCTTCTTCAACGGCAATACCACATGTTTTCTATTTTTTGACCCACTGCTTTCACCCTCTTCCATGACGACAACCGCCACCCAAAGAGCCGCACTCACACTCTTAAGAAGAAACCAAAAGGAAAAAAAAGAAAAAACTTACCCACGCACACCACAAACGAAAACGCTTGCGGAAAATATCACTCAGAACAAAAGAAAAGAGAAACAGAGGGGAGCACCGTCCAAAAGACGATGTCCAAGGGGTTCACCAGGAACCAGTATGGTCCTCACAGGGAAGAGAGAGAGCTCACACATGGAGAGCCAAAAAAAAATATCACTCTGCAATTTTGCAGTTGCAGGCTGCAACAATGCTGTTGTTGCAGCACCTTTGAACCTTTCTTTTCTATCTATAATTCTATATCAATATATATATCGACGATTTTGTAAATGGTATAAATATGAAATTTGAGAATTAAGGCTAGATCTTTGGTCTTCGGGTGTCGAATATTTGAGGACTAATTTGGAACTTAGAATGGGAGAGGGAAATTTTGGCGCGGAGGAGGCTCACCTCATTTTGGCTCCCCTTTAAGTTTGGTTTTTTTTTATGAAGTGAGTTTTTTTTTACTATTTTACCTTAATTTTTGTCATATTTTATTCATACTCATGAGAAAAATAAAAATAAACTCCTTACTCGATTTCCATATGGAAGAAAAATAATTTAAATAAAAAAAAGTTAAAATCTTTTTTACTACTTTTTTTATAAGTAAAAGCTTAGGTGAGTTGGGTCCTGAAGACTCATTAGAATCAGGGTATACCTCCGAGCTCAAAAAGTACTCACAAAGGTACTTATAAATCATCCACAAATAAGGTTCTCACATCGGTGGGATTTAAATCTACAACCTTATGCTTGTGAATCAACCCATTTATTAACTCGCATCAACCCTTGTTTGCTCTATTCACTACCCACTAGTGCAAAAAACGTTTTAAGACCGCCTCATTTAGACCGGACTATCGACACCCGGTTTTAAAGGTATGACCGTAGCAATTTTGTAAATATAAATAATTTCTTGGAGCGGATCATTTTTTCGTAGGTCTTAAATATATTATTAAGACCGGCAAAAAAACAACAACCGGTTTTTAAAATGTTATTAAAAAATTGAAATATCAATTACATTATTAGAGAAATCTCGTACAGCCCGACTTATATTTTATGTGGTCCAAAAAAATATGGAAAAATTTAAATATATTGTAAAAATTTTAAGACCGGATATACATAAAAAAAGGTCTTAAAGGGTATACTTTTAAGACCGGACATAAATGGTACCCGGTACTAAATATTGAAATTTTTTTAAGACCGGACATTAACAAAGGGCGGTCTTAAATTGTAACCTTTAAGACTGTCGTTTATTTCATCCGGTCTTAAAACTAAAGTGCCAAATAAACTTTTCTTCGCGCGAAACCTGACCTTACGACTTAACGTTGTTCTCTCTGAACTCTGAAACCCTGTTGTTGTTGCGAAACCCATCTTCCTGTTGCTTTTCCTCTCTTCCTCGCCTACCACCACCATCCTCTGTTACTCTCTCAGGCGTTCCTCTTTCGCACCACCACTCTCAACCTCTCTTCCTTTCTCGAAAATGAACGGAGAAAATGGTTCTTCTCCTATTTGTTCAACGCCAGTTACTGGTGTGACTGGTGTGAGTTAGAACGAACCCTCTTCATCTCACAATGAGCCTCGTAACCGCCCTGCATGCCGTGGTAGAAGTGGCACACGAATGAAAGATGTATCCGTCAGTCGGACTTCTAGGTCAAGGCTCGAGATTCATTTTGATGAAAGGTTGGAACCTTTCGGTCCTAATAAAAGCAAATATACTAGTTTTGTCGGCTATCTAGCACGCAACAAGGTTAGCATCTTGGCAGAAGAGTGGAAAAGTGTAGAATTTGGCGCAGTAAAGAATCCTATTTGGGACACTATCCGGCTTACATACACTGTCCCTGACTGCCCGAAGTTGAAAGACAAGACATTGTCTTATTGTGCTGATCGGTGGAGGAAGTTTAAGACCTTTCTACCTAACAAGTATATTTTTGCCGACGTTCAGCCAGACCAGAATCCTTGGGACAAGTACACATTTATTGATGAACAAACTTGGCAACAATTTGTTCAGTGTCGGACCACTCCTGAAGCTCTGGTGAGTTTATATTTAGTTTTGTTTGCTTATTAACCTGTGTGGATATGTGAATGTTATTGTACGTGTTCATCTAATCCTGTTAGTTAGATGGTTTGGTGTGTGAATAGAAGTATATATTTTCATCCTTAGTCCTGCATAAGAGGAGCATGTCTTAGTTGTATGCAAGTCTGATATATAAACTGTGCAAAGGTAAAATACTAAGTAGGTAATTAGGGAAATAATAATTGCGTAAGGGTCAAACCATTATTATAATCTTAGCTAGTTCTTTTATAGTAGGTGGTGGTTTGACATTGCTATTAGTTAGTTAGTATGTTAACTGTATAAAGGAGGAAATGAGTAGTCTTAAAAGGGGGAAACTTTATATACCCAATTGTTACTATCTAATAGGGACTGTTGATCCCACTAGATGCCTTAAAAAAGATCAAGTTTGTATTATTCTGTAAGCATAATTGTCTTTTGTTTCTTAACCTATACATCTAGCAGTACAAAACATAGCTCCAATTTCTTCTACAATTCTACATATTCCTTAAATAAAATGTTGAAACTTGATGAAGTGAATTTGACTAGTGTTTGAGGTTGATATCAAGTAGAAGTTCTCTAATTTCTGTTAGTGAGATGGCTGGAATTCATAATTAATAGTTGTTTTCAATTCTGATTCACAGAAAAGAAGGGAAAAAGCATAGGAGATAGGGAAAAAGAATGATTGCCGCATAGGGCTTCTCACGGAGGATATGAAAAGGCTGAAAAAGAATTGATGGAGGCCAAGTGGAAGAGATTGGAAGATGAAGCAGGATCCAATTCTTCTGCGATACATGATCCGCCATCTCTGATACGTCACAAGGAGTTGTGGTTGTATATTCGGCAAAAGCCAAGCGGCGCCTACACAAGTGAACAGACTCGTCTAGTTGCTGACAGAATTGTAAGTATCGTTATTGTTAATTTTTAGTTACTAAACTAAGCTTCTCATTATCTGTATCTTACAGGAAGATCTAAAAAAGAAAGAAACAGAGGGATCTTTTGTGTCGGACGGGAGGAATGTGTTAGTTATGATTAGTTTTGATGATGTCCTATATAGTGCCATTCTTAAAAGCAAAAAGATTGAGTAATATAGTTATGTCCTACATTGACTAACTACTATGTTTAATGTAGATTAGTCCAAGTTAAAATTAAGGAGAACGATCAAGAAGGAGATAAGAGATGAAAGAAAGAAGTATCCGCAGAGGTTGTCAAGGAAGTAAGATGTTATCAATAGATTTTGGAGGTTAATCAAGAAGAAGATGAAATATTGAAGAAGGTATAACTTGCTAAGAATGAAGAGTCCAAGTTGAATGACAAAGAATGATCAAGAGAAGAGAAGAAAGAAAGAGTTGGATTATGAAGAATAATCAAGATGGGAGATTAAAGAAGGAAGAACTTGTTGAATGCAATGAGAATACAATTATTCAGGTGCTTATATTGATGCTAGAAGGCTCCAAGATCATATGGAAGTTAAAATGGCTCAATTCAGAGTTAAATCAAGCAAATATGAGGTTTAGGATGAGAAAACTCGAGGTTTGAGTACAAACCTCGAGGTTTGAGTGTCTTCGAGCGTCTCGGCGTCTCGGACTAGCAAACCTCGAGGTTTCAGTCAAAACCTCGAGGTTTCAGCCAAAACCTCGAGGTTTCAAGAAAAACCTCGAGGTTTCGACCGATCGGCAACTCGGTCTACTCGTTTCACGTTCAGCTCGAGCGACGTCCGGTAATTCAATGATATCTATTAAACCAGAAATATGATTGCGGTGAAATCAGTGGCATATGAAAATATACTCCCAGTGCGTCATTTTGATATAAAATTCAAGCTAAAAGGAGTTCAGATCAAGGAGTTATGACTTTTACAAGTTTCCACAAGAATCAACGTCACGATCCAGATCCACCTTCGGTATTTTGAGTGTAACTCACAAACTACAAATTGGATTGAGCTAAAATTGGTGGCATATGAAAGTAGACTTACAGATATTTCCAGAAAGACTTGAATGGACCAAAAAAGAGTTCAGACCAAGGAGATATGTCCCTCGATAGTTGACAGTCAGCTCGGGACGTTGCAAAAACGCGATCAAGAACGACCTTCATTCATCGGATCATAACGGGCATAATGCAATGAGTTTGGAGCTGATTCTTCTTGCAATGGATTCTCACCTCGAGCTTGGACATGTAAACTTGAGTTTAAGATTGGCCATGAATTTTCCAAGTTTTCTAAACAAAGCTCAGTTTCTCGCCAGTCTTCAAAACCTCCAGGTTTATGGGAAACCTCCAGGTTTGAGCTCAAATGGTGTCTTCTCAAGTTTCTCAGAATTATGAGAAACCTCGAGGTTTCTGGACAAACCTCGAGGTTTGTCCAGCAGAGATCTGGATTTTCCAAGCTTACAAAACCTCCAGGTTTAACTTCAAACCTCTAGGTTTCTGTTTTGGCGCAAAACTCAGAATTTCCACTTTTGACATAAACCTCCAGGTTTTGACAGAAACCTCTAGGTTTGGGCATCCAGAGAGCAAATGTCTTTTCTCTTGTTTTGAAAACCTCCAGGTTTCCAGAAAAACCTCCAGGTTTCCAGAAAAACCTCCAGGTTTCTGTTTGGCGCAAAAATTCAGAATTTCCACCTTTGACGAAACCTCCAGGTTTTGATAGAAACCTCCAGGTTTGGGCAAACAGAGAAAAAATGACTTTTCTCTGGTTTTGAAAACCTCCAGGTTTCCAGAAAAACCTCCAGGTTTCTTCGCGACTTCAGAATTTCAAATCTGACGAATTTGCAATACCTTATTGTTTGATCTTAATACTTCTTATGATTAATCTCTAATGTTCCTAGATATGTTTAACCACTTTATTGGTGAGTTTCAGAAAGATTAGAGATTGTACATTGAAGGTTTAAAGCAAAAGCAAAAGTAATGTCGGCACATTAATTGCAAACCCGAAAGTTGCATTCTTTTGGGTAATCCTTCTACACACGTTTAACAAAGGATTAAAGATTGCTTTCCACATCCAAGAGTTTGCTATTTCAACGGATTTATTTTTAAGAAGTCAACTCGAACTTCGCCTAGATTAAGTGAAGATTAGTGAGAGAAGAAGACCAAAACTGAACGAGAACCTTATACATTATGGGCAACGGTTATAAACGGTCATATATTGTTCTCTACCTATAAAAGAGGACAGATTCAAGTAGAAAAATGTGGAGATACAAGCCTACACTTCCAATATGCTGATGCTATGCTTTTACATCATTTACTCTTTGTTTTTCATGTTTAGATATCTTAGAGAGTGAAGTGATTTGTATTTGATCTTCAGTGTTTATCTATTCACTTCTAAGAGAGGAGATTTATTGTAAACACATTATCTTTCTATCTCGAGAGTTACTCAAGATTGGGTAATCTTGAGTGGAAAACACATTGTGTTGATTACAACTTGTAAAGGGGAGTGAATCCTAGTGAGAGGATTACTTGAGTACGAGTGTGTAATCAAGCGGTGTGTTGATTACGGTTGTAAGGGGGAGTGAATCCTAGTGAGAGGATTACCTCTTGTACGAATGTGTAATCGAGTTGAAAGAAGATAGTGGATTGAAAATCCCAAGTGAAGCTTGGGACTGGATGTAGGTCAAGGATTGGGCCGAACCGGTATAAATCGGTTTGCACATTCTCTTCCCTTATCTCTTACATTTCCAAAGCATATATGTTTGAATGTGCATATATATTTGAATGACTGATTATTGCTTTATAAACTGATTTCAGTAAGTTACGAAAAGATTTTCAAAGTTCCTAAATTTTTATACTTCAACCAATTCCCCCCTCTTGGGTTCAGCCGGTTCTTACAGAATGATGTTCTGACCGTTGCGAGCGGAAAACCGGATCACTCGGGCTGTGTAAGGGGGATTGGAGGATGGGTAGGCATAAAGCAATACTTTAGTGCTTCCAAACGCCATAAATAAAGTATGGTTACCCGGGAGGAGAAGGAACAGACGCTGACCAAAATGAGTGAGCAATCAGCGGCTAAAGAAGCTTCATTGAGTGCAATGTTTCATTCCCAACTAAGCCAGATGAAAGAGGAAATGAATCAAATGAAGCTGCTTCTCAGTTCTCGTGCAGAGATCAGTGTTCCCTTGCCACACTCACCTACAGCTGCTATGCAGCAGAGCACTAGAGGGAGCTGCATTGTTGGATAGTCACAACAACCTTGTGACCTTTATGTGGAGGATCCCCATCATCATGATATACGATTATTGGTTGCAAAAGGAACTGTCCACAACTTGGGATCAACTGTACACCACCAACAAATGGCTGATGATGAACTCATAGTGTCAGTTGAAGAGGTCATCATTGACGCACATGTCCCTCTCCCAACTGGTGAGGTGAAGGTTGTGAGTGATGTCATTGGAACCTTCATCTCGTGGCCAGCAGAGTTTGTACATGTTTCTACTTCTCCTGAAGCTCCAGCCCCTCCTGAATTGGTTGGCACGGCTAAGTTGAGTGCTAAGGACAAGCTTGTCCTTATGGTATCCAATAAACAAGTTGGAATTAATCATTGGCCTCTCAATATAGAAGTAGGTCTTAAAAACAAGCGTAGGTTTATGTTGACCAAGATGATATAATGTCCCTGCTATTTGATAAACAGGAGCTTACTGAAGCAATGATTCTCATGTTTATAAAGTAAGTATCTTCTTCTATGAGTACATAACATAAATGTGAGACACTCTCATACGTATATACTAATTCCCCGACGTCATTATTGTAGGTTCCCGCATCGTGAATTGGAACAACGGGCGAGAAGCCAAGATATTGGATTCTTGTGCCCACAAGTACATAAGTCAACCAGCCTTAGCGGAGAGACAATCATACATAACATCAAGGTAGTCCACCAGTAAGAGAAAGTGGTACTTGGCACCATACTACAATAGGTACATATCATAATTCTTTTATGCAATTCCCTTAATACTGCTACATATTACTGAGTACTTGTCTGTTGTGAACTTTCAGTCGCCATTGGCAGTTGGTCCTGATTTGCTTGAATGAGAATAAAGTGGTCTTTTTATGCTCTCTTCACTATGATCCACTGCCTACATTGTAGCAGATGGTGAACAAGTAAGCATATGTCATCTTAATTGTCTAGTCTGAAATCTCTGCTGTAAATTTTCAATGACCATTATTGAGTAAATTTGTGATTTTGACAATAGGCCCTTGAAATCATTCCAACAAAAGGTCAAGAAAAGGTCTGGGGCTGAGGTCAAAGAGCCTACATGGATCATACCAAAGGTTAGTACATATTTGGACTGGCACACTGGCTTGTGAACTTGGTCAGTGTCAATATATACTCTTATATATTTCTTGTTCGGTTTTAGACCCGTCAGCAACCAAAGGAGTCCAACTTATGTGGGCATCACGTCTTGACACACATGTATAATATTGTCATGCAACCAGTGACTACCATCACTGAAACGGTAAATGTATTACATAACTTTGCCTGTGCGCTGACCCCTTTGATGCAAGGAAGGACGACTAATATATATATTTCTTTCTTTGATGTAGCTACAAACGTTTGATTTGTCTTGACCCCTTTCCGACGGTGATATTGAGCGCACACGCATAACGTTAAGTGAATATCTGTATGATCGATGATCTCGAGAAAGTCGAGAAAAATAATTGATTTGTAAATTCATTCGTAAATATATGCTTTGTATCAACAATCATCTTCGATCCTGGTACATGAACAATTGTCCAATTTGTGATAGTATACAATAATAATTTGTTAATTCATTTCAAACAATTTCCTTGTGTTCATTAGTGTGGTTGCTGAATGTATTGGATGGTGGATAAAACTATTTTTTGCTTAATTTTAAAAAATATGCGAGAAATTTAGGACCGTAAATTTACTAAATGTCCGGTCCTAAAAGTCATTTGGACCGTAGATTTACTAAATCACCGGTCCTAAAAGTCTACGTTATCTTTTAGGACCGTAAATTTACTAAATGTCTGGTCCTAAAAGTCTCAATCGAAAAATATGCCAGTCTTTGTGGACCGTAGATTTACTAAATCGCCGGTCCTAAAAGTCTTCGTTTAATTTTTGCAAAAATGGTGGTGTTTGTAGGACCGTAAATTTAATAAATGTTCGGTCCTAAAAGTCTTCCTTATCTTTTAGGACCGTAAATTTACTAAATATCTCGGTACTAAAAGTCTCATTCGAAAAATATGTCGAGTTTGTTTGGACCTTAGATTTAGTAAATTGTCTTGTTTATTGCTTTCCAGGTTCAGATAATGCATAAACTAACTAATTAAAGTACTAAACTCGCATGAGAACAAAATTTAAAAATATTTTATTTAATAATTTTTACTCTGCCCTATAGGGCAGCGTTTACACACAAAAAAAGAAAAAAAAGGCAACACAAAAAAAAAAACTATAAAACAACTAATCCTCCCCTTAGTCGGAGAGGGAGGGGGAGTCGGAGGCGTCGAAGTGGTCGTCTTCAGCGGGATTGTACTCCACATCATTGGCGTGGAGTACCATTTTCTGCTTGTTGTTCATGGTATGAACAAGCTAAACCAATTGGCCCAAGCATCTATCTATGTTATCGACGCGGGCCACCAATGTCTGCACCAACTGCTTCACAGTCAGATTTGGAGGAGTCAATGGCGGAGGGGGCTGAGGTTGAAGAGGAGGAGGAGGAAATAGAGGGCTGGGGGAGCAGCCATTATATTACAGTGGAGGCTAGGCGGTGGAGGAGGCCGTGTAGAAGTGATGGAGAAGAATGTGGAGAAACTAAAGTAACAACGGGCTTAAATAGAGAACCCATCCTGAAGAATATGAAATGTGGGAACTTTTCACGAGGAGACGCATAGTTCCTCAGAATACGAGGAGACGCATCGTTTGGCGGTTTACCTTGAAGCCAAAGAGACTCTCTAGATCATATTACAGAGTGTATGGATACGACTACTGCAATCGAGCAATTTTGAAGTGATCGAACATTTAATACGGGATCAGTTCTTAATTAAAAGTAATATTTTTTAAAGAAAATTTCTTAATTTACAAAAACAAATAATTGATAAAAAAAATAATTGACTTTTAGGACCGGATATTAGATAAAAGGTCAGTATTAAAAGTAATTGGATTGTTTGAAAAAATAAATAGTAGACATTTAGGACCGGTTATATAATACAATGACGGTCTTAAAAGTAATTTAATTGAAAAAATAAATAATATACTTTTAGGACCGAACATATTCTAAAAGGACGGTCTTAAAATACAACACAAACATCATAATCAATTCTGTATCGATCTCTCTCTCTCTGTCCTTATTAACTCGTCACTCCTTATTAACTCCTATCCACCGCCTACATTGCTCATCGATCTCTCTCTCTATCCTTATTAACTCGTCACTCCTCGTAAGTCGTAACTCCTTTCTGCCCCAACTCCTCAAACCATGGTTAGATATAAGAGAACCGCTCGTAGGGGTAGAGTTACTGGTGATCCTCATGCCTTCCATAGATCGTTATACATTGCGCCTCCTCCAGTGAGAGTTACTGGTGATGCTCGTGCCTTTCGTAGATCGTTATACGTTGTGCCTCCTCCAGCGAGAGTGCATTCTATTGTGACCGAAGAGTCTCGGGTCGTTGGACCCATTGTTATTTCGGATGATGAAGAGATTGACGTAGCCCCCCAGCCTTCAGATCATGATGCGCTGATGCGAATAAGACAGGAAGTTGCTGATCTCCGGCGGGAAGTTAATGCTGTTCACGCC
This sequence comes from Acacia acuminata, assembly GCA_019022655.1. NCBI lineage: Eukaryota > Viridiplantae > Streptophyta > Magnoliopsida > Fabales > Fabaceae > Acacia > Acacia acuminata. Next base: position 397,040 of record JAFJYI010000244.1, on the reverse strand, counting down.
AATATCGCCAAGGCATTGGAGGATAATATGCTTTAGGACGTTTAGTTATATTCTTGTCGTTGATAATGTTCAGTTATTGTTTTCCTTTCTTTTTTTCTTGTGTACGTGCATATTCTCCAGTTATGTATGGAAGCAGTAAGAACTAAGCTTGTGTCTTTCTAATATTCATATTCTCCAGTTTTCCTTTAATTTATTTTATTAATTCAGTTTCTTCTGCGCTTGCCAAAGGCAAACCTCTTTTTTAAGTTTGGTTAATTAATAAACGGAATACTTTTAGGACCGTAAATTTATAAAAATCTGGTCTTAAAATTAAATGAATAGTAAATGTTAGACAAAGTATTCTTAACCGCTGGTCTTAAGAATTAGTTAATAAATATTTGAATTTTAGGATCGGACATTTTTTAAAACTCCGGTCTTAAAAATGGTCTAAAAATAGTAAATTTTAGACCGGAGTATTCTTAACTGCCGGTCTTAAAAATTAATTAATAAAATTATATCTTTAGAACCGGAGACTTTATAATTGACCGGTCTTTATAAAATCTAAAATACTTAATCATGTCTCTGTTGCGGGGAAAATTAAATTTCCCTCTCAGAACTTCTCTTCTCATGCCGAAAGTGATTACTCAGGTTCTGTCTCCATTGTGTGTTGTGTCGTCGCTGCTTCGTGTTCCTCTCCCGACAATCACTTTCTAGTTCCTTAGCTAAACGTCTATAGACCAAGCATACGAGGTGTTTCGGTTATATAACTTTATGATTTTCCTGCTATGAGTTTGGGTTTTTCATGGGTTGAACGAAATCGATGAAATATTTTTGTGGGTTTCTCTCGTTGTTAATGAATATTGTATTTTGAAGATTATATTTTCACTTTACACCTACCGTCTTGACCAACTAGTGTTTTTAGGTTACTCTTGCTCAGTCTAAACATCAACGTTCGTGGCGGAGGAGAAGAAAGACTCAAAACGCATTTGAATTTATATCCTTCGGTGAGTCTACAAGACCTTCATGCGATGCATTTAATTTCCTCGTCATGCATTTATTTTCCTTCTTGGATTCACTGTGATACATTTATGACCAAAAGTTGTTCTTCGTTCTGTATTTAATTTCCTCGTCATGCATTTAATTTGCTTCTTGGATTCACTGTGATACATTTATGACCAAAAGTTATTCTTCGTTCTGCATTTAATTTTCTCGTCATGCATTTATTTTCGGATTATGTATGTTAAATTTTTCTGTCTATATATATATATAGGAATTCTACTATGGATCACAGTTGGATAAATGCTTTACAGATGAGTGTTGAATATCAGAATGGGGTGAGGGACTTTATAGAATTTGCTAAACAAAATACCCATGATGATAATGGGAAGTTTTATTGCCCTTGTGTAAAATATTTGAATGAGAGGCGACTAAGTCCTGAAGTCATACACACACATTTAATTTGTGAAGGATTTTGTAAGGCTTATACGGTATGGTCATGGCATGGTGAAAAAATGCCAAGTGGGTCTCAACATGGGGAAGTGTCATTTGATGATAATGACACGGATATGGATGATCGTATAGAGGACATTATTCGTGATGTAGGAGAAGAGGCTTTTGAGAAATCACATGCATATGGTAATATGTGCAGTGATGCAGAGACCCCACTATACCCTGGGTGTAGAAAATACCAATTGTTGAACGTTGTATTGAAATTGGTAAGCTTGAAGGCATGTCATGGATGGAGCGACAAGAGTTTTTCAGAAATGCTTGAGGCTTTTAAGGACATGCTTCCAGATTGATAATGTGTTGCCACATCGATACTATTATGCTAAGAAAATACTTTGACCACTGGGGATGCAGTACAAAAAGATTCATGCATGCCCAAATGATTGCATATTGTATAGAAAAGAGTTTGAGTAGAAGCAAAATTGTCCGATATGTGAAACCCCAAGGTACAAGTCAGATAAGGGGCCTGCAAAAGTGTTGTGGTATCTTCTGATCATACTAAGGTTCAAGCGGTTTTTTGCTAATGAAAATGATGCAAAGAATTTGAGGTGGCATCTTTGATGAGAGGATTTCGATGGAAAGCTTCGACATCCGGCCGATTCTTCTCAATGGAAGAAAATCGATCAATTATTTCCGAACTTCGGCAAAGAACCTAGGAACCTTAGGCTTGCCCTTAGCACAGATGGCATGAATCCCTATGGAAGCCTTAGCAGCATACATAGTTCTTGGCCTGTATTCCTCATTATTTACAACTTATCTCCTATGTTATGCATGAAACAAAAGTACATCATGCTGTCTATGTTGATTTCGGGTCCAAAACAACCCGAAAATGACATTGATGTTTACCTTGAGCCCTTGATCGAAGACTTGAAGGAGTTGTGGGAAGAAGGTGTCGACGTTTATGACTCTTTCAAGAAGGAGGTATTTAAAATGTGAGCCATGATATTTTGTACTATCAACGGCTTCCCAACATATAGGAACTTGTCAGGGTATAGTGTAAAAGGCCATAAAGCATGTCCGGTTTGTGAAGAAGGCACATGCTACCATCAACTCCAACATGGAAGAAAGACGGTTTATCTTGGACATAGGAGATTTCTTAGACGGGGCCACCCATATCATCGATTAAAGAAAGCCTTTTTTGGTGGCCAAGAATATGAAGATCCTCCGGTGCCATTGACTGGGGAGCAAGTTTATGAGAATGTGAAAAATATCAATGTCATCTTCGGTAAGACAGCCAAGAGTAGAAAGGAAACAAATATATGGAAAAAGAGATCTGTATTCTTCGATCTTCCCTATTGGCGTAATCTTGATGTAAGACACTGTATTGATGTCATGCATGTAGAGAAAAATGTATGTGATAGTATTGTTGGCACGCTTCTCAACATACAAGGTAGTTCCAAGGATGGTGTGAAGGCAAGATTGGATCGATAGCAATGGGAATACGCGAAGAGTTACATCCAAGGCCACATGGTAACAGAACTTATTGTCCCCCGGCTTCTCATACTTTGTCTAAGGATGAGAAACGAAGTTTTTGTGAGTGTTTACATGGCACAATAGTTCCCTTGGGGTATTCTTCAAATTTTAAGAGGCTTGTATCGATGAAGGACTTGAAATTAGTAGGCCAAAAGTCTCATGATTGTCATGTCTTGATGCAACAACCTACTTCCGAGCTATTCGAGGCATCGCCGAATATGATCTTTGGGTCGTTTTGACTAGACTTTGTTTCTTCTTCAATGCGGTTTGTGGTAAAGTTTTCGAGATTGAAAAGTTGGATGAATTGGAGAATGAAGGATATCTTATCTTATGCCACCTTGAGAAGCTTTTTGTTCCTGCATTTTTTAACATCATGGTTCATCTAATTGTTCATGTAGTGAGGGAGATAAAGTTGTGCGGCCCTATCCATTTACAAATGGATGTACCCAATTGAAAGATCTATGAAATTCCTAAAAGGGTACGTGAAGAGCACATGCGGCGGCCGAAGCATCAATTGGTCGAAATATGTTTCGAAGAAGCCATGGAATTTTGTCAAAATTATTTGGCCAAAGTAAGACATATTGGCCTTCCTAAACCTCAAAGATATACTTGAAGGGGGTAGGCGAGGGCTTCATATTGAAAGAGTGTGGATCCCGATGAATTGTCACAAGTCCACTTATACATCTTGAATAATGTTGATGAAGTTCAAGCCGATAGCTGCACATAAAGAAGTCAGTAAGGAAAGAAAATCATCGAATGACCGAACAAAGGTTGATTAGGGAGCATAACGAACTTTTGCAAACCGGTTCAAACAAAAGGTCGAGGAGAGGAATGTGTTTCGATACAATCAAATGGTTAGCACGTCGTCCGAGGTTGATGTCATAAGTTGGAATTCGTATGTGATCAATGGTTATACATTTTACACGAAGTCCCTAGATGATAGGAGCACCGTCCGAATGTCGAGCAGGTGGTGTTATGTTAGAGGCTGAATCTATGCACTTCTCCGGTTCGAAAGACAAGAGGCCTAAATTGGCGGTCATGCCATATTATGGGGTTATTGAAGAGATTTGGGAGGAGGACTGTGTTCAAATTAGATTTCCCATTTTCAAATACAAGTGGTTTAATGTCAATAATGGTGTTTGGATCGATCAGCTAGGATTTACATTAGTCAATCTCAATGGTAGAAGTTTTGGAGATGAACCTTTTATTATGGTAGACCAGGTGAAACAAGTGTTCTATATCACCAATCAGGAAAATAAAATGTGGTCTGTAGCTCTCCAAGGAAAAAGGGTCATTGATATTGATGATGAAATTCATTCAAATTACGGTCTTCCTGAGAGTACTCCTTTTTCAAGGGGAATACCAGACATGAACAAAGAAGATGAAGCGGATAATGAACCCAGAATAAGAAATGATCATCAAGAAGGGATATGGGAGGATATCCCTTTATAAAACAGTCAATTCATAAGATAATATTCATATGCAGAAATTCTTTGAAAACTTTCAGGTTTTAACTATATAGATTCCTTTTATGTTCTTAAACAATAATGTCATTGACTGTTAAGCTTTTTTTCTTGTTTTATTTTTGTGGGAGGATCCGATATATATGTTATAAAGGGGATATAATGTTACGTTGTTGGGTGGGATCAGATGAAGGCATGGTGCTGTATTTGTAAGTCATCATTGAATTTGTTATAAGTTATCTTATTATATATATTCATTAAGGTGTTGTATCATAGTTAAATTAAGAGGCCACATAACTCATGGTGAATAATATTTGTATTCTTTTCCCAATTCAATTTATTCATAATGGATTGTTCATAGCTTGTAGCTTAAAGTATCGACTTTTTTGTGTTGGATTGGGTGGTGGATGTGTGTATATATATGATCAGGAAGAACAGAACAGCGAAAAATTCTGGAAAATTTAGAACGGGAAATAATAGTGCCGGTCTTAAAAGTTCAAATTTTAAGACCGGATGAAGTTATATGTCCGGTCTTAAAAGTCTATGCGGTTTTATAACAGTTGGTCTTTTAAGACCGCTGTTTATTAAGACCGGTCTAAAAAGTTCAATTTTTAAGACCGGATGTATAAAGTACCCGGTCTTAAATTTAATTAATTTTAGAACCGGATTAGATAGGTGTATGGTCTTAGAAGTCGGTCTTTTTTAGACCGGAGTTTATTTATCAGGTCTTTAAAATCGGGGAAGGTTTTTGGTGACAACACCTGGAGATATCAGAAGTGAGAATGCTGACATGAGTAACGAGAAATCCTAAATGTCGATATTTTAAGACCGATCTATAGTTTGGTCCAGTCTTAAAAGTTGAGTTTTAGGACCGACCAAAATACATATCTGGTCTATATAGTACCACTTTTAAGACCTAACTTTTAAATTGTCTGGTCTAAAAAAGTTTCTTTTAGACCGGTTCAAATGCGGTCTTAAAAGTTACGGATTTTTAATACCGGCTGGAACAAGACCGTTGTCAGTTTGGTCTTACAAGACCTCTTTTGTCCGGTCTTAAAAGCCTTTTTTCCACCCGTGACCATACCTTCATAATTATTGTAATACCTTCAATATCTATGAGAAAAAATAAAAACAAACCTTCCACTTGTTCTAGATACAAAAGGCATATTAATTTTAAAATATTAATTTAAAATACACACACACACACACAATTTTACTCATGATTTTGATGAAATTTCATTTTTGAAATATATTATTATGCTAATTTGAAATAAAAGATATTATTATATTAGTTTTTTATACACATATTAACATTTTGGGATAAGAATGAATATTTCAATAAAACATACAATTTAAATTAAGGTATAAATTAATTTATAAAACATATAATTAATTTAATATAGACTAATTTGTATTGGTAGAATGGAAAATTAATTATTACTACTCTTCCCTTCTCCTCCCTTCTTGAAAATCAGGAAAGGGATGTCTCCATTAATTTCTCTCTCAATTTAATGTCTCCAAAAGTAGACCAAATTTTAATGATTGAAAATTAATGACATATAAGAATATTATCAAAAATCAATCTAATGGTGGAGACATTAAATAGAAAAAAAAATAGATAAAGAAATGAATAGAGACACATCCCTCTTGGTCAATCAAACAATTGCTTGTACTTGTAGGATGGATCTTGACCAAAAAAAAAGTGCTGCATGTTGTTTGAGTTGATGTTAGAAAAATACGTTTATGTAAGTTGAGATAAAACTTCTTTTGCACACTTATGTTGTAGACCATAAATTACATTGAAAAAATAGTTTCTATTGTTAATCCAAACGGAGACTTAAAAAATATTTTATTTCATTCACAAGTTATTACATACCACAAATTATTAATATTAAAACTAAAGTGGCAACCAAATGCCACAATTTCACCCTGAAACACGAGTTTTGAACCTTTCATCTTCCCTTTTGATCCTCCTCCCTCCTCTTCTCTTTTTCTTTTTTATCATTAAATCAACATTTAATTTGATTGGTTTTAATTTGATTAAAGTGTTAAATTAAAAAAATAAAAATAATTAATTAAGTACAAAATGCTAAATTTTGATATGAATAGCTCAATACTACAATAAAGAAAATAAATATCATATTTTATACAAAACAAAACCATCCAAATATTGATTTTATGGTTAGGAAAAAAAAAAAAAACAAAACAAAAAACAGATTGAAAGAAATGAGGAGGGATTCCGAACTGCTGAAACATATTGAAACCAACTAAAGTGAATATCATGCATGGATGATCTTTCAGAAGTTATTTTTTCTAACACGTACGGAATTTGAAACATTAATAATATAGATAGTCGCTCTGTGGATCGATTGAATTGTCAGGACAGTTGGTAAATAATAATAATAATTCTAAATATACACTACTCTAAAATATTAGTGTTATTAAACATGGACCAGGACCAACATTGTTCTGTTCGAAATCCATTCATTTCGGGCATCAAACTAGGTACATTTATTTTTTCAATCTATTTTTTTTTAATATATAATTTCATATTAATAACCTGAAATCTTCATTTTTTACCGATTTAACCCAGAATTAGCTTCAATTTGATTCCACTTTGACCTAACCCTTGACTTTGTATCTCAACTAGTTCAAGGACCGAACTAGATTTATGAACCATGTCAAATATAGGGTGAGTGGGTCCAGGCCTTCATACATATTGGGATCTGACTTTTTTCCTTACTCTCCTTTCCCCTTTTTTATTTCTTTTTTCCACTATTTGATTAAGATTTCAACAGTCTAGATTTAACATATTATATCTTTAAGGTAAAATTATATTCATATTTTTATAATATCCTAAATATAGACCGTTGGATTTATAATATGTAAAATCTAGACTGTTAGAATCTTAACCTAACTGAGAAAAAAAAATAGGGGTAAGGGAAAAAGGTGGGGAGCCAAAACCCACATGTTGCGTCTATATGGAAAGAGCGAGTGAGTGTGTCCAGATATTTAATATAGGTGGCTGTATGGGGACTACTTTTCCATTTATGACGTCGCATCATTGACTGATCCAAAAAGCTTGCTCCTTCCAAGCAAGTTGAGGAGCACGAAAAGCAAATGGTAATGGATGTGGGTCTTTGTGCTTGTAACTATTATCGTTTCGAATATTCAAATGAAAAAAATTGATAAATAATCGTTTGCTCTTGATGACTGGCTCCTGTTAGTTTCTGGAAATCGGACTGAGTCTCTTGGAGCAGCCCTTTTAAATCTTGGTCATTCAAGAATCAGGCTTAAAAATTAGAGAAGTAGATGAATGAAATTGACTCTGTAGGGCTGCCTCTCGGCCCTCGAGTTTAAAAGGACCCCATAGGCCCCGTTATTATTATTTTTTTATTTAATAAGGAGTTGAAAGAGATGTCCCCTATTTGAATATTCATTAAAATTCAGCTTGCTCCTTATATTAACAAGCTTCTCATCACAAGTTATAGGGTCAATATTGTTATAGAAATATTGTAGAACAGTTTAAATTTAAAACCTAGGTATGCTTCTTAGGTTTTACATGATTTATTTGTGGACAATTTTTGCTTTTGATTATGAATTAATGAATGTGTTTATTTGTTGAATGATTCGTGTTGTTTAAATATTAATGTTGACAACATTTATTTGATAAATTAGAACGTAATTGTTATAATTTACTAATTATATTTCTTTTAAAAAACAAAAGAAAAATAATTAAAATTTGGAATAAGAACTTTCGGTACCTCGCAAGGCCGGCCTTGACCCTGTGCTCTCGAGGCTTGACTTTGAAAAATAAATGTTTTTCTTACCCTCGAGACCTTAGAAAGCCCTAGCCATTCAAAGACCGACCCTAATTCTCAGCTCTAGCTCCTATGGTCATCAAGGACTCACAAATATGCATTTAGCACGTGGAAATAGAGGGGAGGGTTGACAAAATTTTAATGAGTTAAATTTAAAAGAAATGGAGAAGTTGACTTAAAGGAACTTTAATAAGAAAAATATGCAAGATAAGAAAAAAGTTTAATTAAATTATTTTAATGCTAGTTACTTTTCTAATTTTTTTAAACCAGACCCATTAAAATTTTTCCTCACCTCCATTTCCCTAAATATCAAATAGACTGGGAATGATTCAAATTCAATAATAAAGTGCACTCTATAAATTGCTACTTTCAATAATTAATATAAGAATTAGTGAGGGATTGGATTTGATCTTTAACATAAGATCTTGATTCATTTTGCCTCCCAAATTTATAATCAACTCTCTAAAGTATTCATATTGATTATAATTTATACATACTAAGTTGGTTTCCATCTATGGGTAGTCACACTCAAGGTTGTAAACTCACGAGTTTAAGTAAACTCATGACATGATAATGTAAACTCGAATCGTAAATTCGTAAGAGTTTACTTTTATTATTAAATAGATATTACTAGTGTATAATTAAATAATTAAAATATAAAAATGACAATAATTTGATTTAAATATATTTTAAATCTAAATAATTGAAATTTAATCCATCAACATTCATCATTTATCATATTTAAGAAATAAATTTTTATATAAATCTATTGGGCATGATCAAATCAAAAAAGTTAACACGAGTTTAAAAGTAAGTTAATATAGCTTTGTAATCTAGAAACATAAAAACGGTAAAATCGGTATATAAACTCGTGAGTTTAACTAAGTTTACAACTAGCGAGTTTACCACCGACTTGACTTGTTTTTGCAAGCTAGAAACGTAAAAACGATAAACTCCGAGAGTCAACTCACGAGTATGACAACCATGGTCACACTTATGATTAAAAATGATGTTTTAGAAAAATTAACTCATATTATTACAAATAACTAACTTAACTAATTTATTTTGAATCTATCCAAATTAGGAAGGTAACACTTATATTAAAGATTGAATGTAATAGTGCTTCTTCTTTTTTTCAGCCATTACCGAAAATAGTATTTCTACAATAGGGCTTTTCACTTTAAAAAAAATACTCAATTACTAACGAAATTTTTCCGTGGCTAATATTCCAAGACAAAATACATTAATAATCCTACCACAAAGATTAAAAATTTAGTATTTGTCATAAATTTTATATTGAAACAATATTTTTATAAAAATAAAAAATTATGATATTAATGGTCACATAAATATATAAAATTATTTTTTCATAATTATTTGTTAAAAGTATTATCTAATATATTAAATTTATTAATAATATATTATCTATAAAATAAAATGAAAATATATAATATATTACACATACATGTATCTATATATATGTTGGAAAAGTATATATAAAGTATTAGTTGTTAATTAAGATTAATAAAACCTAAAATTCTAATTCTAAAATTGGCTTTTGGCTAAAACAACATTATGTATAAATTAATTTAATATTTAAATTTATAATTTGTTTAACTTGAATTAAATTAATATTATAAACTTTATAATAAATATATAAAAGTTATTTTGAAATGGTAACGATTTAAAATTATAATTATCATTTAATTTATGTTTGGCTTTTAATAATATTATGCGCTCTCATAATATATATATATAATATATATATATATATATATATATATTAATTTTTTTATTTATTGTGTTCAAAGCATATATAGGTACATTGTAACTCAATTGACAAAGGCTTAAGCCTTTGTGCACGAGGTTGATGGTTTGAGAGTGCATATTAAATGTTTATTTTTATATATTTTTTATGTTCTCATACCTTTAAGTAGAGGTATAAGCATTTTTTTTATTTTTTATATATTGTATTTATTTTCGATTTAAATTATATGCTACTTTCTGAGATATTTTTTACACCCATTATCTTAAATTAATTAGTTTCCATTTTCCCATCCAATATCGTGGAAACTAATTAATTTGAAATACTGAGTGCAAAAAAACATTTCAGAAAGCATCATATAATTTAAATCTAAATAAATACAATATATAAAAAATAAAAAAAATATTTAGAGGTATGAGCACATAAGAAGCATATAAAAATGGGCATGTAATGTAGACTCAATGGTTTGAATTTGAGATATTGGGTGCAAAAAAATATTTCAGACCAATGCTCCTGAGTGAAAACTTGCATGGCATTTAAGACCCTTATCCCAATAAATAATTTCACTTATTTAGGAAAACGATTTTATTATGGCTTTGTGAAATTGAACAAACAGCTCTTTAAGAGGGTGTAGGATTTTTCCCGGACAGCCTTGAATTCCGCCTAAAATTTATCCTTTAACCTTTTTTTTTAAAAAAAAAAATAAATAAATTATCCTTTAACATGACATAAAGGTAAATTCGTATTCATTAACAGTTTTAAGAATACTTCAGATGTGACACACTGCCTTCCTATAAAAAGTCAACATATATTTTATGTATTAAAATACATTTGCTGCAGATGACTTATCAAATCAGATATTTCATATTAGCCTCTTCATAATTTTTATTTTATATGTATAAATACACTTATTGGGCTTTCAAGTTGCTTGATTTACAAATTTTTATTCCGAAGACCAATTAATGTGAATGTGTGAAATCAAGTATTTTACAAGAGTGGTAGTATGTGATATATAATTATGAGAAGTTCATGGGAAAATTTAAACAAGAATAAATGGTGCGAAGAAGTGTAAATATTAGTTTGTGAAACTAGACCGGACCGGACCGGTCGGTTCAGGCTGAAACGGGATTGACCCGGTGAACCCGGTTCAACCCAGGCGAGTTACAAGGGTCAACTCGGTTCCAGTATTTCTTTTTCTTTTTTTAAGACTTGGTTTGGATTCCGAAGGTTTGGTTAGCTTTTGGATTTGTGAGGTTCTAGTCTGTGAATATCGGTGTTTTCCTGAATCTGTGTTAATGGAGGGAAATGTAGGTTGAAAATACTCTAATCTAAATATTTTGTCTCAAATGTAGGTTGTAAAGAAAATTGTTAAGAATATATGAATATGTCACAAGTATTGAAGTATATGGTTATTTTGTTACTGATCTAAAGTATTGAAATGATATATAGTATGTGAAATTTATGTTGGTGTGATAAGAAATTAATTATTTTCCAATTCTTTATATCTCACCGGTCTAGCCGGGTTGGCTTTGGGGTGACTCCTAGGTCGACCCACTAACCTTTAACCCAGCATCTGCCTCGACCGGTTTAGTCACCAGTCCGGGTTTCAGAACCTTGGTAAATATAGATAACTCCCAAAATATAAGAAAATCCTAAAAAGTGCCACCTGTCTTGGGAACCGGTTTTTCCTATCTATGGTAGGGAAAGTTTATCCCATCTGGACTGTTAGATGGGATATGGATAATCCATATTTAATTTGGATATTTTTAAATAAAAAAATTATTTTTGAAAAAAAAAATTAGTTAAAAAATTATCTTTATTTTAAATTCTCTAACTATTAAAATATTTTTAAAACAAATTAAAAAAATTAAATCTAAACTATCCAGATCCCATCTAAAAGTTACATATGAAATAGGCTCTCCAGCCTGATAGGCTGCAGGAAACCAATTCCCCTGTCTTGTCTTCTCCTTCCTCCTTCCGCGCCCTCCTCCCGTCATACCTTAATCTTGAACCCATCCAGCTGATTCAAGTAATTGCACAACTTAAAGAGTGATTCGACCAAGTTGAAGGCAATGTTAGAAGTAAATATATGGTAACTGGAGAAGGAATAGGTGGTAGACCAGAGAAAAAAAAAATGTTCAAAGCAGAAAAACAACAGAATTTACTCAAGGATTTAGACATAAAAAACCAAGAGAAAGAGGAGATGAGAAAATCGCCTCCTTCTACCCAAGTATGGAGCAAATATGCTTCATCCCTCTTCAGATCTAAGATGCTCAAGCTTAAGATCCAAGAGTGAGAGGTAGAGATTCCAGTTGAGAGTGGTTAAAGCAGTCGCATTGTTGATTTCAAACCAATCTGTCGGCAGCATCCTGCTTCTGCTTCAACTTAGAGAAATCACATATGAGAGAAGTTTCAGCCATGGAAGGACCAAGCTTGACTTCTTTTTTGGGGCTTTTCATGTGTTTCTCTTACTCGAATCGTGGGAGATCACGCGAGACAAAGTAATCGATATTCACTTCCAATTGGGTTTCACAGTTTTAAGTTCTATTCCGATCGACGACAACTCTTAGCATTGCCTTATAAGAAAAACTCATCTTACAAGTTTACTTCTTTATATATCATAAATCACATTAAAAATTGAAAAAAATAGTTTCTACGTTCAAATAGTAAGTCTGTTTGGGTTATCGGGTGAGAGTGGTAACTTATTTTTTATATGAATTTTTTAGATAAAAAAATCAATTTGTAAATATAATTTGTATTTAGATTGATGATGTTAAAAATGAAGGACGAGAAAAAGCTTTTTTTCAAAAAGTTACTTTATGGATTTTTAAGGGGCTTTTTTTTTTTTTTTTTTGAAAAAAAAAAAAACAAATAAATTTAAAATTCAATCCAAATATTTCACTTTAGACATTTTTTTATATTATTACTTTTTTCTAACTTTAAGCTACTTAAAACCTTCTCCAAAACAGACCTAATAACAGTTAGAGCCCAAAAGTGCGCTCGTGAGCTCAAAGCATTCGCGCAGAGAAGTGACAACAGCGTGAGGAGGGTTCAAAATGAGGGAGGAGAAGACAGAAAAATGTGGCATTTTTTTATTAATTATGTCTCATTATTGTTCAAATAAAATGCTTATCTGGCAAGGGAAAACGTCCGTCGATGGTTCTGTTAGGAGTGGGGTAAATAATGCACCACTTGCACCCTAAATATTTAGATGCAAATTGCACATCCAAAAATAGTTTGGGGTTTAGGTGCACCTTCACCCTTCTTTTCATTTGATTAAGTTTTTTCTCATTATAAGATCTAGAGTGTAAAGAATTTTTTCCTAAGTTTCAACAAGTGCACTTTGTCATAATTGGAGTTATAGACCTCCTTTTTGGGTGATCCAAAGCTCATTTTAATACTATCCCCTGTAAAAATTTCAGAGTCAAAAATCTTGGTTTTGACTTGCTCAAAATTTATTGTTCTAACTGAAAAATTCAGTTTTCAGTATCTCCCTAGCTTATGATTTCATGCATATGACTCATTTTCACACATGCATATGTTTCCTAATTCCTTAATAATTCAACACTCCTTATTTCCAAATAACCCATAAAGGTGAAACAAATAGCGTTGAGGTTCAGTCATCACCAAAACATAACCATAAATACATGCATATATATCAATGCAACCTTCCCCCAATGATTCATACACATGCACTGAAACAGCAAGATTTTGATTTATCAATAACAACTTAGAACCTACAAACACATGCATGCATCACTTAATCTTCAAACCTCCTTTGATTTGGTTCTCTAAAACAGAGACTCATTACGCAGAACCAAACCAATGTACAAAAAAACACGGAAACTACAAGGATGAGACTCAAAGACTCACCTAATCCGGAAACCAAACTTGCTTGCGATGATCGGCTTCTACTCCTTCTTCTTCTGGAAACTCATGCTCTCTCTCAGGCTCTCGGATTCCTACCTTTCGGTCTCACTCTCAGTCTTCCTCCCTCTTTCGCTCTCGGTCTGTCTTTGCCTTCAATCTCGCCTTCACACTCGGACTCTTAGCTCTCTGTACTGCGTCTGAACCAGTGAAAAAATGAGACCGGGAATGGATATTAGTAGATATGAATGGTGGTGCTGTAGGTGTAGTGAGGTGTCGGAAGGAAAATGAGCGAGCGATAATGTGGCGGAAACACAATGGAAGGAGAAGTGAGCCGTGACTGTCCGGAGGTATAAGGCGTGGGAGGGAATTAATTGAATATTAAGATGTGGGTTGGATCAAGGAAAACGTTGGGCTGAAATGAATGAACAAATGAGGCCCACATGTGTGTTATGTATATTGGGCTAGAGATAAATGAATGAGTGTGTGTGTGTGTTGGCCCAAATGGTTAAATGATGGTGTCTGGGCTAGTGCGTATAAATGGCCATATGAGATGTAATGTTGGATAGGTTTTAGATATATATAAATATTCTGTGGGCTGTGTTTTTGCTATTGGGTTGGGCCCAAAATGGGTAAATAAATAAATTGGCCCAATGGGTATGGATAATTAGAAGTGGGTGTTGGTAGACAATAATCCTTAATCCTACATAAGGAGTTTTCTTCCTTAAATAATTTATTTAGGCCGTTAAATATTATCTTTAAAATATTTAGGCTAAAAATCAACCACAAATTAATTATCCTTAATTTTTGAAAAAACATGCAATTAAATTCCAATTAATTAATTTAAAAATAACTAAGGCATTTTCCACAATTCATCTCATATCATATTTTTAATTTCCTTAATCCAAAATTTAGGATGTCACGTATAACCTTCTGTGATTTCAACTTGATTAAACTTCCATCATCCATCTCGCATCAAGAATAGCTCACAACAACAAAAATAGAAAAATGACTTGAAACTTCACACAACCCACATCACACGGCCACCATAGAGAAACAAGGGTAGGAGGATGTTTTCCCCCTTGAATGTACATTCACAATCAAAGCATAGAAGGATCGTTTCAAATTTCTGCTCCCTACGACCAAGAGGCTGCATCAATCTAAGTAGTGAAAGAGGGGGAAGAAAATTTCAAACCAGGGGCCTCAAATAAAATCATGGCAACCAGATTTGCACACCCAAAATGATGCAGCCAGAACAGAGGAAAGAGAAAAGGAGATCACAGCTTACACGCACCAGCAAAGAGAAGGAAAAGAGTAATAGCACGATCAAGGAGGAGATCGCTGAGGAGCTTCTATTAACCCTGCCTTGATTCTGCCATTATAAATTGATTGAGGAAGAGAAAAAGGAGAAGGCAACGATCAGAATTGTTGAGTAGAGGAAGAGGATGCCGTGGACGAGCACTGATGCAAGCGCACACACCGACAACGAAAGAGATAACAGAGGACGAGTGGGTTTTAACAAAATCAGAGGCTCTAGAGGTTTCTCCCTTCCATTTTGTTGGAGTCGGCTTTTACAGGGAAAGGGAAGGTTGTGCATTTTTTTCCCTCTTAAGATAAGGACATTTAAGTAGTTTTAGGATATTGAATCAAAATAAAATTGTAAAATGTTCATTTGATGGAGAGGATCGAACGTGGTCCCTCAAGTGAAAAACCACCTCCATAATCAACAAGCCACCACTTACTATTGCTAGAAATATACATGAAATATTTAGAATATTAGCTATATCTGATTGATTACCTCATAATTTTAGGACTATTACAGGATCGAACTGTGAAGCAACTGAAGTGTCATATAATAGCAGCGTCAATGGTTAAAAGTTGAACCTTTAGCCCTTGAAGTCTCGCGTGGAATATATACAGACATATATATATAAATCACCCTATACTTGGACCACCTTGACATTAAGACTTAAAACCAATTTTGGAGGTTTCACTATTTCCAAATCTATCACACCTTTCCAAGCAACTTGCAAATTAAGCACAGAAGTTAGCTAGGCAAATTGTATTGAGAAACGGGTGGAGGACGTTTCGAATTCCAGGTTATCCGAAGAAGAGAACGTGACACACTGTGATGACGTGAGTTCTCATAAAGTGACAGGTTGAAGTGATATTTGCTTGACGGATTCCACGGGAAGCCCAAATTGAAGGCAAAGGGCTCTATCGAGGAAAGGGACGAACGTGGAAGAATATGTAAAGTAGGTAGTAGGTTTTAATTTGGGAAAATATCAATGAGGTCCCAAGGAGTAGAAAAAATATCAAAAAAAGTCTCAACTCCAAATTCTCTATCTTTTAATAATAATTACGAAGTTCCAATATCAAAAAAGTTTTGTTGTCAAAATAATTTTTCTTCTTGTTAAAATGGTCTTTTCTATTGTTAAAATTTTCTTATGAAAAATTGTTGTCAAAATAGCTTTTTGTTATAAAATAGCTTTTCCCGTTGTTAAAATTTTTTGAAGTTTTTCCTTTGGCGTGTAGAATTTTAGAAACCTGGAAAATTTTGACAACAGGAAAAGCTATTTTGATAATAATTTTGAGAACGAGACTTTTTTGATATTGGAATTCCGTAATTAATATCAAAAAAGTCCCTAGAGACTTTTTTGATAGAGGATTAGCGGTTGAGACTTTTTTTTTGAATTTTTTTTTTCTCCTTGAGACCTCACTGATATTTTGCCTTTTAACTTTGGATGGGTTGGAAATTAGAGAGGGAAAAATTAGTAAGGGAAAACTTGCATAAATAGTACTACCTCCGGTCCTTTTTTTTTTTTTTTTTTTTTGATCTGATTCTAATTATAAGACAATGTTGACTTTTTTTTTTTTTTTTTTTAGAAAGATTAAGAAAGTTAAATAAGTTACTTAATCATATCATATATATTGTGTATCCTTAGATTATATATTAGTTTATTAATCAAACTAATTAGTTTGAAGAAAAAATATAAATACAAATACTTTAAAGTAGTTTAATTAACTTTTTTAATTTCTCAAAAAAGTCAATTTAGTCTTATAGTTAGAACTAAAGCAAGTACCACATTATATCTTTAATATAAGATCCTGTTTGTATGTATGAAGTATAAATTGCATTATAGAGTACAGGCTACTCCGATCCCTCTTGTTGAGTATCAACAGGAGTAGAATATGAACTATATATTACATTTAGGATAAAGATCAAATTTTCAATTAGGTGCTATGTTAAGGACGGGCGGAGTAGATTTTACATTAAGGAAAGTGAGATAGTAAATTTTTTTTTTTTTTGGGGTGCCATTTTTAAAAGTTTTTCTTTCTAGTATTATCTCTCACTATTTTCCTTTCACTTTTTTCTCATTCCAAACATAATATTATTAGTGATAGATGACAATCAAAGGTGGAATTAAATTTGTGAGCTTACCGGCCAGTGGGTTGAATTTCTCAGTGTGTTGATCACGAACTCCAGTTACAAAAAGCAATTAATTAGGCATATGGAAATATTTCAGAAAAAACACATGGGTGATCTTTTAAAAATCATTCCAATATCATCATCATATTATTATTATTATTATTTGCTAATGATTTTAACACTGAAAGTTATGTCTCCTAATTTTTCTTAATTAGTTTGAATATAAACAAATACAGTAATTTTTTTTAATATTAGAACTTATATACAATCATACATTCACAACTTTTAATTTCTTTTTCGGAGCCGTATCATTTGACGAATTCCAAATTGAATGCCCCTTCAACGAAAGCTAGAGAGCGCCAAAAAGGTAGACAATTTATATGGCTCTTTGTGATGACTTGACGAGGATGATAGTACCCGTGATTAAATAGTGTTTTGAATCTCCAAATAAATCAAAAAGATGTAGCCCCAAAATATTTTTGTATAATTAAGTGAAATAAATCGAACTCCACACATCTAAGTTTGACATGGATTTTATTATCGTGAAACTACATTAGCGATGGGCCCTAAGAAAATAATTGAGAAAGAACAGCACTCGTTTTCTTTGTGTCCTCATTATTTTTCTGAGAAAGCTCATCCAAATTAACAGACTTCTCAATATAATATGATAAGTTAAAGGATTAAGGTGCGATTTAGCCAATAAACTATTGGCTCATGAACGTCCAACACAATTAACTATTAAGTGGATCAAAAATACCAACAAACTTTTAAAAAGGAGTCTTCTGATCTTGTTAGCAAAAAAAGTTAACGTCCGTTATCTAAGGTGCAGTTAGTAAATGAACTTTTACTCCGGGAGCGCCCAACACAAAATTCTAAATTTTACTAAATTAAATAATTTTTTTTCCTCAATTGTCATTATTCAAAACTACTTGTATAGATATCTATGGACAAAAATAATTCATTCTTCAATTTTGTCAAAATTATAATTTGCTAAAATAAACAAAAGTTTAATTAAAAATATAATTATATGATTTAAATAAAACTCAAGGTGTTTTATAGTTTATTATATATGTTAAACAAAAAAAAACTATATGATTTATTTTTATTTTAGAAGAAATTTATGTGAGTTAAAAAATTTATTTAATGTCAATAAAATTTAAAAAATCATCAATTTACCGGATTTATATTATTAAGTATCAACATTAATATCTATTAAGCTCTTTTTATAAAAATAAAAATTAAACTCATTTCATTTCTTTTAGGATATAATAGATTTTTTAAATTTTATTAACATTAAATGAATTTTTTAACTCACATAAATTTCTTCTAAAAAAAAATAAATCATATAAACTTTTTTTTTTTTAGCATATATAATAAACTATAAAACACCTTGATTTTTATTTAAATCATATAATTATATTTTTAATTACAAATTTTGTTTATTTTAGCAAATTATAATTTTGACAAAATTGAAGAATGAGTTAATTTTTGTCCATAGATATCTAATACAAGTAGTTTTGAATAATGACAATTGAGAAAAAAATTATTTAATTTAGTAAAATTTAGAATTTTGTGCTGGGCGCTCCTGGAGTAAAAGTTCGTTAGCCAATCTGTACCTTAAATAACAGACGTTAACTTTTTGCTAATGGTATTATGCTGAGCGCTCCTTTTTAAAAGTTTGTTGGTATTTTTGGTCCACTTAATAGTTAATTGTGTTGGACGCTCCTAAACCAATAGTTTATTAACCAAATCGCATCTTAACCCAAAGTTAAAATACAATAACAATATTAATTTTAGTTGACGGCTCATGTATTTTATATTTTTATTTTATTTTCTTAAGGGCATGTTTGGTTGAAGGGAAGGGAAGGGGAGGGGAGGGAAAAAATCTTTTAGGAGAACATTGACCATTTTGCCATTAATGAGAGGAATATTCTTTTTTGGTGAAAGTATATTTTAGGAATATTGAAAATTATATACGAGCAATTTTGTAAAGATGAGAGAAAAATTTCTCTCTCAACTTTCCCTCCCACTCCCTCCCCTCCCTTTCCCTCAAACCAAACATACCCTAAGATGAATCACTTAATTAAGGTTTTACAAGTAATGAAAAAGTGAATCTTTTGACATATTTAAATTTTATTAATATGTGAGTTAATATTTAAGAGTGTCAAATTATTGGTGTATTTTAATTGATTAGACCACAAATGATATAGTAAATCAAGTTTATATAAGAATTATCCAAGGATGGCATCTCGATGACATAGAAAAGTACAAATAATCACTGACAAGGAATTCTTCCTAGGGAAAATTCCATTTAAAATTTCAAAACTCTCAAATGTCTGTTAAACTTTGTAAAGGACTTAAAGGTGACATAGAAAAAATTGGGATTTTAAAATGTTGGTGAATTTAACCTTTTGCCCTCAGTTTTTAAATAAATTAAAAAGAAAAAAGACCCTCACTAAAGGGCCATCACAACTGGCTGCCAAACAGCCTGCAACCCTCTGGTGGCCTGAGATCCAACGAGGGATCTTTTTTTCTGGGTGGGGTTGATTTTTTGATTTTTTTTTTTTTTTTTTTTTTTTTTTTTTTTTTTAAAGAATGAAGTGCATGAGGGTAGGTTCAAAGCCAACCCACCTCGAAAATGGGCTAAGTAGCCCAGTTGGGTCACTTAGCTCCTTTAAAATGTATATGCATTAACAAATATATATATTCTTATTAACATCTTTTAATCAAGAAACACTCTCATAAATCTCATTACAAATATTATAATTTCCATTACTGAACTTGTGAATGTGTGTGTGTACTCATATATTATATAATACACACACATATATAACAAGTTCGGTAATGAGATTCACAAGAATGTTTCTTGATAAAAAAAATGTTAAGAAGAATATATATATTTGTTAATGTGTGTATATATATATATATCAAAGGAGCTAAGTGGGTGTGTTCGTTCGAACCCACCCTCACACACTTCATTCAATGTTTTTTTTCAAAAAAAAAAAAAAAAAAAAAAAACCCCCCTCCAAAAAAAAAAAAAAAAAAAAAACTCACCGGATCCTAATTTCCGGTGGTCGAGCCCAGTGTCACCGGCAATGGATCTCCGGCTTCCGGTCGAGTGGCCCTCTAGCGAGGGTCTTTTTTCTTTCCTTCTTTAATTTATTTTAAAATTGAGGGTAAAAGGGTAAATTTACCAACATTTTAAAATCTCAATTTGGTCCATATCACATTTAAGTTCTTTACAAAGTTTAATAGATACTCCCTCCGGTCCTAATTATAATACAACATTTGTGAGTTAGTTTTGGTCCTAATTATAGGACAACTTTCTAATTTTTGTTAATTTCTTCCTAAAATACCCTTATTTTATTCTCTTAAGTGTGTTTGACTTTAGGTGAATGATGATTATATGTATGTGGGTGTGTAGACTTTTCCAATCATTGAAACTTTTTAATTGCTAGATTTTAATTTATTTATCGATCGACTGTCATTAATTTACCAATATATATATATGACACACACACACAAATATATTTATATATGTGTGTGTGTGTTTATATGTGTGTCTACACACACACTCTCTCTCACATCTGTGAGTTTGTGTATGTGTGTAGATGTGTGTGTTGTCAATATATATGTGTATGTGTACATATATAAACACACACACACATATATATATACATGTGTGTGTGTTTATATGTGTGTCCACACACACACACACGCTCTCTCTCTCATATCTGTGAGTTTGTGTGTGTGTGTTGTCAATATATATTTGTATGTGTACATATATAAACACACACATATATATACATATGTGTGTGTGTATTCATATATGTGTGTGTGTGTGTGTGCGCGCGATATATCTGTGTGTGTATTCATATATGTATGTGTAGATACATGTATGTGTGTGTCTATATATATGTGTGTGTGTATATATATATATCTATACGTATACATATATACACACATATATGTGTATATAGTAAAACCATTATTTCAATTAGAAAAGTGTAGAGAGGAAAATTTTAGGTCGGAGTGGTATGTGGTAAGAGTTGTTGATTCATTTTTACTTTTGTCATTTTAAATTTATATAAGGGCATTTTAGGAAAATGAGTAAAATTAACTAATTTAACTTCTCTCCTTAATCTCCCCAAAGTTGGTTAAATATGTTCTATAATTAGGACCGGAGAGAGTATTTAGGAGTTTTAGAATTTCATTTAGTATTTAAATGGAATTTTCCCTTCTTCCTAATGTAAGTATTTTATCTTTAAATAATATCTCAATTAATCAATATTTACAGGGTATATAAAAATTTCTCCATAAAAAATTATGTTTTAAAATTCACATATATCGAATTCATCACAGAAAATTGGAGAAAAGCCCCTCATTAACATTTATTTTGTGAGAAGGATATTAAATTTTTTTATGCACAAATAATAACAGTATTAGGTGAGTTTTGTACCGACGGAGTACTTTCATTTAGGTCATTCTTAGTAATTAATGTTTTCTTTTATATTATCATCTAATATTCGGTTCGGAGTTCGTGTTACATCTCCCAATGCAAATGTTTTTCTAAAACTCAAACTTGGGATCTAAAGAGACCTAATGATACCTTACACTGCTACATTAACTCTATGTTTGGTCATTCTTAATAATTAATAATTAATGTTAAAATGGGAGACTTTTCCCAAATTTTCTTATTCTTCAATTCTAAAAATCGCATTTATTCTTCGGCATTTTTCTCACCAAGACTTTTTGTACACTTGTAACTTTGGATGTACTCGAGAAGAATAAATGTCAGTTACAATTTTCTTATTTTTATTTTAGCCAGAATAATTTATAAGTTTAGAGACTGGATAAAAATTGAAGATCAATTATTTGTGTGTGTGTGTGTAAGTGATGATATTGTCTTCTGAAAATAGATATATTCTCCATTATAAATAATTCTTAGAAATTACTATATTAATTAACTATAAAAACAATATCTTATAAAAAAAACATATCTAGACCATTATTTATTTAAAAATAAATTGATCATAAAATATTTTAATTGTTTTTCGGAGGATCCTGGACATCACTCCCGTTATTGCATTATATGAGAACCGATCAAACTAGAGCCAACGGAATGGTCAGTTTCTCGCTGAAGCCACCAACTATGGAGAGCTTTAGCCAGTACTATATCTCCAAGAAGACTAACTCACCCACAATCCCGGTTTCGTTCCTCTTGTTCTTCTTCTTTCATCTCCTTTTCACTATTCCGGTCACCTCCTACCGTCCTGTTTATCATTTCGCAGTCAACTGTGGTAACTTCGGCAATATTCAGGCTTATCAGCGGAACTGGATCGGAGATATTGGCTCCACTCTTTTCTCTCTCATAGATCCCGCCAACAAAACCCAACACATCAAAGCTGAGGCATCAAACGTACAGCACATCCCTTACGACACTGCCCGGCTCTCTCGTTCTGAATTTTCCTACTCATTTCCGGTGACCGACAGCCAAAATTTTGTTCGTCTCTTCTTTCACCTATCTTCCTACGGCGACTTCCTTCACTCCGACTCTCTCTTCTCCGTCAAAGCAGGAAACTACACCCTTCTTAAAGACTTCAACGCTTCACTTTATGCCGGTGTTGCTTTCGAAGGTACCATATCACGAGAATACTGTATTAACGTTGACGCTGGTCAGAGGCTAAACATATCCTTCGTGCCCAACCAATCTCATCCAAACGCCTATGCTTTCATCAATGGGATCGAGGTCGTCTCTATGCCCACCTTTCTTTATTACACCAACCCAGACGACCAAAATGCCATGATGCTAGACGGCCGAACGCAGCAGTTTGTGGTCAATAACGAGAGTGCTTTGGAGACAGTGTACAGAATCAACGTTGGTGAGAGGCAAATCCCTCCGGAAAATGATACTGGCATGTTTCGGAATTGGGAACCAGATAATCTGTACTTGGAGAGTGGGGAGCGCCCACAAAGTATTTCAGCAGCTTTTGGTTTAAAACTAACCTACAGAGATAATCAAAATTATTTTGCACCTGATAATGTATACAGGACTGCTCGGAACTACGGGATGAATGAAAAACCCAAATTTAATGTCACTTGGGAGTTCCAAGTGGATTCGGTGTTTTATTATATGGTGAGATTGCATTTTTGTGAGTTTGATGAACACATTGAAAAAGCTGGAGACAGAGTTTTTCAAATCTTTATAAATGATGCTTTGGTGGAGCCTGTGGCCGATGTGATGTTGTGGACTCAGAGACTAGTTCCTGTCCATAGGGACTATGCAGTGTCGATGCCGAACAGTGGAAGCTTCAAGAATCTTTCAATTAAGTTGCAACCACACCCAACTGCAAGAAGTTCTTACACAGATGTGTTATTAAATGGTATTGAAATTTTAAAAATTAGCGATTACAATGACAATCTCGCGGGTCCTAATCCACCTCCATCACCGCCACTGCCTACCACGCCATCCTCAGAGTCATCTAAGAACAGAAAAAAAACAAAGGTAATTTCCATTATCGTTGGGGCAACATCAGGCTTCATTGTGCTGTCTCTTATTGTTCTGTTGATTTACCGGCGATTCATTAGAGCGCCGGTCAAGGAAGGAGGTTCATGGTGGGGACAAAAATCAGCAGACTCATCCAAGAAAAACAAATCCCATGGGTCATCATTGCCGTCCGATTTGTGTCGCTACTTTTCTATAGATGAGATAAGAGCAGCCACTAGTAATTTTGATGATATTTTCATTGTGGGCGTTGGAGGGTTTGGTAATGTCTATAAAGGCTACATTGATAATGGCACAGTTCCTGTGGCAATCAAACGGCTCAAACAAGGTTCTCAACAAGGCCTCCAAGAGTTCCAAACGGAGATTGAAATGCTCTCTCAACTTCGTCACAATCATTTAGTGTCTCTCATTGGTTACTGCAACGACGGCAACGAGATGATCCTCATATACGAGTTCATGGCTCGTGGGACCCTCCGTGATCATCTTTATGATTCAGATAACCCTCCACTTTCCTGGAAGAAAAGGTTGGGGATGTGCCTTGGTGCGGCGCGTGGACTCCACTATCTTCATACCGGTGCAAAACATAATATCATCCACCGTGATGTGAAATCTACAAATATCTTAATAGATGAGAAATGGGTGGCTAAGGTTTCGGATTTTGGATTATCCAAAGTAGGACCCACAGGAATTTCCAAGTCTCACATTAGCACAGTGGTAAAAGGAAGCCTTGGTTACTTGGATCCAGAATACTACAAGCGTCAACGGTTGACTGAAAAGTCTGACGTTTACTCTTTTGGAGTTGTATTGCTGGAAGTATTGTGTGGGAGGCCTCCTTTGAAACGCAACGTGGAGAAGCAGAAATCAAGTCTAGTTGAGTGGGTCCGAAAATGCCATCGCGAGGGTGTGATTCATCAGACGGTGGATCCTTTGCTGATGGAAATTATCACACCAGAGTGTTTGAAAGCATTTAGTGACATGGCACTGAAGTGTTTGGAAGAAGATGGGAATGAAAGGCCTTCCATGAACGACGTCGTGTGGGGCCTAGAGTTTGCGATGCAGCTTCAAGAAGGAAAAGAGGAAGAAGAGGGGCTTGATGTGGCGGAAATAGAAGGAAAGAGCGAGGAAAGGGCTCTGATAAGGAAAGTGACAAGGATGGAAGAAAGCAAAGAAGGTTTCACGAGCAGTGATGAATCAAAAGCAAGCAGGTTGACCACTTCAAGCAGTGAAAATCAGTCTTTGTCTTCTGGGGTGATCTTCTCTGAGTTGGGTCATCCAACTGTTCGATGAAGAAAAGTCAAAAGTCTACTATGGTAGGTTAGTGTTGTCTGCTGTGGGATGAATTTTTATTTTCAGTTTTTATTTTTCAATATAGAAATGTCGTCGTTGTATGAATGTACGTCTGTTGCAGCACCTTTGAACCTTTCTTTTCTATCTATAATTCTATATCAATATGTATATCAGACGATTTATGGTATAAATATGAAATTTGAGAATTAAGGCTAGATGCTGGTCTTCAGGGTGTCGAATATTTGAGGACTAACAACCATTGTGAGTGTGTTTGGAACTTAGGATGGGAGAGGGAAATTTTGGCGCGGAGGGGAGGCTCACCTAATTTTGGCTCCCCTTTAAGTTGGCCCCTCTCGCCCTTGAGAAGATCCGTTTTTTTTTTTTGGCTCCCCTTTAAGTTCGGTTTTTTTTTTTCTTTTTTTTTTTTTTAATGAAGTGAATTTTGTTGACTATTTTACCTTAATTTTTGTCATATTTTATTCATACTCATGAGAAAAATAAAAATAAACTCCTTACTCGATTTCCATATGGCTGAAAAAATAATTTAAATAAAAATACAAAAGTTAAAATCTTTTTGACTCCTTTTTTTTAAGTAAAAGCTTAGGTGAGTTGGGTTACGGAAACTCATTAGAATCGGTATACTTTCAAGCTCAAAAAAAGTACTTACAATGGTACTTATAAATCATCTACAAATAAGATTCTCACATCGGTGGGATTTAAATCCACAACCTTATGGTTGTGGATCAACCTATTTACCAACTGAATCATTTTTGCTCTATTCACTGCCATACCTTCATAATTATTGTAATACCTTTAATATCTATGAGAAAAATAAAAACAAACCTTCCACTTGTTCTAGATACAAAAGGCATATTAATTTAAAAATATTAATTTAAAATACACACACACACACAATTTTACTCATGATTTTGATGAAATTTCATTTTTAAAATATATTATTATGCTAATTAGAAATAAAAGATATTATTATATTAGTTTTTTATACACTTATTAACATTTTAGGATAAGAATGAATATTTCAATAAAACGTACAATTTAAATTAAGGTATAAATTAATTTATAAAACATATAATTAATTTAATATAAACTAGGGAAAATTAAAATAAAGGACCTAAGAAAAATAATATTTATTAAAAAGGACCATAAAAATAGTAATTATTTTGAAGGACTAAAACTTAAAACATTAAAATAGAAAGACTAAATTGCCCTTGGTTAAATTTTTTATTTCTCTCTAACTAAATATGGAATGATTTTTTCTTACCTAAGAATCTTTAACTGCTTTCTCTATCGTCGGGTCGGAGAAGTTTGAGCTTATTCCCTAGATGCTGAATCACAACCACCACCGCCTCCATTGCCTGACAATTTCCCATTATCGGAGCTCAAGTGGATTGCAGCACACCATGAAAATGCTTCGATTCAAATTTTCCGTTATGTTTCAACTGGAAAGTTGTTTGAGAGGCATGCACAAAATAGTTCAGCAGTAACCATTTCTTTTGGGAGAATGCAATGAATTAAAAAACTATATTAAAAAAAAAAAAAAAAAGGGAGAGAGATCAGCTTACAAAGAGAGAGCGCGGGAACTATAAATGAATTTGACGCTCTGGCACGTTCACTGACACACACCAGGAATTAAGGGAGGGCTGAGGGATGTGACCAGGTATCAGTTTGTTTGGTTACAGGTTTTGATAAAATTGGAGCTTACAAAATTCAGAAGATTCTTAGGTAAGAAAAAATTATTCTGAATCAGTTAGAGAGAAGATAAAAAATATGATAAAGGGTAATTTAATCTTTCTATTTTAATATTTTAATTTCCGGTCTTTCAAAATAATTACTATTTTTATGGTCCTTCTTAATAAATATTATTTTTCTTAGGTCATTTATTATAATTTTCCCTATAAACTAATTTGTATGGGTAGAATGGAAAATTAATTATTACTACTCTTCCTTTCTCCTCCCTTCTTGAAAATCGGAAAAAAAATGTCTTCATTGATTTCTATCTCAATTTCCTCTCAATTTAATGTCTCCAAAAGTAGACCAAATTTTAATGATTGAAAATTAATGACATATAAGAATATTATTAAAAGCTAATCTAATGGTGGAGACATTAAATAGAGAAAAAATGGATAAAGAAATGAATAGAGACACATCCCTCTTGGTCAATCAAACAATTGCTTGTACTTGTAGGATGGATCTTGACCCAAAAAAAAAAAAAAAAAAAAAAAAGTGCTGCATGTTTGAGTTGA
Organism: Acacia acuminata; assembly: GCA_019022655.1. Classification (NCBI taxonomy): domain Eukaryota; kingdom Viridiplantae; phylum Streptophyta; class Magnoliopsida; order Fabales; family Fabaceae; genus Acacia; species Acacia acuminata. The sequence continues at coordinate 369,680 of JAFJYI010000244.1, read as the reverse complement.
TGTTAGAAAAATACATTCACTACTAGAAAACAAGTGACGATTTTGACGAATTTTTTCCATCGTAAATTTAGGAGTATTTGTGATGAAATTTAAATTTCGTCGCAAAATAGTAATGTTTGCAAGGAAAATTGAAATTCCGTTGTGGGGTTTTTTAATGGAATTGGATTTCCGTCACAAATTTAATAATTTTTTTGTTTAAGAAAATAATTTTGCGATGAAATTTCAATTCCGTCACAAAACCCCATTTGGGTTTTGCAACAAAATTGGATTTCTATCGCAAATTTAATAAATTTTTTTAAAAATAAATTTTTTTCTTAAAAAAATAATTTTGCGGGAATTTCATTTCCGTCGCAAAACCCAAACGAGGTTTTGCGACGGAATTGGATTTCCGTCACAAATTTAATAATTTTTTTTTAAAAAATAATTTTTTTTAAAAAAATAATTTTGCACATTTGGGTTTTGTGACGGAATTGGATCTCCGTCGCAAAATGAAGGGTTTTGCGATGGAACTTAAATTCCATCGCAAAATCCTTGGTTTTAAATTTCCCAACTTCTTCTTCCTCATTCATTTTCACGAGTTTGTCCCTCCCTCTACGCTCTCTCTTTTTCACCGTTCGTCCTCCACCTCCCGTCACCGTGCCGCTACCGCCCCCTATCTCTGCTGACACCCTTGTCGCCAACCCTTCTAGTCTCCGCCATCGCCGCTTCTTCAACTCTTTTATCATTTATTGTTAGATAGTTGCTTTGTGTTTATACATGTTTGTTGTGGTTTATACACTTGATTGAGATCCTTTGGTATAATGCTTTGATTATATAGAGAGCCTCTTAAGAAATCACTGAGGTTCTCTCTCTCTCTCACTGAGTTTTCTTGGTGAACAATATAATTAGATTATTCTTATAATGTAAACCCAATAAACTACTTGAAATCAGACCACTTAAGAGTTTGCAATTTGATCTGTACGTATAAGGCTAATATAATATAAGCTTACTAACTACTACTGTTGGTTCTAATAAGTCTAAATGAGATTGTGACATTTTTACCCATATTAATTATACTAATAAAAATAGAGAGAGAAGAAAAAGTTAAAGGTAACCAATCACAAATGAGGGTAAAGTTGAAAATTCACCTCATAATCATTGAGCTAACTACCTCTCCTTGGTATGTGTGATTTGGCCAAAAAGGGACTTATAAATTGGTTTTTTTCAATAAAGAAAAATAAGTTATTGAGAACCATTTTTCAAATAAGATTTTTTAGTTTTAATCAAACATGCACATTATTTCTACAAATTTAGTAATTTACGTAGAGCCAATCAGTTGTTGCTCGTGATGCTCCGGTGTAAAGAGCGAATATAGAGTCATAGGTACTGTTGGATTAATATACCACTCATATTCAATTATTCTTTTATGAAAAATATTATTCTTTTTGAAAGTAGTTTAAACAGACAATTAGCAGTTAATTAAAAAAGGAACAAAAGTTGGGAGTGTTACACACCTAACGGCCTCACCCTTTTGGGTGACGGGTAGTGTGATACTATACTTTTATTCAATTCTAGATTATTTTCCCCAAGTTAAATTACGTCACACATCAGAGTATAAGCAGTAAAGCACGTATCGGTTTAGAAAATAACATACTGATAAAAAAAATACGGGAAGATAAACGTTTCCCTGGAGGGATCAAAATATACAGTCATCCAGATAATGGTGCCTGAACAGGCTAAAATAAAATACTTCAATCATCCGGTAACTAAAATAAATATCCAAAAATAACAACACCAACGTCCACATCTACACTACTCCAGCTCCGGAGCCTTACCTCTGTCTCCCTGCTCCACTCTCGACGAACTACCAGATGGCTTAAAGGGGGCCGGATTCAAAATTTGAATCCCAGAGTAACCATTAATCTCATATAAATTGTATAAGTAATGCATGTACGAAAAACCATAAATAAATAAATACCATATAACATCCAGTATCAAGGCACACAGCTAAATCCGGAACTAGTAGTCCTAATAGCACACATCACAGATTGCAGTGGTCCTAATAGCACACAATAGCACACAAAGACACAACAAAACCCTTAATGCACATAGCATGTTCCGGTTCCATAGCGCTTGAAAATAAATAATAACTAAATGTATGTAACATAACATGGTAAAAAACATACATACACAAGTCACACAGAGTATATGAGAATTGAGGTTACTACCTGATAGTTAGCTACAGATAAAAATAGTTTCGCCGACGAAAGATATCACAATTAGACCTATAAAAAATATATAATTATGATTAAATCCACCTCAATAAATATTCCATTTTGATAATTTAAAATAAACCCAATTCATGTGTCTATATTTACTAAATTCCTTTTCTTATCAAGGAATTTAATATGAGCTTATATTCCCTCTATTTTTATCATTTTTTTTTTCAGGAATTTTCAGCAAAAAGTGACCAATCTTCAAAAATTCATAATTAAATCTAGAAAACTCCTTTTGGGGTGGTTAAAAGCCCATTTGACCCTTATTATGTCTACTCTAATTCTGAAAAATTTCAGGGCAATTGGACACCATTTAATTAGTCAAAAACACGAAACCACCGACTGTCTTGCTGGAAACAAATACAGGGCAGATTTGCGGTTTTACATACTTTTAATTCCAATGCTCCTAAATTCACATTCTTATCACTACTCTACACAAAAACATCCTCTAGACACATTGGAAGCATTAGATTAAACAAAACCCACCTCCTTCATGCTCAAACAAGGTCTGACCGAACAGGGGAGACATCATATTCATGAAATTCAACTACGTCATAACATAAGACTATTCCAGCACCCATATTCAACATGAAACAAAACAAAACTCCTCTAGACTATGAAAACATATTCAAGCTCACCTTCCATACAACATTATTCAGTCATACCAGCGATGAAGTGAAAATACAATCTATATTCTTTTATCCCATAACGTTTTCTTGTGCTATTGTATAGTGTTCTTCATTTCCCCCTCCAAAACCAGATTTTGAACCCCCTCCATAACACCACAAAGGTCAGAAATAAGGATGAGAAGAGGTCTAAAAGACTCACCTTAGCCAAGAATTAAGCTTGCAAATAGATTCCACTCCTCTTTCTTCGGTGCTCCCACTCGGACTTGTCCTCCGGCTCTCACTCTCTCTTTTGATCGCTGGAGACATTTGGCCGCAAGAAATGGGACGAGTAATGAAAGAGAATGAGGAATATTTAATATTAAAGGATATGGCGGTGGGCTTGGAGAGCAAGTCAAAGCAAATACTCCCTCCGGTCCTAATTATAAGATATATTTAATCGATTTTGGGAAGATTAAGGAGAGGAGTTAAGTTAGTTAATTTTACTCATTTTTCTAAAATGTCCTTATATAAATTTAAAATGACATAAGTAAAAATGAATTAATAACACCTACCACATACCTCTCCCACTTGAAATTTTCATTTCCACATATTTTCTAATTGAAATAATGGTCTTATTATTATATATATATATATATATATATGTTTGTGTGTGTCTATATTTACACACACATATATATGCACACACACACATATAAACACAAACCCACACACTCACAGATATAATATATATATATATATGTGTGTGTGTGTGTGTATATATATATCTAGACACACATATATGCATACACACACACATACAGGGGCGGATCCAGGATTTCATGGGAGGGGGGCACCATTAGCGAGGTTCGGGGGCGGCGCCCCCGAAAATATTTTTTTAAGCAAAACTTTAAATACATTAAAAAATACAATAATATAAAGGAAAAAGTAAGACAAGTGCTATTAGAAATAGTAACGCTGGACACCAGATATTTTAATAACAAAAATATATTACAATAAAAAAAATTACAATATCATCCTTCTAGGCCTTATTTTTTGGAATTTCATCATAATCGTCTCATTATCAATACTATCAAATACATCCTTTTCAATATAAGACACCAAGCAAGTGACAAATTGGAAAATAGAGAGGGAAAAAGAAAAAGGAAAAAAAATTAAGAGACAAGGGAGAAAATAGAGAGGGAAAAAGAAAAAGAAAACAATTAGTAACAAATTGGAAAAAAAAGTTGGGGGGCACTTGCCCCCCCAATCCAATACCTAGATCCGTCTCTGCACACATATAAACACACACCCACACACTCACAGATATAATATATATATATATATATATATATATATTATGTGTGTGTATTAAGATATAAACACACCCACACACTCACTGACTCACATATATGTGTGTGTTATATATCTGCACACATATATATTAATATATACACACACCCATGCATATATATGTGTGTGTATGTATATATAGGTGTGACTCTATATATATATATAAATTAATATCAGTTCACCGATAAATAAATTAAAATCAAACAATTTAAAAGTTTCACTGATTGGAAAAGTTTACACATTTTCATAAATACATTCACCAAAAACCAAACACACTTGAAAGAATAAAAATAAGGGTATTTTAGGAAGAAATTGACAAAAATTAAAATGTTGTCTATAATTAAGGACTAAAACCAACTCCTAAATATTATCTTATAATTAAGACCAGAAGGAGTAGATGATGTGTCCATGTGTGTATGTTGACCGAAATTCTAAATGAGAGAGAGTGAAATGGCGGCATATTAAGGCAACTGAAATGATTATTGAGATGGAGGAAGTGTTGACCGAAAGGAATGAATGAAAATGGGAATAAGTTTGCTGGCCGACTTGCTGCCCAAAACCAAATGAGAGGTTATGGGTCCTTAAGTATAACAAGCTTGTCTCATAAGCTTAGACTTCTTACATTCCATTGGGCCACGATCTCAAAAACTGGACCTCATCCCCTTTAAGCTAATAAAAGCACGTTTTGTGCTTAAACAATTGGACTTTGGTATTGCCAACTATTATTATTATTATTTTGCTTCAGTTATTGAAATTACCATTTTTCCCGTCCCCATTGATACCAACTTGTCAAATAAATTCTAGAAATGAATCCTGAATACTTTACAAAGATTTGCTTTCTCAATTAGCTTCTTAGTTCATAAAATACCGACTCCAAAATTTATAGGCCAATAGTTATCCTCTACTTATTTTTCCTTGAATAAGTGGGAAAATAAGCCCTAATTTCCAAATAATAGTTGTAAAGCTATTTAGGCCACATTTTCCGCAATTAATCCTCCATAATATTTCTAGATCCTCTAAATAACATTTCATAAAAATTTTCCCAATTTTCAAAGTTTAAAATAATTTCACTAATTATCTTAAGCTTTTTTCCCCCTCAAGATAAGCTTAAGACTTTTGGTCTCCACTGGCTTAGTAGCCTTCTTATCTCGGTCTTATTTCTAATCTTTTGATCCCAAAATTTGGGATATTACGGGGAGGAGATCGAGGCGTAATATATGTAGTTAATGTTTAATGTTATCTCATTTGAAACTTAATTTAATATAAGTAAAGTTAAAATTTTTAAATTTAAAACATATTTAAAGTGCTAATTTTTTTTTTTTTTGTTTTGACTTTGATGAATTAGTTGAAGCTATAGACAAAAGGGAGAATATATTGGATAAGATTTGGATATTAAAAATAAATTCAAAAATTTTAAAGTATTGTTATTACTCCCCTACTACTATTTTTTTCATTTAATTTTTTTTTAAGAATTTTTTTTTTAAAAAAATCAAAATTTGCAATGGAATTCAAATCCGTTGCAAATCCTTTGGGTTTTGCAAATGGAAAAGGATTCCATCAAAATCCCTAGAGGATTTGCAGGATTGATCAAAGGATTTGCGACGGATTTGAATTTCGTCGCAAATTTTGGGATTTGCGATGGAAATTTGAGTTTCCGTCGCAATTGTAAATGAGAGTTTTTTCGCGACAGACAAAATCCGTCGCAAAAACGAATTTTGTGACAAAAATCCCTTTTTTGCGACGGATTTTTTTCATTGCAAAAACTGATTTTTTTTTTTTTTTTTTTTTTTTTTGTAGTGGTTCATATAAGTCGAGATAAAACTTCTTTTACACACTTACGTTGTAGGCCATAAATTACATTGAAAAAATAGTTTCTATTATTAACCCAAACAGAGACTTAAAAAAGTATTTTATTTCATTCACAAGTTATTACATACCACAAATTATCAATATTAAAACTAAAGTGGCAACCAAATGCCACAATTTCACCCTGAAACACCAGCTTGGAACCTTTCATCTTCCCTTTTGATCCTCCTCCCTCCTCTTCTCTTTTTTTTTTTTTAAAAAATCATTAAATCAACTTTAATTTGATTAAAGTGTTAAATTAAAAAATAAAAATAATTAATTAAATACAAAATGCTAAATTTTGATATGAATAGCTCAATACTACACTAAAGAAAATAAATATAATATTTTATACAAAACAAAACCATCCAAATATTGATTTTATGGTTAGAAAAAAAGAAAAAAAAAAACAGATTGAAAGAAATGAGGAGGGATTCCGAACTGCTGAAACATATTGAAACCAACTAAATTGAATATCATGCATGGATGATCTTTCAGAAGTTATTTTTTCTAACACGTACGGAATTTGAAACATTAATAATATAGATAGTAGCTCTGTGGATCGATTGAATTGTCAGGACAATTGGTAAATAATAATAATAATTCTAAATATACACTACTCTAAAATATTAGTGTTATTAAACATGGGCTAGACCAGCTTGTTCGGTTCCAAAACTGGCAAATCCATTCATTTCGGACATCAAACTAGGTGCATTTTTTTTTTCAATCTATTTTTTTTAATAATTTTATATTAATAACCTGAAATCTTCACTTTCTTACCGGTTTAATCTAGAATTAGCTTCAATTTAATTCCGCTTTGACCTAATCCTTGACTTTGTATCTCGACTAGTCCAAGGACCGGACTAGATTTATGAACCATTTCAAATATAGAGTGAGTAGGTCCAATATCGAGTGAGTAGGTCCAGGCCTTCACATATATTGGGATTTGACTTTTTTCCTTACTCTCCTTCCCCCCCCCCCCCTTTTTTTTTTTTCTTTTTTCTTTTTTCCACTATTTGATTAAGATTTCAACAGTCTAGATTTAACATATTATATCTTTAAGGTAAAATTAAATTAATATTTTTATAATATCTTCAATATAGACCATTGGATTTATAATATGTAAAATCTAGACTGTTTAAATCTTAACCTAACTGGGAAAAATAAAAATAAGGGTAAGGGAAAAAGGGGATTTGGATTCGGTCCACTGCGCCTTAGCGTCCTCTACGGTCCACTTCCTTGAAAAACAACATTGATGCTTTTTTTTTTAATACATATTTTATGGTACTATAGGTACTAAAAGGATACTTCAGGACAATGACCGGTACTTGAAAAATACTGATTGGTACTTCATGATCTTTAAAAATTATGTTAAGATGTTGAAAAAATATTTCAGGGTACTGACCGGGACTAAAAAGATACTTCATGATACTGACTGAGGATACTGTTGATACTGAAAAAATACTTTATGATCTCAAAAAATTATTTTATGATCTAAAATAAGATTTGTGGCGTCTTGAATTCTAATTCAGGATGCCACAAATAAGATTTGTGGCGTCTGAATTTAAAATTCAGGATGCCCTTTTTTTCATATTTTTTTACAGTCAAACAGAGCTCATATTTTTACAATTTTTGAGAGACTTCAAGCATCATCATACAACATGAACAAGAGAGAGAGAATCAGAAGTTATATCACTTTATAAATTAAATCCAAACACAAGAATATTTACTTCTTTCATTATCCAGTTTATGGTTTTGATCATCATCATAAATTTAATTGCATAATTTGCGAATATATTTCATGTCTGAACAAAATTTTGTAGGAGAATAGATTGGACGTAGAACATGTTCACTTGAAAACAATTTTAAACTTGAGACTCAATTTTTCAAACCTCGGGTTCGTACCTCCGGTTTAAATCTTCAATGAGTTTACAAACATGTGAACTCGAGTTCATAGTGATGAACTCAAGTTTGCCTCTGGCGGGAAGAATTTTTCAAATGAGATTTTCATGAACCTCCTCCCGGTTTGCTTCCACGAACCTCGGGTTTGCGTCGGGCCAAAAGTTTTCCAAAAGTTTTCTAAGTTGAGCAAACTCGAGTTTAAGTTTATAAACTCGAGTTCGTGCCTTCTGAGAGCAAAATGATTTTAACTTGAGAAAACCTCCGGTTTGTGTTTTGAGAACTAAAACTGATTTTTGACATGAATAGTGTCAAACTCGAGTTCATCACTTATAGACTCGAGTTCATGTTTTATTCAAAATGTGTTTCAAACGATTTCCCAATGGTTTGCTCGATAGAAGTCTAAAATCGAGCCTAAAATGCAAACCTCAGGTTTGGCCACGAATAAATTTTACAAACCTCAGGTTCTCTACGCAAACCTCAGGTTTGGTCCAGACAGAAGCGAAACTTCATTTTAATGTTCAGCAAACTCGAGCCTAAATATACAAACCTCAGGTTTGGTCCAGACAGAGGCAAAACTTCAGAACTGAATGAAGATCAAACTCGAGCCTAACATTATGAACTCGAGTTTGGACCTTCAGAACAGAAGAACGCAGTTTTGCTGAAGACGTTCAGTTTTGATTTTCACTTAGGATTTAATCTACAATTGGTTGTATATGTTTTAAATGATTCTTATCAATATTTCTAACCAATCTTAACCAGTTTGCTTGTGAGATTTCGAGAAGATTTGGATTTGCTTTAAAGTCAAATAAAGCAACTCATGTGCAACTTGTCTTATTATATTATATCTTCTTAAACAAAGCAAATGGGAGACAGCCTGGCAAGATGGACAGCCATTTCTCAATGCAGACAACATGGCCACTACCAACTAAAGCTGAACATCATCATGGGACACTTCTTGAAGAGCCAAAATTCAAATATTCAAATCTACAAAGTTCCCAACAATGACTATATTCGAATGACAAGTGGTCACAAGAAATAGATCCATGAAGAAACACCCATAACAGCTATACTTTCGAATGAGTTGAAGCCTCAATGGATCTATAACGTTCACAAGCTTCAAAGCACTATAAATACATGAAGATTTGAAGTTGGACAGCAGAGAAGACATACACAGAAAAGCTTACACGAATTACACCAGTTTTTCTCTGTTTATTCATTTGATTGTATCTTTGATACATTGAGCTTCAGTGCTTTTCATATCTACTCTTAAAGAGAGTTTATTTCCTTGTATATCATTCATTGTAATAATCTCAAGTCAGGTGACTTGGAGATTGGGAAAATCAGAGTACAACTTGTAAGGGGGAGTGTGTCCTAGGTTGAGGAACATCCTTCGTTTACAGAGTGGGTATCTGATTACAGAGTACAACTTGTAAGGGGGAGTGTGTCCTAGGTTGAGGAGCATCCTTCGTTTACAGAGTGTGTATCATTTGTAAGCAATTACAGCTTGTAAGGGGGAGTGAGTCCTAGGGAGAGGATCATCCTGAGTACAGAGTGTGTAATTGTGATTGAGTGATAGTGGAAAATCCCGAGTGTCCGGGTGCGGACGTAGGTCAAGGAGTTAGACCGAACCGATAAATCCTCTCGTGTTAAGCTCTTCTTCTCTATCTACACTTTACCTTGATTCTTATCTGTTGTGTGGGTGACTGAAAAAGAATTTTAAAATCCCCAATTCACCCCCCTCTTGGTGATTTCCTTCACTTTCATAGATATCAAACCTTAAATGTTTGTTCTCTACACAAAACATAATAATTCTAAAGCAACCATCTATCGAATAATCAGGATCGGTCAATTCTTTAAGTAGCAGAAACAATCTATCCAACTCCTCATCAGATTTGATGTGTCCCTCCTACAAATATCCAATAAGTTGATTATAACTACTTTGCAATGGAGAAACTACACAAGTTGCAAATATGAAATATATCAATCTTACAATAAGACTTATAACAACTTTTGGCTCCAGATTGTTTCTAGATTCCTTGATTTCCTCATAAATATGAAAAGAATCTGACAATTGCCCATATGATGCAAGAGTTGAGAGAAGAGCACATTTGATTTCATTTAAGCTCTTTGCAGGAATGGCTGGATCTAAGACCACCTGATTAGATAGCAACATAACTAGCGCTTTAAGCAAATTATAAAAAGATCATGTTAAAATAATAATTTTAACATAAAAATAATTATAACACTGTTCTCATCAATTTTAAATTTTTTGACGCGGAACTAAATACCCTGACCTTAGCTTACATGCATGCATTTAAATGGCTATATAATATTGACATAGTTCTACAAGCAATAATTCATCGACACATTAACTTAAATGGCTAGATATATCATGCTTTTATAATGCTTCTTTGTCTCTTGGTTTTGGATCATGAAGTGGTATATAGTGCTTGAAGCCCATATAAGCATGGCAGGTCCATGTGTAATTATTCATTAACATAAGTTTAACCGGCTACGTATTTCATTCATAATGCATCTATGTTCCTATTTAGTTTAGAACCACGTAGTGATTTGTTTGTGCCCATACCTCTTTTGCCTTCTCCAACTGTCCATAGGTTGCATATGCAGTTATAAGGGCCACAAAAGTATGCTTTGTAGGTTGTCAGATAGACTGCTTCATTTTTTCATAATACTACATTAAGCAGATCACTTAGTTAGCACATCAAAAAAATTTTGAAACATAAGATGCTAATATTATAAAGTTTGAATCAACAGAAAATTTATTATTGACTTTAGTTCATCAAAGGTCAAAATAATATTTTACTCAGCAACTACAACATATGTTTGGTGTGAAAACAGTGGTCATTTAATTTCTTGGGGGATCAATGCTTGAATGCTAAAATCATAACCGCATGCCCAAAAAAAATCAAATGTAGTATTGCTCCGTTATCTGAAAGAAGTATGTAAGAAACTATTGACATAGTTGATCCCAAGATACCTTGGTTATATCCTTCTCAGTTTTAGAGTTGCTAATCAAATGGTTCTAAGTACTTGAATCAGGCTTGATATTGGTATCTTTCATCCGCTCGAGGACCCTCAAAGCATCATTAACATTTCTTTGCAAAATTTCAGAAAAAGGTGAGGAGGAATGCATGAATTGAAACAAGTGCTTAATGCTTACCATCTTAAGACACTATATCAACGGATCTAGCTAACTTTGGTGTCAACAAGAATTGCTAATTTACAGGGAAACAAAAATTAAGCCTCCATAACACACAACCCCCCCCCCCCCCCCTACAATAGATATTTGCAATTTAAGTAAAGCGTTCCAATCTAATCAGAGAAGCTTAAAAGTTAAAAGGTCTGAAAGAGGATGTGAAAAGCATCTTTATAAACAAATGTCACCTGTCTAAAATATCCAGCCATAATAGCATTGTACATGCTAGATGTAGGCTTCAAATTAATTTCTTCCAAATCATCAAGCATCTTGTCTGCACTTTCAAACTGCATTAGAAGCAAATATATAAGTGTGTCGCAACATTGGTCTTTACAGAAAGTTATTCTCCAATCCAAAAGCATAATAATATTTAGTAAAATTGGTTAAGAGAAGGTGGAAAACCAATGCACAAAAGCATTTAAATGATAAATGAACTAATTACAACTTACATCTTTCATCCTGGTGCACAAGCATATCATATACCTGAATGTTTCACAATTTGCCTTCAAACTGTAGTGAGATATTATGGAATAGATCCAGTGGACCTTGGACAAAAGAAATAGAAGGCATACCAGATATAAGTCACAACATAAAGGAAAAACAAGGAAGTTGTAGCTTGGAAAATACATCATACCAAATTATATTCACATGTTTCTTCAACACCTCGTAATATGGAGTTTAACACCTCAGTAGATAAGGTAAAGCCTGCTTCACACATTGCACAAACAAACTTAAGAGCTAAATGCACCTGCATTGTAAATGAAATTTAAAACAAAAAGTTCAATCCAAATGCAACCAACAAGCTGACTAGGGGCATATGCAAAACACAATAGTTTACTACGTGAAGTCATTTGCATCAAGTAGAATATGATCTCTTCCTAAAACATCACAGTAATGGTATTATCCTCATCAAACACGGCCCTTTTGAAACCCCTTCTTCGCAGCTCACTCCAATGATTGAAACCCTAAAAAGCACCGGTAAAATCACTAGAACAAAGGAGCTAGACCAGATTGAGAAGGAAAAAGCATAGAAATCATTACCTGAAAGAGCAGAAGAAGAAGAAGAGGATGGTGAAGCTGTCGGTGAGCATCGATATGATTGCAGTGATAGGGCTTGGTTTACTTGGGTTTGGGTTTCGGCATTTGTACTGAGCATGGTGGCAAAGATCCAATGCGGCGCGGAGGAGGAGAAGAGACGCGGCGCGACAGGGCGGAGACAGAGGTGCGGCGGGGCAGAGACGGAGGCATGGTGCGCACATTGTGAGGGAAATGAAAGGGATCGGGAGGGAGGCGGTGTGTGAGAGTATGAGAAAGCAGGGTATTAATATTAAGTATTTGAGGGGAAAATTTGGCGTCCTGAAGAATATTTCCCGATGAGAAAGTTTTCATATTGTCGTCCTAAAGAAAATTTAGGACGCATTAAATTTTACTAAAAACACTAAAAAATTTTTTTTGGCACCAATAAATTAATTTTATATGTCCTAAAATTATATTTAGGATGTCAAAAAAATTCTTGAAAATGCTCCAAAATTTAATTTTAGGCGTCCTAAATATAATTTAGAACGCCTAAGTCTCAAAATTCAGCCAAATAATTATGTCACGCTTATACTTTTTACTTCCTTTTTTAAAATAAAGACGTCTTTTAGGGAAGTAGTATCCATTTTTTGTAGTAGTGTATGGAGGAGAAATTCACCTCAAAAAAGAATTTTAAAGAATTATTAGAATTTTGGTTACTTAAATTGTAATCAGCCAAATCTAATTATGAAAAAAGACTAGGAGACCTGAAATAATAGGGGGAAAATGGAAATCTTATTTAAGGTTAATATGAATTTATAAAAATGGTTTCGTTCCCTATAAATGAAAATTTCACCTTAAAAGCTATTTTATAGGCGTTTTATCTAAGAATATAATAAGTTAATTCCTTAGAAATTAAGGAAAAAAATACTTAAGGACCAACTTGAGCTTGAGAAAAATTGGAAAGCTACTACCTAATAAGTGTGAACTTAAGACGATCTCATATTGGCCATGTGATTAAAAAATCCTCAAAAAGCATTCTTAAGGGGTTAATTTCACATTGATGAAGGAACTGAGATTTAATATAATATGTTTAAGCTTATGGGAGAAGACTCCATAACTTCCAAAGGGCTTATGTGGCGTCATAAAGGATGAGGCGAAGGGAGAAACATTTTTTTAACCTCCCAACACTATGTGATTAATATGGATCAATTAAATATTAATTTTTAGAGGAGGCGGACTTGTGGCCTCTTTACAATCTAGTTAATTGATATTTTAGTTATTTAATCCCTCTAAAAGCTTCAAAAAATTTTGTCTGCCGAGTGAGGAGAGGCAAATGATGAGATAGCGAGAAAGAGAATGGAGGAAGAAAGAAGGAAGGGAGAACCAAGCTTCTAACAACATTTTAGGTAATTTTACTATCCTAAATCCATTTCTAGGATTTTGATTTTGATTTTTAGAAGCTTGTTATGGTTTCAAAATCCCTCTTGGATTTTTGCTAGAACGAGGGAAAAGAGAAGAGAACAAGGGTTCAAGAAGAGAAATTTCAATAAAACAAACTTGGGATTACAGTAAGTGGTGGATTTTCACTACTAGAGAAAATGCTTTTAAAATCCCCACATGCATCTAGACATCTTATAGGTGGAGATGGTTTAAAAACTGTTGATGGGGGCATTTGTGTAAATATTGATATAGCTTAAAATTAAAGTGTGGCCTAAATAATATTTTCTAGGCCGGTTCTAAGATAATGTGGTCTCGAAAAGTATTGAAGATTATGAAAATTTTAAAATTTAAATTCTTCTTAGACCGGTCACTCAAACAATTGATCTAAAGATCTTTTTAGATACTGTCGTTTTGTTATAAGTGATCTTAAATGTTTTAGAGTTTTTTCAACTTCCAAAGTAAACTTCCCAATGCGTCTCTTCAAAATTTGAAGCCACTTCAATCAATTCACTCTTTTGTCATGTCTATTTAAACTCCTCTAGTCCTTTTATTTCTTTAAACTTGTCTTTCAAGCTCCCTCTTCTCTCCTATCAATCAACGTAATGGTTAGAAGCCACAAAAGTCCACCAGTTCATCCTCCCTTTCCTTGTTTGTGTGCACCACCTCCATTGCCCCTTCATTGAGGGAAGTTCTCAAGGAGCTCCATGTAAGGGTTGAACTCATGGAGCAAAGCCTTTCAAGAATCGCCACTCTAATGAACTCTATCAACAAAAAGATAAATCTTATACTCAATGATAATGATATCAAGTATAATCTATCTTCTGACCCATTTTCTCCTTTCTCTTCTTCCTCCCCTCCCTCCAATGATGACGAGGAAGGATGAGGAGTTATATATATATATATATAATTTGCAGCTTCTAGGCTCCTAAAAACTTATTAACTAAAAAATGTTTTAATTAAAAAAAGTTTATGTCTATCTTGATACTTGCTTTGTACTAGAAGTTGATGCTTGTAGCATGTTTCTAAGAGAATTTAGGATTTTTATGTTAGTTAAATAGGTTGTTGCATGATTTTTCATGCAACAGTTCATGAGGTTGAAAAACAAAAATTTATAACGTAATAGTTAATTTTGTCAATTATTATATTCCTCATGATTACCCATATCTCTTTACGATACTAATGAGTCATAACCCGTAACTCTTTACGATACTTATGAGAATTGTAACTCTTTACGGTGCTCATGAGTTATAACAAGAAGATAAAATAGATCTTTATTAATCGTTGTGGAACCCGTAACTCCCTACGATGCTCATGAGTTATAACCCGTAACTCTTTACAATACTCATAAGTATCATTAAAGCCCCCATAAAACCCAAATAGGATTTTCCATTAATATTTTTGTTAATCATTGCGGAACCTGTAACTCTTTAACGGTTCTCATGAGCAAATTCATGAATACTCTTTATAGTACTCATGAGTACCTGTAACTCTTTATAGTATATGAGTTATAACTAGTAATTTATGTTTAGGATCTACTCGTTAAAATACGTATAGGGTTTTAGGATTACGTTAGATCACTCGAAGACTTCAAAAATTATGAAATCATCTAACGTTGATCCATACAGCTACCTTTTAAAATTGCTATGAGAACTCTTTCTCTTTGACTTCTCATTCTCCTTGGATACTTGCTAGGCGATGGCAAAGTGGAGGCTTCAAGTCTTTGGTTTATTCTTTTCTCAAGACTATAATGATGTCTTATGGTTAGGTGAGGTGCAAGATTGGAGGATTTTCCTTTCTAGTATTGGCGGCATGCATTTGCAAAAGTGGCGCCTTTTTGCCTTTCTTGAACCCTTCAAGAGTTACGCCTTTTTGACAAAAAATGTACACAAAAATCAGTTGCCAAAATCAATCACCAAAATTAGGGTTTAACTCTAATTTTAATGTTGATAAGAAAGGCTCAGTCCAACTAGAAAGCCCTTGTCCAATTAGAAAGGCCCAATCTAAGAATGACGCTTTCCAAAAAGCCCAATCCTTATCCATTCTTTATTGGATCTTTATCCAATCTTTATTGGATAGTTCATAATTATCTTTTATCACCTAACCTCTTGAATTTAAAATTTGAATTTAAATTACCATTTTAAATTCCAAATTCAAATAGCCTAAGACCCACAAATTTGGCCTTTTAGTGGAGAAACTAATTTCTCATTAAACAACCAAATGTGGCACCATATATAATTGGTCTTGTAGTCCGACTTCAACCCAATTACACCTATAATCTTGATAAAACCCAATAATAATTATTAGCTCAAAGTTGCTAAATAAAGCAATCAAGAACAACCTTAATATGTGACCCATTAGACCTAATTAGTCACTGACATAAATAAATTTGGACCAATTAAACTCCTTTAACGAGCCCAATTTATCTAATAACCACATAAGACACTAGTAATGCTTTGCGGCCCCACAACTAATTAAGTTGATCAAGTGATCTAACTTTCAAATTGGATACCGTGCCAACATCATGCCTCACATCGTCATTCACATTTAGTCAAGAGCAAGAATAAAGTATCATCTCTCTTGATTGACTAAATGAATCTATTTCACGAAACTATGAATCTTCTTACATTAACTCTAAGACGGATCATGATTATTCATGATTGCTTACTATGCACACATTTCCTAGTCGACCATAAGTCATCCAAGCCCTACTAGTTTTGTGAACAACTAATCTCTTGTAGGGGACTGTGAGTCCTTTTGGCATGTCCATCTATACTTATGTATTCGAGTTATAACCAAGAGTACATTATTCTCCCCATTCTTATGTGGATAGAGTTGAAACCTTAGGACATAGTGTTCGATGACATCCTTAAGTCTAAGACAATCCGTACTATCAAACAATCAGATACACGTTACAAATCTAATGATACTCTCTACAATGAACCTTGTGGAGTCTTTCAGTGGGTCAGTTCAATGCTATCTATTCTCTAACAGATCCACCCATGACATCAGTTAAGGCATCAACATGCCTACATTCCATGAGGTCCCTACCTTATATCTCAATACAAATAGATGACGTTGTACTAGTCTTATTGAGATCACCAATGATCATGATCATGATCTCTATCATAGATCCTTGAGTGAACACATGTTCTATTCCTAGGGCCTTTATCTTTAATCGCATATTGACCTAAAATCTAGGCGAGACATAAATATGATAAAGATCAAGTGCGCTCAAATATATAAATCATGAAATATTAAATAGTACAAGGTGTTCATATGATAATATAGATTGTCTCTAAGACACCTAAATACTAACATTTTACACCACCTAGAATTGTAGGTGTTTGAGTATGTATTACTCTATTATTGCCATAGTTATTTCCTGCATAGTTCGCTAGCTATTTCTGTTGAGATATGAGGCATTGACCATTAAATGTTGGGTTAAGGGGCAATTTTTCCCTGGAAGCTTTCTCCGAGAGACCATTTTGTCCCAGATGCTTTTCGCGGGGGTGGGGGGATTTTGCCTCAAAATGTCAAAAAAGGAGCAATTTTTCCCTTGCCATTATCCTAGTGAATATTGACGTTAGTTGACCAAATATGTTGAGTAGGTAGTCGACATGTAATCCACGTCATTTTTGTTAAGATACAAATTTTCTCATGAAGTTTTAAATCTAACTTAGAGGAAAAAAAGAATGAATTATATACATATAGACTTTCTTAGTAAATTTGCACTTTAACAAAAATGACCTAAATGACATGTGAGTTGTCAGCTCAACATATTTGATCAACTAATGATCAAAATTGTAAATGGAGGAAATCACTAAAAGGGGGGTGAATTGGGGATTTTAAAAAATTTTTAACACCCAGAAAAACAGACAACAAAATAAAGGCAAATAGAGGAGAGTAGAGAAGAAGAGAAGAAAGACACAAAAGGATTTATACTGGTTTGGTCTTAAATCTTGACCTTTGTCCAGTCCCTAGACACTCTAGGATTTTCACTAACTCTTAAAACAGTTACACACTCTGCACTCGTAAGTTATCCTCTCACTAAGATACACTCCCCCCTTACAAGTTGTAAAATGATAAACCCAATCTCACAGTTCCCACAACCTTGAGATTCTTACAATGATTGATAATCAATGTTTAAACTCTCTAAAAGAGAAGATCAAATAATCACTGAAGTAAAATGTATCAAAAGATACTTTACAAGTAGGTAGAAAACACTAAATGAAGTTGAAACTTGATAGCTTTTCATTTTCTATATTCTGGTAGGTGAAGAGACTTGAATGCTTCAGGTTATATATGAAGAAAGCATTAAATAACCGTTGGAAACACTAATGTAACCATTTGAGACATTAATGTAGCTGTTAGGTTGTAACTTGGTCCAATCTCTATCTAGCTTTGAGTTAATCCAAGTGCTCAACTAATCTTATTGACTTTCCTTCAAATTAATTTGTTGGGAGATGAAGCTTCCATAGAGGGAAAAATTTTTTTTTAAACCTCTGCAAAGTCCAGGGGATGATTTGCCAAAAGAATGCAAGGTTTTCTGGGCCAGCAATAAATATGCTGACGTCTTCTTTTGCTTTATGCTTAATCCTCATTCTAATACACTTTAAATCATTTGAAACTCACTAACAAACTTATTAAACATAGTTAAGAATAGTAATGAGTGATGATAGGAAGTATCTATATCATTCATGAAGGTTTCACAAATTTGAGAAAGATGATTTTCAAACAAAGCGATACAAACTCGAGTTTGCAACTTTTGCTCAGGAACCAAACTTGATTTTAGAAACTCAAACTCGAATTTAGTTCTTTGTCAAACAGGATTATCGTGATTGAGCTTTGAAGAACGTTTTGAAATAGGAGCAAACTTGAGTCATTAAATGACAAACTCGAGTTTGAGACTTTTTGAAATGGAAATAAGGTGTTGGGATCCGTACACGCAGCGGATTAAAAACTTTACGGATCCCGTGCAAGGATTGCTCAATAGCGTTTAGATTAAGGCTAAGAGAATCCGAAAATTACCTACGCGCCAAAACTATACGAGTCTCCTTCGACTTGAACTGGTGGGCTACCTTCTCGATCAGTAGAAGTCGACTTTTAGAATCGGCTTCCTCTACCGGTATCCACACGAATAATTCCCGAACCCGATTGCGGCAGCGTGCTAGCGCCTTTTAGTTTTGCGTCTCTCTCAATTTCACTCTAGGGTTTCTCGCGGCTTTCTATAATACGCTCGACAAAAAGTCTCGTAGTTCTTTTACAAACCCGATCAGCGTATTATATAAAATTAATCCTCATTAATTTTGAAATTCGAATTTTAGATCTGGATTAAAATATATTAATTAAATCTATCTAATAGATCTAATCTAATACATTTATTTAATCCGAATCAAAAGCCAGATTTGAAATTCGAATTTTTGAATTTTGATTAAAAAATACATTAATTAAATCTATCGATAGATCTAATGTAATATATTTATTTAATCGAATCAAAAGTCTTGATTTAATTTATCTCTATAAATTAAATCCGAGAAATGATATCTATCTATTTAATTAAATCGAGATACTATATCTCAATTTAAATTAAATAGATATATGATATCTTTATTCGAAAATTAAATGAGATACAATATCTCTATTTGTTTTAGATATTTAATTTATTAAATAAATTAAATACAAAACAAATATTATATATATTAATATTATAATCTCTATTAATAATATTAATATATATTAATTTCGGATTTAATATATATATATATATATATATTCATTTCCAGATTAAATTAAGTATTCATTAAATCTCGTTAATCTAAGATTCAATGAATCTAGACACTTTTGTTTGGTGTTGGGTTATTCTTGTGTGCGACCACGAAGGCCCATATGAGATTGGCGGTGGGCCAATCGTACCAGACCCACAAGTCGCAAACGGCCTCTAGCAAGACATTGCGACTACCCAATTCACATGGGGATCGACGACACGATACAACCTATCGCACAACCATGTCACGTCCCTTTTGTCACGCGATAATTTGGTCAAGGATGAGGCATGGATAATGTTAACTTCCTTTTCTTGACCATTACTTTCTCGATTCTCGAGTAGTCTAATAGGTGAAATAGAAACTCCTTTCCATCACGGTATGGCCATACATTTCTTAGACTCACTCATCGAGGGCCCAAGATTATCTCTCTAGAAATGTGAGGGACAAATTCCATCTTGACCATTCACATTCCTCGCATGAAAACCACTGATCCCGATCCAAGCCTTTATTATCACCCTAGTCAAAGGTGACTTGACTAGGTCAAAGACAAGTGACTCATCATGTAGGAATCCATGATGATCTCGAGGTCATAGGCGTCGTGACACGGTTATACATGAGATAAGCTTATGACTAGATCCATGCAGCTTTCTCATAGTGGGTCGGTCTAGCACCTTGTACTCTTACAAGTGCCCATGACTTTGATTCGTATCTCCATACTTCATCAAAGTCATACTGGTCTTATCTCATCTTTGCTCCCGCGTAGATGATCGACCAGGGACATTTAGGATAATCTATAAGATATATCCAGGGATGCAGTTATCATTATAAACATGCGAATGAAGTTATAACTTAATGGAGAACAATGACTTGCCCCTAGGGCATATTTTCCAACATAAGGTTAAGTCCACAAAGCTCAAACTGGAGTTTCCAAATGCAAACTCAAGTTTTCTTAAGTTCAAAAATAGTTAGACGCTCTTGGCTTGACACAACTGGAGTTTAAGAAAATAAACTCGAGTTTCCTTAAAACAAAAAATCTTTGAAAACTCTCGGCCAAGCGCAAACTTGAGTTTACAATTACAAACTGGAGTTTGCTTAAAACTTTAAAAGCTCTCGGCCAAATACAAACTGGAGTTTGCCATACCAAACTTGAGTTTGGTTAAATTCAAAAATATTGAGGGCTCTTTGTTTATCGAAACTTGAGTTTCTCATAATAAACTTGAGTTTGCTTTAACTTGAAAAACTTAGAGTGCTCTCTATTTGACATAAACTCGAGTTTGCAAATACAAACTCGAGTTTAGCTAAGTTTAGAAAATTTGAGCCACTCTCTGTCAAGTTTAAACTCGAGTTTGAAACTCAAAACTTGAGTTTGCCTTTGATAGTAAGTTTTTCAACTTAACAAAAACAAACTTCATTTCGAGTTTACAATTGTCAATTATCATCAAAACACATAGAGAATTAACAAAAATTAACTAGGATAACGGCTAGGGAAAAATTGCTTCCAAAAAACTTCCACAAAAACATGCCCCTAAGAGAAAATTTTTGAAGCTAAATTGCCCCTTAGCCCTTAAATATTTGAAGCAATTGCGAAACTACTACAAAATATTGTACAAATATTAAAAGAAGTTATGTGAATAATTTTTCCAATAAATTTATGTATTATTATTTCCCGATCCACTACTACAAAATAGGGATACGACGTCCTATTTTTTATACATTTAACATCCTTTTTCCGCGGGACGCGTATCTGGGGGGCGTCGTAGACAAAACTTACGGCGTCCTATTTTGTTTTATTAGACGCCTTAAATTCTGACTTAAGGCGTCTAATTATTGAAATAGGACGCCTTAAATGTGGTACAATTACCCTTTCAAAGTACACTTAAGGAGTCTAATTCTCAGAATTAGACTCCGTAAGTGTTTAAAAAAAAAAAAAATACTTGCTTTGTATATTCACCACCCCACAATCCCTTACCAAAAACATTCTTACATATCAGTAAGCAACAATCACTACAATGTGATAAAATAAAACAACACCTAGCTATGGTCTAAAAGGTTAGCTAAGCTAACCTTATACAAAAACAGAATACATGCATGTATATATAACAAATATCCCAAGACACGTAATTCATGATGTGTTGGACATAGAGGTAGCAAAGTAGTAACAATAAACTGTAAGTGGCTAGCTTCAAATCATCTTAACCAATTAGCTCTAACTAATTCAAGTGGTAACTACTACTACTTCTATTTACAATAATCACCACAAAGTGTTAAAAAGTTGTCTAGCTACCTGTTACTAATCAAGCAATATAAGGACTAACTTCATTCATCTATATGTTGAAGAAAATGTCCAGCCAACAGGTTTCGAACCAAATCGATTTCTTCCTCCGAGTAGGCAACCTCAGTACCAAAAATCTGTAAAACGAAAAACAAAGTATAAGATAAATCAATCAAGAGAATGAATTAATTATACAACCAAAGTATAACTTCAAAATAAATTATATTAATGGAAGAATTACCATAACCCAAATAAATTATTAAGAATATTTAAAAAGTGGTTATTTTAAAAGTGGGACGAGTCACCACTGAATCTAGAAAGGGAGTAATATTAAATTAAGATAAAGAAATGAGGATAAGATGGGGAGGAACTATTGTTGTCTAATTCCAAAATAGGAGGATAAAACTAGTGTGAGAGAGAGAGAGAGAGTAATTATTAATATAATAGTGGGGTTAAGCAATGATTAAGCATATGGTTTGGAATATAACATTCTATATTAGTGGGGGGTAATGGCAGAAGGGAACAATGATTAAGCATACGGTTATGTATTACTATTAAGGACTAGAGGAGCATTTTTTACATAGATCTCCTCCAATCCTAAATGTAAGATCGGAGGTGGTATCTAATATCTAGTATACTATGAGCTCTAACACTGTTATCTCTCCTGGGCACGTAAGTCTTTTTTGATTTTGCAGAGAACTATATAGGACCGCACACAAAGATACAAGACATAGGTAGCAAGTTAACTTGGAAGACCCTGCAAGGTTCACGTCCATCTGGGCAGAGACTATAACAACTTACTTTTGCTGCATGTTAATAGCATTATCCTACTCAAACTACATAGATCATAAGCTTCAACAGAAACCAGACCTTCTCACAAACATAACTACAGCAGAAGCTCATATATCCTTACTCAGAATTCCATTTGATAAGCTAATGCAACTACAATTTGGAGATTATCAGTAAAACACCCTACATATATTAGTTTAAGAGTATTTTCTACTTATATGAAAATATCCAGTGAGCAGTCCTGATATGAACGGGCATAGAAACAAGGATGAAGCTAGCAAATTAAAAAAAGGAACCTGAAAATTCTGAAAATCCTGACATCACTGCTCTTCTGCTTCTGATATGAAGATAATAACAATAATACAGCACATGTATATTGCAAGCCAGCGGCCTCAATGTCTGGACTATAAATTCTTAGCTCCTAAATATCAACCAAAATACTACAAGGTTGCTAAACATAATTGCTAATTACTATTACTAATGATTAATAAATGCAGACAAATGAAGAACACTTGCGCAAATAATGTAAAAAAATATCTTAAACATTAGCTAATTGAATATTAATATTACTAAGCCTGTGTAACTGATTTTTTTATAACAATACCACCAACATAAAATAGATTACAGTAATCCAGCAGAAACATTGAAATAACCCTGCGTAATTAGGATTATATGACACAGTTCAGCATAATGTCACAAGGCACCAGGCTTATCTTTGCATAAGTATGCAAGATAATAAGAGTAAACAAATAAGCAAACACAAACATAAAACGGTATGAATGGAAATGCAAAATGCAACAGAATTCTGAACAAATAGAATTGGCACATGGCAAACATGTTAACCAAGGCCAAATCAAACTCAAAGATCCAAGTGAAAACAAGCATGGGTCAAAAACAGAACAAAGCCGTCTCTCTTTGCATATCATTGAGATATTCTATTCAAATCTTAAGGAGGGAAAACATTACGCTGGGAGTGCTACCCCAAATTGGATCCAGTAAAGCTCAAATCTTGATTGGTAATATTGGATACTAGACTCTACAACAAAGACTATAAGAACTTGAAGAATGTCTTCTACACTACATCAAGTCAAGGAACTGAAAAAATGGATGATCTGGACAGCATAAATTGATACAAGTTCACCGCGCATGTCTATAACATTTTGTTCTAGGTAAAATTCATTTTACTAGCGTAGTCAGCAAATAACAAATTTAAGGAAGACATGCGCTACTCTGGTTTTTTCTGTCAACCCCCCCCCCCCCCCCAAAACACACACACACACACCTCTATTAATACACCCAATCAGTTTGTATAGCAGACGCAACACAAATAGGATATTTGTTAACACGGAACATCTCAACATGCAAATTCAACAAGATAGCCCACCTTGTATTCAAGAAAATCTGCACATAAAATGAGGAAAAATGGGGGAGTCAAAACAGCCTATTTTTGGTTTGAAATTTTCAGATCAAGAGAGATGCAAGGTTGAAAACAATCAGGAAAAAGAATACATCAATTATAAAATATTTTGAGATTGTACTTGCAAAATAGTATATATAGAAAAAAAATGCAAATTTCATATTTTAAATAACTAATTAAAGGAGGGGAGAGACCAGCAAAAATCCTCTTTTAGCATTTAAAATGAACATAGTATTCCTTTGCATTGACCACCATTAGTTTTACAGAAGCATCATTCTGCAACCTGATTAATGTAATATGAGGTTAAAAAATTAAGTTGTAAAGAATACTTTGAATACTTACAGTATTTGTAAATGAAGATAAAACTTCTAGCCTTTTATACCTGAAATTAGAGGATAGTAAAAAAAAAAAAATCAGAAGTACTGACGGACAGAAGTGGTTCAAAATTCATGAAATCTGTCACCTACACATAGAACAAGTTCTAGCGTGTGTGCATCTACTACTAATAATGGTGAGCCAAAGACAAGTCCATATCATTTTGTGTCACATGCAAGAATATGAATTTCCCACAGAATTCGTTTTATGCACATCTTTCATCTTGATTTGCATTCAAATTAATCAATTCAATTGAACTACAAAAGAAACCAATTCAATATAAATACTCATCTTTTTCATGTTTAGATAACTTCAAAATGTAAGAAGTAGCTCTCAATATTTGATTCAACGAGAATACACGCACAATATACATGGGCATGTTCACAAGTAGCCTATACACTTATTGTTCCAGAGGTAGTACCAATGAGGAGGACGGAAGAACTCACAAGGCACGTGCCAATATCATAATTCATATTTGCAAATATAAATTCTTTTGACTTCTTATCCTTGGGTAAAGAAAGGGAGTCAATCTTTCACCAGTCCAGCTTCACTAATATTTTGGTCAAGCAAATTCTATTACACTGATTAAACCTCAATATAAACAAAAACAAAAACATAACCAAGTTCAACAATTACTGTAGTTAAGAGCTGAATCAAGTGTTTCAGATATAAAATGATAAATATCAAATCATTTAGAAGACAAAAAGCAAAGAAGTCATTGGTCCAGTTTAAAACAATATCAATCTGAAAATTTTGCAGGTCACTCAAGCTTGCTCTGCTACTCACTGTAGATTGAGATATTTTGACTAAAAAATCCAAAGTTATACTAAACTTCACAGTTTGGTAATTAGATCAATTGATTTGAATTTGATGACTAAAATTGAATGAATGCACCATTTCCAACACCACATTTCAATTTTCAAAATCAATAATAAGCCTACTGAGAAAAAGAAAAGTTATGAAAAAGAAAGACAGCAGAAGTCCCAAGTGAGATAAGGCAATTTAAGCAACCGGAATATACCTTGATCAGACGATTTTTATGGTACACAATTACACATTAAATCCAGAAACATTAAGTGAAGGAGCCTCCTTTACGAAGCCAATGGTCGTCATTACTGTAACCTAAAGCAGAAATCTGTAATCAAGCCTTTGTATCATGAATCTTGCCTCCTTTGATGCCATGCTAAGCTGGGGCTTATATGTAACTACTTGCGAATGTTTCAGCTCATCTACAATGTCAAACTGTTCCACAGGCCGTTCCCTTAGTACGATTTTGAAGTTGGAAAATTTTCTTAGGTACAACACTGAAGCATAAGCCTGAAGCAACAAAAGGGTCCTTTAGAGTAAACAGCAAATACTAAAAATGATGACAATCCTGATAGTTGAAAATGGAAGTATGAATCATTACGCTTAATGAATAACGGATGCAATAGGAAATATGTGACTGAAGCTCAACAGTTTTGGTCAACTTTTTCATATCTCCACGATTGACCTCATCTCTCAGTCTAATATCCTAAGCAAAAGAGAAAAGCGGAACATAACTTCTTTCAAGAATCAGTCAATATAACTAATGTCAAATAGTGAAAATATATAAAAGTAGCTCTTTCAGCACATAACTGACGCATGGGCACGATATCCATGCCAATAGTAACTGGGCTATCAACCAACTGAATGCGCTACGACTCCAAACAACTCAGATTATCTTTTTGATATTAAACTAAAAAGGGGTAACCTTGAGTCAGTGTTGCAAAGCTTTGAAAGACCAACTTATCAGCACCATCACATTGGATTATAAAATCCATATTACAAATGGCACAAATGTAGATGGAGCTATTCAATAGGGAAACCAAAATGAACTAAAATTAATTTATGCCCACTGCCAGCCACTCCAATCCTTGAATAAAGGTAAAGATATATAATCTACAAGTTTTAAAAACCGTAATCATCCTCAGACAGCTCCCATACAACATTTACATGGAAATACCTAGGGTAAGGGCAAAGCTAGTAAGTAGAAGTAAAATACCTTTTCTTAGGAGTGAGATCGGGGAGACGCAGGGAGGGGAGGGACGAAGTGAGAGCAAGGGAGATGGCATATGGTGGTCGACGGAGTGAAATCGGGGAGACGCAAGACGGGAGGGACGAACACACAGTGGCGGTGGGAGACGGAACGACTACCGAGGGCCGACGGACTGCAAGAGGAGGAACGAGACGAACATACAGCGGCGGTGGGAGACGGAACGACTACCACGGACCGACGGACTGCAAGAGGAGGAACGACAGGAACAGGGAGGGAGTAGGAGCTTGGCGACGGTGGACTTGGGGAGGCAAGGTAGAGGGCCGACAGTGGGAGAAATGCGAGGGAGAAAATGCTCGATCGTGAAGAATGAGAAAGCCCGAGTTGTTATTAGGGCACGTTTGGCGTCTAATAAATTAATTAGACGACAAAAACACCAAATTCCCGCCTACCTTTTCGTTTGCCGCTGTTTTTCGTGTACTTTGGGTAACTTTTGGAGTCCTACTATAATTTTAGGACGTTTTAAGTACACTTTCCACGTCCTAAAAATAATAGGACGTTTAATATATCAAATTTTCTTCCTATAATTATAAATTTGCCACCGCGTTCACATTTTACTTCTTTTTTAAAAAAATAGGACGTCTTTTAGAGAAGTAATATATATTTTTTTTGTAGTAGTGAGTGTTGTACAATAAATGACATTTTAAATTATAATATATGATGATAATTATTAGATTTAGCTTGTTAAGTATGGACATGATGACTATGATTGAGAAATATAATGTAGAGGCAATAATGATTTAAGATCTTGACCTTATGAAAGTGGACTTGAAGATGATGGAAAGATGAAGAGACATCTTTGTTTATAAAAAGAATACAAAAAATGTGAAGGAGGGAAGAAACAAATCCTTGAATTTCTGTAGAATGAAAGAAATAATTAGTATATGAACAAGCAAAATAAAATGAAAATTAAACAACAATGATAAGAAAATATACCTTATATGGATAAACATTTCGTTATGAAGAAGAGAATGACAAAGAAAGAGAAGAGAGGTTTGAAGGAAAGGAAGACATATAAAATGGTATAGATGATTTTATAAGAAAAATAAACTTCTTAATTTGGTCTAGATGATTGTTCATTTTTTCAAATTAAGAGGTTTTTTTTCCCATTGAAAACAAAATAAAATGAGAATTTGTTTAGAGAAGTCATCAACCAACTATGATTACAATGTGCCAAATTGTTTTATTTTAATTGAACAAAGTTTAGATGAAGTGATACTTCTTGAGAATACAAGTATTTTTCCTTTTTCACAGTTATAAATCCCACATCAATTATAATTTATTTAGGATAAGTTTTTTCCCAACATTTATTAGGGTAAAGTTGGAAAAATATTCAAATATTCTTGCCAACTTGATGTGTTTTATTCCTTGGTATAAAAAATGGGAGAAATATCATTTGAATTACTAAAACCCCAAAATGTCTACTAAATTAGTCATCAAGGATGAATCTAGAATTTTAAAGTTTGAGGGTTTTTATCAAAATGCCCATCAAATTGAGAAAAAGGGGGTAAGAACCCAAGTTGCTAATTGCTATTTTGAAGTTGTTAGTGCCTATACTTAAATTATCAACGATGTCTACCCCTAATAAGGGTATTAGGCATCGTCATTGACAGGTTTAGTATAAACAATGATGACGTGAGTATAGCAATTAGAAGCTACCCCTATGAGGCGTTATTGACAACTTGAGTATAAGCAATTAATAACTTGGGTATAGAGACTAATAATTTGAGCTCCCAAGTCATTATCCTCTATACTCAAGTTGTAATTCCCTATACTCAAGTTGTCAATGATGCCTTGTAGGAGTATTTACTAATTGTCATACTCAAGTTGTCACTTCTTATACTAACGTTGTCAATGACGTTTGAAAGAGATCATTGACAACTTGAGTATAACCATTAAGTATAGATTGACTCCTTAGATATCAATCTCTTTGGCCACCCTTGTCCAACCTAACCTATCCTCCTCCTCTGATGTCCACCTCCACCACTCACTACCTCCCCCTTCGACATCGCCTTCTATCTCATCTTCTCCTTTTCTCGATAGCTACCATCAGTTGGTGCAAACCCAAACATTAACCCATCCACAACCATAAATCAGATCTCAAGAGAAAAATAGAGAGATAGAGAGAAGCAAAAAAGGCTTGTCGGCCTTCGGAAGGGATTGATTCCAAGAGACAAGCGACATCAGGGGGACGATTCTATCTCTACGTAGAACATATAAGGGTTTGATTCCAAGACGGTGTTGCTGGGGGCCATCTCGAGAACAGGCCGTCGTCAACATTGCTTGGGTTGTAGATGTTAATCCAGCTAAGACAAGTGACGAAGGAGCTGAAGTGTGACTTCTGTGGAGAAGTTCGATAGGGCGGACAAGCCCAAGTCAGGAGCTTGCTTGTGATTTACACATAGATCGCTATAGGAGAATGTCAATAGTGGTGAGGGTAACAAGAGAGTGGAGGAGGCGGTGGAAGGTGAGTCCATGTGTACATACCTTATGTGTTTTTTATGTTTTTAAACTTCTAATGTGTATGATAAGAGCATTTTTTTTAATTTTTTTTATATATTGTATTTATGTTGATTTAAATTATATACACTTTTTGAGATCTTTTTTACACCTAAGATCTCAAATTAATTAGTTAATCAGGTTTTGCAATTCGAAATATTTGTCAGATGTCTGGTAATCAAGATCATGGAAATTAATTAATTTGAGATATTGAAAAAAAATATCAGAAAGCAGCATATAACTTAAATCTAAATAAATATAATATATAAAAAAATTAAAAAAATATACTCATGAGCACATAAGAATCACATAAGGTATATACACATAATGTGAACTCATGGAAGGTGGGGTAGAAGATGAGAGAAAAAAAGAGTGACGAGGAAGAAGATGGAGAGATGGGAAATGATAAAGTAAATATGAGGAGCATTTTCGTGTCAAATTTCAAAATTCTTGATTCTAACACCACATCACATTTATGTCATTTTCCTATTTGATAAGACTTTTTAACATTTTCTAAGTTTCTCAAAAAAAAAAAAAAAAAATTATCTTTAACATTTGCGTAGGGCCATATATTTATTTTGCATTTTTCTGGCAAAGAAAATCTTTTTAAGCATTTAGTGCATATAAAACAAATAAGAAAGGTTTTTGGTTTTGGACAAAGAAAACATTCAAGGAAGATGAACATGATAATCACTCAAAAGAAAATTCAAAAGTGGATGACCGATGACAACTGGCGAGTGGCCAGACGACAAGCGACACGGTCACTTGGTGCCATATTTCCTCAACCAATCCGATGATAAACTCGGTCCCATCATCGCCTTGCCTCTCCCACTCCAATTTCTCACTTCCAATCGAAGAACAATTCACAAATCCATGGCCGATCCCTTTCGCAACAATAGGATTACAGAAACTCAGGAATTCAATTTCTGCCTATGCGAAGTGGTCGGAGAATACTGAGAATATAACTCTCTCCCAAAAATTAGGGATGTTGCAGAATGGATCAGTCCAAGAAAAAATCGGTGAGCTACAGAAATAACTTGATTTAATCATAATCTTTTAATTTTATTACGGATCGCAATTCACTATTATTCTTGCTTACGATACACAAAGTGGAACAAACAAACCCAGAAATACATATACAAAGGGGAACCAGGACATTTGAAACAGAGAAACGAACACCATAAGATCACAATTAAACTTAAAATCCTTAAGCAACCACAAGACAGACTGAGTAACTTCTCAGCAATTTCGATTATAATCACCGCACTTTTGTTTCGGAGCGCCTCCATTTGCAGAGGGAAGGCAGGTTCGGTACCCTTGTTTTTGAGGGCAATTCACGGAAGCCTGATTCCTGTTCGGAGTTCTGCCGGTGATGGAATTGCTGGCGTCGAAAAGCATTCGGGCTACGTGAGAGTTCATCTGGAACTCGTCGACTTCATCTCCGATGAGGCAGTCGGCGGAGCCGCACTCGACGGTGAAGCTGTCGTTGAGATTCCCGGAAGTTGCTCTTCTCAGATCTGCGTGGACCTGTAGGATCATCCAGATGAAAAAGATTAGTGAGAGAGTCTTCTTCATTTTTGCTCCTCAAGAGCTTTATCTAATATTATGTGAGGACTCTTGTTTACTCAAAGGCCGTGGTCGTCTATTAAAGCAAAGGCTTACAAGAAGACATGTTGAAAAGTAAACCCACTGAGATAATGTTATTTATAAACTTAAAAACATTTTCCACTTTATATTAATGAGTTTAATATTTCTGCTTTTGTTACAGTTTTTTTTTTTTTTTTGCCATTCACATAAAAGTGAATGGGTTTGACTCATATTTTATCTCTCTTTTCTTTATAATGGAACCCGCTCACTTTTATGTAAGTGTGATAAAAAAAATTTATAATAAAAGCAGAAACATTAAACTCTTCATTAATTTATTGCATGTTGGGATTAATTTTGGAGAATAACTTTTACGATTCTCTCGACTTACAAAAAAAAAAAAAAAAAGCTTTTAAAACCACGATTTCGCAGTTACCCAAAAATATACTTAACTAGTGTAAGCTAAAAAAATATTTTAACTTAGATACAACAAGAGCCTATAACTTTCAATAACTAATTAATTATAGGAAAAAAAGGATAGAAAAAGAATTTTGAAATTATAAAATCTCAAATCATATTTATTATTAAGAATTGGCAAGGTAATAATAAAATTTGATAAATAATTTTCAACTTACTTTTTTAGAAAATACCTGATTTAAAATTTTACAAGTTCAAAATTTCTCCTTATATATATATATATATATATATATATATATATATTATACAAGGTTGGTCAATTTACTCTTGTGATGGTACTCACTAGTGGAGTAGAATTTGGTTTTGAAAAATGTGCAAGTAGTTTTAACTATTTTTTCAGTTTAGACTTTAGACAAATCATTTTGTGCCTGTAATTTCAGGAATAGAGAGGTGAAATAAAAAATAATTTGAAATGAATAGAAGATAATTAATAAATAAATAAATATTGTAATTTGCCTGTGTGTATTATTATTAAAGAGAAAGATGTTACTCTTCAAGTCCTTAATATTTACTCCCTCTCCTATTCCTTTTATAAGAAATATTTACTCTCTAAATGTGGTTGTTAATATAAGGAATAAATACTATTAATATTTTTATAAAGCAATAAATTAAGTTCATATCATTTTCATTAATTATAATTTTTTTTTAAGGGGGAAACTGTATGGGATAAGGGTGTGGTGGCATATGACATTCAAGGAGATGGTAATGAAATTGAAGACTGATGGGGAGGCACTAAGGCAGTGTTGAACATGGATGTGGAAATATATGCTTTTGCCAAATGTACCAATCAAATGTCATATTATTCTTAGAAATCGTTGTTTTTCTTTATGTATATATTATAATAAAATGATAAAAATAGAATAAAATTCAAATTGCAGATAAAAAGTAAAAACATCTCTTTCTCTGTTGATAGAAAGTAAGAGAAAATGTCAAAAAGAAAAACAAAGAAAGAGATCTCTTTAATATTGATTGGTAGTAGAAATAATATAATACTATTAATATATAAAGGGGAAAAATCGTTTTCTTCAAACAAATATCCAAGGGACCCTTGATGCTAAAGTTAGTGGAGGAGAAAGGATGCCTTGAGTCCTAGGATTGAGAGGGTTCCAATTTGGTCCGGCAAGTCACATGATTATTATATCGTCACATGATTAGTGTATCCCAGCTAATTCCTCCTTAGTTTGTCACGATAGATTTGGAGAGGGGGGGGGGGGGAGAAATTTTCTTTTTATAAATTAGATTTTAAAAAATTTGAAAAAATGTGGTTAAAATTTTTTAATTGTTTTTTTTGTTCTTTTATCTTATATTTTAAATTTTATCTTTATTAAAATTTCATAACCTTTTTTTTCAATTTTTTAAAACCTAACTTACAAATATTTCTTATTATCGCTCGTGTTAAACTGTTAAACCGTTTGATTAGAGGAGAAAGGAGTGTTTGATTAGAGGAGAGGGGAGGATAGATGCTTCATTTCCTTTGTTTGTTGATATACTCAGTTTTGGCTCTTACTCAAATTAGAGTTCTTGGAGGGGCCAAGGTTTTAGACTATTTTTTTCTTATTAATTTTCGTAATATTTAATTAATGTCCATAAGAAAAGATTAAAAAAAAAAAAAGGAATCTTCACTTATTTTAGACACAAACAATAAATAAATTAAAAATAAAATTTCTTGACCATTTTATTTTTTTGATATTCTATTAATACTTGTAAAAAACATACAAATAAACTCCTTACTCATTTCAGATAATAAATTAATTAAAAATTAAAAATAATTTTTTACTATTTTCCACATGTGATTTTTGATATTTCATAATATCCATGAAGAAAAAAAAAAAAAAAAATTATCACTCATTCAAGGCACAGAGAAAAATTGGTTTAAAAATAAATAAATAAATAAACATTTCTTTATTCTTTTGGCCTCTTGATTTTTATATATTCCATTGATTCCCTTGAAAAAAATAAAAATAATCTTCTCACTTGTTTTATAAAAGAGTGATAAATTAATTAATAAAAATTTAAAAATAATTTTCTTTACTATTTTCTCTTGTGATTTTTGCGATATTCCATTAATTCTCATGAGGAAAAAATAAATTAAAGTGTAAATTAATTTATATAATATATAAATAGAAAATATAGACTAATATGTAAGGTAGCTTGGTAAATTTATTATTATCACCCTCTCCTTAAGGGAGTACCCTCCCTTACCGTCCCCTCCAACAAAACCAACTGTTTCTTTTTAAAAGAAAAAAAAAAAAAGAAAAAAAAAGACCTAAGTTTTTAAATCACATCTTCTATTTTATCAAATTTAAGTTAGTCACTACTAAAAAAACTGTTGGGATCCGTACAACGCAGTGGATTAAAAACTTACGGATCCATTCCCGAGGATCACTAGATGCGTTTAAACCAAGGCTAGGGAATCCGGGTATTACCTTTGGAGAATTCGTTTGCGTCTCGTTCTTCCTTGAACAGGTGGGCTGCCTCCTCGATCAATGAGAAGACGACTCGTAGGATCGTCTTCCTCCACCGTATCCACGAACAACTCCCGAACACGGCTTTCTGACGTGCTTAAGCGTCTCTTGTGCGTCTCTCTTAATTTTCCACTCTAGGTTTCCTCTCGCGGCTTTGAATACGCTCGAAGAAAACTCCCGTAGGTTTTTCCAAACCCGTAGGCGTATTATATAAAATTAATCCGCATTAATTTTGAATTTTGAATTTCAAATATGGATTAAAATACATTAATTAAATCAATCTGTTAGATCTAATGTAACTTATTTAATCCGCATTAAAAGGTTGATCTGAAATTCAAAATTTGAATCTGAATTAAAATATATTAATTAAATCTATCTAATAGATCTAATCTGATATATTTATTTAATCCAAATCAAAAGCCTTCTGATTTAATTTATCTCTATAAATTAAATCTGAGAAATGATATCTATCTATTTAATTAAATCTGAGATACTATATCTCAATTTAAATTAAATAGATATATGATATCTTTATTCAAAATTAAATGAGATACAATATCTCTATTTGTTTTAGATATTTAATTTATCAAATAAATTAAATATAAAACAAATAATATATAATAATATTATAATCTCTATTTATAATATTACTATATATATCAATTTCGAATTTACACACACACACACATATATATATATTCACCTCGTTAAATTAAGTATTCATTAAATCTCGATTCAATGAACACTGACATTTTGCTCGTGTTGGGTTATTCTTGTGTGTGCACCTGCGCCCATATGAGGTTGGCGATGGGCCAATCTTACTGCGACCCACAAGTCGCAAAGCGGTCTCTAGCAAGACATTGCGACTACCCAATTCACATGGGGATCGATGACACAATACAACCTATCGTACAACCATGTCACGTCCCTTTTGTCACGCGATAATTTGGTCAACGATGAGGCATGGATAATGTCAACTTCCTTTTCTTGACCACTACTTTCTCGATTCTCGAGTAGTCTAACAAGTGAAATGGAAACTCCTTTCCATCACAGTATGACCATACATTTCTTAGACTCACTCATCGAGGGGCCCAGTATTATCTCTCTACAAATGTGAGGGACAAATTCCATCTTCGCCATTCATATCCCTCTGCATGAAAATCACTAATCCCGATCCCGACCTTTATCATCACCCTATCAAAGGTGACTTTTGACTAGGTCAAAGACCCAGTGACTCATCATGTAGGAATCCATGATGATCTCGAGTCATAGGGCATCGTGATGCGGTTATACATGAGATAAGCTTATGACTAGATCCATGTAGCTTTCTCATAGTGGGTCGGTCCAAACTTTGTACTCTTACAAGTGCCCATGACTTTGATTCGTATCTCCATACCTCATCAAAGTCATACTGGTCTTATCTCGTCTTCGCTCCCGCGTAGATGACCGATCAGGGACATTTAGGATATCATCTATTTGATATATCCAGGGATACAGTTATCACTATAAACATGCGAATGTAGTGATAACTTAATGGAGAACAATGACTTGCCCTAGGGCATAATTTCCAATAGACTCCCAATTGCACTAGGCGCAATCATTAATTACTCTAATTCCGGTTGCCCTAACATGACGCTCATGTTTTGCTTGTGCAAGGGCTTAGTAAGAGGATCAACTACATTGTCTTCTCCAGGTACTTTGCATTTCTTTGTATTAACTCTTTTATTGATTTCTCTAATAAGATGAAATCGCCTGAGTACATGCTTGGTCTTTTGATGTGACCTAGGCTCCTTGGTCTGTGCAATAGCGCCGCTATTGTCACAGAACAAGTCTATTGGATTTAAGATGGTTGAAACCACCCCAAGTTCATAAATGAACTTTCTAATCCAAAAGGCCTCCTCGGTTTGCATCCTATGTTGCTATATACTCGGCCATTTTACGAGAATCAACTACAGTGCTCTGATTAGAGCTCTTTCAGCTTACCGTACCACCATTCAACCAGAACACATATCCTGACTGCGATCTTGAATCATCTTGGTCAGTTTGGAAACTCGCATCTGTGTAACCAGTCACACAGAACTCATTCTCCAAGCCACCATATACCGAGAATAAGTCCTTAGTCCTTCTTAAGTACTTAAGGATATTCTTGACAGCAGTCCAGTGACCCTCACCGGGATCTTGTTGATATCTGCTGGTCATACTTAAGGCAAATGACACATCCGGTCGAGTACATAGCATGGCATACATGATGGATCCAATGGCGGAGGCATATGGAATCTTATTCATGTGGTCTCTTTGATCTTGTGTACTAGGACACAGATCCTTACTGAGATGGATGCCATGAGACATGGGTATGTTACCCCTTTTTGATTCCTGCATACTGAACCTATGCAGTATCTTGTCTATGTATGTGCTCTGACTTAGGCCTATCATCCTCTTGGATCTATCTCTATGGATCCTGATCCCTAGGATATAGGAGGCTTCGCCTAAATCTTTCATTGAGAAAGACTTTCCTAACCAAGACTTGCACTCTGCAAGGTAGGAATGTCATTCCCAATGAGTAGGATGTCATCAACGTAAATCACTAGAAATACAACTGTGCTCCCACTAACCTTCTTGTAAACACAAGGTTCATCCATGTTTTGAATGAATCCAAACTCTTTGACTACTTCATCAAAACGATGATTCCAGCTCCGAGATGCCTGCTTCAATCCATAAATGGATCTTTGAAGCTTACATACTTTCCCAGAGTCCTCTGGACGCACAAAACCCTCAGGTTGTGTCATGTACACATCCTCGCGGCTTTCCGTTAAGGAAGGCTGTTTTGACGTCCATCTCGCCATATCTCATAGTCATAATATGATGCAATGGCAAGAAGGATTCGATTGATTTGGCCATTGCAATTGGGGAAAAGGTTTCATCATAGTCAACACCATGAGTTTGTGTGAATCCTTTTGCAACCAAATGCTTTGAAGACATTTACTTTGCCATCCATGTTAGTTTTCTCTTTGAAAACCCACTTGCACCCAATGGTTTTTAAACCTTCAGGAGGATCGACTAAGGTCCATACCTTATTGTCGTACATGGATTGCATTTTAGACTTCATGGCATCAAGCCATTTTTCAGAGTCTGGCCCCACTACGGCCTTTCGATAGGTAGTTGGCTCATTCTTTCAATGAGCAAAACATCACGACTTCCGATGTCAAAATCCATATCTCGAGGCATGGCCGTGATCTATCGGACCTTCGTGGGCCTTGTATTACTTGAGCAGGCTCAACAACTTCTTGTTGTGAGTCTTCTCCAGTTTCCATCTGTGTTTCTACATTGTCCTATGACTCTCGAACTTCTTCGAGGTTCACGTTACTCCCACTAGTTCTTTTAGAGATAAACTCTTTCTCCAAAAAGGTACCATTCCGAATAACAAACACTTTGTGATCGGTGGGATTGTAGACATAGTATCCTTTAGTTTCCTTAGGATACCCCACAAAAGGCATTTTGAGGATCTGGATGATTATTCATCAGAGGCTTGCCGTTTAACACAAACCTCATATCCCCAAATCTTAAGAAATGACAAACTGGGTTTTTTCCCAGTCCATATCTCATATGGTGTCTTTTCAACCGCCTTTGATGGAACACGATTTAGTGTGAACGCAGCTGTTTCTAGGGCATGACCCCAAAAGGAAGGTGGAAGATCTGTTTGACTCATCATAGATCAAACCATATCAAATAAAGTTCGATTCCTCCGTTCAGAAACACCATTCCATTGAGGTGTTATGGAGCAGTAAGTTGTGAGAAGATCCCACAATTCCTAAGATGGTCAAATAACTCTTGACTCAAATATTCGCCACCTCGACCAGATCGAAGCGCTTTAATTATTTTCCAAGTTGATTTTGCACTTTATTTTGGAATATTTTGAACATTTTAAAAGATTCAATTTTATATTTGATTAGGTAGATATACCCTTATCTACTAAAATCGTCTATAAAAGTAATGAAGTACAAATGACCTCCTCTGGCAGATGTACTCATTGGTCCACACACATCCGTATGTATGAGGCCCAATAAATCGATGGCCCTCTCACTGTGTCCAGTAAAAGATGCCTTTGTTATCTTTCCCAATAAACAAGACTCGCATGTATCAAATGATTCAAAATCAAATGATTTCAGAAATCCATCTGTGATAGAGTTTCGAAATGCGTTTCTCATTTATATGGCCTAGACGACAATGCCATAGATAGGTTAGATTCAAATCATTTGACTTGAACTTTTAGTAGTTATGTCATAGATTCGTCCATCATTAGGATGTTCTTAATTAAGCACACAATGACCAGAATGCAAATCACCATGAGCATAAAATTGTTATTATGAAAAATTTGAACATTTACGATTCCTAAATAAGAACGTAAAATCTTTATTCTTGCTCAAAGCGGGAACATAAAAGAAATTGTTCAAAAATAAACAAAAGCCCACTGGGCAGAACTATTTCATAAGTGCCTAAGGCTAAATTAGCAACTGTTGCTCGATTTGCAGCTCATAGGTCAACTTTGCCCTTCTTCAATTTTCTACTGTCCTTAAGACCCTGCACATTTGTAGAAATGTGAGATCCACATGTAGTATATAATACCCATGTAGAGGAAGTAGAAAGTGAATATCTATGACATAGATGCCTGAAGCGATAGCCCCGCTATCCTTCTTGTCCT
The DNA here is from genome assembly GCA_019022655.1 of Acacia acuminata. NCBI lineage: Eukaryota > Viridiplantae > Streptophyta > Magnoliopsida > Fabales > Fabaceae > Acacia > Acacia acuminata. The sequence goes on along the minus strand of JAFJYI010000244.1, from coordinate 331,630 downwards.
TTTCCAGATCTTCTTGATAGAGCTTGCAGTTCCTCTTCCAATGACCAATTTCATTGCAAAAGAAGCAGACCCCATCCTTCGGAGGTTTTGCCTTCTTGGCTTTCCGTTTCATACCCCTTCCTCTCTGAACAGACAAAATAGTACTGGGCTTCTTCTCAAAGCTTTGCTCAGCAGTTTTAAGCATCGCATGCAGTTCAGAAATTGATTCCTCCATGTTGTTCATGATGTAATCCATGACAACGTGTTCATAACTTCCTGGAAGTGAGCTCAAGATCACATTTGTAGCTAACTCCTGGGAGATGGGGAATCCAAGCCTCTCAAGGTGATCAATGTAGCCTTTCATTTTTAACAAATGAGGACTAACTGATTCACCTTCAGCCATCTTGCAAGAGAATAAGGTCTTTATGGTCTCATACCTCTCCTTTCGTTGCCTGTTGCTGGAACATTTCCAAAGGATGATCAATCATCTCAGAGTCCTCCATATATTCCAGATCTCCATCGAGGTCTGGAATCATGGTGGCAGGCATCAGACATCCTGTATCCATAGAGTCATCTTGATGCTTCATGTAAGCATCAATTTGAGCTATTGGATCATCAGTTGCAGGCTCGTTGGGAATGGGTTGATCGATAAGATACTCCTTTCTTTCATGTTTGGGATCAACACTTAAGTTCCCAAGCATGTCAAGAAAGTTTGTCTCATCGAGTTCGTCCTTATTAAGGACCGATCGCATTGATGGTGTTGTGGTGTTACTATTCGACATGATCCTACAATTTAAAAGATATGCAAAGTTTAATTAATACTCTCCCATTGAATTAACAACCCTTATTCTAATTAGTGGGCTAAGATCCATATTTGGCTTGATCTTAAGTCCGCTTTGTGACGCTTAAAAACAAGTTATTTAGGTAGGCAACTACTTTGCCAATTACATCACATGTAACTCTTAGATCTTTATGGGATTTGATCATCATATGACCTAGCATGTTTAATCCCATCCAATGCCTTGAGATCCAAAACCGTTTTGATAATCTCAATTAAGTCAAGACAACAATGAATATAGAGTATCACCATTACTCTCTCTTGCCTCACCAAGATAACTCAAATGCATCCACTTTGGTGGAACATACAAATGGGTGATCTAGGTTTTGACAAGTATTCATTTATTGACTGGCATTGTGACTTAAGATTGTATTTAGAGGGTATTTTTGATATTAATTAATTAATCTTATTAATTCTACCTATATGAATGCAATCCTTGTTGTATATCACATAATGTGTAAATTAATTATGCTATGATCACATCAAACATAATTAAGAAACTTGTGACACAACATGGCTCATCTAACCTAGAGTCCTCTCAAGCCAATGAGGGGACTTCTCTAAATAATAAAAGAAAATACATATAGAGAAACCTCTTTTAACATTTGAGGGAGTTAGATGAGAAGAGAATGTACATCAAGATTTATTTAGAGAGAGGCATGGCTCACGGCCATATTTAAATTACAACACTTGTAAAATCTCTAGAGCCAATGTTGTTCACCATACCCAAATAACACTTTGAAAGGTAAATTATAATATATATTAATTCATGATAAAATTCTCTAATTTTATATTATATTATATAATACATATAATATAATAAATTCTCCAATTTATATTATATTATATAATTATATAATATAGTATCATGTTTTAAATTCTCTAATTTATATTATATTATATAATACATATAATATAATAAATTCTCCAATTTATATCATATCATATAATTATATAATATAGTATCATGTTTTAAATTTTCTAATTTATATTATATTATATAATAAATATAATATAATAAATTCTCCAATTTAAATTATATTATATTATTATATAATATATCATGATTATATAATATTCATAATCCATAATTTTTTTTTGAATTGCAATTACGATTTGCAATTTCGAATTGCAATAATTGCAATCACGAATTGCAATAATTGCAATCACGAATTGCAATCACGAATTGCAATTATGATTTGCAATTTCAAGTTGCAATTTTGATTTGCAATTTCGGATTGCAATAATTGCAATATCGAATTGCAATCACGAATTGCAATTACGATTTCGAGTTGCAATTTTAAATTGCAATTTTGATTTGCAAAAATTGCAATCTCGGATTGCAATCAACCTTCACTTTTGTTTCGATCTGAACAATTGGATGTGGCGAATATGAACGATTCAAACCCTAAAGCATTTTAAAGCATACAAGATTCAATTTCTTGCATACAAAGATTCGGTTTCTTGCATATATATATATATATATATCATACATATATATAATCAAACACGAAAAAAGCCTAATTTAAGCGCACGTTGAGTTGGCTCTGATGCCACTGTTGGGATCCGTACAACGCAGAGGATTAAAAACTTACGAATCCTGTCCCGAGGATCACTCAGGTGTGTTTAAACCAAGGCTAGGGAATCCGGATATTACCTTTGGAGAATTCGTTTGCGTCTCGTTCTTCCTTGAGCAATTGTGGGCTACCTCCTCGATCGATGAAGACGACTCGTAAGATCGTCTTCCTCCACGGTATCCACACGAACAACTCCCCGAACACGGCTACGCGTGATGCTAGCGTCTCTTGTGCGTCTCTCTTAATTTTCCACTCTAGGGTTTCCTCTCGCGGCTTTCTGAATACGCTCGAAGAAAACTCCTGTAGGTTTTTCCAAACCCGTAGGCGTATTATATAAAATTAATCCGCATTAATTTTGAATTTTGAATTTCAAATATGGATTAAAATACATTAATTAAATCAATTTGTTAGATCTAATGTAACACATTTAATCCGCATTAAAAGACGATCTGAAATTCAAAATTTGAATCGAATTAAAATATATTAATTAAATCTATCTAATAGATCTAATCGATATATTTATTTAATCCAAATCAAAAGCCTTGATTTAATTTATCTCTATAAATTAAATCCGAGAAATGATATCTATCTATTTAATTAAATCGAGATACTATATCTCAATTTAAATTAAATAGATATATGATATCTTTATTCGAAAATTAAATGAGATACAATATCTCTATTTTTTTTAGATATTTAATTTATCAAATAAATTAAATATAAAACAAATAATATATAATAATATTATAATCTCTATTTATAATATTACTATATGTATCAATTTTGAATTTACACACACACACACACATATATATATATATTCAACCCAGATTAAATTAAGTATTCATTAAATCTCAGATTAATCTAAGATTCAATGAACCTGGACATTTTGCTCGTGTTGGGTTATTCTTGTGTGCGACCCTACAGGCCCATATGAGGTTGGCAGTGGGCCAATATCATTACCAGCCCCACAAGTCGCAAGTGGCCTCTAGCAAGAGATTGCGACTACCCAATTCACATGGGGATCGATGACACGATACAACCTATCGTACAACCATGTCACGTCCCTTTTGTCACGCGATAATTTGGTCAAGGATGAGGCATGAATAATGTCAACTTTCTTTTCTTGACCACTACTTTCTCGATTCTCGAGTACGGCCGTACATTTCTTAGACTCACTCATCGAGGGGCCCAATATTATCTCTCTACAAATGTGAGGGACAAATTCCATCTTGGCCATTCATATCCCTCCGCATGAAAATCACTGATCTTGATCCCAGCCTTTATCATCACCCGGTCAAAGGTGACTTTTGACTAGGTCAAAGACCAGTGACTCATCATGTAGGAATCCATGATGATCTCAGGTCATAGGGCGTCGTGACGCGGTTATACATGAGATAAGCTTATGAATATATCCATGCAGCTTTCTCATAGTGGGTCAGTTCAACACTTTGTACTCTTACAAGTGCCCATGACTTTGATTCGTATCTCCATACCTCATCAAAGTCATACTGGTCTTATCTTGTCTTTGCTCCCGTGTAGATGACCGACCAGGGACATTTAGGATATCATCTATTTGATATATCCAGGGATTCAGTTATCACGATAAACATGCGAATGTAGTGATAACTTAATGGAGAACAATGACTTGCCCTAGGGCATAATTTCCAACAAAAACATCTGAAGACACTTATTTTTAAATTATTTATAGTGTTTTTCAAATGTTACTAGATATGTAGAAGCTTATGTAAGTTTATTTCATCCTAAAAAAGTTACTATGACAACATTTATAGGTAGTTTTCCTAAAACGCAATTAATTATTTCAGTTTGGTTTGGTGCTTCAAGCATAAGAGACAAAAGGATTGTTTTTGTCTGAAAAAATTCTAATGGATCAGACATTCAACAATCCTCCTGCTCCCTACATTTTCACTCGTTTCTAATTTAATATAAGTTAAAGTATATATTTGATTCTTTATATTTACATCGAGAATCATTTTAACCCCTTAATTAAGTTTAAAAAGTGCACTTTTAGTCATTTAAACTTAACACCATTAGTTTTATCTAACAAAAAATGTTGAGTCATCTAGTCCCATCCTCATTTTAATCCTAATTAGTTGCCACATCATCTCAAATTTTTTTAATAAATTCATACTTTAATTATAAAAATAATACTATTGTAGAAAAAAATCTCAATTTTTAATTAATTTTTGGTTAAGGTGCAAAATACATTTGTGGTTTGTCCCAAAGTGTACCCAACATTAAGTACTTTTTTGAGGTGCAAAAGTATCATGTGGTTATAAAAGAGGAGTAAAAGTACTCATTGATGTTAATTTGACTATTTATGTACTGAAAATGATTATGTGGATGTTGTCGGGTTTTGAATTGTTATGAATTACAACACATTTCAATTTAGTCCCTCCATAACTTTTGAATTTTTCATTTTGGTCCAATCTCAATACTTGCGTATTTTTTTAGTATCGATCAATTATCTTGAAGTATTTTTTTAGCACGGTTAGTTATCTTTAGTAGAATATTTTTACAAGATTCTAAAATATTTTTTTCAAGATCATGAAGTATTTTTTAGTACTAGTAAGTATCCTGAGTGTCTTTTTAGTACGAGCCAATACCCTGAAGTATTTTTTAGTACTAGTCAATACCCTAAATTATCTTTTTAGTACCATCTAGTATATTGAAGTATTTTTTTAGTACCATTCAGTATCCTGAAATACTTTTTCAAGATCTTAAAATAATTTTTCAAGATCATGAAGTATTTTTGCAGTACCAATTAGTATCTTAAGGTACCTTTTCAGTATCTTTCAGTATTTTTTTAGTACAAGTCAATACCTTGAAATATATTTCAAAATCCTAAAATAATTTTTCAAGATCATGAAGTATTTTTGCGATCTGGAGTTAGTATCATGAGGTATCTTTTTAGTACCTTTAGTATCTTGAAGTATTTTTTTAGTACGAGTCGAGACCTTGAAATATTTTTCAAGATCCTAAAATAATTTTTCAAGATCATGAAGTATTTTTTTAGTATCAGTTAGCATCTTGAAATATTTTTTCAAGAGACTATATTTCAGGCTATTGACTGGTACTAAAAAAAAACTTCAAGATGCTGACTGGTACTAAAAAAAATACTTCAAGATACTGACTGGTACTGAAAAAAATTTCATAATCTTGAAACATTATTTTAGGATCTTGAAAAATATTTCGTCTTACGACTTGGTTCTAAAATAATTACTTCAAGATACTGATAGGTACTAAAAAATACTGATTGGTATTGAAAAAATACTTCATAATCTTGAAAAGTTAGTTTAGGATCTTGAATTTTTTTAAGGTCTTGTTTGGTATTAAAAAAAATACTTCAAAATCTTGTTGATATTAAAAAGACACTTTAGGTTAGACTAGTACTAAAAAAATACTTCATGCTATTGATTTGGCATTGAAAAATACTTTATGATCTTGAAAATTTATTTTAGGATCTTGTAAAAATATTTCAGAGTATTGACTAGTACTAAAAAAAAATACTTCAAGATACTGATTGATACTAAAAAAATACCACTCTGGTCCTATTTATAAGTCCCTTTTGACCAACAAAATTTGGTCCTATTTATTAGTCCCCTTTGACCAAATAAATGAGATTGTGACAATTTTTGCACATATTAATTGTACTAATGAAAATAGAGAGAGAAGAAAAAGTTGAAGGTACCCAATCACAAATAAGGGTAAAGTTGAAAATTCACCTCATAATCATTGAGCTAACTATCTCTCCTTGGTATGTGTGATTTGGTCAAAAGGGGACTTATAAATAGGACCAGAGTGGTACGCAAGTTTTGACAAGGGACTAAAATAAAAAATTCAAAAGTTTATGGGGACTAAATTGAAATTTGTTGAAATGTGTCTGGGGCTGAAGTGTAATTCATAACAATTCAGAACCCATCAACTTTCATGTCATTGTCCACATCATCATTTTCAATACACAAAAAGTCAAACTAACCGTCGATGAGTATTTTTGCTCCACTTTTATAACCATATAATCACTTTTGCACCTAAAAAAAAACATTTAGTGTTGGGTGCACTTTGGGACAAACCACATATATATTTTTACACCTTGAGCCATTAATTTTTCATCCGTTTTCCTTTCACCACGCCGCCAAACTCTTCCGCACATAAAACCCTAATCCTACCGCCAACACCTTCTTTCCCATGAATCTTGTAAAGGCATTGAAAGAGAAGTTGATGGGAAAAAACTTCTCCTACCTTGAACAAAATCAAACAACACGAAATTAAATAAACGAAAATCAATGGTGCTTCATTTATAGTGATGTTGCATCACTATGACCACGAAGTGTATCTAAATAAGCAATAAAGCTTGTGGCATTTCGTCCAAATCCATGTTAAAAAAATCTTTTCAAGCTTCATAAAATTTTCTTGCCTCAATCATCTTTTTCTCTATGGCGAGAACCAATTGATCCCTAACAATAAATCCTATTACTATAGTAGGCTCTTCTTCTTTAACACCCACCGCCTTACCCTTATTATTATTATTATTTTGGATAAAACTTACCCTTATTTTTAAAATCATTCTCCGTTTGCTAATCTCATAGTTAGTTGATGGCAAAATCAAAGTTTTTTTACCATCAATTTCTCTTTCCTTCTTCACTTGAATCATACTTTATATACGTTTCTAATTCAATCTCAACGGCTTTCTCAAGATTCACAAGGAAGAAGGTGTTGGCCATAGGATTAGGGTTTCATGCGGCGAAGGTGTGGGGCCATAGTAAAGGGAAAACATATGGAAAACTGAATTAAACATCGAGAGTTTTTCTTACAATGACAATATTATTATAATTAAAATATGAATTTGCTTAAAAAAATTGAGATGACATGGTAGCTAATTAGGATTAAAACAATGTGACTTGCTGACTCAATATTTTCCATTAGATAAAGCTATCGGTGTTAAGTTTAAATGACTAAAAGTGAATTTTTAAAACTTAAGGGACTAAAGTGAATATGGATGCAAACATAAAGGACTAAATGTACACTTTAGCATTTGATATATGAGATAGGATATTGTCACTATCATTTTATGTCACTACTAAATCATTACCACTTTTTCACCGTTAGATCAGAATCCCATCTACTTTTATCATTTCTCTCTCCTATTGAGATTCTGATATAATAGTGAAAAAGTGGTAGTGACTTGGTAGTGACCTAAAATTAGTAGTGATAATATCCTATCTCTTGATATATTATGTGTCTTTTATTTAAGATTTGTATTTAATATAAATTTTAACTTATTTTAATAATAATTATTAAAATAAATATTTTTAAAAATATTGATGATCATTTATCAAATTATATTTGATAGTAATGATTAAATATATTTATGAAAATGCACACAACATTATAAAATTCATATACCATTTTTCATAATGGACAAAACTTGGGTCCAGTACTTTAGATTCATTATTTCCAGTTAGTTATAAGAAGTTGCCACATGCATTATTTTACACATAAGCATTTAACTCCGCTTAACACATTTAGCCCTAAAAAATATTGAAAAAGTATTAAAAAGAAAGAAAGAATAAAGACAGGATCTGCATAACCAAGCTGTCAAATGGCCTCGTTTTCCTTCCTTTCCCCCTCTTCCTTTGTGTCCTTTCATCGGGCTCATACATACCCTCTCAGGCTCTCACCCTTTTGTGTCCCGCACCGCTGAAAATCCTCATAACATGTTCCAATCAGAGAAAAACTCTTATTGGTATCCTCAATTTCTTGATATTCCTCTTCTCCATTTCCAGTTTTGCGTCGGTAAGCAAACACGGTGCCCCTTATGTGAAAAATGACTTGACATGGTTGTGAACACCTAATTTTGTCTAAGCCTCACTCAAAAATGATAAAAAATGAAAAAAAATACCTCTAATCCTAAAACATCTAAGTTCATAAGCAAATAATATTGATGGAGATTGGATTTAGTTGAAATTTGAAAAAAGATAATCATTAATGGTGATTGTCTTGCAATTGATGTTTGGGATAAATGACAACAAATTTCAAAATAATTCATCGAATTGATGCTAACTGATATTCAGATTAGGAAATTTAGTGTCCAGTCATTGTGGAAGGGGAAAATAGAAATTAAAAAATACACAAGATATCTCTCATTTATGTTGATAGGTTTAAATTAGGAAATTGCTTGTGAGAAAAATATAAGAAAATTAAAAAACATCTCTCATTTATGTTGATATGTTTAAATTAAGAAATTGCATGTGGGGAAAATATAAAAAAAGGAAAAAAAATTAAAAAATCTCTCCTTAATGGTAATTGGGTTTCAAGATAGGAAATGTTATTGTCTGAAAATACAAAAAATCAAAAAATTGCATTTATGAGAAAACCCAACATTGAGACTTTAAATAGGGGAGAAACGGTTGAAGCAAGACCAAAAAAAAAAACAAAAAAACAAAAAAACAAAAGGGGGAAAAAAGGCAGCAGATCGTGAAAGAGGGAGAGAAAAATTGAGAGCAAGGAGCTAAGAGAGTGAGACACGTGAAGGGGTGAGTTTGAAAGGTGGAGGGTTCATCCCTTCCCATACTTTATTAAAGACCTTAGAGATTAAGGCTCACGCCAGTGAACATCTTTAATAACGATAGAGGCACATAAGTTCAAATATTGAGCAAATCGCTACGGACAAGACTTGTACGTGTTGAATACTTTGTTTCCCATTTCTCGTATTAGCTTTGCTATTCCTTAGTTTGACTATGCACGCTTCTCTTCTTTTCTTTCTCTTGGCAACTGGTATGTTTCGAATATGCAGTGATTAGCCTATGATGACCTTAATTAAAAGATTGCCTAGCTATGCTAAATTTTTTAAAGAACACAAGCTCATTTGTAAACCAAATGAGAGGGTGCAATTAGGGTCTAATGTGTCAGCATTGTTTCAAACTGATTTGCCTGTTAAGTGTAAAGACCTTGGATCATTTACTTTCACATGTTAGATAGGAAAAATGAACTTTAATTTGGTCATGCATTATTGGGTTTAGGAGTTGCAATAAATGTTACGCCTTTGTTCTGTCATGGATTTGTTAGATATCATGAACATAAAGCCAACTAATGTCACTTTGCAACTTGCTGATAGAACTACTAGGACACCTTTTGGAATTCTAGAAGATGTGTTGGTGAAGTTAAAAATCTGGTTATTCCTACTGATTTTTATGTTTGAAATGTCAAATTAATCAACAATAGAAGAGCCACTGATTTTAGGTAGGCCAGTTATGAGAACTGCAAATACTGCGATAAGCTTAAAAGAAAGCTCTATTACCATAGAAGTAGGGAGTCAGGTCATTTGATTTAATGTCTATGAAGCCATGAAACTTCCTTTTGAGTATTACTCTCTGCATGGCTTGAATATGATAGATGTTGTAATTGATGAATTAAAAGATGAACATAAGTTGTCACTTGGAAAATATTAGGGATGAGCAAAAACCCGGTGGTCCAGGTGAACCCGGTCTAGCCCGAACAAAACATGACCGGTTTGGTCTAAAAATATTGACCCCAAGCAAGATTGGACTAACCAGACCAGACTGGTCTCATTGGGCTAGACTAGATAGGAGACCAAGTCCTCTGACCACTTAGTTTGATCCAGTGTGACTCGAGTTTTTTAAAAATAATAATATTAGTATCCGAAGTTCCCAACATACAGTCGTTTCATTTGAATGAGGTTGTTGAGGTTAGACTTTCGTTCACTCGCCTCTCACTCTCTCTAATTGCAGCGGAGAACCCTAGCAGACGCCTCTCCACCTCTACTCATTCAGTCAATCCTCACTAGTCACCATCTCCTCTCCTCAGGCTCTCTAATCGCAGCGGAGTCTCAGTTCATCGACGGCCAGCCACTTGTCCTCTCCTCTTCTGTCCATTCTTGAATGTATTGTTTGCACATGGATTCTGATTTAGTTAAGTTAAAAGGTTTGAGCCTTTTTTTGTGGGGCTGATTTTATAATCATTCTCTCAATTCATCTGGGTGTGTGAAATTTCTACATAGGATTTGTTTTTCTATTCTTATAATCAAAAAGAGTAAAATTGTGCCCTTTTTTCGTATGAGAAGTTACACAATTGAGTTAGAGATCACGCCGCCACATATCCACAAGAACTAACTCCTATATTGCTTAGACAATATATTTGGAGTATAAATTTTTCCCCACTTGTTGTTCTGATCCTCTAATATGCAGCGCCGCTTCCCTTTCCAAATTCAGAAGCATAATATCATATGTAGTTGTACATTTTGATATGCTTGTTTGAATTTTTAATGATTTAACAATCATATATTATGACAAATTATGTGGTGCAAAATGGGTTCTTTTGGGACTGATGGCTTTGAACTGATGGGCACACACACACAAACATATAAAACTGATGTTGTAAAGCTCTTATTTGAACTTTAAGAAATAAGAAGGAAAAAGTATTGTTTTTTAAATTAAAAAAAGAAAACAGATTTAATTAGGTCTTGAACTGCCTAGATTGGTTGAGGCAGTCTACTGAACTTGGTAGGGCGAGCAATGGGCGGGTTGGGTAACTCGAGGCCAAACCCATAGCCCGCCCATTTAATTTTAAATGGGTATGGGTTAGCCCATACCCGTACCTCAACCCATTTAAACCCATGTAAATGGGCTAGCACATAAATGGGCGGGTTAACCGGGTTTTGGGTAACCCATTTACATTTGACTTGTTTATTTTTTTTTTTTGAAAAAAACATACATAAAGATTAAATATCCATTCAAATTCATCATTCCAATTTCTGAAATTTGAATCTTCAAAGTTCCATAATTACAATTCACACAAAACAATATAAATTCAGACAAGTACCGTCATTATATAATCTTGAGAGTTGATGGCTATTATGGTTATTGATTAGAGGTGGCTGAATATTTGAATAGGAAGGAATTCCGGGAATGCTTTAAGTGGAATGCGGAATGGGAGGGGTAGTTAATAAAAAAATTACACTAAATGGGCGGGTATGGGTAGCCCATAGGTGTGCCCATAGCCTGCCCATTTAAATCTTAAATGAGCGGGTTCTAACCCAACCCATTATAAAATCTTTTTGGGCGGGCTCAATATGACCCAATTACATTGGGTTTTGGGCGGGCTCATGGGTTTTGGGTTTCATGCTCAGCCCTAGAACTTGGTATGGTCCAACTTGATCTCGGGTTGGTGCTGGACTAGACCGGACCTCAGGCTTCCTTGTACAGCCTAAGGTCTTATCCGAGAGACCTCGGGTTGATCTTAAATTTGGTCCGGTTTGGTCCGTTTTGCACCCTAGAAAAAATATATGTTTAATTTGAATTTGTTGAATTGCGTGAAACTGAGTTTGAAACTATGGATTTGACTTTTGATGCTTTGGATTTTCGTATGCTTTAACTTGTGAAGTGTCTAACAATTAAGAGTGATATGACCAAACTGAAGCTACCAATTTTCACTTCACAACAACTGAAATTTGGTCTTAACTAACCAAGGCCAATGCTAATGAGAATGACAAAGGCAGTTTGTGTAACACTACAAGTTTGAAAAGACCACAACAAATTAACTCGGTGCATATATTGGAGAAGTACTACTACAAAAAACGGTTTTTGCGTCTCAAAAAGCGTCTTTTTTTAAAAAAAAGGAAGTAAAAAATAAAGGCGGTGACATTTTTGTAATTATATGTTATAAAAATTGACTTGTGGCGTCTAAGTTTAACAATTAGACTCCAAAAGCATGACTTTTGGAGTCTAAGTTAGTCATGCTTTTGGAGTCTAAGTATAAAACTTAGACTCCAAAAGTCAGCAGGGGGTTATGTGTGGGGCCCGCGAGAGACACTTTTGGAGTCTAAGTTTTAAACTTAGACTCCAAAAAAGCCATGTCGCACCCCCGAGAGAGACACTTTTGGAGTCTAAGTTTTAAACTTAGACTCCAAAGTCATGCTTTTGGAGTCTAAGTTTAAAACTTAGACTCCAAAAGTGATTCAAAAGAAGAAAAATGTGGTAAACGAAAATCCTAGCGGGAAAAAGTATCACTTTTCACGCGTTTTATTCACCCACACTCTGAACCTCAGAACCTTACCCATTCTCTGAACCTCATGCAATCTCTCACACCTCTCACCAACTGCTTGCGTCGCTGCTCACCCGCTCCTTTCGCCTATCCGCCGTCACCTCACCGGCAGTCGTTTGCTTGTCTCGCCCGACGTCGCTCTCTCCGGTCGTTCGCTCGAGGTCACTCTTTTTCCCATGGCACTTGTTTGTTTGTGCTTCATCCATCCGGTTCTATAGTTGCGATCGATCTCCTCTTCGACCATTTCGGTATTTATGCATTCATCTTCTTCTTTTACCTTTTTCATCATTTGATTTTATCAATTCCTAATTTTTTTGTTTTGTTTTGTTTTGCAAATAAATGCAAATGACTGCTCATCCAACTATGGTGTTGCCCTGATTCTCAGTTTCCTTGTCTCTGTTCATCATGTTTAAATTTACTTTGATATTCAAAGATGCGTTCTGGATTTTTTTCCAGATCTGAAATTTATCAGATCTGTGTTTAATCCGCATTCCACCGACACGTCCTCATCTGTTTTTTTTTTAAAAAATACTTAAGAAGTCTAATTCCAAAACTTAGACTCCTTATGTTAGGCATCTAATTTTGAAATAGCTTAAGTTTTCCCTACTGCACCCCCAGATATATGTCCCGCAGGAAAAGGACGTCAAAAGTACAAAAAGTAGGACTCGTATCCCTGTTTTGTAGTAGTGAAGGATGCATTGGTCAATTAGGAATGAGGGCAAAGCAATGCATCGTTTCAGTATCGTAACTTTCCTCTTTGCTTTCTCGTCACGACTCTTACGTTTGAAACCCTAAACTCCTCATTCTCTCAAATCCGATACATTTCTTCAACGAATCGTTACCATTTCACTAATGGATTTGTCTTTTCAATTTCCTGACTATTGGGTCTCTCTTTCGCTCCATAAAATTCCCTCTTTCCCTCTTATTCTTTCACTTACTTTGCTGTTACCCACTTCGACGGTCTCTTCCATTTTCTCTTCAAATTTCTCCTAAAATCTTCTTCTATGTCTTAAATGGCTCGTACAAAAACTTCCAAAGGTGGCTCCGGTGACCATTAGAATCACCAGAACGTCCACTTACCAAAAGGCCTCGCTCTTGATATCGCAAAGACCAAAGGTTCAAGCATCAGAGAAGCCAAAAGAAAAATCCAAAGAGAAGCCGAAGACTCTTATTAAGTCGAAGGGCACTGAGAAATCCAAAGCAAAGGGTGTAGCTTTCAAGAGTCGTCAAGGTCGGTGACAAGATTCCAGACTGACTCGTTGCCTTCTGGTAATGACAAGTCACCTTCTCCTTCTTTTTTTGAGTCTGGTGACTTTGAGGAAACTCTTGAAGAGAGGCGTTCGAAGAGCATTGAAGACAGACCCCAGAAGCCTCAACCTTCAGTCAGTAAGAGATCTCAGGCTTTGGGAAGTAAGACGCAATAGGCCTCAGGTAGTCGTCAAGCATCAGGTTCACAGCGTCAAGCCTCCAACAGGATCTGCAGGACACTGCATCTCATTTGGCTGCTAATGCTCTTGAACCATCATTGGTTATAAATACTAGTCCTTCAGTGATTCGTGATCAAAAGGTGTTTGACTTTTACTATGGAAGTAGACATTTCTGTCCTACTGTTTATTTGGATTTAGAGTGTTTTAAAGATGAATGCAATTTGGATCTTTCACTGTGGTTATTTAAGTATTTACCATTGCTTCGTGTTTTGACTCCTTATTTTGAGACTGTGGTTAGACTGTTTTATCATAACATGTATGTCAAACCTAAGGTTCACTAGGACGATGATGATACCTTGGTCACGGAGGTTAGGGGTCAAGTAGTTGAGATCACATCTGCAAACTTGAATGTTATTCTCGGAGTTGTTGATGCTCCTAATGATGATCCTCGAACATTATCTGATGCTAATTGTCATCATATTTTATTTCCTGATGTGCCTTACGATGGTGGAAAACTAAATTTCATGCCAGCCAAGATGAATGACAGCTTTAGAGTGATATGGTATTTATATAGCAGAAATATGGTATAGAAGGGTCAGAGCTACACTCACTTTGTGTTGAAGGATTATCGGCGGTTTGCTTCAATCATTGCCAAGGAACTTAGGCAAATGGATTATTAATGAGATGAGGACTTTTATATCTCAGGCTCTGAATCAAAAGAAGGCAACCATTCCTCATCCCAATGTTGTATTTCATATTCTCTGGCCATAAACAACATCTAGTACTTATTTGATGACTAGGTTGTATTTCCTTAGCAGTTTCGAAAGAAACATATGATAAGCATGAGGATCTCTTTCACTGAGGTAACTGGCAAGAAGAAGAAGGACAAGCAACTCATTGATGGGCCTTCCAAGCCTTCATCTTCTAAGGCCCTTGATGAGGGTCAATCTTGTCTGGACGATTCACCATTTACTTCTACTGCTGCTCCATCTTTTGCCAACACCGCTATTCAGTCTATTGTGGAGCAAGGTGTCGCGAAATCTGTTGCAAAAGTTGTTGCGAAAGGTATTACCGATGCCAAAGCTCCACTAATTGATCATGCAAATCAAGCTTCCGGTGTTGTGAACAATCTTCAGAAGATCAGTGTCAACTTGGTAAAAACTACCGGAGCGAGTTAGAGAAGTTGACCAAGTATATTGCATCAAGATTTCAGGCTTGTTTTGTTGCTCAGAATGAATTAAAGGAGGAAGATCAATCCCTTCAGTAGCATGTTTACTGACTTGATCAGAGTTTGGACGAGTTATGTATCAAGATATACTCTCAGTCTTCTGCTTCTACATCTATGCCTTCATCGTCTACTGCTCCTGTGGCTGCTCCTGTTGGTGCCTCTGAGCCTGTTATTGAGCCTTCTTCCGAACCTACTGCTCCTGTCGTTGAGCCTTCTCTTCCACCTTCCTCCTCTTTGAGTGATGACAAAGGAGGAGAGTGATTATGATTTGAAACGATGATATTTTGATGACTTTAGATGCTTTTGATGTATTAATCATTTATGTTTTGATATCCTTTTAGTATTAACGTTTCATGTACTTAAATTGTTTATTGTCCTAATGTTTACATCTAAATGAAGCTCAGTTATTATCCCTTTGCATTCTCAGTACGGTACTAGACTTACTGATCTCAAAAACATTTTCAAACTTGTTTCAAAATTCATCAAGTGTTGTCATCATCAAAAAGGGGAGAATGTTGGTTCTCAGAGTTTTGATGATAATAAGACTTAAATGATTAAAGTTTGGGTAAAGGTGCAAAAATACACATGGACTTTTACCCAAGATGCACCCAGTACCAAATGCTTTTTGGAGGTGCAAAAATGCACATGAAATTTCAAAATGGGTGCAAAAATACCCACTTTGTTATATTCCACTAAACTGGCGTTACTTTTCTAGTGGGCCTCACGCGATTTTTTTAAAAAAATAAAAAAAGTCAAACTTTTTTTAATTCCCAACCTGCCCTTCCTTTGACCAAAAAAAAAGTGCCCTCCTTCTTTCTTTTTCTGAACCTTCCCATCTCATACTTTACTTTTCAGATCCCCTTTTTTCTTTTTAGATTCAGATCTACCTTTACTTCCAAAATCTACAACAGATTCGAAGTCGAAGATCTTTATGGAACAGATCTTTTCGGCGAGCTTGTCTAAAACGGAGTCGAAGATCTATTTTTTGTCATCAACGACAAGCAACTTCATCGAAGCTTTGGAGGTTCCAAGACTTGAAGCTATTGCAGGCCTTTGGGTTTCCTTCTCGGTCTTCCCTTTGCCTTCCTCTCTCTTCTCTCCGCTGTCGGTCTCATCGTCGGATCATCGAGTCATGTGGCTCCAGTTATTTGATCTTTGGGTTTTCCCATAGCTTCTTCCCATGGGTTTTGCGGGTTAAAGGCCGATTTTTTATTTTTATTTTTTCTTTGGTTCGGTTTCACCTGATTTTCACTCACACAACAAATTAATCGGTTATTTTTTTTAAAGAAAAGACTAATAAATCGGTTTTTTCTTCCATGCTTTACACCCTTAACTCAATTTGATGCTCAATAAATCAAATGCTCGAGTGATATTTTCTCTTGAATGCAATTGTTGTGTGTGGGTCAGTAACTTCGCCCCAATGATCTGGATTTCAATGTAAATAATAAAAAAATTATATCTTAATAGTTGTTATTGATGATAGATTTGGGTTTATGATTAATTTGTAGATTGTTGTTGACATGTATATGCCCTTGTAATCGTTGGTGTTTTTCTGTGCATTTTACGATGACTCAGGAACTGAGTATGAAAAGATCGAACTCAGTTTTTTAAAAAAAAGTTTAGAGGCATTGTGGTATTTTTACATTGCAATTAATGTCTGTCAAAGGAATCTAACGGCACGGGTATTTTGGCACCCATTTTGAGAGTTCATATGCATTTTTGCACCTCCGAAAAGCATTGGTGCTGGATGCACCTCGGGTAAAAGTCCATGTGCATTTCTGCACCTTTACCCTTAAAGTTTTATATTGAAAATGGTTGAGTTTTTGGTATAGTAAATATTGATTATGTTAAGTGTGTATTACTCAAAGTAAGGAATTATGTTACTCGAGTAACCCCAATCTAATAAGGCTTTTAAGTGTTCTCGGAATGTTACTTGAGTAAAGGATCAATTTTTACTCAAGTAGAATATCAGTTGATCTTATCAAAGGAAACATTACTTAAGTAAACCTTCTTGTTACTCGAGTAATGTCATTTTCAAAGCAAAGATCAGAAGATGCCATCTATGCTACTCGAGTAGGTGTAATTACTTACTCAAGTAAGCTACTCGAGTAAGGCATCTTCGCTACCCGAGTAAAAGACTCTTCATGAAGAAACAAAGTCTTTCTGTCACAGCGTTACACAAGTAGATGGTAAGTGTTACTCAAATAACCTACTCGAGTAAGGTAAGTATGCTATTTGAGTAAGCTCTTCTCAAATTCATTCTTTGCTCTCTCATGTCGATAGTTACTTATCAACATTATATATTTTACTCGAGTAAATAAGTTGCTAAAGCATCCATTTTAAAATTACAAGATATTACTCAAGTAACAAGGCAATTTTACTCGAGTAAGCATACCACTACGATATTACTCAAGTAACAAAGCACTGTTACTCAAGTTATAACGTTACAGAGGCTATTATTTTAAATCCCTGCGACATTACTCAAGTAATAAGGAAGTGTTACTCGAGTAATGTTCTTCAAAATGTCAAACTCCTCCATTGTAATGTTAATTGTAATCTTGATCATACTGAGTCATTATCTATTTTTGTTTAATCTCACTCAAACTTATTTATATTATTTCTAATCATCTTTTTGAGTTGATTTCAATTGATTAATGAACACTTAAGTTGTAATTAGCCGAAAAGCCATCCGACGTGTCAGAAGCATTAAATGCACATTCAAAAAACAGAGCCTACAAACAAAATCATTCCTTCAAGGCATACCTATTCTCGCAATCATTCTGAGTCAACTTATGTGTACAAGTACGTTGACGGTGAATGAGTTAATGAAGCAACGGTCGATTGTACCTAACAGAAACCATCTGTGCCTAATGGAAGTTTGGAGGGACATAACGGCTATATTCAAAGCTTCACAACGGCATTAATGGAAGATTGGTATAAAAGCTCATCACATTCAATTCCGCCACCTACTGAAACTCTGTTGAATCAATTCGACATTATTTCAACTTACTGTTTCATTCACTTCATTTAATATCTTTCGATATTATCTGTACTTCAATGATTATCACTTATCTACTCGGTGAGGAGTTGTTAAATATTATTTGATTATATGTTTAGTGGTTTAATCTCAAGGTTGTGGAACCTTGAGTATGGGTGTACAATTACGACTTGTAATGGGGAGTGAGTCCTAGTGTGAAAGGATCATCTCGAGTACAGAGTGTGTAATTGTAACCATAATTGTGTGTTAGTGAAATACCCGGGGTGTCTGCGGACTGGATGTAAGTCAAGGAGTTGGACCAAACCAGTATAAATTCTCTGTGTCTATTCTCTCTGTCACTGTCTCTGTATTCACTATTCATCTTTACTTTCGGAAAAACATTTTCGAAATCCCTTATTCACCCCCTCTAGTTGATATTCTCTCTTCAGCTCCAACTTGAATGCTTCGCTATTTATAGGCAGACGCCATCAATGACCATTATGAGCATTAAAATTTGTCTATTAGATTGTAGCCATTGAAGGAATTCAATGTTCAGCCGCTTTCGTCTTCACCTCAACAATGCTTCATACACAATCCTTTGTTCTACTCTGCTTTGAATTTAATGCTCGACGAGGTTTTTTGCTTTTATTGCTTTTGTAATCCATGATTTAATCATCTAAAATTTATACATAAACAAGATTAGTAACATTGAGAAGTATTATAAGTGATTATTAAAATTAAATAAATTTTTATTTTAAGTTTCAAATTTATCAAGATGTTGATTTTCAAAAGATGATGAACTTATGGTTGAGTGTGATTCAGGATCACTCGAGTGCTTGCGGTGAACTTGAGTGCCATACAAACTTTGACTCGGTAGTGAAGTGTCATAGCAAAGCTTGTCACTCGAGTGCTTTAAAACGTAACTCCAGTGATCTTCTATTATTTGGAAAATGTTTCAACCTAGCAATGACTCTAGTAAATATTTAGATCACTTACACTTATTTGCAAGTGATCTTCTATTATGATCACATCACTCTTGCACCATTTATGAGTGACTTGCTGAAACTTGCAAGTTATCACTATCACTCGAGTGATTACTAATCCACTCGAGTGATCTTTGAGCACATCATCAAGTGCAAAAAAACATCACTTGATTGATCTTGCAAGTGAATGTTGCGTCACTTCTGAAAGCTTATGTTATGATTATGGTTCTGTATGTTGAATTTTTGAAGGGCTTATTATGGTTCATGCATGCTATCGTCTGAACCCTTTAAAGGCTAAAAGCTTATTTAGATACTTAATAAGTGTGAAAGCGAGTTTAAATGATAAAGTAGGTGAAGTGTAAGAATGATACATAATGTTTGGAAGCAATATAGTGGAGTTTCATTAATTGTTCCCAATGCTCTGTTTCGATCAATCAATTTTTAAGCATGAAGGAGTTAGATTTTGCTTAATTTAATTATTTCAATGTGTTTAGAAGAGGTTTTTGTGTAGGGTAATGCCTTTAACAGAAGTTTGAAACCATTATAATCAAAAGGAGGTGCTGCCCAATTTTTCTGGAAAAGGAATTTTAAGAACTGGAACACCAATTTTTAAGTAAGTTAAAAATAAGGTATTCAACCTCTTCTGTAGATGATATTTTGTGTACATGTAGTACATATATTAGGCTTTAAATGGAGTCCTAGATCATGTCAATTGGAAGTCTAGAACTCAACTTATGATTTTTCAGATGTAGGCAAGGAAAACAGTAAAGTTTTTGTGCCCAGATTTGGGTTCTTATTTTCATGTGAGGTTTTGACCAAGCTAATGAACTTTTCTGTCTTTGCAACTTAGTCACAAGATAGTAGACCTCATAAGCTTTAAAACGAGTATCAGAACATATGAATAAAACCCAAGTTATAATTTTTCCAAAACTGGATCAAGAAAATGGAAGATCCTGTTTTTCCAAATTGAGGGTTATGTTCATGTGAGGTAAAAAAAAAGGTACAAATGAATCCCTCTGACCGTTATATTTGGTGGACCCTTAGTACACATTTTAACCTTTATAATGAGTTCAAAAACACATTAATTGTAGTGTATATTGAAAGATATGATTTTTCTAAGTTTGGTCGTGAAAACTGGAAATTCCTGTTTCCATATTCAAGCAGTGACCTTACAATGAAATTCTGGGAATGTTTCAACCATGAATTGGTTTAGTTATTATTTTTCCCTTAAAATAGACTTGTAGAGCTTTAGTTAAGAACTAGAATTACTCCATTTGGAGTTGTCTTGACCGAGTTGTGATTTTTTCAAGTACCTTGAGAAATTAAAAGCTGAAATTCTGTTAAGTCTAAAAAATAATCCCAGTGTTGAATAAATTGCAGCTAGCCTTAAATTAGGAATTTTTGAGTATGATATGAAGGGTTAGATGGCTAAGTTATGACCTGATTACAAGGTACATAATCAATGATAACCAACTAGTGTAAATAAAATAACAAGCTTTAAGTGTGGGTCTAGGGGGAACATAATCTTAATATTGTTATTAAGATTAGATTGAATAATGACACATCTCCAAATATTATAGGATTTGACATTTGTTTTGGCCTAAAAGATAAGCAAAACAAGAAGAACCTTGGTGAATATACATAATTGGCAAAACGTTCAGGTAGTAACTCTTCTCTCATATACTATGTATGACTTTATATGCATGTATGAACCATGTTGGCACTACTCGTGAGCCGATGGGCTGGAGGAACCACCAGCTGTGGGGTAACTTCATGGTGGTATGTATTGTGAACATGTGATAGGCGGTAGGGCTCAGTGGACTAGTGATCCTTGGGTTGTGAAACCTAATTTGCATTCACATGGTACGGGTCGATGCCCAGTTGAATGCCCAACGTTGTGGTAATTGATCAGTTGGATCCTTTGTCTGCAGTCGATGCCACAATTGATCTTTGTTTGCATTCAATGCTATATGTGATATGTGATATCAATATTGAATGTATTATTTGTTGGTTGACTAGTATGTACTACGCATGTATTTTAGGTGAGATTAACTGTTACTCTAAGATTCATTTGAATCTAAGACATTTCCACAAGATTAGGTCGTGAACAACACAGTGGACGCGGCTCCTTGGGTAAAGAGGCAGATACCGGTAACTGATGATACTGGACCAAGCCAAGAGTTTATGTTGTGATATTTATACTGGTGTAATAGATTGGTTATTTCTACTTATGTAATAAGATATTTTGGAATTTTGTAATTAATTTATACTTACGTAACCAAATACTTTATATCAATATATTATGCTATTTCTTTTTTGCTCACTGAGTTGTGTATAAATACTCTAATAAATGTTGATATATCAATAGGGTATGACACTAGCCCTTAGCCCTAAAGGGCTAACCCTTTTAAGCCTGATTGACCTTTACACCCCATAAAATGTAAGGCCAGCCTTAACTTTAGAGGGATTAAAAGGGCTTATGAGGCCCGACCTTGAAGAAGCTGTTCTTGTGCTCATCCTTTGGATGAGCACAAAAGCTCGTTAAATGCTTGTCCGATTTAATTTTTTTTTTTTTTTACTTTTCTATTTTTATAAAAAAATTATTTTAATGGGTAGATAACCTAAAATAAAACTAATCTACGAACTAACATTTTTTCCAAAAATGATTTTTTCATGTATAAAAAAAATTAAAACAAAAAAAATGATTTGAGCAGTCTAGATCCGAACGAGCTCCTTTGGACGAGCAAGGAAACTAATTCCCCAACCTTGAGGGGGAGTATTGGAAATCAAATATATAATATTGATATTGTTATATATTACTCTCTCGGTCCTAATTATAGGAGCAAATTTTGGAGTTAGTTTTGGTCCTAATTATAAGAGCAAGTTTTAACTTTTGTCAATTTTTTCCAATAATACCCCTATCTATACTTTCTCAATAAGAATTAACTAGAAAATATAAAAGAATTGTCATAAGTAAAAACATCGATGCTTAATTGCATTTTATCCATGGTTATTTCATACAGACAAATAAAAACACATGTATTAAAAAACTAAAAAATATAAAAGAATTGTAAAAAGTAGGATTGTAATAAATTGCGTGACAAATAATAAAAATCTATAACATAGGGTTTGATGTGTGCAAAAGAAGACTTGAAAAATTATATATCCGAAAACATCTCATATTTTTTAAAGAAAATATTTATCACACACCATTAAATATCACACGCATATTAGTAATCGGAAAAAGGAAATAATAGTTGATATTAAAATGCTACTGTGGTGGTGACACGCTTAGTTGATATTGCACCGTAGCGGTAATAAAAATATCAAGTCCCTGAGATCTTATCATCGGTTGACTGCAGGCAAAAGAGTTCGGTTGGCTGATCACAACAACTTCAATTACAGAGACACCTGTCCATATAAATATCTTATTAGGCAAGGGTATTTTAGGAAAATAAATATAATTAACTAATTTAACTTCCCTCCTTAATCCTTCCAAATCTTTGGTAATTTACTCTATAATTAAGATCGGAGGGAGTAATATATAATATTGTTAGATATTATGTGTATCACCAAATATTACGGAGAGAGAATAATTGAGTGAAAGATATTAGCAGAGTTTGTTATTTATATATGAGAGTTGCGAGACTCACACTTGTATATATGTATTTATCTATATTGAAATAATATACCGTCTTTTGCTACCTAGTTTAACGCTTATCATGTTCAAATTTTAAGTATTTCTTATTTTTAATTATGCTTTTGATATAAAAATAATAAAAGAGGATAATTATATATTTTCAACCATCCAAGTCTAACATCCAACTCATATCCATATAATTTAGATTTTACAAGTTTAGAAAAGACAAAAACAAAAACAAAAACAAAAACCTTTCAACATGTGCAGATCCTTAATAAAATTAAACGGGACGTCTTGGTCCCATTCGGATTCTAAGAGGACCGAGACAAGACCAAGACTAGAATGGGACATAAGGACATAAATGTCATATTGCATCTTTTTCTGGGACGGGATGCTGGATGGGCCTTTACCGGTCCCGTCTCATGAACAAATCTAGTTGGTGTATTAGAGATTAGGGGATGGAGAATTAATTAACAAAATATCAATTTCAAAAAGCAGTGATTGAAAAACATTGAAGTAATGAGATGTGTAGAAAACATATGTATTTCGTTTTATGTTCCATTAAAGTCAGTTGCTCTTGAGACCTAATAATAACTAAATCCATAAGATAACAATATTAACAAATTTCTTATAAAGATTAATATAACAAAAAAATAATTGTATACGTTCGATATAGAACACGAGATGTCCGTAGAGGGCTGGTATGTTGATCTTGGATGGATAGGCTGGCTTGGATATCTATGGAGGAGATAACAGAGAGCGTAGGATCACCGTACACGACAAAGGGTGGTGTGTGTGCACAATGAGTATACGTAAATAGTCTAGGTTAGAATGTGTGCACCTTGTTACTGCCCTACGTATTTATAGAGGTGTAAAGTGCGATATCGGGCACGTCATTAATGGCGGGCCATTAATGGGCGGATATCGGATGATACGCCTTTAATGGGACGTGTCATTAATGGGGCGGATATCCGGATGTGCCATTAATGAGATGTGTCATTAATGGGGCGTGTATCTCGGTAGGCCGTTATGATAGGGGTGGATCTGCCTGCCGGGATTTCCGGATCTCCCGCTATGATTAGCGGATTACGCCTCCTGGCTCCGCTTTGGCGTCTTATGGACTTGGGGCTTTTTGGGCGGTCAAATGTAACGATTACCACCCACTCGGCTATTCGAGGCTTCGGGCGTAGGGTGTATGATTCCCCAGCTCGGTTGTGGCCAGGGGCTCGTGTAGCCCCGACCAACCCGGCCGTGCGCGGCTTATCCCTATTATGATAGTCTATGTGGTGCCCTGGGTCATGCATGCCAAAGGGCGTCTTGGGCGGCCTCGGATTTACGTGGTTAGTCCCCCGCTCGTGGGTAAGTCGTTTGGTCTTCTCTCGTAGCGCCATCATTCTTTGCTTTACACCGGCTTGTCCTGATTGGAAAGGGTCTGCAGCCGTCGCGCCCCTCCGAGTGCCGATTTGCGTGCACATTTAATGCTCCTACGTCATTCTGTGCATTTCCCATCTTGTCTGTGTTTAAAGACCGAACTGCCCCCGGCGTTCCCTCTCCTTCTTCTTATATGAAGTATTTACTTCGTGTTTGCGTATTTCATTATTTCCCGCTTACAACTTTGCTATGAACTTGCTCCGAGTTTCTTCTGTCAAAACTCCATTGTTCTCCATTTCCTTTGTTCAAGTCTCCTTCCTCTTACTCACGCAGGTATTTTTCGTCCTTCTCTTTACTCTTTTACGGCGTATTTCGTATCGTTTAGATATCCTCTGGTCTCTTATCTACATTTCCCATTCCTCTTTCTCTCTGGTTTTCTGAGTATCCCTTTAAGATCGGTTTAAGGTTTTGTTGCTTTTGACACATACGCGCCTCTCTTTCGACGTAAAGCCTGTAGTTCTTAGGTTCTAGTTCCTTTTCTGATGGATAGAAATAGGCATTTCCCTAGACCCAGATCAACGCTCACCCCTGAGGAAGAGGAGTTTCTTCGTACTTGTTACCCAAGAGCTTCTTATTGGGTTCTTGGAACTGAGCTTCCGGAAGTAGAGAGATCAGCCCCTTTACTTCGAGGTGGGAATGGTTCTTCCGGACGAATCGAGCCCCAACCCGTACCTGCTAGAGTTCTATCGCCTTCTTCGGTCCGAGTTCCTGCATACAACGTCCCTACCTTATCACAGTAGGGGTTGGTTCCTTTTCCGGCTCCCTGTCTCCCCCTTGTTGGCCCAACCGCTCAACTTTTGTGAGGGTCCACCCTCTGCGAGCTTGGACCCTTCCCGATGATTATCTCGGCCCCTGCTGGGGCTTGGCCGAGGGTTCATTCCACATTGCGCGCGGTGAAGACTCCAGAGCTTCCTTGGTTCTTGGTTCTTGTTGGCATCGGCGTCCTTCGGGCCCCTCTTCGGGCGTGCCCTTTCGTTCGAGTCCGCCATCTATTTTGCCTTCTAACATTCTTTTACCGGTATTTCCAACTCTTGCTAATTTCATTTTATGTTGCATATAGGTTAATGGCTCCGAAATCTTTGCCTTCAAAGAAAAAGGCCGAGGCTGAGGCATCAGACTCTTCTAGTCCACCCGAGGCCCTTTGTCGTAGGTATCCCTGGGTGTCCCATGAGGTCTTGAAGACCCGGTCCATTATGTCGGATACGGACATTGCCCGGTTGGATCTACCCGCCATAGAGGGTGCGTCTACGCCGCCGAGGCCGACGAGCTTTGTTTGTGCTTTGAACGGGGAAATAGGCGGTCCCAATTTCTTTTATTTTTACCGGGATTATCTTACTCGGGTCGGTGTTTGCTTCCCTTTCACCCATTTCCAAATGCGGCCCCGATGCACACGAGACTTGCCGTCTCAACTTCATCCGAACGGGTGGGCTTATCTTGTAGCGTTTGAGCAACTGTGTCGCTCCTACCTGGTTCCGATTCCCTGTTCGACCAATCTTTTCTTCTACTACTTCGGCCCCTTTACCCCTGGGTCTCCGAAGGAAGGTGACAAGTTAAAAGGGCTGGTATCTTTCCGCGTTAATCCCGACCGGAAACTCATGAAGCCCTTCTCCGATTCATTTAAGCGGTTTAAGAATGCGTTTTTCAAGGTTGTCGCCGGTGCTGGTAAGCCGACTTGGTTTTTGAAGGGGGGGGCCGAGGCTGCCGACGTAGAGTGGCGTTTCCCTTTATATTGGATGGAGGGTCACCACAAAGCCACCCCCTTATCCTTCCAGATTTCGCAAGATGATCTCCTACCCGAGATGGCCCCTCACGTCCCTAGGTTGGACGCCTACTTGGAGAAGTATGGCATCCAGAGTGCAGCCTTTTTCATATCCGAGGAGGGATCTAGGCCAATCCCCTCTACTTGTAGGAGTCCCTTGTTTTCCATGTTCCTTATTCTTTTGGTCATGTTTTGTATATTGTTGGCGTACTTTGTGTTTATTCATGATTTCCCTTTACCTGTCCTTTTCAGCTCAAGACGTGAAGGCCCTTCCTGGTTACTTGAAGAAGGTGAATCCGGCCGCGGCATCTCCGAGTGGTCGGTCTCGGAAACGGGCCGTCCCTGTCAAGACTGTTGTGCCCGAGGCTAATGCCTCTGTTGTGGTGAAGAAGGCTAAGGTTTCAGACGTCGAAAAGTCGGCTCCATCCGTACCCTCCGGATCACCTCAGGCAGTTGTTTCTGATACTTTTAAAGGGAAACGGGTTGCTGTCTCGGCAGGTGAAACTGTATCTACGGTGGCCGCGACCACTCCTTCTGCATCGGTTCTTCCGGTGCCTTTGCCAACTCCGCCTCCTCCCCTCCTTCAACCGGCCCTTACGTCCTTCTTCGGTGCTTCCTCGCGGTTTCATATGGGACAAGGGGTGGCCGATGAGCTTGACGTCGCGTTCCTCCCCCGGGAATTTATGGAGAGCGGGCCTTGTCCCCGCCCGGCGAGAGGAAGTGCTTGCAGCGGAACGGTACTTGTGTAAATCTATTGGTTTGCTGCAAGCTTACGTTATTGTGAGGGAGAAGTACACTTTGGCGATGCGAGAGAATAGACGGCCGAAAGCGTCTCGGGGAGAGGTTGCGGCCCGGCGAAAGGCCCCGGAGGAGGCCGCGTCCACAAAAAAAGCTTTGGCCAATCTTTGCGAGGCCCGGACGCACCTTATGGAGGAGGAGCGGGATGCCGCCGGCTTGAACGGGATGCTTCTAAGGCCGTGTTTGTGAAGATGGAAAAGATGCACGCGGGCGTGAGAAGGGACGGAGAAGTCAACCTCCGAGTGTGTCCGGGCCCCGAAGTATTGGGCGAGAGTATGGAAGCAGTAAGAACCCTTCAGAAACAGGGTGATATGCTGTCTTCTAAGGTTACAATAGCCGAGGAGGCCCTCGCCGTAGCGCAGCAGGCGTACTTGGAGTTTGACGAACTCTTAAAGCAGACAGCCGCCGATTGCTTTGACAATGCCCTGGAGCAGATCCAGTTCCTGAATCCGACGACGAAGCTGAACCTGGACGGCTATGACTTTCGCGCCTTTGTTGAGGACGGAGTCTTAGTTCTGTATCAACCTCCTTCCGCCAATCCGTCCCGATCCGAAGAAGAGGGAGGAGATTCGGGTGCGGAGAGCGAGGCACCCAAAGGCTCTCATGAGGGCGTACAACCTCCTTCCCCTTACGAGGGCTTCTTTGGGTTCCGCGTTGAAAGAGGTTTTCAAGTTTTTCCTCTATCATCAATTCCAGAGCATGAAAATCCTCTTGCCTTTGGAGGTGGTCTAGCTTTTCCTTGTTTTCGAACCTCGAATCATCGACTCTTGGGTTCTCCTTAGGATGCGGACGTCGGTGTCTAGTACCTGAGCGTCCGGAGCCGGGGCCGTCTGGGCCTGGACTCTTGGCGGCCCCTCGTGCAAAGATTCGTCGATGGAAGGAGAGGTTCTCTCCGTGTCCGTAACGTGTCCCTCTGGAGTCTTTCCTCGGGAGGTTGATCATGAGCCTGCGGTCGACTCGGTCCGGCCTGAGGTTGATTTGGAGGTACATTGCTTTCCTCGTTCGGCCAGGTCCGATCGGCGGCTTTGCTGTGGCTTGGTGTTAGCCATTAGTGGTCACGGGGATAGAAATTTAAGGTTCCCCACGGTCGGCGCCAATGTTCGATATAGAACACGGATGTCAGTGAGGGCGGTATGTTGATCTTGGATGGATAGGTGGCTTGGATATCTATGGAGGAGGTAACCAGGAGAGCGTAGGATCACCGTACACGACAAAGGGGTGGTGTGTGTGCACAGTGAGACTGTATGTAAATAGTCTAGGTTAGAATGTGTGCACCTTGTTACCCGCCCTCGTATTTATAGAGATGTCAGTGCGATATCGGGAAGGGCACGTCATTAATGGCGGGCCATTAATGGGGCGAATATCGGATGATACGCCTTTAATGGGACGTGTCATTAATGGGGCGGATATCCGGGATGTGCCATTAATGAGACGTGTCATTAATGGGGCGTGTATCTCGGTAGGCCGTTATGATAGGGGTAGATTCTGCCTAGCCAGGATTTCCGGATCTCCTGCTATGATTAGCGGATTACGCCTCCTGGCTCCGCTTGGGCCGTGCTATGGACTTGGGGCTTTTGGGCCGGTCCGTAACAGTATCATCTATAAAATATATTGAAAAATGTAACACAGGATAGAAATCTAGAATAAACAAATAGACTTGTATGCAATGTAGTCATATTCTCATTTCAACATGTGGAATCGCACGATTTATTTGTTATATACTTTATTATGGTTAACTCATATGAAGAAACCAAAACCAACAAACTTGCACAAAGCTCATTTAAAATCATAGCTTCTTTGTAATTATGAGTTTTCTAATCGAATTATAAGTTCATATATCAATTCAAAATAATTGTCAATCCATAAAATGTTCATTGTTGTAATATCCTGAATTTTGGACCTTGAGAATTGAGAATAAGGCTAAAGTAGACAGACGGTTAAGCCCAGTTCGGGAAGAGTCCCAAGAATGAAGAGAGATAGGAAGCCTC
The DNA here is from genome assembly GCA_019022655.1 of Acacia acuminata. Taxonomy (NCBI): domain Eukaryota; kingdom Viridiplantae; phylum Streptophyta; class Magnoliopsida; order Fabales; family Fabaceae; genus Acacia; species Acacia acuminata. The sequence goes on along the minus strand of JAFJYI010000244.1, from coordinate 302,922 downwards.
TCAGGGACTAAGTAACTCGACTATACGGGTCAGTGGACCTAGTCTGTATAAGCCGTCGAATTAAGGTGCCGATGGAAAAGGGGCACAAAAGACCTATACGATATAAATTCAGTTGGAAAATATGCCACCTAACTATGTCCTGAGGTATAGGACAATTAGTTGAGTGAAAATATGCTGATATAGGTAAGAATACAACATTTTCAGGGCAGTTGGGTATGCCCTGCGTTTTTGAGAAAATACCAGTATGTGGCATCATTTGTCGGGTCTCAGCATTCGTGTCCCAATCCTGAGTAAAACCCAAGCAGGATCCCGAGTAGACACCGATAAAGTAACTTTAATAAAGTAAGGTCATGATGACCAATGATGACATACTTTTGTGTTGGTCTAATAAAATCATGACATGTGTCTCGTCATCATACAAGGGAAAAAGCTACTTTTGTGTTGGACTAGTAAAAGCATGACATGTGTCCCTTCATAATTACAGGTGCAAAATTCAAAAAGCTTGTGGAAGAAGTTACGTGAAAGGAGATATTTTGAGGGCATTAGGGTTAATTGCTATAAGGGACACATGTGCATGCAATTAATATGAAATGATGACTCAAAAGCTTCTTTAATAATCTTCAAATTCGTGAAAACAAGGAGGAAAGAGAAAAGTCAACGAAACCTACAAAATAAACTAAGTTAAGAGGATATTTTGCAAGGGTACTTTGGTCATTTGATTTGGGGGATTTTTAAGTGCTTTATTGACATATTTTAAGACTTTTTGCACTCCCTTTTGCATGAGTATTTTGACCAAGAGCTTAAGGGCCGCAGAAGTGAAAGTGACTGTGCAGAAGAGAACAAAAACACTTATACGGTGACAATCGGTTGGAAAAAATGATATTTAGCTATGCCCTAAGGTATGAGACGATTAGCTGAGCAAAAATGTACTAAAATAAGTGTGTACATGACATTTCCTGAGCAGGTGTGGATTTCCTGCGTTTTCAAGGAAATAAGAAGAGGAAAAGACACTGAAAAAGACACATACCAAAAAGTAAAAGTCAGTGTAATCATTACATAGGGACACGTGTCACCATAGGGTTAAAAGAGGAAAAGCAAGGGTAGAAAAGTCAATTCCTTACCCCTTAACGAGTCAATTTCATCCACATGAGGAGAGAGAAGGAAAATCAAATGATTTTATCTATACTCAGGCCCAAACATAAAGTACAGGTCCCATAGGAGGTTAACCGATAAAAAAGGGACCGATTAGGGGCTTCTTTTTGGATTAAATGAGACAAATGTGGGGGCCATATAGGAGAGTAAGATGGTGCTACATATGTATGCCCAATCGGGGAAAATATCTAAAAAGTTGAAGGAAAGTGTAAAAGGAAGCACCTTTTAACTGCGGTGCACTACAAGGACCAATGGATAAAATGGTGAATTGGATAATTAAATAATTAAATAAAAAGCATAAGAGATCAGATTTGTGGGGCCCAAATGGCGCCACATATACCCTAGAATTATCTAGAAATTCTTGAAGGAAAATAAAGAGAAAGAAAGTAAAAAAGAGTTGATGTCATCACCTTTTTAACCATGAAATTTGGCACCATAAGAAAGTGACAAGTAGATCATAAATTTACCATAGAAGTAAAGTGAATTAATGGCACTAAAAATTCAAATATTCTTGCCCTCCAAGCAAGAATTTCGTGCAGCCATAGAGATGACAAGAAAAGTCACGAAAGATCTAGAGAAAATGAGAGAAAAAACATGTCAAAAACGCAAGTCAAGTTATGAGCCAATAGGAATTAAGTTTATGAGATATTTTGTGGGATGAAAAGTCTTTATTTAAAGACTCTTATACCCCCATTTTGGTCTGCCAATTTGTGCTCAAAGGGAGAGGGAAGAGAGCAAGAGGAAGGTCCAACTGAGTTTCAACAATTAGTGAAGAAGCCAGATCACTGATCAAATCTCTGATTTCGGTAAACACCGAAAACCTAAAACTTTGAAGATTGGAGTTAGGGTTTTCATCCTCATGGCTAAAGCATGGAGTTGTGATTTGATTTTGGTGTTTTTGAGGGTTCCAATGGGTTTAAAACGTGGTTTTGCATGGGGCTAGGTCATGGTTAAAGTATATGAACTCAACAACATCGAAAACCTAAAGAAAAGCTTGCTGCCAGCTTCTAGAATTTCTGGGCAGAGAAGCTTCAACCATGTTTTAAAAATGGTAAATGAAGTCAGTTTGATTTGAAATTTTACAGGAATAAATTATACATCTTGACCTTCACTGTGATGTATAATTTGATGTCTTTTTGAATTTCCTACTAAGAGAAATAAATTATTGAATATCGCCCAGAAAGTTACAGGATTGTTCTGACCAGCGAGTAAAGATTAGGCTGTTTAATTAAATATGGATTCTTTGGGGCCTGGAAGTATTTTTCCCATACACTAGGCATCCTAATGGTTCAGATGGCACCAATTTCATGTCAATTGGAGTTTTTTGGAATTTAGTAAAAATGTTTGAAGATGGGGCAGAATCACTAGATTTTCTGGAAAATTGGAATAGAGCTCGGTTTTCCTTAAAAATGTAAGGGTATTTTTTTAAATACTGAAAATAAGGTAGTTTGGTGTTATTTAGGGTTGAAGCATATTTGGGAAGATTAGCAGGCGCCATAAAAATTTAAGTTGGTGAATAATCCACAGGTAGTAACTGCTTTACTCAAGTACTTATATGTGTTTGTTGTATGTTTGGTTGCCATGTATGTTTTGTGTTTGTGTTTTTGCCAAATATGCATACAGAGCATGTTGGGGTTCATGTCCCTAACTATGATATTCCTAGCGATGAGGATTGGTTCGGGGCTTGCCTTGAATGGCAGCTTGACAGTTTGTGATTCCGATAATTCTGGGGCTGGTTTGGTTCAGGTGGCTTGACGGTGCGAGGTTTGTGATTCCGGTAATTCTGAGGCTTGCCTTGGTAAGGCAGCTCAACAGTGCGTGATGATTGGTTATTCTGTATGTTTCTGTTTGCATATATGGTATATATTTGTCACTTTATCTGTGATTTACATGACAAGGTTGCATGCATACACTATACATATATAGTACATGAGTATTGACAGTTACTCTGGGGTTCATATTTTGAACTCCATACACTTCTGTAGACACAAGAGGACGTGCCTGAGATAGAAGAACCTTTTTGGAAAGGTAGGGCATATCGGTGCAGATTGAAGAATAGGGGATGCCCTATTACTCTTGTATATTTACTTTTGGATGACTGTACATTATTTTAGGTATTTTATGTTGGATTATTCTACCCTTAACCCTTCGGGGACTTTTACTTTTTGTTTATTTCACTTTTACCAGTAAAGTAGATAGTCCAAACCGGTCTAATACTTTGTTACGCTCACTCTGATATAAGTTACATGAACTAAGTAATGATGGAATGGTAATAGATAAAAGGAATCCTTCTAACCCGCCACCTGAAAGGGTGAGACCGATAGGGGTGTAACAAGTATTCTTTTGTATTTGAAATTATCTAGAAGATTAATACATCTAATGATATTATTAATTTAGTTATCATTGTTGAAACGTTATTTAACATTTTTTATATTTCATTATGCTTAATTCTCTAATCATATATTTTTATAGCTATTTAGTGATAGAGATAAATTATTAGATGGGGTTTATTTGATTTTGTTTATATAGAATAATTATAATTTATAATAGCTACTTTTTTCAATAATTAGATTTTTTTTTTATTTGTATAATTTTTTATAGGGAGAAACCTATATAAATTCATTTGAAATACCAAGATCCAAATTTATGCCTTCATTTTTAACAAATTCTTGATAAGGTAAAGAGGTCTAATTAGGGATTTCTAAATGTTGTTAAATGATCATGTTTCCCCCTCAAAGTCATCTCTTCTTTCTCAAATTAACTCGTCTATTAATTCAATTCTCTTTATGCTCTCTTCTTTTTAGTTATGATTATTAGCATATTAATTAAAAACCAACGAAATTTACTCCACTATTTAATATATGATTAAAAAATGGAATAGGCACATCAATGCTCATTAATTCCCTTTAGAATAATGGACAAATGATTTCTTTATCTTTGTAAATGACAGAATATCACCAAGAGAGAGTGAATTAGGGATTTTAAAAACTTTTTGATAAGCCCAGATTTTCACCACAAAATAAAGGCTAATAGAGAGAGAGAGAGAGAGAGAGAGAGAGAGAGAAGAAGATAAACACAGATTTATATTGGTTCGTTCTCAACTCTTGACCTACGTCCAGTCCCGAAACTTTGGGATTTTCACTAACACTTCAATCAGTTACACACTCTGTATTCGAAAGTCATCCTCTCACTAGGATACACTTTCCCTTACAAGTTGTAATCTAATAACCCAATCTCAAAGTCCCACAACTTGAGATTCTTACAATGATTGATAAACAATAATGAACTCTCTAAAAGAGTAGATGAATAAACATTGAAGTTCAATGTATCTAAAGATACAATACAGATGAGAGAAACAACAAATGCACTTTGATCGTTTTGAGCATTTTCTGTTTCTAGTTGTTCTTGGTTGTTGAAGGAATTGAATTCTTCAGCTTATATATGATGGAAGCATTTAATGACCATTGGGAAGAATTAATGTAGATATTGGAGGCAATAAATAGCAGTTTGGTTGAGCCAGGGGTGTTTTCTCAGTTACTTTGATTCACCCAATGTGCCCAGACATTCTAGTTGATATTCCTTGAGATATATCTGTTGGATGATCTGACATCCAAATGAGGAAAGAAAACATTAAACCCTTTGGAATGTGCAGAGAATGATTTGCCAATTTTGTGCTTTGTTTTCTGGGCTAGCATTTAATGCTAATGACATCATCATTTGCTTTATTGCTAATCTTCAGTTAAACCTTCATTTGATCTTCTGAAACTCACTAACAAACTGATTAAACATAGTTAGGAACAATAATGAGTGAAGATATGAAGTATATAGATCATACACTAAGACTTCGCAAATCCGGACACAGTGATTTCAAAAATAGAGATGTCTTACACTCGAGTCAATTACTCTAGGCTGTAAATGGAGCTATATACCCAAGAGGGGGGGTGAATTGGGTATTTAAAAAACTTTTAGAAATATGCTCTGTTTTGAAATAATGAAACCAGAGATAGACAGAGGAGGAAGGGAAGGAAAGCTTGCTCAATGGAAATTATCCTGGTTCAGTCTTATCTTTGACCTACATCCAGTCCCAAGCCACACTTGGGATTTTCAATCCACTATACTCACAAACCGATTACACACTCGTACTCAAGAGTAGTTCTCTCTCTAGAACTCACTCCCCCTTACAAGTTGTAATCAATACACCCAACCACCAAGTCCCCGACTTGTGGTTATCTCAATCAATAAATGATTTGAGATAGAACTCTCTCACGGAAGCGAGATAAGATGAACACTGAAGTGCAAGTATCGATTGATACAATATAGATGAAAGCTGAACACGATGAAATGGCAATCAATGAATTTTCGCTCTCGAAGAGATGTGTCAACTTGAGAAGAAGTTAATGCACTCTATTTATAGGTAGAGAACATTAAATGACCGTTGAATGGTGAATCCAACCGTTGTAGGTGATTATCATTAAGTCTGGTCATCTTCTCTCTCTAACATCCAACTAATCCAAGTGCTAATATGATCTGAGGTGGAACTCTGAGGATTTGCCCGTTGGAGAAGAGTTTACTTGATGAAGTAAGTGTTTTTGAACGTTGAGAATCCGTGCTGAGGTGAATTAACCAAAAGGAGGTTGATTCACAGATGTGCAATAAATGCTCGACCACTTTTTGCTTTTTCCTTGTTCTTCATTAAATTTCATCTCGTGCTAACTGAAATCCACTAAATAAACTTGTTAAACATATCTGGGAACATAAGTGAATGATTCATGAAAGCAATTGGAACAAACAAGAGTGATTTGCGGAATCGTCGATTTGAATTTCGATATCGCGACACGAACTCGAGTTCAATTCATGCGAGGCTCGAGTTCGAGGCTTCAAAGTGTAGAGGTGCTTAAGTTCAAATCTTCTAAACTCGGAGGTTTGCAAAATAGAACCGAGGTTCGAGAGATATAAAAACTTTCTTTGCTCTCGGGTTGCTTTGAACTCGAGTTTGCACATAGTGAACTCGAGTTCACACCATCCCGAGAGGGAGATCGATATTTTGCCTTTTGAGAAACTTCAAGCAAAAGTATGAACTCGAGTCCATTAGTGGGTAGGCTCGAGTTTGACACTCGTTTAGCAAGATCTCGAGTTTTTGTGTTCAAGTTCAAACTGAGGTTCATATTGAGAACTCGGAGTTTTTCTTAATTTGAAAGACACATTTCTCTTTGTAGGAATTGAACTCGAGTTTACAATGATAGGCTCGAGTTCGAAGCTCTTTGAAAAACTTAAAGGCTCTCGGCTTGAAATGAACCCGAGGTTTAATTACACGAGGCTCGAGTTTGTTTGTTTTGAAAAACTTCGAGTGCTCTCGGCTGAAATGAACTCCGAGGTTTAATTACACAGGCTCGAGTTTGTTTGTTTTGAAAAACTCTGAGTGCTCTCGGCCTGAAATGAACCTGAGGTTTAAATGTGTAGGCTCGAGTTTGTTCAACCAGAAGGCTTTTTAAAAGTTCTCAGCTTGAGGCAAACCTGAGGTTTGCTAGAGACAGGCTCGAGTTCACTTGGCTAAAACACTTTTGGGAGCTTTTCAAATTTGAAAATCTTTGCTTTCAATGAAACAAGAAGAGTACCCAAAGCTCTTAGAATTTGAAAAATCTTCCCGCGAGAGAGTAAACCCGAGGTTCAAGTTAATAGGCTCGAGTTCAAAGAGTTTTAAACTTAGAATGTTCTCGGCCAAACCTAAACTCCGAGGTTCACATTTGTGAACTCGAGTTCGCACGAGACAAACCCGAGGTTTGGTGTAAGGTTTAAAGTGTTATATCCCAAGTTTGGTCTTTGTTCAAAAACGAACCTCCGGTTTGTAAAAAACGAGCTCGAGTTTGGCGAAGCTGAGTGTTTTATATTAAAGACAACAAATTCCAACCATACTTAATCTTGTTTACAATTGTCGTTATCATCAAAACCCTTAGAGAACTAACATTCTCCCCCTTTTTGATGATGACAACACTTGTAAACTAGAGTATTAAGAAAAAGGATTTGAAATGTTACTTTAAAACTTTAAATGCAGTCAAGATAGCTTTATCGGAGGTGGAACAGCAGAGATTATCAGCCGAAGTTTAAATGCGATCGATCAAGATAATATTGCCGAAAACGGATGTACAAGAGAGAGTGCAATGTCATGTCAAAAGGGTTTCAAAAGTAAATAGATAAGACAAGAGATAAGAACTAAAAAAAATTCTTTCATTCCTCTTCTCCCCTTTGGCATCATCAAACAAGGAGGGGTTGGATCTGTGGAAGGCACATGAGGTTCGAAAGCAGTCTAGAGGCGATGTGGAGGCTGCCATAGACTGATTTTGTAAGATTTGGTCCAGCTTGCCACTGAGATCCATCATGGTGACCAAAAGGGTGGAGATGCTGGTGGAATGATCAGCAAGCTGAGTCTTCAGACCTTCTTGTTCAATTCGAAAACCCTCCTGAGTATCGACCCGCATTGCTATGACCGCGATTGACCTCGAGATACCAATTTCCCAATTTACGCTTCGACTCGCTTTGTAAGATCGATCTTTTGCCTTTTCCACAATTTCTTGGACCTTGACACTGAAATCAGAGGGCATGGAAGGTGGTGGAGCACTCTGGGCTTCCTGTGCACGAGAATAAGTGCCTCTTGATCGTGCAGCTCTTGATCTAGGCGGAGCCCTGGACTGTTCTGATCCTTCCTCAGGATTGATCCCCATCAGGTTGAGGATATGTCTGCCAAATTCTTGGGGCTTGACTGGAGGGTCATTTGCTGATAAGTACCAAATCCTCTCATGGAATAGAATCACGAGACGAGACTTGGAAAAGGAATTTGAGATGACATGCGGATTGGAATGCGAATTTGGACATCTCATGAAAGAGCCAATGACCAATATTGTGGGGTTGCTTGTCCAAGATGGAGGCAAAAATGGGGTAATCTTTCTTGGCAAAATGAGTGAAGTTGCCTCCCTTTTGTAAGAGATTCCTAGTGTAAATGTACCGTTACGGTTGCGAGGGGGCATTGAAGCGGGTGTGAAATCCAGAATGTTAAGTTTGTCGAACAGGGCACATTTGGTCTAAGTAGTCTATGAATTGCCTGTGGAGTGTATCATGTCTGTGGGAGAAGGGGGATTTGAAATTTGTAAAATGGAGTTCGATAAGAAGGGGAAATGGTGATTTTACGGCCTCTAACTTTGGTGGTAATCCTTTCCTCTTTTAGGTTCCCTTCTTCATCAAGTAAATTATCGATTGCATAAAGAAGTAGAAAACTTTCACTAATTTGGGGTTATATGGGATTTGTATTGAGAGGAGAGGATGGAATTGTTGAAGCCAGGGAGAAAGGTCTAAGTTGCAATCCTCTTTTACTTTAGCTAGATCAACATAGACAATGGGACAGAAGGATCTTTCACCATATTTTTCTGTAAATTTGATTCCTTCTTCAGCAGACATGCGACAGGGTTCCTCACAGAATCCTCTTTTCTGAACGTGGTCCCTTATAAAATGATGCCTCACATCAATATGCTTGGTCCGAGTGTGTTGAACTGGATTCTTGGCCAAGCTTATTGTGCTTGTGTTGTCACACAATATTGGGATTTCCTTCAAGTGAACTCCCAAGTCGGCAAGTTGTTGCTTCAACCATAGCACTTGAGCACAACAACTTGAAGCGACCACATATTCAGCTTCGGTAGAGGACACGGCCACGAGATGTTTGCTTCTTGCTGAACCAAGAGACAAGTGAGTTGCCAAAGAATTCGCATTGGCCACTTGTGCTCTTTCTATCTGTCTTGTAGCCGGCATGATCCGAATCGAGTATGCCACCAAGTGTTCCGGTTGACCTTTGGGAAACCACAGTCCAAGAGTCTTTGTGTCCGAGAGATATCTGAATATCCTCTTTACTTGTTCAAGCATGGGACTCTTTTGGAGCGGATTGGAACCTTGCACACATCCCAACACCGAATTGGATGTCCGGCGACTGTTGTAAGATAGAGAAGTGATCCAATCATTCCTCTATACTTTGTGATGTTGAAATCTTTGCCCTCCTCATCGCATCTAGTGAAGCGGTTGAGCTCATAGGAGTGTCGACACCATTGCCTTTGGTCCATCCCAAATTTCTTCAAAGAAATCATTCAGATATTTGGTTTGGGAAATAAATATCCCATCTTTTCTTTGCTTGATTTGCAGTCCAAGAAAGTAGTTGAGCTCTCCCATCATGGACATCTCAAACTCTCCCTGCATAGTCTTTGAAAACTCTTCACACAAAGCATCATTAGAAGCACCAAATATAATATCATCCACATATATTTGAACCATTAAAATTTCATTTAGCTTATTACTCTTTATGAAAAGAGTTGTGTGCCTTTTCCTCTAACAAAGCCTTGATCTAGAAGGAATTTGCTTAATCGCTCATACCAAGCTCTAGGAGCTTGTTTCGTGCCATATAGAGCCTTCTTGAGACGATACACATGATCTGGACAATGTTCATTTTCAAAACCAGGAGGTTGTTCTACATAAACTTCCTCTTGTATAAAACCATTCGAGAAAAGCACTTTTCACATCCATTTGATATAGTTTAAAACCTTTTACACATGCAAAGGCTAGAAGTACTCTTATGGCTTCCAATCTTGCCACCGGAGCATAAGTTTCTTCATAATCAATTCCTTCTTCTTGATTATAGCCTTTGGCAACCAATCTTGCCTTGTTGACAATGATTGCGCACTCATCACGTTTGTTCTTGAATACCCATTTGGTGCCAATGACCGGATGATCTTTGGGCCTAGGTACCAAATCCCAAACATGATTTCTGTCAAATTGATGTAACTCCTCTTGCATTGCTATCACCCAATCATTATCCGAAAGGGCTTCATCAATCTTAGAGGGTTCTATATGAGATATAAATGCAGAAAAAGTTACTTCATTCAAAGTACTATTTCTCGTTCTTACTCCCGATTAATATCACCTATAACTTGGTCTAAAGGATGATTTCTAATAAATTTCCAAGCTCTAGGTTGAGTCGATCTGGATTTTCAATAGAGTTTTGGGGATCGGCCTCAAAAACATTTTCAGGATTTTCAATAGAAGCGGGAGTAGTTTTCGAAAAGAATTGATTTTTGAAAACATTTTCTTCTTCATTGTCCAAGGCTTTATCGATTTGGATTCACGAGAAAACAACATGTATTGATTCTTCAACAATACGAGTGCGAGTATTAAAAACTCTATAAGCTCTACTCCTATTTGAATAACCAATGAAGATACCTATATCGCTTTGGAATCGAATTTACCAAGATTCTCTTTACCATTGTTGTGCACATAGCACTTGCATCCAAAGACATGTAGGTGGCTGAGATTTGGCTTCCTTTCCTTGTAGAGTTCATATGGGGTCTTGTTCAGTTTCTTCCTCAAATAGGCTCGGTTGGAGATGTAGCAAGCCGTACTCATCGCATCACCCAAAACACTTGAGAAGTGTTGTTTTCATTTAACATTGCCCTTGCCATCTCAAATGTGAGGACTCTATTCTTCCTCTCAACCACACCGTTTTGTTGAGGAGTCCTTGGAGCTGAGAAGTTGTGATCAATCCCCACATTGTCACGAAACTCCCGCGAAGGCGTTGTTTTCAAATTCGCCACCATGATCGATCCTTATACCTGAAATTGCAAAACCTTTCTCGTTCGACCTTTTTGGCAAAGGTAACAAACTGATCAAATGTTTCATCTTTAGATGACAAAAATATCGTCCAAGCAAATCTAGAGTAATCATCAACTATGACCAAGGTGTAAAGATTTCCACCAAGACTTTTTACTCTAGCTGGTCCAACTAGATCCATATGAAGTAATTGAAGAGGTCTACTAGTTGAAATCTCATTTTTTGCTTTAAAAGAAGATTTGGTTTGTTTTCCTTTTTGACAGGCATCACAGACTATGTCATTTTTGAAATTCAATTTAGGAATACCAATGACCAAATCCTTTTTCAACTTGTCAAGTTGAAACATATTAACATGAGCTAATCGCTTATGCCATAGCCAACTCTCATTCAAGTTACTAACAAAACAATTTTCAGAAACTGAAGCATTGCTAGAGAGGTTAAGAGTATAACAGTTTCCATCTCTAGGTGCTCTAAATAAGGCTTTAGTTTTCAAATCATCAATGGGACTAAATCTTTTCTAACAATCAAGCATTCATTTGAATCAAAGATAACTAGGTTACCCTTGTCGGTGCTTTGGCTCACACTTAGGAGGTTGTGACACAATCCTTCTACTAGGTAGACATCTTTGATGAGAGGACCTTCATTGTTTCCTATCTCACCAATTCCAAGCAATTTTTCCGATTGGTCTCCTCCAAATGTGACTCTACCACCATCCTTTGGTTTGATTGAAAGAAATTTGGATTCATCTCCAGTCATGTGTCTTGAGCACCCACTATCAATGTACCACTTGTTGGGTCTTGATGCTCTAAGACAAACCTGCAATTTTCAAGGGATCAAGCCTTAGGTACCCATCTTTTCTTGGGTCCTTTGAGTTAGTTTTGACCTTAGGAACATAAGTTCCTTTCGGTACCCATTGATAATTTCCTACTTTGGTTTAATTTTTCTTTCCCTTTTATGAAAGCAAGATGAAGTAGAATGACCCTTCTTATTACGTAATTACGGTGTGCAAAGGGATTTGAAGAGTGAACTGATTTTGTAAAATAGTTCATGTATGTTTTCCCTCGACCACTCTTCTTCTTGCCTTTCTTCTTATCAAAGTTTGTGCTGTAACCAATGCCTGATCTATCATTTATAAAATGTTGTTGTTTCAAAATGACATTGAGCATTTCACTTCCTCTAGTGAATTTCTCAAGTGCCTTTGTAAGATATGAATTCTTTTTCTTCGATCAGACAATCTTTACAAATAGTATTTTCGAAGAGGACAACATTTCAACTTGAGATTCAAGAGTAAGATTTCGGTTTTTCAGGTTTTGAAATATTTTTCAGCAAGTTTTTCAAATTCAAATTGCACACCATATATTCATCAAACAGATCATCATAAGGAGGTTTGCAATCATATACCTCTTCAAGTTTAGCACGTTGCTCTTCTTCTTCAAAGAACTAGGCATATATTTGCTTTTTCTTCCTCATCCTCATCATCTTCATCGATGAGCCGCACCCCAAATGCCGGAGACATAAGCTTTCTTCTTGAATTTCTTGAACTTCTTCTTTTCTTTGTCTTTGTTGTTCAGTCAGTGGGCATTCGGACTTGATGTGACCAGGCTTTTGACATTCGTAGCCGCATGACCGGCTTCTTTGCCTCATAGCCGGAGCTACCCTTGTGAAATTTCTTGAAGCCTTGGTCCTTCTTGTAGAATTTCTTGAATCTACGAACCATCATGCCTATTTCCTCATCTTCGTCTACATTTTCATTTTCCTCATCTGAATCTTTAACTTCTCTTGTAGACTTGAGGGCAATTCCCTTGTTTTTGCCATGAACTTCATCAAGTCCCTTCTTGAATTTGAGTTTAGCCTCATACTCGGAGACTGCCGAATAGAGCGGCGCTGACGTCATTGACTCTCCTCGAGCCTCTTCAATAGCTGTGACCTTTGCTTCCCATTCCTTGTTAAGGACATTCAAGATCTTCCTTACTTGGACCGGTTGGTCATATTCTTTTCCCAAGGCAGCAAGTTGATTGATGAGATGAGTGAACCTCACTGAACTCACCAATGGATTCGCCATGCTTCATTCGAGAAGATCATACTCGGCCATAAGAGTATTGACTCTCGTTTTGCTTTACTCCACTGTTCCTTCATGAGCTATCTCCAGAGCATCCCACATGGCCTTAGCGAGATGATAAGGTGCAAATACGAAAGTATTCTTTGCGACTCGGTGCACTTTGGAGAGAAGCGGGTAACCGCCTTGTTGAGGGTGATGTTTCTTCGTCGTTCTCATCATATTCCTCTTCTAGCTTGGGAACTCGACTCCATCTTCCACGGTTGATGGCTCATAATCTCCTCTTTCAAATACTCTCCAAAGACCATATTCAAGCCATAACAAACACTTTGAATTTGGCCTTCCGTAAGAGTAGTGCTCTCCATCAAGCCAATTAGTGTCTGCTGATAGATGCTCCATCGTGTAAGATACCTTCCATAATGATCCTTCTCGAGTTGTTAAGCTCTTAAGAGAAGACCTTGCTCGATACCAAATGTAAATGGAGCTATATACCCAAGAGGGGGGTGAATTGGGTATTTAAAAAACTTTTAGAAATATGCTCTGTTTTGAAATAATGAAACCGTAGAGATAGACGAGAGGAGGAAGGGAAGGAAAGCTTGCTCAATGGAAATTATCCTGGTTCGCCTTATCTTTGACCTACATCCAAATCCCAAGCCACACTTGGGATTTTCAATCCACTATACTCACAAACCGATTACACACTCGTACTCAAGAGTAGTTCTCTCTCTAGAACTCACTCCCCCTTACAAGTTGTAATCAATACACCCAACCACCAAGTCCCCCGACTTGTGGTTATCTCAATCAATAAATGATTTGAGATAGAACTCTCTCACAGAAAGCGAGATAAGATGAACACGAAGTGCAAGTATCGATTGATACAATATAGATGAAAGTCAACACGTAAATGGCAATCAATGAATTTTCGCTCTCGAGATGTGTCAACTTGAGAAGAAGTTAATGCACTCTATTTATAGGTAGAGAACATTAAATGACCGTTGAATGGTGAATCCAACCGTTGTAGGTGATTATCATTAAGTCCGGTCATCTTCTCTCTCTAACATCCAACTAATCCAAGTGCTAATATGATCCGAGGTGGAACTCGAGGATTTGCCCGTTGGAGAAGAGTTTACTTGATGAAGTAAGTGTTTTTGAACGTTGAGAATCCGTCTTTGAGGTGAATTAACCAAAAGGAGGTTGATTCACGATGTGCAATAAATGCTCGACCACTTTTTGCTTTTTCCCTTGTTCTTCATTAAATTTCATCTGTGCTAACCGAAATCCACTAAATAAACTTGTTAAACATATCTCGGGAACATAAGTGAATGATTCATGAAAGCAATTGGAACAAACAAGAGTGATTTGCAGAATCGTCGATTTGAATTTCAAGATCAATGACACGAACTCGAGTTCAATTCATGCGAGCTCGAGTTCGAGGCTCAAAGTGTAGAGGTGCTTAAGTTCAAATCTTCTAAACCGGAGGTTTGCAAAATAGAACCCGAGGTTCGAGAGATATAAAAACTTTCTTTGCTCTCGGGTTGCTTTGAACTCGAGTTTGCACATAGTGAACTCGAGTTCACACCATCCGAGAGAGGAGATCGATATTTTGCCTTTTGAGAAACTTCAAGCAAAAGTATGAACTCGAGTCCATTAGTGGGTAGGCTCGAGTTTGACACTTTAGCAAGATCTCGGTTTTTGTGTTCAAGTTCAAACCCGAGGTTCATATTGAGAACTCGAGTTTTTCTTAATTTGAAAGACACATTTCTCTTTGTAGGAATTGAACTCGAGTTTACAATGATAGGCTCGAGTTCGAAGCTCTTTGAAAAACTTAAAGGCTCTCGGCTTGAAATGAACCTGAGGTTTAATTACACAGGCTCGAGTTTGTTTGTTTTGAAAAACTCTGAGTGCTCTCGGCCTGAAATGAACCTGAGGTTTAATTACACAGCTCGAGTTTGTTTGTTTTGAAAAACTCGAGTGCTCTCGGCTCGAAATGAACCTCGAGGTTTAAATGTGTAGGCTCGAGTTTGTTCAACCGTGAAGGCTTTTTAAAAGTTCTCGGCTTGAGGCAAACCTGAGGTTTGCTAGAGACAGGCTCGAGTTCACTTGGCTAAAACACTTTTGGGAGCTTTTCAAATTTGAAAATCTTTGCTTTCAATGAAACAGTGAAGAGTACCCAAAGCTCTTAGAATTTGAAAAATCTTCCCGCCAGAGGTAAACCTGAGGTTCAAGTTAATAGGCTCGAGTTCAAAGAGTTTTAAACTTAGAATGTTCTCGGCCAAACCTAAACCTGAGGTTCACATTTGTGAACTCGAGTTCGCACAGACAAACCTGAGGTTTGGTGTAAGGTTTAAAGTGTTATATCCCAAGTTTGGTCTTTGTTCAAAAAACGAACCTCCGGTTTGTAAAAGCGAGGCTCGAGTTTGGCGAAGCCTCGAGTGTTTTATATTAAAGACAACAAATTCCAACCATACTTAATCTTGTTTACAATTGTCGATTATCATCAAAACCCTTAGAGAACTAACATAGGCTTGAGTCATCTTCTTTAAAAATGAGTTTGAAGTTTAAATGAAGATGTCTCTATAAGACTTAGGCTTGAGGAAAAAATGATTCACTCAAGTGCATGACTCGAGTCGGTTAGAGTTCACTTTGTTAGTTCTCTATGTGTTTTGATGATAACTAGCAATTGTAGACTCAAGAGATTGTTGTTGATTTAAGTGAAAATGACTTAGCTTCAAAATAACTTAACTCAATAATCATATGTTCCGATATGACTCAAGTTATAGTTTTTTTTAACTCCAGTCAAACATCTCTGAGTTCTAAGAAAATGATCTTTGAACTATATGACTCAAGTTAGTGAAATTTGACTCAAGTCACAGGTTTTAGAAAATCAATTTATGAAATAGCAGTTTGGTTGAGCTAGGGGTGTTTTCTCGCTTACTTTTATGTTTAACTCGAGTCATACGAGACACAAAGAACTCCAACGATTTATTATTCGATATGACTCGAGTCATTAATGGGTTAACTCGAGTCATGACATTCACAGAGAGATCTAGCTGGTTTATTTCTTCTGATATGGCTTCAGTCATCTTGATATGACTCGAGTTATCGTATTTGAGAATCTTCTCTATCTGATTTATTAGAACTATGAATCGAGTCATTGTACTATGACTCCAGTCAACGTATTTGCACATCCTCTTTGTTTGAGGTATTATAACTATGACTCCAGTTTTATATGTGACTCGAGTTAGAGTAACTCTCGTTATCACTATATGACTCGAGTCAAATGTATCAGGATTTGAATTCTTCGTCCTCGTTATATGCAATTCCTTGATTATGCCTTGGGTACTTCATATTATTGATTCTTACTATTCCTAACCAAGTTTAATTAGTTTGCTAATGAGTTTCAAACATTATTAACATAGGTTAAGATGCAGATTTGCCGACGAATTATTACTCGAAGAGCATCTGGCATAAAAAACAATTGAGGGTATCAAATTGGCCAACGAACTATTAAAAAGTGAAAAAAATACAATTTTGTGCAGATTCGCCAACGAACTATTACCCCGTCACTGTCTTGGTGTCTCCGTCTTCCATTGACTGTCACAGCATCGGTGACGTCAGTGTCTCCAAAAGCTTCCATTGTTGCTAGGTGTTCTACTCACCCTCTTGAACTCATCCAGCAGTCCACAGCTTTCGACTGGCACACGCCTTGCACCCTGGTTGCGTCCCTCCAATGTCTCAAGTAGCAACCGCCACTGCCACAGAAGGCTTAACCGCTCTTTTCTCCAGCGTCTCCGCCACTGTCCTACGCTAGCGCCTCATATTTTAACGTAATTGTAATAGTTATTTTTTTTAAAATAGTTATTTGGTAGTTGATGAGCACAAATAGTACCAGGATTTTCCTGTATTTACTGACTGAATTGAATGTTAAAAACAAGCTTAACTACAGATAATCTAAGCAAAAAGGCATACATTCATGGAAAGGTAATAGATAACTGTTTACTCACGTACTTTATGTTATTGTTGTATGATTGTTTGTCATTCTTGTGTTTGCCTAATATGCATCCAAAGCAGTTGGGGTTCGAGGCCCTGACTATTGTGTTATTCCTAGTGCTGAGGATTTTTCGGGGCTGGCCTTGTGAGGTGGCTCGAAGGCTTGTGATTCCGGGGTTGGCCTGGTTCAGGCGGCTCTACAGCTTGTGATTCCAGGGCTTGCTTTAGTAAGGCAACTCAACGGCTTGTGGTATATGATATAGTGTTTGTGGTTCTGAATGCATATTTGGTATGTTGCCATGTTGACTATGATTTTCATGAATGGTTGCATTCATACACTGCATACAAAAACAGAGCTAAGTAGAGTATAGGGAAGAAGAGCAAGACACAAGGATTTATACTGGTTCCGTCCAACCTCTTGACCTACGTCCAGTCCCAAGACTCTCTGGGATTTTCACTATCACAATTGATTACACACTCTGTAACTCAAGAGTAATTCTCTCACTAGAGCTTACTCCCCCTTACAAGTTGCAATCAATATCTCAATCTCTAAGTCCCCCAGAGTTGAGATTCTTACAATAAATGAATTTCAATAAAATGAACTCTCTCTAAGAGTATATGAATATAAACACTGAAGTACAGAATGTATCAAAAGATACTTTGCTCAAGAAAACTGAAAGAGTGGTTGGTAAACTTGAATGCACTTCATTTTCAGCAGATTGGTTGTTGAGACAAATTGAATGCAGCTCTATTTATACAAAGAGAGCATTAAATGACCGTTGTAATCTTCAATATGACTGTTGCCTTCATTAAGCAAGGATTAGGTTAAGCTTTGGTCTTCTTCTCTCTCTACTCTTTGGTTAATCCAGTTGCACAGATGTTTAGGCTTGACTTCTTGACTTTTAATCCGTTGGAAGAGTAGCTACGGATGTGGAAATGAAACATTAATCCCTTTGTAACGTGTGGAGAATGATTGTCCAAAAGGATGCAAATTTTTTGGACTTTGCATTTAATGTGCTGACATCACTTTTTGCTTTTGCTCAAATCTTCATTTAAAGTTCTTTAAACCATCTGAAACTCATTAGCAAACTGATTAAACATAGCTAAGAATAGTCATGAGTGATGATAAGAAGTATTAAGATCAAACGGGAAGATTTCACAAATTCGAGCAACTTGATTTTCAAACTCAGCGACACAAACTCGAGTTTGTTTATCTGAACTCGAGTTTCCAACTATGCTCGAAGACAAAAACTGGAGTTTCCATTTGAAACTCGAGCTTTCTTCTTCCGAGACAAACGTCGCGATTTTATCTTTGAAGCACATTTTGGAACACGAGCAAAACTCGAGTTGGTTAATGACAAACTCGAGTTTTGGACTTTTATAGTGAAAAAAACATGTTTAAGTCCAAAACTCAAAACAGGAGTTTCTACTATAAAATGGAGTTTTCAAAACACCGAAATGAGCAAAGCTCTCGGCTTGGCCTAAACTCGAGTTTTCATTTAAAGTTGAAAACCTTAGAAAGTCTATGCCAAGTGAAAAACTGGAGTTTTCAAAACTAACTGGAGTTTTCATAAAGTGTGTAAAACATGAAAGCTTACCGTGAAGCTGAAACTCGAGTTTTCAAATGTAAACTCGAGTTTTCTCAAAACTTTGGAAAACTTAGAAACTCTTGGCTAAGTGCAAACCGGAGTTTTCATATCAAAACTGGAGTTTTCTTTGGCTTAAAACATTGGAGGCTCTTTCGTATACCCAAAACTCAAGTTTCCAAATGAAAACTGGAGTTTTGTTTACTTTAGAAAATAATGGAGAGTCTCTCTATGGTGCAAACTCGAGTTTGTAAACCTAAACTCGAGTTTGTCTTTATGTGAAAAACTTGGAGTGCTCTCGTATGTCGAATCTTGAGTTTTCTTATGCAAACTGGAGTTTTCTCAATTTATTAAAATTGAGCTACTCTCTGTCAAGTCCAAAACTCGAGTTTTGAATTCAAAACTTGAGTTTGCCTTTGACGATAAGTTTTTCAACTTACCAAAGACAAACCTCTTTGAGTTTACAATTGTTAGTTATTATTAAAACACATAGAGAACTAACACAAACTAACTAATATTTTATCCCCAAAAAACTTAAAAATAAAGAGAAAATATTAATTAAATACCACTGAAATAACAAAAAATGCCAAAGATTTGGCTACCTTTAATTTTCCTTTTTAATTATAGGAGGGTATTCTAGTCTTTTAATAATCTTCAAAAATTCTGAATGAAGCCTCTTGGAGTCATTAAAAAGTTATTAAAAGTGTAGGCCTGAATTTATATTTTAGTATTTCAATTGGATTTATATAGGATTCTCCATTTTTTATAATTTAAAGTTTAAGATATAAATTTTATTGCATTTGTAATTATTCTATATTATAAATGATACTTTCATATTATAAATAATATTTTCATAAAATGAAAATTATCATATTGATTCTAATATAAACATATAAAAATTATTGCATATTGATTATTGAAATATAATATAATATATATGAATTTTCAATAATATCTTTTATGTAAAGAAAAAAAAAAAAATAATTAAAATATAGGTAAAGGATTTCCCAGTCCTTGGAGATAAATTATCTCCAAAGACCTCCAAAACTACGTTGTTTTGGATTAATGAAGTGTGTTTTCGTTTTGCACCCTTCATTAATTCACCTAAAATTACAAACACATCCTTCATTAATTTAAAACGATGTAGTTTTAAGAATCATTGGAGATAACTTATCTCTCGTGACGGAGAAATATTTTTCCCTTAAAATATATAATATAAATATTATTTTCACAAATTTATTTGAAATAAAAAATATATAAATTATTCATTAATATTTAATAAAATTACACACACATATATATATATTTTTTATTATTGCATGGAAGGATTGCAAGTCCTTCTCAACTCAACTAACAAAGGTTTTAACTTCATCCATTAGTCACAAATTAAAGTACAACCAATTGTTAACATGGACACGAAATTCGACATGGAGGAGAGGCGGAGGGTATGACACGTGGTGCTACGGATGACACATGGAGATTAATGGAGGAGCCAAGTGGCGACTTTAGAGGGGTTTCATATTGCATTTTGAAATCATAAAAAAAATAGTGACAATTGAATTACCATTGCTTTTATATATATATGCATTTCCATTGCTAAATCAATTAGCCACGAAAAAAATATAGCAACGAAAGTAATTCCATTTGTAATACACTGTTTTCTTGTAATGAAGTATGTAAATTTATCCTATCGATAATACATTGGAATCGGATCATGCGTTTTTCACCTCGCATGATTCCAAAATTTCATAGCTTGATATGGCACCTTTAGGCAAGGTGTGAAGTAATAATTGAATATTTCATACACTATTTTTTGTCTCTTGATTAATAATTTAGGACTCTTTAGCAAATAAATAATGGATTTTATACTTATTTGGGCTTTGGGCATTTTATTATATTTTAGCCATTATTTAATAATAAATTTCAGTTTTACATTGCTTCACTATTTTTACCATAACTCTTGAACCAGACATCGGATTTTCCACATTTGTGTCTCGTATTTCAAATGATTCAGAGAGCTACAATTGTTATGAAGACATGAAGAGCAAATTCGAGACAAGAGGGGTCGATTTTGGAGCCGAAGTCATATGTATTTTTGGATTTCAAATTTGGCGAATTTTGTAATTAAAGCACATTTTATTTTATTTTCGTTTTGGGCTGACCCATTTCCATTTTAGGTTTAGGTTTAAGTTAGATGGCAGCCACAAACATTGAGTCATACACGTTTTTAGACAGTTTTAGATTAAATACAGAAGTGTTATTTTCTCTCAACTGTTCTTCATCATTCTTTGTGTTCTTCATGTTCATGATGAACTTCTTCATTTACGTTCGATTTTTGTTCTACATAACCATGACTAGCTAAGCTACTTGTGATTAACCCATGGATTGAGGATTCCACTATCCAGAGGACTCGTTCTTAACGGTAACAAATTCGTTTCTGTTTTGTAATTTCGGATTCGATTTACTTTCGGATTGGGTGTTAGATTTAACGCCCAGATCGACATTTCCCAAGGACGTAGTTCAAACTAGGTTAAAGTATTACTATGCGATCGTACAGTGATACGCCACTGATTCAAACAAATTCTGAATGATTGTTCAGTTGAGGGAATCTCGGGCAAATGCGAGATTTCGGTTCGTCGAGTAGATCACGAGTTCGGTTATAAATCTGTTTTCGTCCGAGGAAGGGAAGTGGTGGAATTCGAAATCCTGGGTTAATCTTCGTTTATCTGTTTAATCTGTGTTTACTTCGTTCTTTTATGTTATTTCATTTTTATTCTCTTTGAATCAAAACCCCCATTTTTTACTTGTTTTATTCTTTGTTGCTCAATTGAACCAACTGCGACTCGTTGGGAAACGACCCGGAGGTTACATTATACTTGCAAATACTTTTCTAATCTGGTTATTTTGGGAGATTACGGCAAATCTCTGTCAAAATATGGCACCACCGCTTCGGGAATTTGCATCGGTTTGATTAGTAACATTAGTGTAAATAGCGTCGTTTTCGTAGTTTAGGTGGTTTGGGTGGGTCGACGAAATTTTTCGACCAGATCACTCAACTTAGGTCTTATTCACAAGGAATTGAGCATTCTAAGCAAGAGTCATTTCCTTAAGAGGAGTGAGGTCTCACCTATTTTGGCCAAATTCCATCGTTTAGACCCTGTTTTTACCATTTTTTGGTCTCGGTAGGATATATCGGCTATTTTAGCAATTGTTTGACTTACTCCGATTGGGTTGATTTTTTGTGAGCTGAAGAAAATGTTATTTAGCATAGGACACAGTGCTAAAGTGATGTGGTCTTGAGATATAAGCCAAATTCCATCGTTTAGACCACTTTTTCAATTTTTGAAGTTTTTTTATTCCATTTTTGGGTTCCCCAATGGTTTAGGAGTTGCCCTGTCCAAGTCCCATAAATTTTAAAAATCATTTGATAGTGTTTTGGACTTGTTTTGGTCAAATTCTACTATAGGGTTTTGTTTTTGTGTTTGCTTTTGTGTGTCTTAGTGTTTTTCTACTTTTTACCACTTTTAGTGGCATTTTCGTAATTCTGATTGGCTGGTGGCATTTTCGTAATTCTGATTTTCTATAAATTCTGCCTTGTGATTATCTTTTGCATGAGTACTAGGAGCAATATCAATCCGAAAGACTTGTTGCCATTTGATCCTGAAATAGAAAGAACAATTCTTCTTGCTAGAAGAGTTGTTAGGCTAAGTCGTGGGATTAATGCGAATTAGACATTGAACTTGAGTCTGATTGTGGCCATTCTGATTGTGTCCATTCCGTTGATCTTTCTGATTGTGCTTCTGATAGTCTTGTTGTTTTCACTGATTCTAGTAGCAATTTTCCTAACTCAGAAATTATGGCAAAAGAACAGGAAAACCGTCATACTTTAAAGGAATTGAATGAACCTGATGTTAATTATCAACCTTTGTGCATCCAATATCCTGCCCTTGCTGCTAACTTTGAGCTTAAATCTAGTCTAATACACTTGTTGCCTAAGTTTCATGGTCTTTCAGATGAGTGTGCCATTAAGCATTTGAAGGAATTCCATCTAATGTGCAGCACAATGAAACCGCAGGCCATTGATGAAGATCAAATCAAGATGAGAGCTTTTCCTTTCTCATTGGAAGGTGGAGCCAAAGATTGGTTGTTGTACCTTCTGCCCTCATCTATTGGGAGCTGGACTGATGTTCAGAGGTTATTTATGGAGAAATATTACCCCGCCTCAAGAGCAACGTGATCAAGAAGGAAATTGGCAACATTAAACGGGCCAATGGGAGACTATGCATGAGTGCGGGAGAGGTTCAAAATGTTATGTGCAAGCATCCACACCACTAGATCACACGAGCAACTCTTGATTACCCATGTCTATGATGGTCTGCTACCCGGTAGACAAAGGTTTGGTGGATGCTTCTAGTGGTGGGGCTCTACGTAACAAGACACCCGAAGATGCCCGAGAATTGATATCCGAGATGGCGCCAACTCTCGGCAATTTGGCACCGGGGCCAATAGTACTCCTTTTACCATGTTCAAACACCTCTAGTCCAGTACGATTCTCAGATATTAGAGAATAGACTTGATGATTTGACCTCTCTGGTGAGGTAGCTGGCAGTGACACAGACTGTACAATCTTCTCCTCCTCAGATTGGGTACTCATGTGGGTTCTGTTCTGACCCTTACCATTCTACTAACTCTTGCCCTACCTTGCATGATCCTGCTTATCAAGACCAGTCAGTAGCTTCAGTGGGTGTTTTTCTAGGAAAGCCACAATACCATCAGAATAATGCCTTCTCCAATACCTACAATCCTGGTTGGAGAAATCACCCCAATTTCCATTGGAACTAGAATCAGAACCAGAGTAACCAATATCGGCGGAAATTTTGGGAATTACCAACAAAGACAAGACGACCACGGAATTTCCAACAAAGAATCTGCACCTCCTTTACCTTTGCCTTTTTTCCAAAGACTACCTCCTCGACCAGCCATATGTGCACCTCCACAAAAGACAACAAAGACGGGCTAGTAGTAGTGGTAGTGGTGGTTCCTCACTTGAAGATATGATGAAGCAATTTGTCACAGCCAATATGCGGTTCAACAAGAACTGACACTTCCATTCGAGTTTGCAAACACAGATTGGGCGGTTGGCAACCTCATTGAACCAACTTCAACCTCGGGATCCAACACTCTTCCTTCACAAACAATTCCTAATCCTAAGGGGAATGTGAGTGCTATCTCCCTTCGTTCGGCAAGAAATTGGAGGAACCTAAACCACCGTAGATGTGACTTCTACATCGAAAAGAGTCGAAAAAATGTGAAGATTGACTCTAAAAATAAAAAGGCAATGTAGCAAGGTGAAGTGGAAGACATTCCCATTCCTCTTCCTTTCCCTCGCAGCCCCTCAATCCAAGAAGTTGGCGACAAAGCACAAGAGAAGGATATACTTGAGACATTCAGAAGGGTAGAGACCAACATTCCTCTCTTAGATGCAGTCAAACAAATCCCTAAATATGCCAAGTTTCTGAAGGAGTTGTGCACCAACAAGAGGCGACTGAAGGGAAGTGAAATATCAGCGCTCATCCAGCCTACCATGCCTCGCATGTGCAAGGATCCAGGGACGTTTTCTATCCCTTGCCTAATTGGTAATTATAGATTTGATGATTGCATGCTAGATTTAGGTGTTTCTATTAATGTCATGTCTTCATTTATTTATAAATCTCTTGGTCTTGGTCCTTTGTGTCCTACTGGTGTTATTGTTCAATTAGCTAATAGGAGTAGTGCTCATTCTTCAGGTTTAGTTGAAGATGTATTAGTCAAAGTTAATGAATTGATATTCCCTGCTGACTTTTACATCTTAGATATGGAGGATGAGTCTTCTAGTAGTAGGTCACCAATCATTCTAGGGAGGCCTTTCATAAAAACAGCTAGGACTAAGATAGATGTGCATTCTGGTACTCTTTCCATGGAGTTTTGGTGATATATCTGTGAATTTCAATATCTTTGATGCCATGAAACATCCTAGGGAAGAGCATTCGCTTTTCGCATTGATGTTATTGATGATCTTTGTGGATGATGTTCTTACCGATTGGTGTTCGATTATCCCGATTTTTCATTTGAGAGTGATTCTCCATTTGTGCTTGTCGATAATGAATGGTGCTCTGTTTGCACTAACTTGGTTAATGCTGCATTATTTGGTGATTCTGACTTGCTTGGTGATTCTGCATTACATGTGGATTCTGATATTGATTCTGAGTTTGAGCTTCATCCTGATCCTAATGTGCATCCTGATTCTAATTTTGATGAGCTTAACTCTGATTTTGATGAGCTTAACTCTGATGTTAACCTTGAGCTGTATAGACACGCTTCTCGCTTCTTTGAATGTGGTTTCAAGTATTTCTAGTGTGATGACATCAGAATTGTTGCAACGACCACCTAAGCTTCTTCCCTCCATTGAGAAACCACCCAAGCTTGAGTTGAAATCCCTTCCAGATCACCTGACCAAGAAGAGAAGCTGCTAAGCTTATTGAAGGCAAACAAGAAAGCCATTGGGTGGACATTAGTTGATATCGTTGGCATCGCCCTTCCATGTGTATGCATCGAATTCTCACAAGAGGACTCTAAGCCAGGTGAGGCAACCCCAAAGACGCCTTAATCCTCTTATCCTTGATGTGGTGAAGAAGGAGATCACTAAGCTTCGCAAGCGGTATCATCTATCCCATTTCGATAGCCGGTGGGTTAGCCCGGTCCCGGTGGTTACTAAGAAATCCGAGTCACCGTGGTAGCCAATCGAAGAATGAGCTCATTCCTACTCGAGTTCAGAATAGTTGGAGAGTTTGCATCGACTATAGGAGACTCAACCAAGCCAATCGCAAGGATCATTACCCTCTACCTTTCATTGATCGATGTTAGAGCAATTGGCCGGCAAGTCCCATTACTTGCTTCTTGGATGGCTACTCCGGATACTTCCGAGATCCATATTGCTCCCGAGGATCGAGAAGACGACCTTCACATGCCCCTTTGGAACATATGCCTACCGAAGGATGCCTTTTGGCCTTTGCAACGCACCGGCACCTTTCGGCGTTGTATGGTAAGCATTTTCTCTCGAGTTTCTAGAGGACCGCATGGAGGTTTTTATGGATGATTTCACTTGTATATGGGTCTCGATTTTGATGCATGCTTAGCTAATTTGTCTAGAGTTTTGCATAGGTGTATTAAGTCTAATCTTGTGCAGAATTATGAGAAGTGTCACTTTATGGTTGAGTCGGGTATAGTCTTGGGACACATAGTGTCTAGGAAAGGGATTGAGGTAGATCCTGCTAAGATAGATGTAATTACTGCTTTGCCTTACCCCGCATCTATGCGGAAGTTTGCTCTTTTCTTGGTCATGCGGGTTTCTATCGGCGTTTCATTCGGGATTTCAGCAAGACTCGCCCGACCCTTGTCCAACCTTCGCATAAGGACACGACTTTGTATTTGATGATGCTTGCAAGGCGGCCTTCGATCATTTGAAGCATTGCCTGACTACAGCCCCAGTGATTCAACCCCCTGATTGGTGCCTCCCTTTCGAGTTGATGTGCGATGCTTCCAACTATGAGGTTGGTGCTATCTTGGCACAGCGAGTTGATAGAGCATTTCATGTCATTGCATATGCCTCCAAGACTTTGGATCCTGCCCAGTCTAATTACACCACTACTGAGAAAGAGTTGTTAGCTACTGTATTTTCTTTTGATAAGTTTAGGTCATCTCTGCTAGCAAGTAGAGTAGTTGTTTTCTCGACCATCCGCTTTGAAGTTTCTTTTGAAAAAGGCGAGATGCTAAGCCACGACTCATTCTAAGTGGATGTTCTTTGCTCCAAGAGTTTGATATTCAGATTCGAGATAGAAGTGGAGCACAAAACTGGGTAGGCCCGACCACTTGAGCCGCATCACTCATTCTCCCTCTCACCCCTCTTCTATTCGGGATGATTTCCCTGATGAACAGCTCCTACAGCTGCAAGGTAAGTTTCCATAGTATGCTGATCTGGTTAACTACTTGGTAGCTGGTGTTTTGCCTGTAAATTCCACTAGGGCCCAAACCCTTAAATTAAGGAGTGAGTCTAAATATTATGTTTGGGATGACCCTTATCTATGGAAGTTTTGTAGTGACCAAGTAGTTAGGAGATGTGTGCCTGATCATGAGTTTCACTCTATATTGCATTTTGCTCATGCTTCTGCTTGTGGTGGTCACTTTGGACCCCAAAGAACTGCTAGGAAAGTGTTAGACAGTGGCTTGTTTTGGCCTTCCTTGTTTCATGATTCCCATCTGTTTTGTAAGTCATGTGATAACTGTCAGAGAGCAGGGAGTATTTCCCGTAGGCATGAGATGCCCTAACCCTATATTGTTTTGTGAGATCTTTGATGTTTGGGGTATTGATTTATGGGTCCATTTCCTGCTTCATATGGTTATACTTACATACTGCTGGCAGTTGATTATGTCTCGAAATGGGTTGAGGCGAAAGCCACCCGGACTAATGATTCTTCTATGGTGGTGGATATTGTTAGGTCTAACATTTTCTACAGGTTTGGCATTCCTAGAGCTATTATCAGTGACCAAGGCTCCCATTTTTGCAACCGAAGCATGGGTGCCTTGTTACGCAAGTATGGAGTGCTTCACAAGGTTTCCACAAAGATACCATCCTCGGACCAACGGTTAAGCCGAAGTCTCAAATAGAGAGATTAAGCAAATCCTTCGAAGACCGTTAACTCTACCCGAAAGATTGGAGTAAGCGATTAGAGGATGCTTTGTGGGCATATCGCACCGCCTACAAGACTCCAATTGGGATGTCTCCTTATCGGCTTGTCTTTGGTAAGGCATGTCATCTTCCGGTTGAGTTGGAGCATCAAGCCTATTGGGCCATTAAGCAGTGTAACATGGATTTGGCTAAGTCTGGGATGGAGAGGAAGCTACAATTGCAAGAGTTGGATGAGCTTAGATTGGATGCCTATGAGAGTTCGCGGTTATACAAGGAAAAGACTAAGGCATTCTATGATAAGCATATTCGAGGAAAGAATTTTACGTGGGCCGTAAAGTTCTTCTGTTTAACTCCCATTTGAGGTTTATGCCTGGTAAGCTTCGATCTAAATGGAATGGCCCTTTTGAGATCACTAACATTTTTCCATTTGGTGCTGTTGAGCTATGTGATCCACCCACAGGATGAACCTTTAAGGTCAATGGGCATCGCCTCAAGCCATTTCATGAGGGATCCCAACAGCAGCCTGAGGAAGCAGAGATTCTCCTCATTGATGCCACTTATCCTCCATAAACCCCTTGGGGAGTATTCTTCTTTCTTTCTCCCTCTTTCTTCTATTTGTTTTCCTTTTTCTACTTTGCTTTTTTGAAAATAAATACAGTCTCTCATTCTATGATTGCTACATTATGAACTAGGACATTTTGGTTTAAAAGGATCATTCTATTGGGTCTACCATTCTTGACTCTTCGATTACATGTCTTGGTAGTTGATTTGATGTTGTTGATTGCCTGAGTTGGTATTGACCTTGTGAGGTTTTGGGCCTGCATAAATGGAATTCATCTTTTGTCATTCTTTCTTTTATGTGTGCATCTACTCATGATTTGTGTTCTCTATAACTTGCTCCTTTTCTTTTTGAAACTACATTTTTCACTTACGTGCATATGTATGATGGAAGCTTGTTTTCTTTCTTTTATTTTCCCCACTTTGGCCAAATAGTCTTTCCCTTGCATTATGATTCCTTTTTTTTTTGATACACATAGTAGGGGAGGGGGCAGGGTTCGAACCCTGGACATGGGGAGGGGAGCTAAGCTCCCATGCCACTGCACTACTAAGGCGCTGACTGCATTATGATTCCTTTAATAGCCCCTTTTTCCTTTTTGACCCATTCTTTTCTAAGCACATTACAAGCCTAAGCGTAAATCCATTTTATTCCGCACCTTGAAAATTTATTGAGCATTGGTTTCACCTTGGTTTTGTGTTAAGTGTGGGGGTTGCTCAGGAGTGCAATAGTTTAAGTGTGGGGGGGATGTTTGCCTTTGTCATTGTGATTATGTATATAGTATGTTTCATTTTCAAAAAAAAAAGAAGAAAAAAAATCAGAAAAACAAGAATGAAAGAAAAGCAAAAAAAAAAAAAGAGAACAAAAGAAAAAGACAAGAAATAAAGAAAGAAAAGCAGAAATAAAAAGAAATAAAGAAAGAAAATACATAGAAAGAAATGAGATATATAAGTAAAATAAAATTTTTCATACATAGAGAATGATTGTGTTAATCGGTGCTCTTCTTTAATTTCTTTGGTGCTTAGCCTCTCATTCCATACTATTACTTACCTTCACCCTAACCCATTACAACCTTTAATAATAAGCTCTCTTGATTTGTGCATGCATGTGTTATGAGTAGTGGAGACGTAGAAATTGAGCAAGCTTATGGTAGAACAAATTTCTTGAGTAGAATTTGAGCGATACACTTATTTACCTTAAACACTTGAGAGATTGATCGATTGAGCGCATCATTTGAGAGACCATCTTTTGTGATTAGCATTATTGATGAGATTGCCATGAATTGTAGTTTGCGATGAAGGGATTTTGGTCTTGATTGATTGATCTTTTGGAGCTTTGTGTCCCTTGTTCAATTTTTGCATTGTTAGTAATTGTTAGAAAAGAAGAGTTTCTCCTTTAAGTTTTTTTCTTTGAATTTTGCTCGGAGTGCAAAAAGATAAGTGTGGGGGAATTTGATAATTGAATACTTCATACACTACTTTTTGTCTCTTGATTAATAATTTAGGACTCTTTAGCTAATAAATAATGGCTTTTATACTTATTTGGGCTTTGGGCCTTTTATTATATTTTAGCCATTATTTAATAATAAATTTTAGTTTTACATTGCTTCACTATTTTTACCATAACTCTTGAATCAGACATCAGATTTGCCTCATTTTTATCTCATATTTCAGATGATTCAGAGAGCTACAATTGTTATGAAGACATGAAGAGCAAATTCAAACAAAAGGGTGGTCGATTTTGGAGCCGAAGTCATATGTATTTTTGGATTTCAGCTAGGCTCGAATTTTGTAATTAAAGCCCATTTTATTTTATTTTCGTTTTGGGCTGACCCATTTCCATTTTAGGTTTAGGTTTAAGTTAGATGGTAGCCACAAACATTGAGTCATACACATTTTTAGGCAGTTTTAGATTAAATACAGAAGTGTTATTTTCTCTCAACTGTTCTTCATCTGTTCTTTGTGTTCTTCATGTTCATGATGAACTTCTTCATTTCTGTTCGATTTTTGTTCTGCATAACCATGACTAGCTAAGCTACTGTGATTAACCCATGGATTGAGGATTCCACTATCCGGAGGACTCGTTCTTAATGGTAACAAATTTGTTTATCTTTTGTAATTTCGGATTCGATTTACTTTTGGATTGGGTGTTAGATTTAACGCCCGAGATCGACATTTCCCAAGGACGTAGTTCAAACTAGGTTAAAGTATTACTATGCGATCGTATAGTGATACGCCACTGATTCGAACAAATTCTGAACGATTGTTCAGTTGAGGGAATCTCTGGCCAAATGCAGAGATTTCGGTTTGTCTAGAGTCGATCACGAGTTCGATTATAAATCTATTTTCGTCCGAGGAAGGGAAGTGGTGGAATTCGAAATCCTGGGTTAATCTTCTTTTATCTTTTAATCTGTGTTTATTTCATTTTGCTTTTATTATTTCGTTTTATTCTCTTTGAATCAAAACCCCCATTTTTTACCGTTTTTTCTTGTTGGAATTGAACCGATCAAGAATTCGTTGGGAAATAACCCAGGTTACATTATACTGTAAATCCTTTTCTAATCGGGTTATTTTTGGAGATTACGGCAAATCTCTGTCATAGAGCACCAAAACTCTAAAAAGTAATGAAGAAGATGCATGTGGCAATATATTAAAAGTCAGACCAGATGATGTTGAATCAGAAAGGTCAACATGGAGATCAAAACCTATATATAGTCACTAAATTTACCCTTGTTCGATCGGAATATAGTGACATTATAATCAAATAAAAATTAAAATTAAAATAATTATATACATTTATAATATATATACACATATACATATGTGTGTGTATGCACATACACATAAAATCAAGTTTTAGTTATGCCTCCTGTAGAAAATGAAGGAAGACTGTGTTGAATATGATCTAACCAAACCTTAGCCTTATTTAAGAAAATAACCATGTGTGTCTTATAAGACCATAACTAACCAATCGGTGATAATATGTGTGTCTATATATATATATATATATATGCATATTCACAAGAAAGATGCTGGCACTGCAAATCAAAGGTTGCCGAGGGGCAATATGAGCACAGGTCACAGAAGGATGGAGATGATAATGAATAAAGAGAGACCAACACATCATGTGGGACCCACTAAAATTAAAAGTGAGAGACGTTAGTTAAAATAGCATTGCTATTATTGTCCTTTTAGCATGTATATGTATATATTGTTGCACCTATATAAACTTAATGATGTCAATACTCTTCATCGTATACTTAATTAATAAAATTGCACCTTAATTCTTTGTCAGTCCCTAGTCCCTACCATACTCTTCATCGTATACTCAATTAATAAAATTGCTCCTTGATTCTTTGCCGGTCCCTACCTACTTCGGAGTGCATTTAATTCAAGGGCGAAGGGTTGAATGTTCTACCCTCTCGCCTTTCTTTGTCATTTTGGGAGCTTTATTTATTCATTCTTTTTATGAAAATATAGTACCACGTGTCAAGTTATGAAAGGATGAATTAAGTGAATGGCTGTGATGGAGTGGCTGCATCTTGCATAATCACTCATTGTGTCATACCCATTGTGATTATAACATTTATCAAAGTAATACAGTGAAATATAGTGAGCCACATGTATAGAATAATACACTAATAATTAAAAACATTCTTGGTTATGTACAAAAATAAACTACGGAGTTTTCAATATAGTGATCCATTACACCAATGTCAAAATATTATAATTCCACAATAAAACTAGCCAAGCAAAACAAATTCCACAGCTCCATCTAATGTCCACACAACAGCCTCAGTATTCTACACTCGCTGCCTTTCTTTTGGAGCCTTGTCTGCCACTATGACCATGTCCGGATTCTGAGCCCTTGGAAACATCTGGGATTCAATTTGAACCCTAGAGTAACAATTAATCTCATATACAATATATATATATATAGCGTATGATGGTTAATCACAATCATAACGACTCAACTATTAGAGATCAATCATCATAAAGCATATATATGCAGCAACAAAAGGTAACACAAGACTACAAGCAGTATTATTTACAAACATAGGACTCAATGTTTCTCAAGCATAGTTGTATGCATTGTTGCTAGTGTACGCAGGACTTATCATATCTCGGGCATGATTACAAGCAATGTTCACAATATTTGTAGGACTTAACATGTCCTGGGCAGTATTAACTGTGAATCATAGGACTCGACATGTCCTGGGTCTCAGTGCTGAGCAACAACTAAGTAAAAGCCCATAATAACCAAATATATTACAGACTTTGCGATCCAAGGACTATCAATCCTCTAGGTCCTATAAGCTAAAGCGTGTTCACAACACGGTTTACAATCAGGTTACAAACATGCATACATAATCATATAGAGTATACAAGATTAGAGTTACTATCTGATTACTTACTCCGAGTCAATATCAAGAACTCTACTTGTTTTGGGCGATTACGAGTTTCTATAAGAATATATTATGGACAATGGTCAATACTTATTCTAACTCTTGACATTTCAAATGTCATTTAGTATAATGCAACTAATATGGAACTATTGGATCTAAACCATGAACGCCAACTTCCTTGGCTTGCATCATTTTTGCGCATTTGAACACTTTTCCAGAATTTGTACCGAAACTTTGAAAAATCATATCTTCTAACACAAATGTGTAAATGAAGTGATCCCAAAGCCTATGCACTCCTTGTTAAGTGTAGTTTCGGAAAAAATGGTTCAAGTAATCTTGTCACACACTTACCAATCCAAAATTTACCAAACAATGGTTGTTATCCAGTTTACTTTTCAGAATCATAAGTCATTTTCAAAAATTCATAACTCAATATACACAAATCCAAATTCGACATAATTAACTATACCAAAAACTCGACATAACCTGATTGCCCAGATAGAACATTAAGGCGCTTTTCGGGCTTTGTCACAATTCAATCCCGAGTTTCTAAAATTCCTACCGAAGCTCTACCCTATACAATTTTTCGTGCTAAACACATTGAAACCATTCAAATAGAAAGACTCCAACTCTCCTGTTCTACCGCCGAATCTAGGGTTTAGTGTGGCCGTCCAAGTTTCGCGGTTTTCACTTCGTAAACACCCTAACTTCAGTTCCTAACCACATTTTATCTTGTTATTTAGACTTTAGACCATATTCTCATGTTAACCCTCTTAAGATTTTGGACTGAACCTCCCCTATGTCATTTCAACCATCCAAAATTCACAGAAACTAAAGAAATCACCAGGAAACTCTAGTACACAAGTCAAGAGGCTTAGAGTTGCTTACCTTAGTCGTTATTCGTTGTTTCTCACGAAATTTCTTCCTGTCTTGGCTTCTTCAGGTTTCGGCCAGATCTTAAGGTTCAATGAGAAGAAATGATTTATGAGACTAGGGAGTAGAAGGAGGGAAAAACTGGAGATTATAGGTCCGTAGTACGAGAGATTACCTCGGTACTGCAAGTTTTCACATCTCTTCCTCCTCCTTCAAGTTCGGTGTCTTGGGAGATTTAGGATGGAAGTGCCGAACTAATTGGATCATGGGAGAATAGGGATAGCTGATCTTAAAGTGTCAAAATAGGTTTAAGAGGGAAAATGACCATTTTACCCTTTAATCGTAGAAAAATTATGATCCATGCCATTTGTTATAATTCAATTGGATTTCAACTTTTCTTTTAGCCGCTTTTTGGCCGAAATTTTGGGCCTCTCTTAGGATTATTTTAATCCATTTTTTTAGGTTATAACACATGCTCATGTGCTGATAAATTTTAAATAATTATGAAACATACAGCACAAATTCGCAAAATGTGCAATTTTACCCTTCCTTCAATTTTTCTCAAAATTTAATTTATAGCTTTTCATTCTTTTCTATTCAAATTCAATACACTAAAATGGAACAAAGAAGTGTTAATTCCATGTGTTCCATTGGTGGCAACATATATCCAAAAACTTTTAATTTTGACAAAATCGGGTATTTCGAGTAAAATTTGACTGTTGTCAAAAATTTACTATTTCATTTCTCCAATTACACATACATCATACATGGAATACATGCAATTTGTTAGAGTAAATTTGAGGATATTACAAATTGAGTGTAGGTAATCAAAATCCCTCCTCCAATTTGGTGGGGGCAAGAGGGAGAGTCTTATCCTTTTCTTTTTTATCATCTTACCTTCATTTTTTAATTATAAAAATAATTACTTTCTCCAATAATTATAAAAATAATTACTTTCTCCAATTCCTATGTATAATATATTTCTCTAATTTGATTAAACAAATTAGTTAATATGAGATATTTTTTAAAAAATATTATCATCATCTTCATTAGTTCCCTCAATTTCTCTCTTAGCCGATTATTGTTGATGAAGTATCAATAAAAATAAATTAGAAAAATATCGACAAATATGGTAGATAAATCTTATATTAAGAATCAAAATCAACTCTCAATTATATACTCCCTTCGATCCTAATTATAGGAGCTATTTATCAGAATTTGGAGGAATTAAGGAGGAAAGTTAAATTAGTTAATTATATATTTTTTCCTAAAATACCCTTACCTACAAAGAATTGGGCTCTCAAAAACCTCCCTTTGGTCGTTCCTCTTTCTCATGCACGGTCCTGACATAACACATGTTCCTCTATTATAAACTTATAAACCCGCAAAATGGTTTTAGTTTTTTAAAAAAAAGTCTTAATATAACATTTAAATTTTTTAAAATAAAAAATAAAGTAGAATATCCCACTTGATAGAATATAAGCATATTGTTAAATTAATTATTATGGAAAAAGTAATAGTAGGAATAATATGGGAAAATATGACAAAAATTGCTCAAAATTATTTTATATAAAAAAAGTATAATTTATGTGTATATGACATTAACGAAAAACATTATTTACTTTATAAAATATATAGGTGTATTATTAAATTATTATTGAGAAAGTATAAAGAGGGGTATTATAGGAAAAAAAATGACAAAAGTTAAAACTTACTCTTATAATTAGGACCAAAACCAACTCCAAAATTTCTTTCTATAATTAGGACCGGAGGAGCAAGAAATAAGAGTATTAGCTTATATTGCAATAATGAACATGAGAAAGACAAATAAAATAAGAGTATTAGCTGATTATTGTTTGAATTAGTTTTTAGAGAATAACTTTTATAATTTATGAAGTAAGATAGTGAGAGTAGTTTTGCCTGAACTACATAGTTATCCAAACACTATTTAATACATGTTCATTTTCAACTCCCCATAGATGCACTCGTGACTCGTCCATTTTTAGCTCCAAGACGGAAAAAATCTCACTCTTTTTTCTGGCTTATCATATCCATTCAAAATTATCGTTCTTTTTCTAATTTTCTTATTCGTCGTATCATCGATATTTTCAAACCAGTACAGCTTACATCAAAATGTTCGGTCAACTTCGTTCTTTTACGTAGACTTCAGCGTTTACTCTCCCAGTCGTCCTCGTGAAAACTAGAACCATCCATGGCAATGGCAACTGCTTGTCCCAATCTTCTTTTGATTTCTATATTAGCTCTGTCGATTTTACCCAAATGAAGACCAAACTTCGTCTTCTTCATCAAAACATGGGCTTCAAACTTATCACTTTAGCACCATTAAGGACCATCTTCTTCCTCTGTTTTCCCCTGCTTTTCCCTTTCATACTTGCTTCTTTTTACACTCATGTTGATCTTTTAAGCATCAACTGCGGCAGCTCCGGCAACTCATCGGGAAATGATCGGACATGGACCGGAGACGTCGACTCAAAGTTCTTACACAGAGAAGGCGAATCTGTTGTAGCTACAGAACTTACTCAATCTCCTTCCACTCGGCAAGTGCCATACACCACAGCTCGTCTCTCTCGCTCTCAATTTTCCTATTCATTCCCTGTCTCTCCAGGCCAGAAATTCCTCCGCCTATTCTTCTACCCAGCTTCATACCCAGGTTTTGATCGTTTTAATGCCTTCTTCACTGTCAAATCTGGAGGGTTCACACTCCTTAAGGATTTCAATGCTTCGGTCACCGCCGATGCTAACAGTGATGATACCATATTCAGAGAATATTGCGTCAGCATCGGCGATGGCGAGAGGCTCAACTTAACATTCACTCCGAATTCAACAAACCCACATTCTTATGCGTTTGTTAATGGAATTGAGATAGTCTCCATGCCTGAGGATCTCTATTACACCAAACATGACAGCTTAGGATTCAAATTAATTGGCTCGATGGGCATGTTTAGCATCTCCGACATCGTTGCTCTTCAGACAGAGTACAGGCTAAACGTTGGTGGAAAACATATCTCAGCTCCTGAAGACACAGGAATGCTCCGATCTTGGGACTTCGATGATAGTTTCCTTGTTCAATTTTCTTCTCTACCAACTTTTTATGAAGGTGATAAAACACCCTTGATGTTCAGTAAAGTTCCTAATTACGCCGCACCAGAGCAAGTCTATCGAACAGAACGCGATATGGGAATGAATAGAACTCTAAACATGATTTCTAACCTTACTTGGGAGTTTCCAGTCTATTCTGGTTTTACCTACATGTTGAGACTCCATTTTTGTGAGCGTAATCCATATATCAACATTTCCCACAACAGAATGTTTGGTATTTACATAGCCGACCAGTTAGCTGAGAATGACGCAAATGTTTTGTTGTGGGCCAAGGGAAAAGCAGTTCCCGTGTATAGAGACTATGCAGTAATTGTTTCAGGTGATGGAAAACCAGCTTCTCTTTCACTCAAAATGCATCCTGATTCAGCAGATAGGATTGAGTACAGTGACGCATTCTTGAATGGACTTGAGATTTTCAAGATCAGTGATTCACAAAGGAATCTCGCCGGACCTAACCCTGATCCTCTTCCTCCACCTCGTCCTAATCCTAATGATCTACCCAAAAAGTATGGAAAAAAAAAAACCCGAAACAAGATTGTAATTGGGGTCATCGTCGGTGTTGCAGCTGCCATCGTCGTTCTGGTTTCCAGTATCTCGTTCTTCCTCATCAGTCGCGGCAAGAATGTCAAGTCAAGCGATGGAACTTTTAAGCGTAGCTGTGTTCAATTTACTAATGGCTCAATTGTACCAACAGAACTGTGTCGTCACTTTTCCATCATTGAGATCAGAAACGCCACAAACAACTTCAATGAACTCTTGATCATCGGCGTCGGAGGATTCGGCAACGTGTACAAAGGGTACATTGACGAGGGTCAAACTCCAGTCGCAATCAAACAGCTCAAACAAGGGTCGCAGCAAGGGCTCCACGAGTTCCGAACAGAGATTGAAATGTTGTCTCAACTTCGTCACAGTAACTTGGTATCTCTCATTGGCTACTGCAATGATGGTAATGAGATGATCCTTGTCTACGAGTTCATGGCACGTGGGACCCTCCAAGAGCATCTTTACAATTCTAATAATCATCCCATTTCATGGAAGAAAAGGCTAGAGATTTGCCTGTGTGCAGCGCGTGGACTGCAATATCTCCATACAGGTGCACTCCAAAATATCATACATCGTGACGTGAAGACAACGAACATTTTACTGGACGATAAATGGGTTGCTAAATTCTCAGACTTTGGATTATCGAAAATAGGACCCACAGGGATATCAAAGTCTCACATTACGACAGTGGTGAAAGGAAGCATTGGTTATTTGGATCCCGAATACTATAAGCGCCAAAGACTGACTCTAAAGTCTGACGTTTACTCGCTCGGTGTGGTGTTGCTTGAAGTATTATGTGGTAGGCCACCACTCTTACGTACGGTTGAGAAGGAGAAGGCAAGCTTAGTGCAATGGGTCAGAAAATGTCATCACGAGGGTCTGATTCATGAAACTGTTGATCCATTCCTGAAAGAAAGTATTGCACCAGAGAGCCTTAAAGCATTCAGCGACATGGCGCTTAAGTGTTTGGAAGATGACCCGAATGAACGACCATCGATGAGTGAAGTTGAGTGGGGCCTAGAGTTTGCATTGCAGCTACAAGAAAGCTTAGAGGAAACTGAAGGAAAACGCGCGGAAGAAAGGGCTCTATTAACAGAAATGACCGACGTTGAAGAAAGTCAAGTTGGTTTCACCAATGTATAGATCAGTTTAGCTCTTCGGAATGCGATAATACCCCATCACCTTTTGCTGTTAATTTGAGTCGTGATGTCATTATGCGTGGGTAGTATCCCTGTTGTTGTGGTAGAATCTGAAAGAGTAATAATTTTCCTTTCTTTTACAGTGTCATTTGTAACCTGTAGTATATCGCATCTGAGTGAAGTAATTTTGGTTAAACTTGCATATTGTTCAAGTCTGTTCATTATATAGCTATAGTTGTTCTAATCCAGTAGTATTTCTGGTGGGTCCTAAAGAATTAATGTTCATCAACTGTACAGCGAAATGAAGATTATTGTTCCGACGAGAAAAAAGGAAAAAAGAAAATAATGAATATATGTTTGTGTATGTATGTGTGTATATTATGTATGTGTGTGTGTGTGGCGGACCCAGAAATTTACGGAAGGGGGGCACAATTTGTGGGGTGATTTGGGGGTTGGGGGCAACACCCCTAAAAAATTTTTTTTTTTAAAGAAAATTTTTAAATATATTAAAAAACAAACGAATATATAAGAAAAAATAAAATAAATCTTTATTAGAAATAAGCAAGGCTAAGACTAAATAAGTTGAAAAACATATATTTTAATAACAAAAGTATATTACAATAAAAATAATTACAATGTCATCCTTCTAGACCTTATTTTTTAGAATTTCATCATAATTACCTTATTATCAATCTTATTAAATACATCATTCTCAATATAAAGCGTTAAATAATTGGCGGAAGTTTGATTCAGAGAAGTTGGCTATTTGACTCTGGAAGAAGAAGTTTGATTACGCGATGCAAGGATTCTTTAGTATTTAGATTTAACCCTAATTTTTTATTTTTTTATAAATAAATAAATAAATAAATTATTTATAAAATAATATATATATATATATATATATATATAAGGTCTTTTAAGGGGGGGCACGTGCCCCCCAAGTGTTGTACCTGGGTCCGCCCCAGTGTGTGTTGATGTGATACGACGATCTTTTCTTTCGTTCATGTCCATAGTCCACATATAAAGGACATGGTATATATACATATATATATATATATATATATATAGGTACGTAGATGGATAAGACATGGTGAGCTCTTTTTTTTTTTTTTTTTTTAAGTAAAATACTCTAATCATCCTTCACGTTTTGTCTTAATTACACAGACCTCTTCTATTTTGAAAATATACACTTAAGTCCAAACCGTTAACTCTGTTAAAAATATTCTAAAAAGATTCTAAAAATATATTTTTGATTGAAATTTATATAAAAATAAAATTTATTTACTAATTTACCCTTAATGCTAAATCCTAAATTTTAATTGACAATTTGTAAATATAAAACCTTTTAAAAATTTGAGTTAGTTTTTTAGATGTTTGTAGAAAAAATATCAAAATTTAAATTTAAATGACTTAATACAATCTCTCAAACATATATAATTTATTATATGTGATAGGAAAAAATGTGTTTGATATATATTTTTAGTCATTTAAGAAACTAAAAGTAAATAAATTTTTAATAAATATGTTAAAAAATTTAAAATATAAATTTTATAACCTCAAAATTCATAAATTTTTAACATATTAGAAAGTTAAAAAAATCTATTAGGATAAAAAATTTATTTACCCACATAGATATATCTTGGTTTAAATAATTCTAATGTTAAAGAATGGTATTTTGGTAAAACAAAAGTTCAAAAGTCAAACTTACCTAGGTCAACTAACGGTTTGAGTGGATGGAAATAGAATCTCAAAATATAAGGGAGGGTTGTGTAATTTTAATTTTAAGGGAAGTTTATATAGGTTTTCATAATAGAGGGGAAGTCGTATAATTAAAGTAAAATAGAGGAGTGGTTAGAGTATTTTACTCTTTTTAAAAATAAATTTTTTTAAAAAAAGATGAAGACTGAAGGCTTGAATTGAGAGATTATTTGTGTGTCAGTAGGATAATATTTTACCAAAATGTTTTTCAAACAATATAATTTTAAAACATGTCGAAGTGTTTCTGAAACTTTTAAGTCTAATATGCCCCAAACCTCTATCGAAGCGTCTATCTGGATAAATCTTGTAGAAAATCCCAAGCAAACTCGATAGCTTGGGGTCGCTAGGAGGTTCGAATAACCATAATTATTATATGGCTTGTGCATTGCTCTTCTTCATGTTCATCTCTTTCTCCTCTGTTCATCCCTAGCTACTCTGAGTGCATTCTTCAATCGACTGGACGAGCGCATTAGAGTGCAAAAGTATTGTATCACCCAATTTATCCCAAAAAAACATTGAATTTGCCACGCAATTCAATTTTTCCACAATATCATATTTACAATGGAATTTCTTATAGAATCTATTAGTTACGGGTTTCACTCGAGAGTAGTGAATTGGGTGATTTATAAAAATTAATTAAAACAAACATAAACAATGACTAAATCTGGAAAAAATGTTAGAGAGATATCACTACACAGATTTATACTGGTTCAGCTTTAACCTTGTGGCCTATGTCCAATCCTCATAGCACTTCTGAGATTTTCACCAACTTCCACAAAAACGATTACAGTAGGCACTAAGTAATCTCACCATATTCGCTCCATCTTACAACTATAATCAAACAACCTACTCAAGGTCCTATTACCTTGAGATTTTACAACAATCAATTTAACAATTGAATGAAGATAACTCTCTCACAGAGTAAATAGATAATCACTTAAGATTGGATAACAAAAGATATTAAAGAATATTAATGAGCAATGACTTTTGCAATAAACGATATCGTCGTTGATTGTTAGCTTCGAATAAGTACTCTTCGTATTTATATATAGTTGAGCTGCATTAATGACCGTTGATGATGCTTCAAACTATCCGTTAAGAGATTTCAGATGCTCAGTTAGACTCAAAAGCTTTCCGTTAAACAAACGCCGGAGTCGTTGATGAAATGTTGTTTTCATATCACCATTGACAGTCTTTGCACAAAATGCTTTTGGTCTGAGTATTTGACTGAGTTTAAATTGTATTGTGTCATTGCTATTATTATATGATTTCCTTTCTTGTTGACAATCAGGGAGCACGAGGAGTAAATATGTGATTTATTTCCAATTGAATCAATTTGGATTAATTAGAGATTGAACACATGGACCTCATAGGAAATTCACAATTGGTGTCCACTTGGTACATATTTGAAAAAAGGGAATTGATTTTGAATGGCCACGTACAAATGCTAGAGACACATACAATGAGCTAAAGTCCAAAAGGATATAATATATCCTTTATTCAAAAAAAAAAAAGCAGCGGAGGCCCAACACCCAAAAACCCTACGGTTATATATATTAGAAAGTGACACACCACACAGGGAGACCAGAGGCACAGAGACGCCAGACGCACTGCGCAGATTTGAGGAATTGGAGGAGAGTTGCATACGCGTTGCATAAGGAGAAGGCTCCACAACTTTGGGATCTTGTCTTTCTTCTTCTTCTCTTTATTGGAACCTAAATTTCTTATGTTTGTTATGGATTTTCTTATATAATGCATGTGTGACTAATTTTTCTTTTCAACCTAGAGAACCTATGAACTTGTTTGGGTTCTAGAGTTTATTCTCACTATTAGTTTTGCTTAATTTTATTTCAGTTTATTTAATCTTGTGTTTATTGCTATTGCTTAGTGAGTGGCCACCATTAAGCATGTTTTGGGGATTTAGGGTTGAACTTGGAAGAGGGAATCCTAAATTGACCTTGGGATTAAATAATGTGGAATTAGATTTAAATTTAACGTGAAGTTAGGTTTTAATCTAATTTGCGTTTAGGATAGGAATATACCTAGAAGCTCATAATCAAATTAGAGTGAGCCGATTTAAAAAAGTATCTTATTTAGTTGTGTGAGGCATCACATAATTGATTAAGATAGGTAGATAAATGAACCTAAGGCATTTATAGACATTAATACTCTAAATTAGCTGTTTAGGTTGAGTCAAAATTAATTTAGTGGGAATAAAATCTAAAAACCCAAACAAGGGATTAGTGGTTGCACTTTTTTTATATTGGAATTTGCTCTTTTGTAAAAAGTCTCTTGCTACTATTAGTTCTTATTACTTTTCTTTTTTAAAACAATTCGACTCACTCAACTTAAATGAAACAAGGAAATTTAATCGCTAGTAAGATTGAGTCCCGTGGAACGATACTTTTCTCATCACTCTATTACTTGATACATTTTTCACTTGCGGAGTTTTAGGCTTAAAGTTTTTCCCTATCAATATATCTATTTGTTTTAGATATTTAATTTATCAAATAAATTAAATATAAAACAAATATTATATAATAATATTATAATCTCTATTAAATAATATTATTATATTATTTTCGAATTTAATAATGTATATATCCATCCTAGATTAGATACGGTATTCATTAAATCTTAGACATATCTGAGATTCAATGAATCTGGACACTATTACTCGTGTTAGGCTATTCTTGTGTGCGATCCTGTAGGCCCACATGAGATTGGCAGCAGGTCAATACTGTACTAGCCTACAAGTTGCAAGCGGCCTCTAGCAAGACATTACGACTACCCAATTCATATGGGGATCGATGATACGATACAACCTATCATACAACCATGTCACGTCCCTTTTGTCACGCGATAATTTGGTCAAGGATGAGTCATGGATAATGTCAACTTCCTGTTCTTGACCATTACTTTCTCGATTCTTGAGTAGTCTAATAATTGAAATGGAAACTCCTTTCTATCATAGTATGGCCATACATTTCTCAGACTCACTCATCGAGGGGCCCAATATTATCTCTCTACAAATGTGAAGGACAAATTCCATCTTGACCATTTACATTCCTTTGCATGAAAACCATTGATCCCGATCCAAGCCTTTATTATCACGCGGCCAAAGGTGACTTTTAACGAGGTCAAAGATCAGTAACTCATCATGTAGGAATCCATGATGATCTCAGGTCAAAGGACATTGTGACGCTGTTATACATGAGATAAGCTTATGACTAAATCCATACAACTTTCTCATAGTGGGTCGGTCCAGCACCTTGTATCTTATAATGACTTTGATTCGTATTTCCATACCTTATTAAAGTCATACTAGTCTTATTTTCATCTTCGCTCCTGTGTAGATGACCGACCAAGGATATTTAAGATAATCTATAAGATATATTCAGGGATACAGTTATCACTATAAACATGCAAATGAAATGATAACTAAATGG
Organism: Acacia acuminata; assembly: GCA_019022655.1. Lineage (NCBI taxonomy): Eukaryota > Viridiplantae > Streptophyta > Magnoliopsida > Fabales > Fabaceae > Acacia > Acacia acuminata. The sequence continues at coordinate 259,931 of JAFJYI010000244.1, read as the reverse complement.
AGAATACTTTAAATGACATTAACGTTTAAAGTACAATGACTTGCCCCTACGGCATAATTTCCAACAGATGCTAGGATAGCTGTGTGCTAGCAGGCCGACATAACTCGTATATGTACTTTTATTAGGGCCAAAAGGATTCAAACGTTCATCAAACTGAATCTTGAGCTATTCCCTGACAGTCCAACTTAGGGCAAGCTCTTTCAATCGTGTGCCTCTTCTACCACGGGGTAAAGGCTAGTTACGAGGCTCACTCTTGTATGAACAGGGTTCGCTCTGATTCACACCAATGACTGGCATTCCTCAAACAAGACTATAATCATTTTCTCCGTTCATTTTTGAGACAGGAAGAGAGGTTGAGAGAGGTAGTGCAAGAGAGGAATGCTTGAGCGAATGAGAGAGTAATAGAGTCTGGTGGTGATGGGTGAGGAAGAGAGTTAATACAACAGGAAGAAAGGTTTTGCAACAGGAAGAGAGGTTCAGAGAGAGCAACTAGGGGTTTTGGTGCGAAGAAGAGAATATTTTTAGTGTTGTAATTTTAAGATCGGATATATTTAGAAGCCGGTCTTAAAAGTTAACCTTTAAGACCGGTCCTTATTAAACTCGGCTTTAAAAGTAATTATTTTTTTGTTAAGTTTTTTTATCTTTTGTACCGGCTACAATTTAAGTCCGATATTAAAAGTTTAACTTTTAAAACCGCCTTCTAAATATATCCGGTCTTAAAATTTATAGACTTTTATATTTAAATTTTTCCTTATATTTTGGACCGGATACAATTTAAGTTCAGTTGTATGAGATTTCTCTAAAAAGTAATTGATATTTCTATTTTTTTAAAAAAAATATTTAAGACTAGTTGTTTTGGAAATTGATCTGAATAATATATTTAAGACCTATGAACAAAAGAACCCAGTCCAAGAAGTTTCTGATATTTACAAAACTACCACCGATTATACTTTTAAGACGGAGGCAATCTTAAAACCCTTTTTTATACTAGCTAGTGCAGGAGCTTAAGGTTCGGTCAGCTCTCTTTACTTGGCATCTCCAACATGCAATCAATAAAAGAAGTCCATTAACCTCTAGTCACCCCCCTAACACTTTATATTGTTATATACAATCAGTTCCTTCATTTTCCCCTTTTCAACCAGAATTTTCAGCCTCTGATTTCTCATTCAAGATGAAGCAAATTAGAAAAAGAGAGTTGGAATAGAGTTCTAGGTGCCTCTCTCACTCTAAATTCAAGCTTGCATGTATGAAGCACGTTATCTTCCACTTCTTCTTCCTCCTCGATGTCACGTTCTCTGGCTCAATATCTCTCATTCTCCTTCTCTCCCTCTATCTCACCCTCAATCTGTTCTGGCCGAACGGAAATAAAATAAGGGAGTATGGGCTGAACCGAAATGTTAAATTGAAGAATGCGAAATTAAAGTTTGCTGCATGTGGGGGGTGAGGTGTCATGATGGAGAAGGGATGATGCATGGTGGCGATGAGAGGAGGAGGGATATACTCATGCCTTACATGGAAGAAAATAGGGAGAAGTGTTTTGGGAGCCACTCACTAAAATAATTTATGGGAAAATTTATATCAGGGCCCTTTTAACATTTTTTTAAAAAAAATTCTAAAAAAGCCCCAAAGATTCGAAAATCTCGAGAAAAAGCCCTGGACCTTTTTTTTGGTATAATTTCATTAAAACGTTAGTTGTTAATGAAAATGATATAGTTGTTAACAGCAGACTGCGATATAGTTGTTAATGGAGTGATATAGTTGTTAATGGGGGTTTTGATATAGTTGTTAATGACCTACCCATTAACAATTATATCACTTTCAGTTAACAACTAAAGTTTTAATGAAATTATACTAGAAAGATTTTTAAAATCTTTAGGCCTTTTTTAGGATTTTTTTCTATTAAAAGGACCCCCATATGGATTTTCCCATAATCTATTTGGTCCTCCTTAACCGTCTACAGGACTTTTGTTTACAACTTAGTCCTTTACTCATTTAATTGCAAATAATGGATAGGTGTTAGAATTTAATCATTTATCCCATATACGGATTTTTTTTCTCAATTAGCTTCTTTAAGCCAAAAATATCAACTCTAAAATTTCTAAGCCATAATTTATCCTCTAACTATTTTTCTTTGAATTGCTTGACAAATAAACCATAAATTCTAAATAATAGCTTTAAAACTAATTAGGCCAAATTTTTTTTGCAATTAATCCCCTCATAATATTTCTAGATCCTCAAACTAACATTTCGTAATTTTCGCCTAAATTTTAAAAGACAAAAATAATTTTTTTTCCAATTATCTTAACCTTTTCCTTAAAATAATTTTAAAACTTCTGACTCCTACGGCCTAGTAGCCTTTTTATTTCAATCTTATTTTTAAACTCATTGTCACAAAATTTAGAATGTTACACAGCCATTCGGCAGTATCCATAAAGATAATAGTGATAAGGAAGAGGCAATGAACGAAGCTTATTTTCTGCGTAGACTTGGAACGTTTACTCTCACGGGAAGCTTCTGGCGAGCAACTACTAGAAGTCTAGTATCCTTGAACTCAGCTCCTATTAACCAGAAACTGATTTCTATTTCTGCATCACTACCTAATTAACCTCCATGAAAACCAGGCTCTCTCTGCTTCATCCCGAGAAGATGAGCTTCAATAAACATACCACTTTTGCATCATTAAGGACCATCTTCTTACTCTGTTTTTCGCTACTTCAACTTTTTCTTCTCGCGCATGCTTACACTCCCGTTGATCTATTCAGCATCAACTGCGGCTCCTCCAGAAAGTCCTCGGGAGATGACCGGACATGGACAGGAGACGTGAACTCAAAGTTTTTATCCAAACAAGACGGATCTGTTGCAGCCACAGAACTCACTCAATCTCCTTCCGCTCGAGTCCCTTACACCACAGCTCGTCTCTCTCGCTCTCAATTCTCCTATTCATTCCCCGTCCCTCCAGGTCCAAAATTTCTCCGCCTATTCTTCTACCCAGCTTCTTACCCAGGTTATGATCGTTCTAATGCCTTCTTCACCGTCAAATCTGGTGAGTTCACACTCCTTAAGGACTTCAATGCTTCGGTCACAGCCGATGCTTCCCGTGAAGATACCATCTTCAGAGAATATTGCGTCAACGTTGGTGATGGTGAGAGTCTCAACTTAACTTTCACTCCAAATTCGTCAAACCCACATTCTTACGCATTTGTCAATGGAATCGAGGTGGTCTCGATGCCTGAGTATCTTTATTACACCAAACCCGACGGCATTGGACTCAAATTAATTGGTTCGGAGGCCCGGTTTTCCATTCCGTACAATGTTGCTCTTCAGACAGAGTACAGGCTAAACGTCGGTGAAAGACAAATCTCAGCTACAGAAGACACAGGAATGCTCCGATCTTGGGACACCGATGAAAGTTTCGTGGTTAATTATTCTTCTCTTCCTGCTGATTTGGAAGGTGAGAGAAGACTCCTGATGTTCAGTATAGTTCCTAATTACACAGCACCTGAGCTAGTTTATCGAACGGAACGCAGTATGGGGATGAATAAAACTTTGAACATGAATACTAACCTTACTTGGGAGTTTCCTATCAATTCTGGCTTTACCTACATGCTTAGACTCCATTTTTGTGAGCTTAATCCAGATATCAACATTTCCTACAACAGAATGTTTGGTATTTACATAGCCGATCAGTTAGCTGAGAGTGAAGCAAATGTTTTGTTGTGGGCCAAGGGAAAAGCAGTTCCCGTGTATAGAGACTATGCAGTAATTGTTTCAGGTGATGGAAAACCAGCTTCTCTTTCACTCAAAATGCATCCTGATTCAGCAGATAGGATTGAGTACAGTGACGCATTCTTGAATGGACTTGAGATTTTCAAGATCAGTGATTCACAAAGGAATCTCGCCGGACCTAACCCTGATCCTCTTCCTCCACCTCGTCCTAATCCTAATGATCTACCCAAAAAGTATGGAAAAAAAACCCGAAACAAGATTGTAATTGGGGTCATCGTCGGTGTTGCAGCTGCCATCGTCGTTCTGGTTTCCAGTATCTCGTTCTTCCTCATCAGTCGCGGCAAGAATGTCAAGTCAAGCGATGGAACTTTTAAGCGTAGCTGTGTTCAATTTACTAATGGCTCAATTGTACCAACAGAACTGTGTCGTCACTTTTCCATCATTGAGATCAGAAACGCCACAAACAACTTCAATGAACTCTTGATCATCGGCGTCGGAGGATTCGGCAACGTGTACAAAGGGTACATTGACGAGGGTCAAACTCCAGTCGCAATCAAACAGCTCAAACAAGGGTCGCAGCAAGGGCTCCACGAGTTCCGAACAGAGATTGAAATGTTGTCTCAACTTCGTCACAGTAACTTGGTATCTCTCATTGGCTACTGCAATGATGGTAATGAGATGATCCTTGTCTACGAGTTCATGGCACGTGGGACCCTCCAAGAGCATCTTTACAATTCTAATAATCATCCCATTTCATGGAAGAAAAGGCTAGAGATTTGCCTGTGTGCAGCGCGTGGACTGCAATATCTCCATACAGGTGCACTCCAAAATATCATACATCGTGACGTGAAGACAACGAACATTTTACTGGACGATAAATGGGTTGCTAAATTCTCAGACTTTGGATTATCGAAAATAGGACCCACAGGGATATCAAAGTCTCACATTACGACAGTGGTGAAAGGAAGCATTGGTTATTTGGATCCCGAATACTATAAGCGCCAAAGACTGACTCTAAAGTCTGACGTTTACTCGCTCGGTGTGGTGTTGCTTGAAGTATTATGTGGTAGGCCACCACTCTTACGTACGGTTGAGAAGGAGAAGGCAAGCTTAGTGCAATGGGTCAGAAAATGTCATCACGAGGGTCTGATTCATGAAACTGTTGATCCATTCCTGAAAGAAAGTATTGCACCAGAGAGCCTTAAAGCATTCAGCGACATGGCGCTTAAGTGTTTGGAAGATGACCCGAATGAACGACCATCGATGAGTGAAGTTGAGTGGGGCCTAGAGTTTGCATTGCAGCTACAAGAAAGCTTAGAGGAAACTGAAGGAAAACGCGCGGAAGAAAGGGCTCTATTAACAGAAATGACCGACGTTGAAGAAAGTCAAGTTGGTTTCAACAATGTATAGATCAGTTTAGCTCTTCGGACTGCGATAATGCCCCATCACCTTTTGCTGTTACTTTGAGGTCGTAACGTCATTATGCGTAGGTAGTAGTATCCCCGTTGTTGTGTTAGAATCTGAAAGAGTAATAATTTTCCTTTCTTTTACAGTGTCATTTGTAACCGGTAGTATATCGCATCTGAGTGATATAATTTTGGTTAAATTTGCATATTGTTCAAGTCTGTTCATTATATAGCTATAGTTGTTCTAATCCAGTAGTATTTCTGGTGGGTCCTAACAGAATTAATGTTCATCAACTGTACAGCGAAATGAAGATTATTGTGTAGCTATGGAACTGCTATTGGTGATCATGGGGCTGCAGGTTCTACGCTAGGCAGACGAGAAAAAAAGAAAAAAGAAAATAATGAATATATGTTTGTGTATGTATGTGTGTGTGTGTTGATGTGATACGACGATCTTTTCTTTCGTTCATGTCCATAGTCCACATATAAAGGACATGGTATATATACATATATATACATATATATATAGGTACGTAGATGGATAAGACATGGCGAGCTCTTTTTTTTTTTTAAAAATACTCTAATCACCCTTCTATTTTTATCTTAATTACACGCACCTCCCTTCTATTTTGAAAATATACACTTAAGTCCAAAACCGTTAACTCCGTTAAGAATATTCTAAAAAGATTCTAAAAATGCATTTTTTATTGAAATTTATATAAAAATAAAATTTATTTACTAATTTACCCTTAATACTAAATCCTAAATTTTAATTGCCAATTTGTAAATATAAAAAATTTTAAAAATTTGAGTTAGTTTTTTAAATGTTTGTAGAAAAAATATCAAAATTTAAATTTAAATGACTTAATACAATCTCTCAAACATATATAATTTATTATGTGATAGGAAAAAATGTGTTTGATATATATTTTTAGTCATTTAAGAAACTAAAAGTAAATAAATTTTTAATAAATATGTTAAAAAATTTAAAATATAAATTTTATAACCTTAAAATTCATAAATTTTTAACATATTATAAAGTTAAAAAAATCTATTAGGATAAAAAATTTATTTACCCACATAGATATATCTTGGTTTAAATAATTCTAATGTTAAAGAAGAGTATTTTAGTAAAACAAAAGTTCAAAAGTCAAACTTACCAAATAACTCAACTAACAATTTGGGTGGATGGAAATAGAATCTCAAAATATAAGGGAGGTTTGTGTAACATACATTTTAATTTTAAGGGAAGTCTATATGGGTTTTCATAATAGAGGGAGGTCAATGTAATTAAAGTAAAATAGATGGGTAGTTAGAGTATTTTACTCTTTTTAAAAATAATTTTTTTTAAAAAAAAAGAAGAAGACTGAAGTTCTTAGGCTTGAATTGAGAGATTATTTGTGTGTCAGTAGGATAATATTTTACCAAAATGTTTTTCAAACAATATAATTTTAAAACATGTCGAAGTGTTTCTGAAACTTTTAAGTCTAATATGCCCCAAACCTCTATCAGAAGCGTCTATCTGGATAAATCTTGTAGAAAATCCCAAGCAGCTGATAGCTTGGGGTCAGCTAGGAGGTTCTGAATAACCATAATTATTATATGGCTTGTGCATTGCTCTTCTTCATGTTCATCTCTTTCTCCTCTGTTCATCCCTAGCTACTCTGAGTGCATTCTTCAATCGACTGGACATCGCATTAGAGTGCAAAAGTATTGTATCACCCAATTTACCCCAAAAAAACATTGAATTTGCCACGCAATTCAATTTTTCTGACAATATCATATTTACAATGGAATTTCTTATAGAATCTATTAGTTACAGGTTTCACCCAAGAGAGTAGTGAATTGGGTGATTTATAAAAATTAATTAAAACAACCTTAAACAATGACTAAATCTGGAAGAAAGGTTAGAGAGATATCACTACACAGATTTATACTGGTTCAGCTTTAACCTGGTAGCCTATGTCCAATCCCCATAGCACTTCTGAGATTTTCACCAACTTCCACAAAAACGATTATAGTAGGCACTAAGTAATCTCACCATATTTGCTCCCTCTTACAACTATAATCAAACAACCCACTCAAGGTATTACTTTGAGATTTTACAACAATCAATTTAACAATTGAATGAAGATAACTCTCTCACAGAGTAAATAGATAATCACTTAAGATTGGATAACAAAAGATATTAAAGAATATTAATGAGCAATGACTTTTGCAATAAATGATATCGTCGTTGATTGTTAGCTTCAAATTAAGTACTCTTCGTATTTATATATAGTTGAGCTACATTAATGACCGTTGATGATGCTTCAAACTATCCGTTAAGAGATTTCAAATGCTCTGTTAGACTCAAAAGCTTTCCGTTAAACAAACGCCGGAGTCGTTGATGAAATGTTGTTTTCATATCACCATTGACAGTCTTTGCACAAAATGCTTTTGGTCTGAGTATTTGACTAAGGTAGAGTTGCTTTCACTTTTGTCGAAATGGGTCTCTGAACATATGATCATTTGTTTGCTCTAAATAAAGTTTCTGTGAACATGCTCTGTTTCTGCTACACAATAAATGCTTTTGATACATATTTTCTTTTTCAAGATTTTCACGTAAACTTTCGTTTGATTATCTAAAACTCACTAACACACATGATTACAAGCATTAAGAATAGTTGTGAGTGATAATATGAAGTAATGGCATAAAGATTAGAGAATTTGAATTTATGAAGATGATGATCAACTTTCAAACCCGGAAGAACTTGAGTTGTCAAACATGACTCAATTTACTGACTTGAGTTGTAGTTTACACAACTTGAATTTTGTTCTCTTGATAAAACTCTTACAAAACAATTTCATGTTATAAATATGCTTTTAAAGAGGGAACTCGAGTTGTTCAAAGAGAACTTGAGTTCTCTCATTTGGCTAAATTCAAACTCTTTGAGAAACAATAAGAACTCAAGTCATAACTGTTCAAACTCGAGTTAGTAACTCATGTTGCTTAGGGCTAATATGAGCATAGGTCACAGAAGCATGCAGATGATAATGAATAGAGGGAGACCAGCACATCAAGTGGGACCCACTAAAAATAATTTGGTTAGAATAAATGGTATCGGTATTATTACCCCTTTTAGCATGTTTATGTATATTTATATACCTATATAAATTTAATGATGCCAAATGCTTCTATAATAAAGTTTATTATTAAAATTACATCTTAGTCCTTTCTTATTACCTACCTGGGAATGCATTCGATTAAAGGGAGAAGGGTTGAATGTTCTACCCCCTGACTTTGTTTGTCAGTTTGGGAGTTTTATTTTATATTTTTTAATGAAAATATAATACACGTGTCATGTTATTAAAAAGATTATATAAGTGAAAGGCTGTGATGGAGTGGCTGCATCATGCAAAATCACTCATCGAGTGTAGGTAATCAAATCCCACCTCCAATGGGATGGGGCCAGGAGGGAGAGCCGTATCCTTTTCTTTTTTGTCATTTTACCTTCATTTTTTAATTATAAAAATAATCACTCTCTCTAATTCCTACATATAAATATTTATTTAATTTGATTAAAAAAATTAGTTTATTTTTTTAAATATTATAATCATTTTCATTACTTCCCTCTTTTTCAGAAAAAATTGATAAATATAGTAGATAAATTTTATATTAAGAATCAAAATCAACTAATTAGATGGTGTAGCTTAGATTGCAATAATGAACATGAGAAAGACAAAAAAAAAAAAAAAATAATAATAAGATAAGAAGAGGCCCTCGTCCATGGATACGGATAATGGGTATGGGAAAGGTTCATTTTGAGCCCCGCTATAAATGCACTGGTCCATTTTTAGCTCCAAGACGAAAAAAATCTCACCCTTTTTTTTTTCTGGCTTATCATATCCATTCAAAATTATCGTTTTTTCTAATTTTCTTATTTATCGTATTACCGTATTTTTCAAAACAGGACAGGTGAAGTTTTAATAGGTTAAAGTGATTTGTTCTTTTGCGTAGACTTCGGCGTTTACTCTCACTGCTTTTCCTGGAAACTACAACCGCAACTGCTAGTCCTCATCTTCTTTTGATTTCTATATTGGCTCTGTCGAATTTCCCACATGAAGACCAAACTTCGTCTTCTTCATCCAAACATGAGCTTCAAATTTATCACTTCTGCATCATTAAGGACCATCTTCTTCCTCTGTTTTCCCCTGCTTTTCCCTTTCATACTTGCTTCTTTTTACACTCCTGTTGATCTTTTAAGCATCAACTGCGGCAGCTCCGGCCACTCGTCGGGAAATGATCGGACATGGACCGGAGACGTCGACTCAAAGTTCTTACACAGAGAAGGAGAATCTATAGTAGCTACAGCACTTACTCAATCTCCTTCCACTCCGCAAGTGCCATACACCACAGCTCGTCTCTCTCGCTCTCAATTTTCCTATTCATTCCCGGTCTCTCCAGGCCAGAAATTCCTCCGCCTATTCTTCTACCCAGCTTCATACCCAGGTTTTGATCGTTTTAATGCCTTCTTCACTGTCAAATCTGGCGGGTTCACACTCCTTAAGGATTTCAATGCTTCGGTCACCGCCGATGCTAACAGTCCTGATACCATATGCAGAGAATATTGCGTCAGCATCGGCGATGGCGAGAGGCTCAATTTAACTTTCACTCCGAATTCAACAGACCCACATTCTTATGCCTTTGTTAATGGAATTGAGATTGTCTCCATGCCTGAGGATCTCTATTACACCAAAAATGACAGCTTAGGATTCAAATTAATTGGTTCGCTGGGCATGTTTAGCATCTCCGACAACGTCGCTCTTCAGACAGAGTACAGGCTAAACGTTGGTGGAAAACCTATCTCAGCTCCGCAAGACACAGGAATGCTCCGATCTTGGGAAACCGATGATAGTTTCCTTGTTAAAACTTTTTCTCAACCAACTGATTTTGAAGGCGAGAGAAGACCCTTGTTGTTCAGTAAAGTTCCTAATTACACCGCACCTGAGCAAGTCTATCGAACAGAACGCGATATGGGAATGAATAAAACTCAAAACATGATTTCTAACCTTACTTGGAACTTTCCAGTCGATTCTGGTTTTACCTACATGTTGAGACTCCATTTTGTGAGCTTAATCCAGATATCAACATTTCCTACAACAGAATGTTTGATATTTACATAGCCGACCAGTTAGCTGAGGATGATGCGGATGTTTTCCACTGGGCCAAGGGAAAAGCAATTCCGGTATATAGAGACTATGCAGTAATTGTTTCAGGTGATGCAAAGCCAGCTCTTCTTTCACTCAAAATGCATCCTAAGTCAGCATACAGGATTGAGTACAGTGATGCCTTCTTGAATGGACTTGAGATTTTCAAGATCAGTGATTCACAAAGTAATCTCGCCGGACCAAATCCCGATCCTCTTCCTCCATCCCCTCCCAATCATAATGATCTAACCTTATATCAAGCAAGAAAAACAAGAAAGTTGATTCTAATCGGGGTCATCGTCGGTGCTGTAGCTTCCATGGTCGTTCTGGTTTCCTGTATAGCGTTCTTCCTCATCAACCGTGGCAAGAAGTCCAACAAATCTCACAAGTCCAGCTGCGGAACATCAAAGTGGGGTCCATTTTCATTCACCACAACAAAATCATCAAGCACCAACACTAACGGCTCATCACTTCCTATGGAACTGTGCCGTCACTTTTCCATCGCCGAGATCAGAGCCGCCACAAACAATTTCGACGACCTCTTCAACGTCGGAGTCGGAGGCTTCGGCAACGTCTACAAAGGCTACATTGACGGCGGCCAAACTCCGGTTGCGATCAAGCGGCTCAAACCGGGTTCACAGCAAGGGATCCACGAGTTCAAAACCGAAATCGAAATGCTCTCGCAGCTTCGTCACCACCATCTAGTCTCTCTCATAGGTTACTGTTACGAAAGCAACGAGATGATACTAGTCTACGATTTCATGGCTCGTGGGACCCTCCGTAACCATTTGTATAACACGGATAATCCCGCTCTTCCGTGGAAAAGACGACTCCAGATTTGTATAGGAGCAGCACGAGGGCTGCATTATCTCCATACAGGTGCGAAGCACATGATTATTCACCGTGACGTGAAGACCACGAATATCTTGATAGACGACAAGTGGGAGGCCAAGGTTTCGGACTTCGGGTTATCCAGAATCGGGCCCACTGGGATCAAGGCCCACGTTAGCACGGTAGTTAAAGGAAGCATAGGTTATCTTGACCCGGAATACTACAAACGACAGCGTTTAACGGAGAAATCCGACGTGTACTCTTTTGGAGTTGTGCTGTTTGAGGTACTGTGTAGTCGGCCGCCGATAATACGAATCGCTGATAAGAGACAGGTGTTGCTATCTGATTGGGCGAGGAATTGCTTTCACAAAGGAACCCTAATTGAGATAGTGGATCCAGCTTTGAAAGGGACGATTGCAACAGAGTGCTTGAAGAAGTTTGGCGAGATTGGAGTCAACTGTTTGCTTGATGATGCAACGCAGAGGCCAACCATGAACGACGTCGTTTGGGGTCTGGAGTTTGCTCTGCAACTGCAAGAGAGCGCTGAGAAGATGAGAGGAAGGGAAGAAGATGATCGTGATGATGGGAAGGAGGTAATAAGAAGAAGAATGGTGCAGAAGATAGTGATAGCATGTTTAGTAGTAATAACAGTGTTGGGGTGGTTTCGGACTTTAATAAGAGCAGTGGAGTGAGCGTGACGAGCAGTACTGGAGATCATAGCAAGGATACTTCTAGATTGCTGGATAATTCTTCTGTTTTCTCAGAGATTTTAGACCCAAGGGCTCGATAGATGATGATGATGGTGAGTTAGAGAGAACCTAGAAGACTACGAAACTGGTGGCTCGTGACCCCAAAAAGGAAAGTGTGTTCTGAATCTTATATGATTGTTCATACTGTTTATATATAGTGTTTGAAAGCTTCCCCCCCCCCCTTTTTTTTTTTTGCCTCTTGTAATAGTCTGAAAGCTTGTTTTAAACCGATTGTGTATGTTTATTTGAGTTTTATTAGCGATTGTAACAAAATTATACATTAATGTTCTTCCCTTGTGATAAAGAGATGGGTTTTGAAGTAGTTAATTAAGCGTGGAGTATGCATGATATGGAAATTACAAGATGTTTAGCAACTTTATGTCTATATATATTTGGTGGGGTGGGCGTCTGCTTGTCATTTATGGCCAGTTCAATTATTGTAGAAAAAAGGAGCTTGAAAAAATCTCATATATCTAAATTCTAAAGCTCAAAGGAGGGTGTTTTATGCCCTACACCTTAAAGGAAAAAAGCAAATTAAAAGCTTCACGGCTAAGGTAACCTTTTCTTTTTTTGTATTCTGCAATTTAAATGGTGGTAAGGTGTATTCAACACCTTGAAATATTTTTTAGATACATCCAACGCCCTAAAGTATTTTATAACGTATGAAGCATCCTAAAATATTTTTCCAAGTAGACCTATCACCCTGAAAAAAAAAATTAGGTTCGTCTAGTATGTTAAATTGTTTTTTTTTATGTGCGTCCATCCCGCATCCTAAGGTACCTTGTTAAAAATTATGAAGAGTCTCACAATATTCTTTTTTCGAATAATACGGTGTATATCATTTAATTCCTACAAAAAAAAAAAAAAATAGCAAAAGTTTAACCACCCTCGTCAAGATCCACCCGAGAGTAATTAGGTGGAGATTGATGAATGATACAAACGTGTCCTTATAAGCTATGCGAGGACAGTTTGCATTGACTAGAAGACCCCTCCTCTTTCTAAGCTCAGCAATATGGATGCGTTCATGTGTGAATAGCTACATGAATGCTTTTATCTTTTCTGGAACTTTCCACCTCCAAAGAGCTTTTCAAATGTTGTCCGCTTCCCTCCAAGTGCCTGCACAAAGAGAAATATATGCAGATTTAACAGTAGAAGTGTTGGAAAATAGCATGATCCACCCTTGGTGGATGAGTATTGTGGTCAAAGTATAAATAAAATAAAAGTTTGGGTAGGTCAGATATATGCGATATTTTTCTCAAATACTATGAGTCATATTATTTAACCGATAGAATATGACTCTACAAGTGGTACTATTTCACCGGTACAATATATCTCTCTATCAAAAGGATATATTGTTTCTCTAATGAAAGGATATATTGATAGAGAGGAAAGGATATGTTGAACACTATATAAATATAAAGAGTTCAGTTGTGAATCACTTGAGCATAGATAATTCATATACTAATTCCCCTTTCCTCTACTATAACTCTCTTTTTCTTCTTGTTTGTGTGGTGTATTTGTTGTGCGCCATAATAGATTCCACAACTGTGATTCGATTAGCGTGGGTATTAGAGATTAGCGGTCGCACTCACTCTAGGTACACCCAATATTATTACAAAAAGAACTATTAGTGGATGGTTTCCATAAAAGTTTTTCCTCTCCTCTCTCCTCACGAGGTGGGTACGCACACGCAATATGCTCAAAAATGTTTTGAGGGAACCAAACTTAGAGTTTCACAATGTCCCAACAGCCAGAGGAATCAACATAGTCTATCACTTTCTCATTTCTATCTACAAGACCTTCCCAACCCTAAATAACATCAACAAGAGGCCTGTTGATTTCTGACCAGTTTTCAAACCAGAAAAAAGTATTTTTCCTGTTATTAATCTTCTTACCCAAACCAGACGTGAAAAGATGGCCACATCGCACATATTCTTTTCTAAGTAAGATAGCAGTCCCGTTTCACTGGAATCTTTAACTTATCTAGATTGTCACATTTATACTTTGCTTTCAAAACTTGAACCCGTAATGCTTCTGTATCGGTCATGAGCTTGCACAAACATATTGTAACTTTGCACTTGTACCTGAGGTTTACTTTAAACATGACATTTGTTACGTCAAGAGAACTCTTTTCTTTTCTTTTTCTTTTTTAAAAAAAGAAAAAGAAAAAGAAAAAAGAATGATAGTTTGTTGGGACTGAACTTTCAACAAATTGGTAATTGGTATTAGCGAAAGCAGACGGACTGTCATTAGAAAAAGATCATGTTTTAAGTCAAAATATACTTTAATGTTGTCATTTTCAAATTTAATTAAAGCTATTTTTGTTCACAGATAAATAACAACTTTGTTGATCTTGAATTGTACATACATCCTATTTATTTAAGAACTTCCAATTCTACCATTGTTTTACGTAAGGTAAAATTCTTATATCTAAAATTTAATAACATTCAAGCTTTTTCGTTGGTCATATATGTTAAAACAATTTTAGGGAAAATTTCAATCAACCCCCATCAAAGAGATTTTATTTTAATCAATTTCAAAAAATTTCTAAAACGTCATCGCACTCATTGGATCACAAAATAAAAATACGTTTTGTGGATGAAAAGACATTATCCCCTTTCTTTATTTTTTAAATCTAAAATTTCAAATTCAATTCTCTTTTCTGAAAAATGAAGAAAAAATGTAAGAACATAGAAAACGCTCTTAAATAGAGAATTTCTTGTCGAAAAATAACAATAAAAATATTTAACTTATATGACTAAAAAAATCTACTAGAACGTGACAAATTTAGATTTAGGAATTTAGAATTTGATGATTGGATTCGATGATTCAATACTGGAATAACAAATTATTTAAACAACATGGTTGTACATGGATCACTAAAAAAAAAAAAAAAAAAGACTTTTAGTAGCGGCGAAAACTGTGGGCTTTTTTTCCAATTTGCCCCTTTTAAATAACTATTTAACAAAATGCCCCTCTTTGGAAACTATTTAAGCATCTTTTTATTTAGTCGACTAATGCCCTCATTTAGTCGACTAAAACGAGGGCTCAATTTTTTAAAAATCAGCTTTAGTGACTAAACCATGTGATTTATTCGATAAATCGCGTGGGACATATTTTTTAAAAAAATCCCCACAATTTAGTCGACTAAACCACGGGACTTAGTCGACTAAATCGTGACAGAAGGTTTTTTAAAACCCCAATCGATTTATTGTTATTTAATATTATATGTAATATATAATATAACATTCCACTTCAATCATTCACGTGTTGGGAGATCTTGGCATCCGATGCATCCGAACAGCGAGGGGAAGTTGGAGGTACAAAAAAACAAATCTATATATTATATTTTTTTTTTTTTTTTTACATATTCTATTTATTTAGATTATATATATATATATATATATATTCTATTTACACAAATCAATATATATATATCCAAGTTAAGATCATCAAAAACCAAAATCTTAAGTTAAATAGTTGATAAAATTACTCATTTTCATCCGTCGATGCATGGTTTAATTAAATATATGAGGTGGGACCTAGACACTTAAATTTTTCAAGGGGCTGACAATCTTTTCACATTAAATTTGTTGAAAAGAAATTTGTTTTTTAATTATTGATATTTTAAAGTTTGAATTATTGTTTCTAGTTTTTTAGGAGTTTCAAATAAGTAGCGGTTTTGTTAGGATTGTTTCCTACTTTCTTGCTAAAAGTTATTTCCTACTTTATCGCCTATAATGTAGGATATATATACATATATTTTGGTAGAAATATTTATTGTATTTTTACTTGACAATCCCTGAAAAAAAAAGTTTGTTAAGAAACAAATGAATTAAAGTTTTAATCAACATATATCCTCCTATATATGTGTGTGTGGACGTGCAATAATATAGCCAGTTCGTTTGACAATATAAACTTATTATTTTGGCGTACCTTGAATTGCCAGCTCGTTATACATGAATGATTTTATCTTGTCTGGAACTTTTCATCTCCAAAGAGCTTTTCAAAAGTTGCCCGCTTCCCTCCAAGTGCCCTCACAAAGAGAAATACATGTAGATTTAACGGTAGAAGTGTTGGAGAATAGCATGATCCACCCTTGGTGGATTAGGGCCAAGCCCAAAGTATTGTGGTTAAAGTATAAATAAAATTAAAGTTTGGGTATATCAGATATATACAATATTTCCCAAATACTATGAGTCATATTTGTTAACCGATAGAACATGACTCTACAAGTGGTACTGTTTCACTGGTACAATATATCTCTCTATCGAAAGAATATATTGTTTCTCTAATGAAAGGATACATTGGTAGAGAGGAAAGGATATGTTGAACACTATAAATAGGCATAAGAAGTTCAGTTGTAAATCACTTGAGCATTGATAATTCAGATACTAATTCCGCTTTCCTCTACTATAACTCTCTTTTTCTTCCTGTCTGTGTGGTGTATTTGTTGTGTGCCATAATAGATTCCAGAACTGTGATTCGATTAGCGTGGGTATTAGAGATTAGCGGTCGCACTCACTCTAGGTACACCCAATATTATTACAAAAAGAACTATTAGTTGATGGTTTCCATAAAAGTTTATCCTCTCCTCTCTCCTCACGAGGTGGGTACACACACGCAATATGCTCAAAAATGTTTTGAGGGAACCAAACTTAGAGTTTCACAATGTCCCAACAGCCAGAGGAATCAACATAGTCTATCACTTTCTCATTTCTATCTACAAGACCTTCCCAACCCTAAATAACATCAACAAGAGGCCTGTTGATTACTGGCCAGTTTTCAAACCAGAAAGAAGTATTTTTCCTGTTATTAATCTTCTTACCCAAACCAGACGTGAAAAGATGGCCCCATCGCACATATTCTTTTCTAAGTAAGATAGCAGCCCCGTTTGACTGGAATCTTTAACTTATCTAGATTGTCACATTTATACTTTGCTTTCAAAACTTGAACCCGTAATGCTTCTGTATCGGTCATGAGCTTGCACAAACATATTGTAACTTTGCACTTGTACCTGAGGTTTACTTTAAAAATGACATTTGTTACGTCAAGAGAACTCTTTTCTTTTCTTTTTCTTTTTTTAAAAAAAAAAAAGAAAAAGAAAAAAAGAATGATAGTTTGTTGGGACTGAACTTTCAACAAATTGGTAATTGGTATTAGCGAAAGCAGACGGACTGTCATTAGAAAAAGATCATGTTTTAAGTCAAAATATACTTTAATGTTGTCATTTTCAAATTTCTAATTAAAGCTTATTTTTTTTGTTCAAAGATAAATAACAACTTTGTTGATCTTGAATTGTACATACATCCTATTTATTTAAGAACTTCCAATTCTACCATTGTTTTACGTAAGGTAAAATTCTTATATCTAAAATTTAATAACATTCAAGTTTTTTCCGTTGGTCATATATGTTAAAACAATTTTAGGGAAAATTTCAATCAACCCCATCAAAGAGATTTTATTTTAATCAATTTCCAAAAATTTCTGAAACGTCATCGCACTCATTGGATCAAAATAAAAATAAGTTTTGTGGATGTAAAGACATTATCCCCTTACTTTATTTTTTAAATCTAAAATTTCAAATTGAATTCTCTTCTAAAAAATGAAGAAAAAATGTAAGAACATAGAAAACGCTCTTAAATAGAGAATTTCATGTCGAAAAATAACAATAAAAATATTTAACTTATATGACTAAAAAATCTACTAGAACGTGACAAATTTAGATTTAGGAATTTAGAATTTGATGATTGGATTTGATGATTCAATACTGGAATAACAAATTATTTAAACAACATGGTTGTACATGGATTAAAATATATATTAGAATTTAGATTTAATTAGAGGGACAAGCACATTTTATTTTATTTTTTTAATTTTTTTATAAATTTTTTTTATTTAGATTAAAATATATATTAGTTTCTAAGAAACGGCTACAAAAAGTACCGCTCCAAGTTGTTTTATAGGGGGTAAAATAATCCGCTACTCAAGTAACATAACTACTATTGATACTGTAGCAGCTATGGGTCACCACCACTGGATGACATCCAAGCAACTTATTGTGTTAACATGTTGTAGCGGTTTAGAAACCGCTACATAGTGAAATTGAAATTATTTATAGCAGTCAAGTAACCGCTACTAAATTCATTGATGAATTTTAAAAAATAGGAGGGAAAAGTTTGAGTGGAGGTAAAACATTTTTAAAAATTGGCGGCATAAATTTGTAGTGGTTGGAAAAAATTGTCAATGGCACCAAAAAGTTTGAATTAAAATTATAACGGTTTGTCGCCAATTTTTAAAAATTTAAAAAATGGGCAGAAGTTTTTTTAAATGTTGTAGTGGTTAAATAACATCTACAAAGAAAATTATTTTTAAAAAATTAGTAATTGTAGAAAGTGTTAAATGATATTTGATTATGGATATTAATATAGGTATAATACTTGAGAAAGTGTTGAAAATATAAATTTATTATGTTGACAACTAGATGATATTTGATTATAAAATGAATGTTGATGATTATAGAATGAATATTGAGGCAATTTCATTCTAGAAATAAAAAATAGTTAGTATCAAAGAATAATAAGAAAATAAGAAATTTAAAACATATGGAAAAAAATTTTAATATATTTGATAAGCTTGATCAACACTTAGCCTCTCCAAAAACATTAAGAGGAAAAATAAAATGAAGTTGGGGACGGAGAAATGATGAAGCGTGTGAAATGAAGCGGGGTGGTGGTATTTGTAGGGGTATTTGGGCAAACCTGTAGCTGTTGATGTGACGATTTTTGTAGCGATTTATACTTGTGGCGGTTAATGTGACAGAATCTGTAACGGTTGTAAGGTTTGTAGCATTCTTTTTTGTAAAACCGTCCACACACAATAATTTTTTTAAAAAGAAGACTTAAGATAATCATTTTTTAATCAATCTTCATTGCCATCACTAAAAAAGAGATGGGGAGAAAATATTAGAGTGTTTTTAATATGTTTGAACACAAATGAAACTTAAATTAATTTTAAATTAATTGATTACAAAGCATAACTTAAAAAAAATTCATCAAACTATAGGTAAACTCTCATCGCCTTCAGGGAGGAAGTCTTTGAAATTGGCGGGCTGGAATGGCTCACTCTCGTAGGCGATGTTATCATCATCGCCCATGTCGTAAAGGTCTTGAGGCTTTAAGTGAATCACCATATTCCTATCTCTGTGCCTCTCGTCCTCGACATAATAAACTTGGTATGCCTCGGAGGCAAGAATATATGGCTCATCATCTTCAAACTGATCATGTAAATTGGCTAGGAGAAATTTACTGATGTGATACCTAAGTCGTATGTTGTGAGTCCTCGAGAAGTTGTCGTATTTGCCCACAACACTTGAAAAGCGTCACATGGAAATGGCCTTGGTAATTTAATTCAACGATATCAAGAAGCTTTCCATAATACATGACTTCTCCGAACTACATGTTGCCATCACTACTGCTTTCATAACTCCTTTTCCCAAAGGCTCCATAAACATTTGAGTTTTAGGTTAGCAAACTTTGATCTCGTGAAACCATGCAAAATTTGAAACCATTGACGTTATATTCCGTAAACCTGGTTGCATGGTCAAGAGGGCCAAGTGGGAGAGCTCTAAAATCTTGTGAGTGCGGGTTGTAGTCATTTAATATTCTCCACACAAACCATCTTGGGAATTCTCTGTGGAGCTTTCTATCAATTTCGGAGGATGTCTATGTACGGATCCCGAGTTGATGCCTCACATGACTTTAGAATTCCCTGCAAATGATCATGAGATGATGATAATGAAATGGAAGTATAAAATGAAATGAAATATATAGCATAACATATAATTGTACAATGCTTATTGAAGGAAGGGTTCAACTTTAATGCAATTAATCAAGACATGTCTATGTCCTTGCAACTTCTTAGTTGCCATCAATTTAAATTTCCCACTTCCTCCAACTGGCTTACCAACATCGAGGGATTATCAACTTCTTGTTGATGGCTTAGGTTCGAGTTTAGGACAATCATCTACATGAGGCGGTTGGTTGAAAGACATCTCATTGTCATCGAAGTACCTTGAACAGAAATAAAGGACCTCATCCCCTATATAGCCTTCAACTATTTAAACTTTTGGCCACGCCTTATTCCTTACGTAAAATTTTAATTTCTCAAGAAGCCTATAAAATTGGCAAAAGGAAAAATGTCCATAAATGCTTAAATGTGCGACTAGAAAATTTTAATGAGTAATGCTAATGCACATATATAAAATGAGTACTTCTCAATAAAATACATCCACCAGTATTGCACTAGGCCAGCTAGCTTTATTTCAAGAACAAGGTGTACTTGGTAGGTGAACCATCACCATGAAAAAGGACGAAGGAAATATCATCTCCAAATGACACAACATAAGAATGATTTTCTATTACAGCTTATCAACGAGGAAGCCATTGTAAGATATAGACATTGTTTGTTTAAATATTTTTTTTTATTTATTTTAATTATATAACTTGATGAATTGTTTATAAAATGTTTGCGGCAAGAGTGGATTTAGCAAACACAGGCTGAGCAAAGAGTTCCAGATGATAGAGTCACGGGGTCAGCAATAAAATTCACTGCACCTTTGAAAGCTGCTCTAGGCCTAGTTGAGAACCTTGGACGCTGTAAGGGTTTAGGAATAGGTATGAGGCCTAACATGATTTTACAGCAGGAGTGGCGCATCTGATGCTCGACCTCCCGAGTAGGGACCTCCGATATCAAAAGGCCGAGCCGAGCAACTATTGATGAGGTTGCATGGGCACAAGCCATGATGGCCCAACAGATACGGGTGGAGGCCAATTTCTTTTATCAATAACGAGACCTAGTAGCGATAAATCATGAATGCAATGCTCTCTAAGTCTTGGGAGAAGGTGTTTCCTTTCAAACTGGCTCCAGAGGTCCCACTAATCCCTAGATTTGTTGTGCAACCGCCTCCTGACCTTGCCGCCAATAATAATGGTGCTATTAATTTTGGTCCTGTCAATGATGCCACCCCCTGATAAAAGATCTGATGATGAGGCCACTTCTTAGATATTTTTATTGTTATTTTGTTTAGATTTTGAATTGTTTACTTTTAAAAATTTGTTATTATTGATTTTAATAATTATTGCTCGGAAATTTCGTACTTGTTAAATACATTTAAATTTTCATTATATAATTTGAATTGTAAATTTATGAGTTTTAAAAATAATGTAACTTTAAAGTTAAAAAAAAAAATCTAAACTTTAAAACGTAAAAGTAAATTTTATTTAAACTTGAAAAAGTTGTAAAGAGAAGATAACCTTTATTTAAGAAATAGAAATTATACTTTATAGTGGTTACAATCTTTGAACCGCTACAAAGTGTAATTTCTCTTTTTTTAGAAAAAAAAAATATATCTTTATTGCGGTTGTGATCTCTAAACCGCTACAAAGTGAATATTTTTAAAATTTGAACACCTACCAATAGTCATGAGTTTTGTAGAAGTTTTGGTCTTTGAACTATTACAATGTGAATATCTTTTTAATTTGAAAATTTGAATGTGCGCCAATGATTATAAGGTTTGTAGCGATTTTGGTCTCGAATCACTACAAAGTGAATATTTTTGAAATTTCGTACTTGTTAAATACATTTAAATTTTCATTATATAATTTGAATTGTAAATTTATGAGTTTTAAAAATAATGTAACTTTAAAGTTTAAAAAAAAAAATCTAAACTTTAAAACGTAAAAGTAAATTTTATTTAAACTTGAAAAAGTTGTAAAGAGAAGATAACCTTTATTTAAGAAATAGAAATTATACTTTATAGTGGTTACGGTCTTTGAACCGCTACAAAGTGTAATTTCTCTTTTTTTAGAAAAAGAAAATATATATCTTTATTGCGGTTGTGATCTCTAAACCGCTACAAACACTACAAAAAAAAGGTGGAATTGCCACGGAATTAGCCACGGAATTGATTCCGTGTCTAATTTGTGGCGCATTTGC
This sequence comes from Acacia acuminata, assembly GCA_019022655.1. Taxonomy (NCBI): domain Eukaryota; kingdom Viridiplantae; phylum Streptophyta; class Magnoliopsida; order Fabales; family Fabaceae; genus Acacia; species Acacia acuminata. The sequence continues at coordinate 238,033 of JAFJYI010000244.1, read as the reverse complement.
CACGGAAATTCCGTGGCAAAATTTACACACGGAATTTGCCACGGAAAGGCGTGGCAAATTTTCAACGGAGCCTTTTCGTGGCGAGTCCGTCGTTTTGGCTAAGTTGAGACGGAAATTTCACACGGATATGATCCGTGGCTCGTGGTTCCGTGGCTAAATCAATAAGAAGAAGTCGCACGGCCCAGTCAGTCCATTTAATTGGAGAAAACCCTGGATCTATCCGAGCGATGCGAGCGACAAACCTGGAGCCAGCGATAAACCTGGAGCCCTAGCAAGCGCGGCTATCTGATTCGGACGATACGACGGATTTTTCACCGGAGATTCAGCGACTTTGTCGCTTTCTCTCTATAGTTCTCCTTCGATTCTTTTCCACACCTTCTCCGTGACCGAGGCGGACCGAGGTGTAAGGTATTTGCCCCCCAATTTTCGTATATATATATATATATATTAAATTCAGGGTAAAATGAGAATTAGGGTAAAATCAGAATAACATTTTCCCTAAATCTTCATCTTCGGTTCAAACTCGGCATAATGGTGGCAGGCCGATGCAAGTCTTAGGTTTAACGCTATAAGGAAATAGTTCACTTTGCTTCACCTTCCTTCTTTCCCATTTTAGTTTTAGGATTCGCTTAGGATTGAAATTAAATGTTAGATTGATGTGCCACAGAACTAAGCGGGTTCGATTTTGTCGGTGTCATGCTTTGTGTTCCTTCTACTAATATATCGAAATACGGGAGATGTTAGATTGAACTAAATATCTTTGTTACGGCACTGCAAGGTTTTCGTATCGATATCAAACGAATTACAAACCATTTCAAGGATAGAATAGGAGAAGGAGGATCTGTCTTCAAAGGTCAACTATCCAATCAAATTATAGTTCTTTGTGAAGGTACTCATAAATGAATTCGTTCTTCCCCCTTTTCTTGTGAAGTGGAGAGAATGTTGCATGATTGGTTTTCTGAGAAATTTTTTGTTACCAGACAAATCTGTAAAATCATTCCTGGCGTGCTCTTTTCATAAGTTTTAAGTGTTGCTATACATCTTTTGAATTGAATTTTTTAATTTATCATAGCTTTAATCTTATATCGATTATTTAGTTTCAATAATTAAACTTAATCGGTTGCTTAGTCTTAAATCGAAATTCTCGTTTTCTATTTTTTTAGTGAAGAATATGGATGTATAAATCTTTTTAAAGTTTCTTGATTGTTATAAGTAGTCGATGAAGCTTTGATATCCTTATTTGACGTAATGCATGATGCAGCTATATTTGAATGTATTAATGTTGTTTCAAATTTCATTTCATCAATATTAAACATGCAAGCTATGAAACAACTAATACACCCTATATTCCATCTTCCCATATCATTAATTTAAGCATAAGCTTGCGTTCTTTATTTCTTGTCCCTAACTAGATTTTCAACCTACATTTTTCCCCACCAAACATGCGCCAAATGAAGGAAACAGAGATGGAATGAGGTTCTAATTATTTACCTTATGTTTGTTGTCTTTGTTGTGTAATATACGAGTAGTTGAGATATATTATATTACTATTTAAGTAATGTTGTCTCTAATATACTTGCGGGACGTTTATGATGAGTCTTTATCCAATTTTCATAGTCCTATATCCCTATGGAATCTATGTAGTATGTTTCACTTTGACCCAAAAAAAAATGTAGTGTGTGTTTCATGGTTAAGGCAACATGCTTGTCCATTGTGTACATGCTTGTTTCCTGTACATGCTTGTCCATTGTTTCCTATATCCCTATTCGATACTTGTTTCCTGTACATGCTTGTCCATTGTGTTGGTTCCCTTAATAAGCCTCTGAATATCTTTACAGTTTCTACATTCTGTGATGAGAATGGAGCCTTGTCGACAATCTCCGATAAACTTTGAAGGCTTCCATGTTGCCATAGTAGAGGTAATAAAATCTTATTAAATGTCAAATTACTAGGTAGTAGTTACAAAATTTGAACAGAAAATGATAAAGTTTTGTAGCATGTTCAAATGAAAAGGTTTTGGATGTTTTGGAAGAGTTGTTTTGTTGAATCTTGATTTTAATAGTATGCTCCCAAATAATAAGCTGCAACGCGAATCCATGGAACCATTTTATAATGAAATCTGTAGGATGTTGTTTCTATCATATAATGTATTTCACCCCAAAAAATTACGGCAATTATTAGAATAATTAAGGTCTTCACTTTATACGTTTTCTATATAATTACACTTGGTTTATTTTGGATTGGGGAGTGATCAGATTTGTTAGGATTGTCCCCATATGCATCCTTCGATTGCATTAGGAACTATGAGTTAGTACCGGCTGACCGGGAAGTTTCAAAATTCTTGAGTATGCTAAAGACTTGCCTATCATCGGTAAGTTTAAAAAAATTGTAGTTCTCCAAGTTTTGCTTCTTACATGGATGTAGCAATTAAAAAAGAAATAGTTAGTCTGTTTTTCATGATGTCCTTACATAATGCAAAATCTTAGTTTTTTCCAGATATAATCATATTACGTAGGGGAATATGATGACAGTTTACTTTAAACGCTCTCTTGTAAAAAAATCTAACATCTAATACTTGATATTTGATGCGGTGGCTTCAAACTTGATCCTTTGCTTAAGCACCATGATGAAGTGTGTAGCGGTAAGATTTTGGCTTAGCTACCTTAATAATTTGTGGCTTAACATCATGATTATTAATAGTCTTCAACTTATTTAGTTCACCTTATCTTAATCTTAATTCATATTTCTAGTCCCTCATAATTAAAAATTTGACTTGGTTAATACATTTTCTTTTTAAACCTTCTTGGTAGAACCTCGCTGACGTTATTCACTTACAATAGTACCGGTGGTCTTTTTTCCATTTATTGAATTTTTATATTTGTTTTCGAGAATTGACATGCATTGGTTGTCTTGCGCCACTAGTTTTCACCATTTCTATTTGAACAAGTGTCTCAAGCCTCTCCTATTTGTGGTTATTGTAATGACGGGTTGGAGGATATCTTACATATTTTAAGAGATTGTGATTAGGCCAAGCAACTATGGACCAAGCTGGTGCATCCAAGGTATATTTCTACCTTTTTTTTCTACGAATTTAAGAAATTGGTTTGTGCATGAATCTGAGCGGGAGGTTGGCTTTTTTCGTTTCTTGGTAGTTGTGATGCATATTTGGATTATGGTTTTAATCATGAAATAAGCAATAATGTTTCCAATCTTAAACATAATGACGGATGCTTGAATTATATTGTAGATCATTATTTTTGTTAATATATATTATAGAAGCATATACACAAGGTTTAAGAAGAGACTAGTATTACGAATTAGGATGACCCAAGGAATGATGCAAGAAGGCCGTGGCCGAATTAAACTTTGGCCAATATTATTTCATTGTAATTGAAGCTAATTAAAATCATGAAAGGTGGATGTGTGACTATTTATATTTATCGAGGTCCATGATATTTGAATTATGGTTTCCTTGCTTTGATTTATTATATTTCGATGTGTTTGGTGGCAAGTATTCGTTTCCCTCACTTGCGTTTTCTTTTTGGTTCTATTTCTCTAGGGGATTTGAATTTCTCAAATAATATGAAATTAAAGTAAAAATGTAAGTAGCAAATTTACAAGTGGATAGTGCCATGAACATGAAAATGGTGCTATTTTGCTATGAGCATTTGGTACCTAGATGCGGCTACTGCTAAATCAAACGGTTAAAGTGCCAAATGATGTTCCAAGTGTGAACTTTTGTAGACTCAACCTCTTGATATATTATTTCATTATAAATGACATAGCTCATAGGTATTATTTTAAAAGAAAGATTAATCTTTCACTTCATACGATTGTGATCACAATTTTTAAAATTTAATTTGGTGCAACTTATAAATGATTCAATTGAAACTTAACTCTAATTTTTACTCATTGCAACTCAATATTTATAGTTTAAGCAATTTAAAATTTTAATCCATATTTTCATGAAATATTTGAAAGATTGAGCTTGGAGATAAAATTTGTTGTGCATTCAAATGTGTTATAGAAGTTTTTGTTGAACCATGGATGGTAACTTTTGAAATTCTAGAGAATTTTTTTTTTTTTTTTGAATTTTTGACTTTGTTTTATAATAGCTATCTTGCTAGTTTGTGCTATATGTACCAGATGTTTTCTAAAACTATACTTGTTGTTTGCTGCCCTAGTTGCTTTCTTGTCTTGGGGATTTAAGTTGCAAGTTGTGAAATTACTTGATTTTGTTGAATTAAACTGAATATACTTGTTAAAAGCCTAGCTAATCTTTAATGCAAATTTCGACTCTTGTTGCTATTTTAGGTGATTTAGGTTGTTACCACGAGTATTGTTGCTTGTTAGTGACTCATTGAGAGTTGTTTGGGAATTTTAGTTACATTGTCTTGTCATTTAGCTGCTCCATAAACTCAACTTATTTTTGGCTGAAGATTTTTGGACTTTACTTTGAAAAAGCTGATACGTAACTCTTTGATTTTAGACTTGCTATCATTATTGCTAAGCTTAAACTATTGAGAGTAATTATTGTGCATATGGCATCATTTTGCTGTGACTTGGGGATTTTTGTTGTCAAACCTGAAATTGCCATCATAATGGGATTTCACTTGCTGTGTTGGGACTAGATTCAGTCACCTAAATATGATTTACACTTGCTAAAATTGTTATCTCTTGACTTTGCCAGAAGTTGGTCATTGCTGTATATGCTGAACCGTGACTTGTGCATGTCTTGTATTTCTTGTGTATGGATTTATTGTTACATTATAATCTTATACCTCTGCATCGCTTCATTGAAATTGATTGAGAATTAAAATCCTAGGATTTTTTCGTAAATCATTGCTTGTTTTGTTAAATTCATGTTTGAGATAGTTTTAAATTTTGATGATGCTTCTAATTGGTTAATCATAGATATAGCCAGACCTTCCTTCAAATTGCTTGAACCTAAAATAGAATTCATGTTTCATAGAATGGAAGTCCCGAAACATCGAAGATGGATGTATAATAGAATTAATCCGAGTACTAAATGGGTGACGGTAGAGTTCGAGCAAGGTGTTGATGGGTTTCTTGCATATGTATATCAATCACCTTATTCTCAAAAATGGGGAGAGCTTAGGTGTCCATGTGTGAAATGTAAAAGTAGGTATTATCTACCTTTTGATGAGGTGAAGGTGCACCTTTATACCAAGGGTTTCATGCCGGATTATTATGTATGGACTAGTCATGGTGAAAGACGAGTAGAAAATCATCCATCTATGTCTCCAATAGCGGGTGACCTACATGCCTCACATGGGGCACTTGGAAACCATCTAAGTTAATATGAAATGATGGTGATGGATGTAGCTGGGCGAGTTTTAGGGATAACTATAATGAAGGTGTTCACGAGATGCCAAATACTAATGCAAGAGAATTTTATGACATGTTACGTGCCCGCGCAACAACCGTTGTGGGAAGGTTGTGAAGAATCTCGGCTTTCAACAACGTTGCGGTTATTAAGTATTAAGGCATCAACTAACATGTCTCGGCATGCCTTTAATTTAGTATCCCAACTCATGGTAAGGACACAACCTAAAGACACCTTAATGCTTCCAGACTTGTACCAAACGAAGAAGTTTGTGTCGAAGCTAGGTCTAGATTACAAAAAGATTGATTGTTGTGTGAATGGGTGTATGTTGTATTATAAAGACGATGTTGATGCCACCCAATGTAAGTTTTGTTGTGAGGATAGATATTCCTCTAACAATTCTCATGCAAGAAAAAGAAAGTTGCAAGGAAGCGGTTGTTTTTCTTACCTCTCATTCCAAGGTTGCATAGATTATATGCTTGAAAAAACGGCAAAGGAAATGAGATGGCACTATGAGAATCGGTGAGGTCCCAATGTTCTCTCTCACCCGTCTGATGGTGAAGCATGGAAAGTTTTTGATAAAACATATTCGGACTTTGCAAATGATCCAAGAAATTTGAGGCTTGGATTGTGTGCGGATGGATTTACGCCATTTGGGCAATGCGGGAGGCAATATTCTTGTTGGCTGTGATAGTTACTCCTTACAATCTACCACCGAGATATGCATGACAAGGGACTATATGTTCTTGACGTTGATCATCCTGGTCCTAATAATCCAAAAGGAAAAATAGATGTATATTTGCAACCATTGATAGATGAACTAAAGTTATTGTGGGGTGAAGGGGTGTCAACATATGATGCCTCTTTGAGACAAAACTTTCCTATGCGTCTTTACCTTGATGTGGACAATCAATGACTTTCCGCTTATGGTATGTTGTCGGTTGGATGACAATGGGGAGACTTGTCTTGTCCTATATGTATGGAAAAGTCAAAGGCGTTCCAATTGAAACATGGGCGAAAAACATGTTTCTTTGATTGTCATCGGCAATTCCTTCCCATTGACCACGAATTTCAGAATAATAAAACATCCTTCTTCAAGAATAGAATCGACTTATCAGTGCCTCCGCCCCGGTTAAGTGGAGAAGCACTTTGGCAAAGAGTTAAATATACGCAAGGTCTCGAGTATGGAAAAACGTTTCCAATTGAAGGGTATCACGACACTCATCATTGGACAAAACAAAGCATTTTTGGGAGTTGCCTTATTGGAAAACTAATCTCATTCGACATAATCTTGATGTCATGCACATTGAGAAAAATGTCTTTGATAATTTGTTTCATCTTTGTGATGGACACAAAGGGAAAACGAAAGATAATACACAAGCTCGAATGGACGTGAAAGAGTATTGTCGACGAAAAGCTAACGAACTTGTTGAAATAAGAGGGAGAATGGTGAAACCGGTTGCAAAGTATACGTTGAATGTAGAACAAAAATGACATATTTGTCAATGGGTGAAGAACTTGAAACTCCTAGATGGATATGCATCTAATCGATCCCGCTGTGTGGACATGAAGGAAGCAAAGTTGTATGGAATGAAGAGTCATGATTGCCATGTGTTCATGCAACGCTTGCTTCCTATTGCCTTTGCGACCCTGCCTGAAAATGTCTTCAATTTTATAGTTAAGCTTAGTCAATTCTTTACACATCTGTGTTCAACAACACTGCTGAGTGATCGACTGGATCGTTAGAGAAAAATATTGTTGTCACCTTTGTGCAAATTGGAGAAAGTCTTTCCCCCAGGCTTCTTTGACTCAATGGAGCATTTGCCCATTCACCTTCCTTATGAAGCAAAGGTTGGAGGGCCTGTACAATATAGATGGATGTATCCATTTGAAAGGTATTAAATATTTTTTATGTCGATGCATAATAAATATAAGACAACTGCATTAAATACTCGACAATGGACTTGTCTATATGTAGGTTCCTCTATACCTTGAAACAAAAGGTAGGAAACAAAGCTCGAGTTGAAGCATCTATATGTGAAGCTTATATTGCTGAAGAGACTTCCATGTTTTGCTCGCACTACTTTGAGCCGGTGTTCCACCAAGAATAACAAGACCTATCGAAATGACGATGGCGGAGAACCAGATTTGCCAACAATTTCAATTTTTAATCATCGAGGAAGACCTTCTAGGGTGTAAATCTCGGTTCTTGGGGGATGAAGACGTGAAAGTTGCGACCATATTCATTCTAATGAATTGTGATGAGGTCCAACCATATATGAAGTAAGTGACGTTACATTGTCATAGATTAAAACTTACGTCAAATATATGCATGGTTAACACATAAATTGCTATGTAGTTTGTTCGTCCAGACACTAAAGGAAGATAACCCTCGAATTACTGGGCATGAGATAGAAGCTCAAATCAATGATAGATTTGCATCATGGTTCAAAGATCATGTAAGTATTACAGTTGTATGGAAAAATTAGCTATGACAAATATTATTTAACACGATTGTTATTGATGTTACTTAGGTTGAAAATCCAACCAACAATATTGAGGATTCATTTTTACATGACATTGCTTGGGGACCAAAGAGAAGAGTGAGAACATGGTCTAGGTACTTTGTCAATGGGTACAAGTTTCATACAACCAAAGTTGCCCTTAATAAATCAACCAACAATAGTGGTGTATGCATCAAGGAACCGACTATGCACAAGCGAGAATACGACTTCTATGGCGTTGTACAAGAGATGGTTGAACTTGAATATACGGGTATCCCTGTGAAGAGAAGCGTGTTGTTTAAATGTCCTGGTTTGATCCAACGCCGAACCGTGGTACCAAGGTTCATCCGCATTACAAGATTGTTGAAGTCCATGCTTCACGGAGGTACAATAAGTATGACCCATTTATTTTGGCCCAACAAGCAATGCGGGTATACTACACGCCTTATCCTTGTTGCCGTCAAAAGGAAAATTGGTTATCTGTTATTAAGATTAAGGCTCGTAGCATAATTGACATTCCCGCATCGAACCAATTGTGGGGCCATTTCAAGTGGATGAACTTGAGGTCATTCTCCCAATAACGTGCATGAGGATGAACTCACTCTGCCAATACTTGACACTCCCCGCATCCGAAATTCGCTATGAGGATGTAGATATGCCGACGATAACATGGAGTATGAAGATGATGAAGACCAAGAAGAAGATGTTGAAGAAGAAGTTGAAGAAGAAGATGATGATGAAGAAGAAGATACCGATGATGAGGGCAAAGATATTTATGTGGATGAAGGCGATGACGAAGATGGAGATGGAGACGGGGACGAAGACGAAGACGAAAATATATAAAGTATTAGGTTATGTCATTTTGTTGTTATTAAGTTGTTGAATGACTTTGATTGCATTAACTTTTAATTGATTCTGTTTTTTAATCATTCACGTTTGTCATGATTTATTCATTCCTTATTACTAACTACTGCTCTCATAATGATTTTGTAGATGTCTTCTCGTGGCTCAAAGCATAATAGCGGCAAATCGAGTATTCCACAATCTCTGATTCCTCAGCCACATCATAACTTGTCTATTCCTCATGTGGCAACTACTTCTGGTCCATCTATTCCTATCCCTATTCCTAAGGTAGTTAGACCATCTTTATCATTTGGACCATCACCTCAATTGCATGATATAGCTACCCGATCCTCTTTATCGCCTCAAATGCATGGATCAGTTGTGAGACCCACAATATCCCCCCATTCTCGAGATCATAGAACAGACTCTTCACCCATATTACCACCTAGCCCTTCATCATCTCAAGTCCCACCTCCCGAGACAATGGAGAATTTGCGGACCACCGTGCGCCGCAACTCATGTAAGCATATGTTTCATTTATTTGAACTTCTTGTTCTTCATCCATATTGTAGTTTGAGCTTCTGTGGTACTTTGGTTCTTATTATGTATATTCTTGGTCATTTGAGCTTCGTGGTACTTTGGTTCTTATTATGTAAAGATATTTTTATTGAAAAGATGGAAATGATATTTAACAATGGTTTCTATAGCATGTACTTCATGTGGATAGGATTTTTATGCTTTATGTATATTCTTGGTCATTTGAGCTTCGTGGTACTTTGGTTCTTATTATGTAAAGATATTTTTATTGAAAAGATGGAAATGATATTTAACAATGGTTTCTATAGCATGTACTTCATGTGGATAGGATTTTTATGCTTTATGTATATTCTTGGTCATTTGAGCTTACGTGGTACTTTGGTTCTTATTATGTAAAGATATTTTTAGTGGATCTGCAAGGCGGGGAAAGTTTAATCCTTATCATGGAATAGTGAGGTCCAACACATTTTAACATCAACATCCTATAATAGAACTTGGTGATCTGGTTGTTGTTGACAAAGATACTTTTCTTTCTACGAAATCCTTTTCACGGAAAAATAAACGAGAGAAGGTGTAGATATCACTTGTCTCAATATTTTTCGTTTCGAATTAAGCATGCCTAAACTCGAATTGATTTTTGAAAGTTAATATTCTACAATTCTTGTGTCCCTTTTTGCCTGTCAATTTGGATGATTTCGAACTAGGATTTCTTGTTAGGTTTTTATTTTGGTATTGCTTACGCTTGCTATTTTGCCTTCTTGCATTCACTTTCGGGAGAGGGTATGCTTATAATTGAAATAGTGAGATCATTTTTTTGCAATGGGAGGAAAGAGTATGCTTGGCTAATTTTGTTTCTGGAATATGAATTATTAAATTGAGATAAGTATGTGAAGAGGTAATTGTGAATGTAGCTGATTGTTTAGATTGATATATTGTGATAATTGATTGTAAATTGATGTGCTCCATATTTTCTTTTGTAATGTGTTAAAAAAAAATTATCTTTGGTTGCCTTGTGAGTTTAGAACTGAGAGAGAAATCAGATTGACCCTTGAAATATCTATCATGTTCGAAGACCCAAGACTTTAGGGTTTTTATTTTATTTTTTCATCGGGTTTTTCGGGTAAGTTCTTTGATTTGCTCAATTGTTTCTTCTTCGAGTTCAGGATTTGATCCTGTGAGTGATTGATTCGGTGCGGGGCTTCGAGGATTAGGGTTTTTGGGTTTTTGGGGAGAATTGCGGGGCTTTCTCCCGTTCTACTTGTTCGGGTTGTTATAGTTTTAGTCCGAATCGAATAATTCTATGACTTGCATGGTTTTTCTTTGGGAATTCGACATGGAATCATGGTAATCAATTTGATGTGGCATTTCAAAATTCCATCATGTGATGAAATTGGTTGTGAATGTGGGATGGGGGGAATTGGGCTCTTGAAGTTCCTATTGGGATCTTGTTAGACTTGTTTGTCGAAATCCCATCAAGTATAGTCTCGTAGCATGTTTGGTTTGGCTATCCCGCCTCTATTTCCGATGACTCAATTTGCATGTTGGTCTGTTTTTTTATTTTTGGGTACTTATTTTATGTATTGTTTGCGGGATGAATTTTTGAGGCGAAAGTCATCAATCACTTCGAGGAGGCGAAGCAAGTCCAATCTAATGAAGAAGAGCTCAATTTATGGTTAGAAGTTACGGTGGTAAGACCAAGAAAGGCCGAATCTATGGCCTTAGATGCGAAACTCATCATGTTGTCTCTTCTACCACAACTTCTTCCATCAATTCTTCGCGGGATTTTAACGTTCAAGAAATGCAAACGAAGATGACACAAATGTCGAAAAAAATATGACCACCTTGTACAAGAGAATGCACAACTTAAACAATCAACCGATTTAATTATGCAAGAGAATGCTCAACTTTGAAAGCATCAACCGATTTAATTATGTCGGCATTGCAAGGATTGGGGATTAGGTTACCCACTTTATCTAACCACCTTTAATCAAGGCGCTCCCCACGAATGAAGACGGCGAGAATGAACATTAACAATTTTTATTGTTTATGATACTTGTGACTGAGAACATATATTTTCCCTTTTTTTAAGTTGTCTTGTACTTTGAACTTGTGTGGTATTTATCTCTATTAAATATATTAGTTATTTGGAATTTGTTGATTTCTCTAACTATATATATGTGTGATTTAATATAATACTTAGAACTTGAGAACATATAGCTAAGAAATTGGTAAAAAAATGGTTAAGGAAATTAGTATAGTTTGCCACGGAAGTTCGGGAAGTTTTGTGGAAAATTACGTGGCCAATTGAGTTAATTGCCACGGAAATTGCCAAGGAATATTGCGTCGCAAATTTGCCACGGAATTTCGGTGGCAAATATCCGTGGGTAATCTCACACGGAAGTTTGCCACGGAATATTGCGTGGCAAATTTTGCCACGGAATTTCGGTGGCAAATATCTGTGGGCAATCTCACACGGAAATTTGCCACGGAATATTGCGTGGCAAATTTCGCCACGAATTTCGTGGCAAATATCCGTGGGTAATTTCACACGAAATTTGCCACGACAATTCCATGGCAAATTTTGCCACGGAATTTTCCGTGGAAAATAGTTGGCACGGAATATTCCGTGGCTAATTTACGGAAAATTCTGTGGCAAATTCCGTGTCGATTTTGCCACGGAAATGTATTCCGTGGGTAAGTAGCTTTGTCACGGTTTTTTTTTGACGGATTATATTCCGTGGGAAATCCGTGGCAAAATATATTTGCCACGAAATTCCGTGGCAAATTTCGTGGCAAAACGAAATTAGCCACGGAATTCCGTGGCAAACTTCCGTGGCAATATCGATGCTTTTTTGTAGTGAAAGTGAATATTTTTAAAATTTGAACACCTGCCAATGGTCATGAGTTTTGTAGCAGTTTTGGTCTTTGAACTATTACAATGTGAATATCTTTTTAATTTGAAAATTTGAATGTGTGCCAATGATTATAAGGTTTGTAGCGATTTTGGTCTCTGAATCACTACAAAGTGAATATTTTTGAAATTTGAACGCCGACCAACGATCACAAGGTTTATAGCAATTTTAGTCGCTGAACTGCTACAAAGTGAATATTTTTTTTAAATTTGAACACCTACCAACAATCATGAGGTTTGTAGGGTTTCAATATATAAATCGCTACAAAGTTTACATTTTGCAGCGGTTTCTATAGCAGTTTGACAATTGCTGCAAAATGTCAAGCATTGGACAAGTTTGAATTTAATCCTCCACACACGTGTCATTCAAAGAACTCCAAATTCTCTCTTAAATATTGTGTTTATACATATATGATATAAATAAAATTACATTTTTTAATATACGAACAAGTCAAGCCTAAAAGCTTATAGGCTAGACCTTAATAAAATAGGTATACATTTAGGTCTTTAAATAGGCATTGGTCTGTCTTTTAAGTATGTCACCTGATAAGAACTAAACCTATTTCCACCCCTAATTTGTATTAAACAAAACATAAGATAATATCTCTTACCAATATATTTGGTGTCGGAGCCGTTGACGTTGCATGTTCTTAGGAGGATACTCTCGAGGGTTTGTCAACTATAATCTAACAACATATCAGACTGTAGAGTAGAACTGTAATCTCAACATATTAAAAAGACTTCAAGTATTTATTCAGTGTAATTATTAATCTCCTTCATTTTTTTTTACCAGAAATTCAAGTCAATATATTTTTGAGGAAAATTCATGATCAATATTGAATACGGATTATCATCCCTAAAATTATAGTCAACTTTGTTGAATACTAGAGATAGCGTAGAAACAATAAAATACTCTTTCTTATCCTTAATGTACGATCTAATTGAAAAATATTTGTTGGTAAAACATATTTCTCATATTTATCAATCTTTTCCAAAATTATTCATATTAATGCTCCCTCAATAATAATTAAATGAAAAAGAGATAAAGAGAATTAAGGAAGTAAAGTATCTTAGAAAAAAAAATTAACTAACTTAATTAATGCAAAATAGAGGGTGTTTTAGGGGAAAATGTCATATTAACTTTTTTCCCCTTAATTTTAATTTCAATTTTTACAAATACTCATTTGTTTAATTTTTTTATCACAAAATTTAAGTAATTTAATTAAAATAGAGTTTATAAATGTTCAATTTTCTAATTATTTTGATAAACATGTATTTAATTAAATTATTTTAATAATGTAGATTTTTAATTTTCTAAAAAATGTTAGGATAAATTAAAATGAGTTATTGGTTGAATGTATTTTTGAGAATTTTAAAATAATTATAATGGGAATAGTTCCTAGTTTCTCCAAAGTGATAATGGGTAAAACAAAAGATTGAGTGCAGTATTTTATAAGCTTATGTTATCACTATTTCACAACAAACATCTTATATCAATCTTATGAGTACCTGAGCCATTTACATGTACTTAAACTAATTTCTTAAAAAATTAAAGTTATATGTTAAGTCCTAAAATGTTGTTTATTATTGAATTGTTGTGGTTAGTTGTAAATGGGTGTGGATATTGTGAAACACACTTCAAATGTAGAAAACATGAAATCACACATTAAACATCTTTTAAATAATTATTGTGTATAAATAATTTTTGAAAATCGCTCGAAAAGGGCTTTTTAGAATCTCATAGATAAACTTGTTGATATTCATTAATAATTACTGATTTGTAGCTCTTTCCTTTTATACATTGAGTCCTAGTTGCTAATATTTTTTTATTATTATTATACAGTTGAGAAGGCAATAAAATGTGATATTTTATTTCATCTCACAGTTGTTAATATTTAATTACATCAATATTTTTTATTTTCAGTACCATTGTACATAGACAATAATTAATTTGTTAGAATGCTGAAGCTGTGATATTTTCCTCACCTTTTAAGAGCATATGCATTCAATTCTTATACACAGCCAATGTCAATGTCTCAACAGCATCTGCTTTAACTCCGAACCCAAATGCTAGTTATTTGAGAATTGAAGACCATTTTCTTTAAAATAAACTTTCTGTTTTCTAATTTCTAATAGAAACATTGTGACGTGATGAAATTGTGTTGGTGATGATTTTATTTTGTTGCTTGTTTGCTCTCCAATTTGAACTTGTGATTTTTCACGTTAGGATTTAGTTTATGCTTTGTTGTAACGTATTTATCTTTAGCTCTTCCCTTGAATTTTTGTATGTTTATTTGCACTTTTGTAGGACTGAAAATTGTATGTTTATAAAATTGTGCCTGTTGATTCAGCAATGGGTAAATATTATGTTATTATTTTAGTTTTTACATTCTAAGAAGTGAAGATTGAAGTGTATGTGCTAATTAATTAGAAGGTTTAAAAAAAATTTGCCATGGCCTTGATTATTTTGTAATTATCATAAAACAACAGAATTTAGGAGAGGTATTATTCTAGCCATATAGTTTTTTTTTTTTTTTTTTGAAGGTTACAGGCAAGCCTAAGCTTGAAAATGAAAAGGAGGGACAAGACCAAGGTCTGACCCTAAATACAAAGACAAAAGAACTTAGCTACTACAAGCTAGTTGATCCTTTAGAACCATGCCAAGGCATTCTTCCGGAGGTGTCGGAATCAACGTCGCATCCTCGTCAGCCGAAGCATTGTGGCCTTCTTTTGCCATGTAATCGGCACATGAAATATTATCCCTAGGAGTATAACGAAGCTCAACATTCCAATCTTGATAGAGAAGATCCCTAGCCTCCCTGATGATATCTCTAAGCGGGTGATCGTCGAAGTGGCAATCCCTCATGAGGGAATTAATGGCGTCAAGAGAGTCGGAGTAGAGGAGGATTCTCTGGAAACCCATCTGTTGACCCATCTTCAGGCCCAGTACGATGGCATGTAATTCAGCCTCAAGAACAGTGTGCAAACCCAGGGACTTGTAGAATCCCATCACCCAATGGCCTTGGGAATTTCTGATGACACCACCACAGGCAGCTTGGTACAAAGTAACATTGTCTTTTACTTTTGTAGTTAACGACTCTTAACTTATTTATTTAAAAAAAAAAAAAAAAAAAAAAAAAAGACCTCATGGATATTATATACAGTACGTCTCTAAGTCAAGTCGAATATTTTAACATAAGCATTCAAATTTTAAGTTTTAACTTAAAATGCGAGTTTGAGTATTTCTTTTTGTATGTATTTTTTTTATGTTATTGTTGAGTTTTTGGTCCCATTTTGTAAAATTTTATCAGGTTCAAGAAATTGGGCCTTATTTTTCTAACCCAACACCGTAGACCCAGAATTGACCGAACCAACCGCTTCGGTTCGCTTAAAATTTTAGTTTGAGGCAATACTACTACCAGTCTACCATGGTTGGTTCTCTCTTTGGTCCTATCTGATCAAGCCCAGTAATCCATGGCCCCATCTGAAGATTCCAGCCCATGTATCAAATTGATCCTTTGAGCTGCTTTACTATGAAAAAGATTTATTTCCCTGGGAAGTGGGAACACTCTCTGCTCTTAATTGTTAATTTCTTCATTCGTAAAAATTATATAAATAAGACTATTTGAAAAATATATGATATATAAACAAGGTGTTTTATCAGTAATAAATATCATTTTTTTAATTATATTCACTTTTTTATTATTATAAATCAGAATTTTTTATTCTATGAATAAAATATTATTAAAAAATTATTATTATATATATTATAATTAATTAAAAATTTAATTATTTTTTATTTTTAAAAAAACAAAAATTATCTGTATAATTGATTTTAATATACGAATTTTTGTAGAATAATTTAATAACTTTTGATGGAAAATTTTTAATAACTTTTTAATTGTGGTTTGCTCCTTATAGAGAGTATATTGGAATAAATAATGCTTGAATTTTGACGACGAAGTGGCTTTTGTGATCAATGTTTTTGTTTTAAATTGATAAAATTATTTTTTTAAGTGCTGAATATTTTCTAAATATTGATTGTCAAAGTAATTTCGCTTCCTTATGGATTTTTCTTCTACGACCTCCCGTGCCATATACAAAATTCAAATATTTTTTTTTAGAGATTAAGAAAATTAAATAAATTATTTTAAAGTATTTATATCAATTGTTTTTCTCCAAACTAATTATTCAGACTTATAACTGACATATAATATAATGATATACAATATATATATATATATATATATATATATTATGATTAAGTGATATATTTAGCACCCTTCCAAAAAAAAAAAAAAAAAAAAAAAAAAAAAAAAAAACTCAACTGAATATATTAAGAACCGAAGGGGGTACATTTTATAGCTTAGCTTGGGATGGTTACTTTCTCTTCATCATTTACAAAATTATTTTATAAGTTGTTGCTGCCATCTTTATAATATAATGGGAAAATTAGAGTAAATAAGAGGAAATCATATTTATAATAGAGTAAAGGGCTAAGGTATAAATTTGTTCTAGAAGTTTTCTCCGAGGAACAATGTTTTGTCTCGAAAGATTTTTTTTTTTAACTTTTTTTTTTGGCATTCAATGTTACCCGAAAGTTTCAAAATGTAGTAATGTCACCCCACATACATCTTTAAAAGACTATCATTGACAGTTAAAAAAATCGATATTGACCATTAAATTTTTAACGAGAAAGGTTAATATTGTTCATTTTTAACATTTTTCGGGCAACATTAAACCCAACACATCTTCATACAACTTCGTCTATTACTCCGCCTAAACAAAAACTTTCGGGAGAAATTTACACACTAGCCTAATTTAAAAGAACTAATACCAAAATATAGCCGACGACGCCCCTTAGGCGCAATGGCATGGATAGACTTTTCTTATGGGAAGGTATTTGTGTGCCCCCTCCATTCCCTCTATCCACATTTCACATATTTGACAATTACTGGCAAATGGATCCATCAATTTGAGTTCCCTGCTAATTCCCCCATAAATAGTTGGCCAGATAGTTGGGTCGCTTTGTCATATATTGAGGAAGATGACTCCTAAAGGGGAACCATTTGGCTAGGATTGAACTTCATTATAACTCTGGGCATAAAAAAAAAAAATAATAATAACTTGATTATAACAAATTGTACATAGATCCACTGCAAATTTGGTCAACTCGATCCAAACAAGGAGGAAAATTCGTCATTTTCAAAATGACCTAAACAAATTTGTTATGCCTTTGTAGTGTTTGCTCTGATCTTAAGGGTAGATAAGAGAGTTTGGTTGTTGATAATGCAATGACATTGTGTGATCAATCCATGTAGCCGACAAGACTCACTTATAAGTGGGATAAGAGTTTGTTGATATTTTGCTTCCTCATGTTTTTCATTTTGATCTCCTATATCTCAATAGCTATAGTGATCAAGATATTATCTCAAAATTAGTACTTCCTCCTCCGATCCTTAATATAATATCTAATTTGTAATGCGATTATATTAATAACAAGAAGTAAAGTCTTTTGAAAGTGACAAGAGATTTTCAAAAATTTGTTGGAGTAGTCTATTATATTACTATATATTACCTATGATATATAATTTTATAAAAACAAAATTTAGGTCAAATTGGTTATATCCTTAATTTAAATTCATAAGTGAATTTAGAAGTACTTATAGGCATTTTACATCTAAATCGCCATTTCCTTTTCCAAAATCAAACACAGAAAGCCAAATCTATATGAGACAGAGTAGTCATAATATAGAATTCATCGAGCATCTAAATGTCTACCCACTTGCCACATGCATCGTCCAAGCGACATTAATATACTGGGTAACGAGTTTTCCTGCTCGTGGGAAGAGATGTGGCCGTCAAATCTCGTGCGGACGGTCCCGGATCTCTCTTTTTATTTAATAAATTTTTTTCGATGTCTTTTAAGTACTAGTCAATACTCTAAAATAATTTTTCAAGATTCTAAAATATTTTCTAGTATATATCATAAAATATAAATATTGTGTGTGCGTGTGTGTTGTGTATATGATATAAATACAATTATATTTTTTAACATACAAACAAGCCTGAAAACTTATAGGCTAGCCCTTAATAAAATAAGTATATATTTAGATCTTTAAATAAACATTGGTCCGGCCCTTTAAGTAGGCCGCTTGATAAGACCTAACCTATTTCCACCCCTAATTTGTATAAAAAAACATAAGATAATATCTCTTACCAATATACTTGGTCTCGGAGCCATTTACGTTGCATGTTCTTAGGAGGATACTCTCAGGGGTTTGTCAACTATAATCCCAACATATTAAAAAGACTTCAAGCTAAGTATTTATTCAATGTAATTACTAATCTCCATCATTTTTTTACCAGATATTCAAGTCAGTATATTTTTTGAGGAAATTAAAATTCATTATCAATATTGAATATGGATTATCATCCCTAAAATTACAGTCTACTCTGTCGAATGATAGCATAGAAACAATAAAAGTACTCTTTCTGATCCTTAATGTAGGATCTAATTGAAGAGTAATATATCTTGCTTGTAAAATATATTTCTCATATTTGTCAATCTTTTTTAAAATTATTTCTGTTGATGTTCCTTAACAATAATTAAGTGAAAAAGAGATAGAAAGAATTAAGAGAAATGATTAGACTATCTCCGGGAAAAAAATTACAATATTAACTAACTTAATTAAAGCAAAATAGAGGGTGTTTTTTTTTTGGGGGGGGGGGGGGGATGTCATATTAACCTCTCTCTCTCTTTTTTTTTCCTTAATTTTAATTTTAATGTTTACAAATACTCATGTGTTTAATTTTTTTATCACAAAATTTAAGTAATTTAATTAACATAGAGTTTATAAATGTTCAACTTGCTAATTATTTTGATAAATATATATTTAATTAAATTATTTTAATAATTTAGATTTTTAATTTTCTAAAAAATGTTAGGATAAATTAAAATGGGCTATTGGTTGAATGTATTTTTGAAAATTTTAAAATAATTATAATGGGAATAGTTCCTAGTAAAAAAACAAAAGATTGAGTGCAGTATTTTATAATCTTATGTTATCACTATTTCATAACAAACATCTTATATCAATCTTATGAGTATATGAGCCATTTACATGTACTTAAACTATTTTTTAAAAAAAAATTGAAGTTCTATGTTAAGTCCTAAAATGTTGTTTATTATTGAATTGTTTGGTTACTTGTAAATGGGTGTGCATATTTGTGAAACGCACTTCAAATGTAGAAAACTTGAAATCACACATTAAATATCTTTTAAATAATTATTTTGTATAAATAATTTTTGAAAATCGATCGAAAAGGACCTTTTAGAATCTCATAGATAAACTTGTTGATATTCATTAATAATTACTGATTTGTAGCTCTTTCCTTTTATACATTGAATCCTAGTTGTCAATATATATATATATATATATTCATATTACAGTTGAGAAGACAATAAAATGTGATATTTTATTTCATCCCACAGTTGTTAATATTTTATTACATCAATATTTTTTATTTTCAGTACCGTTGTACATAGACAATATTAATTTGTGAGAATGCTGAAGCTGTGATATTTTCCACCTTTTAAGTTTTAAGAGAGCATATGCATTCAATTCTTATACACAGCCAATGTCAATGTCTCAACAGCATCTGCTTTAACTCCCAACCCAAATACTAGTTATTTGAGAATTGAAGACCATTTTCTTTAAAATAAACTTTCTGTTTTCTAATTTCTAATAGAAACATTGTGACTTGATGAAATTGTGTTGGTGATGATTTTATTATTTGTTGCTTGTTTGCTCTTCAATTTGAACTTGTGATTTTTCACATTAGGATTTAGTTTATGCAAGTTTATGCTTTGTTGTAGCGTATTTATCTTTAGCTCATCCCTTGAATTTTTGTATGTTTATTTGCACTTTTGTAGGACTGAAAATTGTATGTTTATAACTTTGTGCCTGTTGATTCAGCAATGGGTAAATATTATGTTATTATTTTAGTTTTTGCATTCTAAAATGTGAAGATTGAAGTGTATGTACTGCTTATTAATTAGAAGGTTTTTAAATTTTTTTGCCATGGCCTTGATTATTTTGTAATTATCATAAAACAATAGAATTTAGGAGAGGTAATATTCTAGCCATATAGTTTTTGAATATGCCATAAATCCAAATGTTGTACAAGTAACAATGTCTTTTACTTTTGTAGTTAAAAGTCTTAACTTTTTCTTAAATTTTTTTTTTTTTGAAAAAAATAATAATTAAAAAAAAAGAAACTCATGGATATTAGTAGACTGTATGTCTCTAAGTCAAGTCGCATATTTTAACATAAACATTCAAATTTTAAGTTTTAACTTAAAATGTCAGTTTGAGGCATTGCAGAAAATTTATTTCTTTTTGTATGTATTTTTATTATGTTTTGTTGAGTTTTTTTGTACAACTTTATCAGGTTCAAGAAATTAGGCCTTATTTTTCTAACCCAACTTTGACTGAACCAACCGCTTCGGTTCGCTTAAAAGTTCAGTCTACCATGGTTGGCTCTCTCTTCGGTCCTATCTGATCAAGCCCAGTAATCCATGGCCCCATCAGAAGATTCCAGCCCATGTATCAAATTGATCCTTTGAGCTGCTTTACTATGAAAAAGATTTTATTTCCCTGGGAAGTGGGAACACTCTCTGCTCTTAATTGTTAATTTCTTAATTCGTAAAAATTATATAAGTAAGACTATTTAAAAAATATGTGATATATAAACAAGGTGTTTTATCAGTAATAAATATCATTTTTTTTTAATTATATTCACTTTTTTATTATTATAAATAAGAAGTTTTTATTCTATGAATAAAGTATTATTAAAAAATTATTATTATATATATTTTATTTAATTAAAAATTTAATTATTTTTGTATTTTTTTAAAAACCCAAAATTATCCGTATAATTGATTTTAATATACGAAGTTTTGTAGAATAATTTAATAACTTTTGATGGAAAATTTTAGGATTAAGGTGCAAAAATACACGTGTGCTTTTCTTCTTGAGCGCCCAATAGCAAGTGCTTTTTTAGCGCAAAAGTGCACACGTGGTTATAAATTAGGTGCAAAAATACCGTTTGATTATTAAGTTTGATTTTGACCAGTTAAGTTTGACTTTTTCTACTGCCGACGGACGATGACGTGCATTTCAAATGTGCAAAAATAAACATGTGGTTTGTCAAGAAGAGCACCCAACACCAAATTATTTTTTTTGATTTAATAATTGTACTTCAATTGAAATTATTTTAAGATCTTGAAAAAATATTTCGTGTATTGTCAGTACTAAAAGGATACTTGACCGATCTTGAAAAAAAAAAATTCAAGGTACCTTATTTGGTACTAAAAAGTACTTCGGATAATCTTGACCCGTTTAAAAAAATACTTCATAATCTTCAAAAATTATTTTAAGATCTTGAAAAATTATTTCAGGTATTGACCGCTACTAAAAGGATACTGACTAATATTGAAAAAAATATTTTAGGGTACTGACTGGTAGTAAAAAGTACTTTTAAGATACTGACTAGTACAGAAAAAATACTTCATAATCTTGAAAAATTATTTTAGGATCTTGAAAAAATATTTAAGCTATTGACTAGTACTAAAAGGATACTGACTAGTAGTGAAAAATATTTCATGATCTTGAAAAATTATATTAAGATAATGAAAAAATATTTCAGGGTACTGACTGGTACTAAAAATATACTTCAGCATATTTTTTTAAGATTCTAAAATAATTTTTCAAGATCATGAAATATTTTTTTTTAGACGAGGAAGTATTCGCAAAGTATCTTTTTAGTATCGATCGGTACCACGAATATTTTTTCAGATCTTAAAATAATTTTTCAAGATCATGAAGTATTTTTCAATACAAAGTCAATATCCTGAATATCTTTTTAGCACCCGGTAGTAATTAAAATAAAATTATTAAATTTAAAAAAAAGAATTTGGTGTTCAACGCTCTTTTTGACAAATCACATGTGTATTTTTGTACCTTTGAAATGCCACGTCATCGTCCGTCGGCAAAAAAAGAGTCAAATTTAACTGTCAAAGTCAAATTTAACGGCCAAATGGTATTTTTGCACCTAATTTATAACCACATAGTCATTTTTGCACCTAAAAAAGTACTTACTAATTTGGACGCTCCTCGCAGAAAAAGCACATGTGTATTTTTGCACCTTAACCCAAAATTTTAATGACTTTTTAATTGTTGTTTGCTCCTTATAGAGAGTACATTTGAATAAATAATGCTTGAATTTTGAGGACGAAGTGGCTTTTGTGATCAATTTTTGTGTTTTAAATTGAAAAAATTATTTTTTTAAGTGCTGAATATTTTCTAAATATTGATTGTCAAAGTTGTAATTTCGCTTCCCTATGCATTTTTCTTCTAGGACCTCCCGTGCTATATACAAAATTCAACTATTTTTTTAAAAGATTAAGAAAGTTAAATAAATTATTTTAAAGTATTTATATCAATAGGTTTTTTCCAAATTAATTATATGATATAATGATATACAATATATATATATATATATATATATATATTATAATTAAGTGATATATTTAGCACCCTTCAAAAGAAAAAAAAAAAATCAACTGAATCTTATATTAAGAACTGAAGGGAGTACATTTTATAGCTTAGCTTGGGACGGTTACTTTCTCTTCATCATTTACAAGATTATTTTATAAGTTGTCGCTGCCATCTTTATAATATAATGGGAAAATTAGAGTAAATAAGAGGAAATCATATTTATCATAGAGTAAAGGGTTAAGGTGTAAATTTGTTCTAGAAGTTTTTTCCTTTTGTCTCGAAAGATTTGTTTTATTTATTTATTTATTTATTTTGCATCCAATGTTACCTTAAATGTTTCAAAATGTAGTAATGTTATTCCACGTACATTTTTAAAAGACTATCATTGACAGTTAAAAAAATTGATATTCATCATTAAATTTTTAACGGTAAAGCTTAATTTTGTTGATTTTTAACACTTTCGGAACAACATTAAACCCAAAATAACTTCATCCAACTTCGTCTAGGCTAATATTACTCTAACCTGAACAAAAACTTTCAGACAAATTTACACACTAAGCTGATTTAAAAGAACTAATAACAAAATATAGCCGACGACACCCCTTTGGCGCGCAATGGCATGCATATACTTTTCTTATGGGAAAGGCATTTGTGCGCCCCCTCCATTCCCTCTAACCACATGTCACATATTTGACAGTTACTGGCCAATGGACCCATCAATTTGAGTTCTTCCTCCTAATTCCCCCATAAATAGTTGGGTCGCTTTGTCATATATTGAGGAAAATGACTCCTAAAGGGGAGCCATTTGATTAGAATTGAACTTCATTATAACTTTGGGCATTAAAAAAAAATGATTATAACAAATTGTACACAGATACACTGCAAATTTGGTCAACTCGATCCAAACAAGGAGGAAAATTCGTCATTTTCAAAATGACCAAAACAAAATTCTGATACAACTGTTTGTTATATATGCCTTTGTAGTGTTAGCTCTGATCTTAAGGGTAGATAAAGCCTGATGAGAATCTGTGACAAAATTATTGAGCGATCAATAAAAGTGACAAGAGATAAGACCCACTTAGTGAGATAAGAGTTTGTTGTTATTTTGGTTCCTCATTTTGATCTCCTATATCTCAATAGCTATGGTGATCAAGATATTGTCTTAACATTAGTACTGATCCTTACTATAATGTCTAATTTGTAGTGTAACTATATTAATAACAAGGGCAGTACTAATTTAAGTAAAGTCTTTTGAAAGTGACAAGAGATTTTTAAGAATTTGTTGGAGTAGTCTTTATACTACTATATATTACCTTTGATGTATAATTTTATAAGAAAAGAATTTAGATCAAGTTGCTTATATCCATTAATTAAAATTCATAAGTGAATTTAGAAGTACGTATAGGCATTTTACATCTAAATAACCATTTCCTTTTCCAAAATCAAACACAGAAAGCCAAATCTATCTGACGCAGAGTAGTCATAATACAGAATTCATCGAGCATCTAAATGTCCACCCACTTTGCCACATGCATCGTCCAAGCGACATTAATATAGGGGGGAACGGGTTTTCCTACTCGTCGGGAAGAGATTTAGCCGTCTAGATCTCATCTCAATGGTCCAGATCTCATCTCGACGGTTCATATCTCTCTCTCTCTTTTTTTTTAAATAAAATTTTTTTCAGTTTCAATATCTGAAAGTATCTTTTTAATACTAGCCAGTACTCTGAAATAATTTTTCAAAATCCTAAAATATTTTTCCAAGATGATAAAGTGTTTTTAATACCAGTCAGTATCCTGAAGTATCTTTTTAGTCTCGGTCGGTACCTAAAAAAAAAAAAAAATATTTCGAGTCTTGATTAATACTAAAAAGAAATTTAGTACTGACTGATATTGAAAAATAATTCATGATCTTAAAAAGATTTAGGAATATTTCAGGATAATGACTAGTATTAAAAAGATACTTTAGGATACTGTACTAAAAAAATTAATTTTTTAAAAAAAGGGAGATATGAACGAGATCTAGAGGACGAGTAGGAAAACTTGTCCTGGAGGGTTGGTTCCCTTGCCTTGAAACAAAAGGCGAATAATAATTATTATTCAATGCGAGACTTTTTTTTTTTTTTTTTTTTTTTTTTTTTTTTTTTTTTTTTGAGAAACAAAGGCAAGCTAGTGCTTGAGAAAAAAGGGGAATAAAGGCGAATGCCTAACCCAAAATACAACAAAGTAGAAAAAGACTAGTAACGACAGCCAAGCTGATCTTTTAAGACCATATCAAGACATCCACCAGGAACTGTTGGAATGAGCCTCACGTCCTCTTCTGCAGAAGCATCATGTCCTAACTTGGCCATATAGTCAGCGCATGAGATGTTCCCCCTCGGAGTATAATGTAGCTGAATATCCCAGTCATGGAAAAGAAGGTCTCTCGTCTCCCTGATAATGTCACTTAACGGGTGGTCATCGTAGCAGCAATCCCCCATAAGAATATTAATGGCATCAAGGGAATTAGAATAAAGAATAATTCGCTGTAAGCCCATCCGTTGACCCATTTTTAGTTCTAGCATAATGGCAAATACTTCTGCCTCCACGACAGTATGCAGTCCCAGGGACTTGTAGCATCCCATCAACCAATGACCTTGGGAATCTCTGATAACTCCACCACAGGCTGCTTGGCCTTGATGACGAACTGAGCCATCCACATCTATGCGAACCACATTTGCTGGCGGTGGTGTGCAAGACTTCTCCTCGTTCCTGCCAAAATTAAGATTAAAAATTTGATGAGATAAGTTTTGATCATTAACATTTTCCATGAGGAGATAGTTACATAAGTGAAGCATCTCCCTGGTATCTCTGATTTCCCCCTGAAAAAGGGCTTTGCATCTTGAAGTCCAAAGGATCCAGCATGCCAGGCTGAAGACTTTTGGCCAAGAGACGTTCTGGAATCTTCCTCTTCCTGGATTATAATTGGTGATCCGGTTGAGCCAAACCTGCAAATTACCTGAAAAAAACTTGGAGAAGAAGTTAGGTTTTACAATTTCTTTCCACAAATCCCTAGCTCTGACACAATCCCTAAGGATATGAATGACACTCTCCTCACAATTACAACCAAACGGGCATAGGCTGTCACTAGAAAGGCCAGTTTTAGCACGAAGGGAATTGGTTACAAGTCTTCCATGGCCCACTTGCCACATGAAAAGTTTAATTTTTTCTGAAAGTTGTCATTTCCACATTCGGGACCAAAAGTTATTCGCACTAACTCTTCCTCTATCTGTGATATAATGATAAGCAGACTTAACAGTAAAGCAACCATCCTTTGCCGGTCTCCATGTAAAGCGGTCAGGCGAATTATCCCTTGGAGGGCGCATTTCCTTTGCCAAAAGCAAGAGCTTACCCATTCCAATATTCCATAGTCAAGAACTGGCATGGTGTGCATCAAACCCAGTTCAATACATGTTTGTAGAAGAAATTTGGAACGCGGTTTCATATATACTAACCTCAAATTTTCATGTTGTATTGGTAAATACTCCATCCAATCATTAATATAATATATATTTATAAAGTTGATTTTAGTTCTATATTTGGATCATGGTTCACTTGTCCTCCCGCTTCCATTAATTCACATTATTTGACATTTTAGACTCGCTTTTGAAATTTGAAGAAAATGAAAAAGGATTTCAATTGATAAATATCTATTATACCGTGCTATCTTCAACAATATGTGGATAATTAATATATATATATATATCTTGAGGCACTTGTTAGAAAAGTTCTCATCCTCGATGAGAATCATGCATTTATTTGTAAAAACACCTTCTCCTTCACTGATCTTTCTTGACGGTGGCGGATCGGGATCAATTGGAAGAGGTCTAAGAAGGTAAAGTAGAGGTTGGTTCCAATAGGCACTCTTCCAATTTTGGGCCTATAAAGAAAACAAACTAACAATAGTATCCAATCTAGGTAGATAAATGGAGAGATTTAGAGTAATATGCACATATTGTTGGAACAAAACTCTCCAAATAGGTCTCATGACTAAGAAATCAATATTATTACTCCCATTAGTGGGATTCAAACAAACAGTTACATTTTGAAATTTCTTTTTCATTTGCAAAGTGGAAGGTACGGAGTCCAACTTAGTGTTCAGGCGCACCACGTAATCATTGCAATCACAAGAGGTGAAAGACAAAAGAGTGGAAAAAGAAAGATAATTTGTCAAATTATTACCACCTAGAGCTTTTGAAGATTCAAAACAATTATTTTTCTTTTCTAAATCAGGTGGAAAATCACAAGATAGCACTTGTTGGAAAGATTCATCAACATGCACAATTTTATCAATCAAAATTCAGAATCTTTGTCACCAACAAGACTACAAAGAAGTAATCCAATGGGAATTTTATGCATTTGGTATTCTAGGTTATGATTTTTCTCACTCACATCAACCACATTGGCATCCATGAAAGATTCAACATGTTTGCAATGATCAAGCTTAAAATCATCAATAGTACAAGAGCGTGCATCATAATCAATGATCGAATTAACCACTTTACTAAATGCTTTCTTTTGAAACTCAACAAGCAAGTGGCGTTTTTTATGATAACATTCTATACATACATGATATTCCTCATAAGAGCATGAAAATATTTCATTGAATTTATCACAATCATCTCTAGTACTATGAAGACAAGCATTTTCAACAATTAAAGAATCACACAAAGAAGTTTGAGCACACTTATCAACAAGTACAATTGAATCACTACTACTAGAGTCAATGGGTTGAGCAATTACATTTCTAAACATTTGAGAGGATTCACAAATAATTTATTCATACACATCATCATCACTCAAATTTTCAGTCACTTCATTTAAAGTAGTAGAAGGGTATATCTCTACAAGGGTAGGATTGTCACCAAATGGTAGGAAATACTCCTTATTGCTCCTTAGATGTAGCTCCACCTCTTTTATTTGTATGGATATTCCACTACAAAAGAAAACGACACTTTGTAGCAGTTAAAATGTCATATTTGTAGTGGTTTAAGACGCTACAAATGGCATTAATAGCGGTTGTCAAAACTGCTACAAGACACACTATTGCAAGCAACTTGGTAGCGGTTCTGGAAACCCGTTACTACATATAGATTAACTACTACTGTAATTGTAACGGTTTCTCACCACCGCTATGATTATGAGGCTGGGATGACATCATGCGTGAATAAATTAACAGTTTGGTAACCGCTACAATATGAAATTGACCACATTGTTAGCGGTTATATAATCGCTACTAAATACATCACCAAAATTTTTTAAAATGGCGGCAACAATTTGTAGAGGTTCATTGACTGCTACAAAATAGGCAAACATAGGATCGTTGTCTCTTCTTGAAGAGCCGTTTATTGATTTCTAAGTGATCTAAATGTCATACAAATGCAATGAAAACAAGGAGAATTTGGTTTATGGGTCTTGTTTGAAAATAGGCTGAAGAGAGAATATTACCTAAAGGGGGTGAATAGGGGATTCAAAATTCTTTTTCAGATAATAAATACAAACACAGAGAACAGATTCAGAGATAGAAAGAAACGACACAGACAATTTATACTGGTTCGATCTAACTCCTCGACCTACGCCCAGTCCCCAGGCACTCTAGGTGTTTCACTAATTCACAAACGGTTAAAATTACACATTATGTACTCGAGATGATCCTATCACACTAGGACTCACTTCCCCTTACAAGTTGTAATCGTACACCCACACTTAAGGTTCCAAAACCTTAAGATTTAACAACTAAACAAGTAATCAAATAAGTGTTTAAACTCCTCACTGAGTAGATAAATGATAAACACTGAAGAACAAGAAAAATATCCGAACATAATTAAGAGAATTTAATGAAACAGTAAAATGTAGTTTAGTCGAATTGATTGCATAGAGTTTCGATAATTGGCGGAATTGAATGTGGTGAGCATTTATAGCCATTGAGAGACTTCGAACTTCTATTAGGCACAGATGAATTCCGTTGAGATTAATCGATCGTTGCTTCATTAAATGTGTTCACCGTTGGTTGTACTTGTGCAGAAGTTGACTCAGAATAAGTATGCCTCAAAGGAATGTATTCATCTACTTAGAGCGTTTATTCCATTTGTAGACTCTGGTTACAGCGAGCATTACATGCTTCTAACACAACAAACGGCTTTTCGGCTAATCTCAAAATAAACAAGGTTAATCAAATGTAAATCACTCAAAAAGATTATTAGAAAATATATAAATAAGTTTGAGTGAGATTAAGAATAAATAGATAATGACCCATAATGATTAGAATTAAAATTAACAATTTAACGAAGTGTTCTAGAATTCTTAAGAGTCTTACTCGAGTAACATAATAAATTACTTAAGTAAAATCACACATTTTCAAAATAAAATCCCATTGGAAAGATATTACTTGAGTAACAATATTTGTTACTTGAATAATATCCCAAGCGTTTAAAATAATAAACTTTGTAGCCAAATTACTTGCAAAGCATATATAACGATTTAACGAAGTGTTCTAGAACTCTCCTTTGCTCCCTGCCAAGCTTCGCTGGGATTCTTAGCCGGGATGCCGGCATTATCATCAAGAAAAAAAATTTGTAAATGCTTATCTCGGCGAGTATGTGCTAGACCATACAGCTTGCCGTATTTGAAGCACAATTCGAGTTCGGTTGCCGCATTTGAAGGACAATCCGAGTTCTAGCCGAAGTGTCATCTCGGATAGCCGGTGTAATTTGCTTTGCCAACATGACATCTCAGATAGCTGGGGTAATTTTCTTTGCCGATGTGCCATCTCAGATAGCCGAGATAATTTGCCTTGCCGCTCGAACTTGACTTGAGACAAATAAAGGTGTGACTCGAGGCAGCAAGTGTTCTTAAACTAGTTGCTTTGTGAACACTTAACAAATACATTAGATAATTACTTGAGTAACTAAACAACTTACTCGAGTAATTATATTATCAACATAATTAATATTTACTGATTAAAAAACACAATTTCTTTTCAACAAAAGGTTTTAATAAACTGAGTCTTGTTATCAACAAAACTCCGAGAACCAACATTCTCCCCCTTTTTGATGATGACAACATTCAATATTTTGAAACAATTTTTGAAAAGTTTCTAAATTCAGTAAATCGAATATAATACAAGAATGCAAGGAGAAATCAGAACTTTGTCATCAAGAGTAAACATTAGCACTATATATATATA
Organism: Acacia acuminata; assembly: GCA_019022655.1. NCBI lineage: Eukaryota > Viridiplantae > Streptophyta > Magnoliopsida > Fabales > Fabaceae > Acacia > Acacia acuminata. The sequence continues at coordinate 208,105 of JAFJYI010000244.1, read as the reverse complement.
TATATCAAAATATAAGTGAACTAACACGTTAGTACTAACAGAATTATGTGAGCAAGAGTATCCAAAAGATATAAGCCAAACCACTAACATCAAGATAACATAGATATTAAAAAGTTAGCCAAAATAATAACATTGTTTCAAATCACTGATCACTCTCCCCCCTTTGTCATCATGAAAAGAGGAGGGAGGAGGAAGAGAGGGCTTAATAAAAGGAGCAGGAGGCTCAGAAGAAGTCTCAATAGATGGCCCAACAATAGTGATAGGTTCAGCAACAAAGGCAGAGGGAGCAGACACAGGAGGCAAAAGAGGGAGCAACAGTAGAGGTACCAGCCTGAGAAGACCCCTCATCAGGAGCCTTAGACAAGGAGGGCTTGGGAGGACCGTCAGCAACTTGCTTATCCTTTTTCTGCTTCTTTGCAGAAACCTCAGGAAATGAAATTCTCATACTAATCATATGCTTCTTGCCAAACCACTGAGGGAAGATCACCTTGTTGTCAAATAAATACCATATATTGTTTATGTCAAGGATGTGAGATACTTGAGTCGAATAGGGAATGGTGGCCTTTTTTTGATTGGGAGCTTGAGATATGAAAGTGAGCATCTCATTGACAATCCATTTCCCTAAATTCTTGGACTCGTGGCAATAATAGAGGCAAATCACTGATAGTCCTTCTGAACAAAGTGAGTGTAACTTTGCCCCTTCTGTACCATATTCCTACTATAAAGATACTAGATCACCCTGTATGTGTCATTCATTGCCGCCGGTGTGAATTTCAATTTTCTACCATCGTAGGGTACATCAGGAAGCAGAATATGGTGACAGTCAGCATCTGAAAGCTTTGGTGGATCATCATCAAGAGCATCAACGACTCCGAGCATAACATTTAATTCAACAGCAGAAATCTCAATTACTTGGCCCCAAATTTTAGTTATCAACACATCATCATCATCCTTATGAAACTTGGGCTTGAGACACATATTGTGATAAAATAGTCTGACCACAGTTTTAGAGTAAGGAAGCCGAAGAAGCAAAGGCAAATAATTAAATAACCAAGGTGAGAGATCTAAATTGCATTCATTTTTAAAGTGCTCCAAATCCAAATATACAGTCGGGCAAAATAATCGATCTCCATAGTAGAAATCAAATGACTTCTGATCATCAATCAATAAAGGATTCTTATTCATCTAGATGATGGAACCAAGGCATCTGCATTCTGATGAGAAGCAGAGAGACCTTATAAACTTGCACCTGAAGTCTATCTCTGAGAACCAGATGTTCGACGACTAGATGAAGCCTAAGGCCTCTTGCTCCCTGAAGCTTGAGACTTGTGACTGACAGAGGGTTGAGGCTTCTTGGAATGACCCTTTCTCACAAGAGAACAATTAACCATAAAGTTTTCTCAAAACCGGATTAGTAGGTAATTATGGAAAACCTTCGTTTTCAATACACACACCTCGGGGTCCAGGGCACAAATTTCGCCCATAAACCCACAACAGAAAAACCATAACTCAGGGCACAATTATCGAACAAGAGGTTTTATAGCCCACAAGTCATACAACACGAACCCACGACAAAGGGTCTACACAAGACAAGGGTCACAAAGATATAATGGTGGATCCACGATGATATGATAGTGTATAAAATAAGGCCTTCGGAAAATCAACAGTCATCCAAAAGTGGTTAATGTAGTATTTCAAAAAATAGACAAGGGCCCTATGATGGCAATATATAAGTCAATACAACACTAATACCAAAAAGAGGCCTACAGGTTTCGCGACGACTATGCCTCTGGCTGCTTCCCTCGTTCTCTAGTAGGGTTAGAGGTCTCGCCTGAAAAATTTTAATAATGACGGGGTGAGACATAAAGTCCCCGTAACCGAAATTAATTTATCAAATATGCAAGAAAGGATTGCAAGTCAGAGAAGCAGGTTTATTATCATAATTAAAATATCAATAATAATTAAATAATACATAATAAATAACAATATTTAAAACCATCCCCACTCATCCATCCTGCTCCTCCTTATATCTTACGGACGTGGTACGACCTATCGGTGCTAGTATACCCTACCAAGGTTAGCTAGTCACTTCAAGAATACTTGTCCCCTCCCATGCTACCAACTAGGGGTCCAGGGTACAACATTTTTCCCACAAACCCACCACCAATATACCGTAACAGGAGGTGTCCGCCCAAAACACTCAACTCAAATCCGGGCCGGGGAATATGAGAGAGCCGATAGGCACAATTTCACCCTAAATCTCTTCCACACAACCCAACATATCCCACAACAAAAGAAGTGATATAATAATAAAATATTAAACAACAATTTATTAAATTATATTTCATACAGTCATCTCACAACAAACATTATAACCATCACAACAATAACAATCCCCAAGAATAATAATCACTTAAATACATAGATTGAAAAATACACGCTTCACCGAATTAATTTTTATATCCAAACCTACACATAATTTATCAAAACACATACAAGTAATATATATGAAAATTAAGCTTAGAAAAATACCTCACAGTCCAAAACAAACATATAAAATAAATTAACCCCGGTTACCTCAACTCCAAGCTTAACCTTAGCTCAAGGAACACAACCCGTACAATCACCGCTTACAAGAAGGCTCTACATTATCACAATTATGACTTATAATTTCCGATAACTAAAAAAAAAATACAAATTCTAATAATAATATATTATAATAGCAAAAATTGAAAATGACAATTTGGGGTTTTTTTTAATTATTATTATTATTATTATTATTAATTTAAACTTTCGAGCTTATTTCCATACTTTAAATTAGGAGTTTAATCAATACCAGTCATTATATAAATTATGCTCTTTAGATATTACTAAAATCAAATATACTCTTTGGATATTCATAATATAGTATCTTATTATTTTAAATGCATAAGATTAATATATATAAATATGGATCAGTTATGATATCTATATCTAAATCATAACAACAAGTTCCCTATTATTTTTCCTAAAGATTCATAAAAAAAATAAAATAAAAACTTTCAAGTACAATAATACATAGTGATTACACACACACACATATAACCGTGAGTTCTCTCTCTCTCTCTCTCTCTCTCTTTTTTTCCTTTCTTATTTGCAGCGTCTCATGCATGTGTGTGTGCATTTTTATATATAGAAAAAGCAATATTCCCCTTTTCATTTCCAAGTCACCACGCAACATGTAAATAACAGGAAGGTTTTCTTCTTATATATGTATATACCTACGAAAATATTTGGGCTTTAAAATCCCATTATTTTCTAAACTTATGAAGCCACCTGATATACTATAAGCATAACAACAAGCAAACATATGTATTTATATATATATAAGAAAAATGATGCAAGGCCCAGGGGCCCATAACTCAGAGATGTGACTTTTGCTTGTTGGTGTAAATATATATATATATATATAAATCTATATCATTAGTTTCATTCAACATGCAAACCCACATCAAAATCTTTCCCAGTCTTAACGTCATGCGTGTATATATCAGCAAAACAACATTTTTTTCTTCCTTCTTCATATATTTTGCAGCATATATCCATATACATATGCACCTCAACTAACAGCAAGCTTTTTCTTTAGTGTATGAGTAGCGCTAGTTTCATTTATATATAATAAGACAGTAAACTTTATAACTTGATGATCTTACCTTGCTAACTTTCAGGTTTCTACGCTCAGACTTGCTGTTACTCTTGCCTCTGTTTTGCTGGATCTGAACAGAGCAAGAACAACTATGTTCTTTTGTCTCCCTCTTTCACACTTACTTCCTCTCTCGGACTGAATGAAAGAGGATGGAAATAAATAGGAGTCCAGGAGCATGGCTTTTATAAAGGTTTTGAGGGTCCAGTTCAAAGGAAAAATTTACGGTTCAAGACTCATGAACACGTTGGTCCGAAAGGGAACGTCCAGGGGGTATTTCCGTTGAGTTCAAAAAGCATGGGAAGGGTCTGGACGCTGACCAGCTGACGCACGCGTTATGGCTCACAAATATTTCGTTGCGATTATGTGATATGTTTACTGTGGTTGCGTGATATGTTTTTCCGTGAACAACGCTGTTATTTGTTTATTGTGTGTTTTGCGTGTCTGCCAAATGAGATATAATGAGGATTTCTTTTTTTTTTTTTTTTTTTTTATATATATATATATATATATTTCTAAATTGCATTTCTTTTTCTTTCTTTCTTCTCTATTATTATATTTTTTATATTTTTTTAAATATGATGAATACATTTATCATATATAATTCTTTCATAATCATACTTAAATTCTAAAATTAAAATTAGGACGTTACACTTCTGGGGTTTATCCTCGTTGGACTTTGATCTCCTTTCTTTAATAGTGGCCTCAAAGTCACCAAAATCAGACAATGAAGGAGAGGGAGACTTGCCTTTACCAGTAGGCAATGAAGCAGTTTGCAACCTTGTCACTGGTCTTGACGGCTCTTGATAGGAGTATTGAGCTTCTCCTGAGGTTCCTCTTTTGATTTTTGTTGAAACTGAACCTTTGGCTGATGATAAGATGAACAGGGTCTCTTGGTGAGAGGATGATCTAGAGATTCTGATTGAGGTTGATTCCCAAGTTCACCAATGGTAGACTTTGTTCGAGCCATTTAAGACAAATAGGAAGATTTAGGAGGAGGTTTAAAGAGAAAATTTGTGAAAGATTTGGGAATGAGAGAGACCGAAAAGATGCGACGACAAAGAGGGTAAAATTTGAAATATGGTCTTGCAATATGTTCATATGTGTGTGTGTACATATATGTACTCTTAGATTAATTTTCCCTATTTTCAAAGCAAATTACACTGACAGCCTTCTATTTTATTTTAATTATACATAAAATCATTCTTTATGTTTCTAAAACTTGTATAAGCTTTCTTTGAAAAAATTTCACCACGTGACTAATTTCTCTGCCGCATATGTTGTTGGGATTCATGTCCGTTTAATTTGATATTTATTTTTTTGGTAAACAATTTACTACTCATTTATTTAATATTTCAGTAAGTGTTTAAATATTAAGAAAATAAATATAATTTAAGAATTTTTTAGTTATTATTTATTATCTAACTCTAGAAAATCTAATTTTTAAAACTGCAACAAGCCAAAGCCATCCAGAAATGTGGACCATGAAACGGGAACGTGTTCATTACAATTATGAAAAAAAAAAGTAACAAATCCACCAATTTAAGCTAAGCATACTATCCTAAATATATAAGCCCATTGACAGGTAAATTTTAATTCTAAATATAAAATATTAAACAATTTTAGTTTTTATATTTGTTACTCTCTAATAGTAAATACACTAAGTTATAATTTTTTAAATAGAGATAGGTCATTTTTTATAAGTTATATTAATAGGTGCAATCAATATAGATAGTTTTTTTAAAAATAGCAACATACATTTTTATAAATAATTAATTAAATTAAATTTCTTTATTTGTATAAATTAATTATCTAACGGGTTAAGGACTAAATCTATCGTGGGTTTATATATATATGTGTGTGTACAGAATCTATCTTTTTTTTTAGGAGTAATGCTATTTTAAAAGTTTTTTAAGTTCAATGTCACCCTAGAAGTTTCAAAACATAACAATGTTACCCGATACTATTAGAAAACTAATGTTGTCCATAAAAAATTGATGTTGTTTCCTAACTTTTTAATGGGAAGAAGCAACATTGCTTCATTTTAATACTTCAAAGGCAATATTAAACTTTTAAAAAAAATTCAAGATAATATTGTTCCTCAGTAAAAACTTTCAAAATAAATTGTTCCTTAATCCATTATCTGACACTTATATGTAAGAAGTCTCTTTATTTTATTAAAAAAAGGACAGGAACGAGTATGCTTTTTATTGTTTCGCATAAGAAATAAGATATGTTGGCGACATGTCTTTTTCGTTTGACCCGATATTGGTATCCACATTTCTAATATTCTACCTAATGAGGTTGAATTTTTCTTACACACTAACATTTGTCTCATATATTAATTCTTTAATTGATTATTACAAGATCCATACTTTTGCAATTGATGAACTAGTAAAGACAAGAATGGCCGCCTGATTGGCTGCTAGTATCCCAACTACTTTACTCATATATATATATATATATAGACACACACACACACTTTTCCAACTGGACAGCACTATGAAATTTTGGAATAATTATATCTAAAATTTTTAATAGCCTAAATTTTAAATTTATGTTTAAGAAATTATAATTATTTCTGAGCATCAAAATGATTATTAGGTTCCACAAAATTGATACCATTACCTAAACTATTTATCTTAAAATTTAAATAAAATTACAATTTCTTTTTTTTACAAAATCATCGAAGTAACTTTATTGAAATTCAACAGTAGTAAAGATATTAAAATAGTGTAATAATATAATTATTAAGATTAAAATCATTCCATATTTTATGATTTTATGTTATATAATACATTATAAAGCCTAAATTCTTATACACACATACGGATACACATTCCGAAGAATTTCAATACAGGTCTTGACACTCTCTAACCCGGACATATAATAGTGAAATACAAATATAGACGAAGACACAAATTAAAGCAGGCAAGAGAGACTCTTGTCAATATATCAGAAACCTTAAACAAACATTTGCTACAAGTTTAATTAAATACATCCACGTGCTCCATTTCATCTCCACTAAATATTTCCACCATTCAATTGCTTTTTAATGGTTGAGATTTATTCAGTAAAAATATTATTATTATTTAATATTACAATAATATTTTTAATACAGTATAAATCTTTATCATTAAAAAATCAATCCAGAGGTGGAACAATTAAATGGAGCATTTCCTATCTGCATATATGTTATAAGTGAATTCGACATCGAATTCATAATTATTCTTACAATTATTACTACATATGTATTAAAACAAAGCAAGCATGAACAACAACATATCGATGAAAACACAATACAGAAACCAGATCAACTCACATGATCATCATCACGATTAATCTTTGAACAAGAAGATTAACCAAAGCTCTGTGATTTTAATTCTCATCAGCAAGTTCGGGTGTAATCGCCACAGCGTTGTCTGGGACCACCTCCGTTTGCCGACGGAAGGCAGCTCCGGTAACCTTGGTTTTGAGGACAATTCACAGAAGCCTGATTCTGACTACCTGTTCTTGAGGTTGTAGACGTCGTGATATCGTATAGCATTCTAACCACACGCGATTCCACAGGAAACTCTGCCTCCAGGTCAAATTCACCGCCGATGACGCAGTCTCCGCCACCGCACATGGTGGTGAAGCTGCTGTTGACCTTCTCTGAAGTTGCTCCGCTCAGATCTGCCTGGACCAGTACGATCATCATCATCATCATCATCGTCAAGAATCGCAGAAAGATTAGGTTGTTCATTTTCGATTCTCTCTGTATCGCTCAATCTGCGTCTCTTGGGGATTGTGTTGATTGATTCGCTTCGTCGGTCGGAGAAGCTGTTTGTTGAACCTGGAGAGATGATTGATCTTCATTATTAAAGCTGGAAGCCCTCACCAACCCCTTCATCAGAGCCAATATTTTATTCAAATGTATCAACTTGGGAATAATGTTTTAAATTCAATGAAAAGGAAATTCTAATTTTTTAATAAAATTTTTAATTTAAAACATTTGGTGGTTATTAATTGATATAACAAATATGTGTGTGTGTGGATTATCCTTTTTTTATATATATATATACAATGGATTATCTTATTTTAGATGTGTCTGATTTTCTATAATATAAATAAAATAAAATAAAATTAATGCACATATATGTTAGAATAGTGGGAAAATTTTATAATAAATAGTAAATATAAATAGTTAAATTATATGAATTAAATAAATAAAAAAATTGAACAGAACAGTTGAATTAATTAAACCTAATTTTTTTAAAAAAAAAATTACTACTACTACTACTATTCATGAATATAAACAATGGGAGGAAATCTGCTATAATTTTTTTTTTTTTCGGGGAAAAAAACGCAACACAATAGGATAGTAAGACACAAAGGTGTTTGTTGGTTGAAAAAAGACAAAAAGTAGTTAGGTTCGGTAGGGGGATTGGAATTTGGAGACTTGGACAATTATGGTTCAATTAATTTAAATAGTTTTAAATTTTTTAAAATTACTACATGATTTATGATCTGTTTATGAAAATTTGCAATATTTTTATTTTTCATTGTTATTATATACTTTTATGGGGAAAAAATTACTATATACCTCAAACTATATTGACTTTTATGAAATGATGGAGTAGTTAAAAAAAAAAAATCACAATTAAATCATCACAGTTTCTTGAAAGAAAAATTCAAAAGACGATGGAGTACATTTAAATATTCAAATCCGACTTGAAGGTCATATATATTAATTATATGTTGATGACATACGTCTTAGGATTAGAATTTTTGGTTTAAATTGTACTTTTATAATATTAATGTGAACAACGTACCCACCCACCACCTTCAATTATTTTGTTAGTAAACGCACAATGTCAACTATACTGAATTGCAGGCAGGGGCAATATCATAACCCATTTCATCGGGGATCGCATGGCTTGTGGAAATAATAATACTGTAAAATCCCAAAACTCTTCAGGGATTATTTTAGATGTGAAATTATAGGAGAAAAATTAGGATAATTATTTCTGATTTTTTTATGAAAAAATTAGAATGAAGAACCTGGAGTAAGAAATATTTATTGAGAATGACGATAAAAATTGTAATTATTTAAAAGGACCAAATAAAAATATATATAATTAAAAAAAAAACCTAAAATACCCCTAAGAAAATCTTTTACATTCCCTTCTGCATTCTCTTTTATATTCTATTTTTAAAAATAATAAAAAATTCTAAATTTCTCTAAATTAAATAAAAACTTTGTCAAATTTCCATTTTTCACAACTTGCATAGATATCTGTGAAAAAATTTACACACTCTTCAATTTTGTCAAAATTATAATTTCTTAAAATCAACAAAGAATTTAATTAAAAATATATTTATATAATTTTAATAAAAAAAATCAAGGTCTTTTATAATTTATTATATATGTTAAACAGAAAATTTTTATATGATTTATTTTTATTTTAGAAGAAATTTATGTGGGCTAAAAATTCATTTGATGTTAATAAAGTTAAAAAAAATCTATTATATCTTGGAAAAACATGAAATGATTTAGTTTTTATTTTTATAAAGAGCGCTTAATTGATATTAATATTGATACTTGATGATATAAATATGGCAACTTGATGATATATTTGTTAATTAAATTATCTATTGATTATATAAATTTGGAATTTGTTGAAAATTAAAATTTAAGAAAATTGAGTTTGGACCATATAGTTAATTAAATAATATATTCATTTTACATGAGTATGAAACATGGTGAAAAATAAAAATTAAAAAATATGAGATATTATCATATTACATGTGAATGATACATGGTTTTATTTTTAATTTTAGTCATTTTTTTAATTATGAATATAAGAGATAATGTAGATGGTTTAACTGAGGACAATTTAGTAATTTTAAATTTATATTATGATGTTTGGTCCTTCTAAATAATTACAACTTTTATGATCCTTCTCAATAAATATATTTTCTTCGAGGTCCTTCATTGTAATTTTCTCTTTTTTGATTGTATAACATAAGATCGGGATCACATTAAATGACTCAATTCCGTTTTTGTGTATATATGTCACCATGAGATGTGAATAATATATTGAATCATTCAGTCCTCCAATTCTCTTCATGGTATCAAAGCATTGACGAGAATAATCGGGGCTCTTATCTATTTAGTTCGGTCTAATCAGAGATTCACAGTTGCAGTTCTTCTCAACTCGATTGAGTCTACTTTCTCAGAGTTATTGTCAATACCCTCGGTTCTCTCTACACTTCTAAAGTCCTCGGCATTACTTTTCAGGTTTGATACTTTACTGTTGATCGACTCTCTTGATCAACCTTCTTGTCTAGTTCGGATTATCATATTCTTGACAAAATGTTGTCGGGTCAGTCATTTTTCCCTGGCCTCTGATTCTCTGTAAGTCTCTTGTCACTAGTTTTTGATCGCATAGGTTGAAATTAGATCACTCAATCAATATGTCAACATGGTTTCTGACGTCTTTTCCTCTGTGCCACGATTTGGTATTGTCTATGAAAAAATGACCACCAACAACAACTATAGGGAATGGTCTCAATCCATGATCCTTGCTCTCAATAGTAGGGACAAACTCGAATATACAAATGGTGAAGCTAAAATGCTTCTGCAAAATCTTTTCCTAAAAACTATAACTAACTAAGGGTTTGATCAAACCATATATTAAAACGTTATCGTGCACATAGTTGGTTTTTGGACTTCACAAGACCAAAAATAGCTATTCACTCCCAGGCCTAAACTCTATAACTGAATAATGTTTCATCTTTTATCAAAACATCCATATCAGACTAAGTTGTAGATCCACAAGTTCAAAACATACAAGTCATAAGGCCTCTAGGCCATAAAAAATCATCAAGAGTAATCCAGTCATAGAGAAATCAAAACTATATAGTTAATGCATTAAATATACAAAATAAATAAGAGTATGCAAGATAAGCCTTAGCATGGCAATATAATAATCCAACATATATCAAAAAGATCGAAGCACTACTATTAGCAAAGTAGCTTAAGCTTTTGGAGTCTTTCCTGATGAACCTACATAAGAACTATCAACTAAAAAATATGTTAAATCAATGAGGTGAGAGAAAAGCCTCACCAACTAACAATATATCTCATCAAGCATACGAGAAAGTGCTCATGAGGTGTCAAGTGGGACGGTTATAAAATCATAGCATTATTAAAAATGTCACATGGCATGCATATATACATGCATGCATCCACATATCCATCCATACATACATACATGGTGGTTAATTTTGGGGTGTTGACATTCAAGCAATTACTCATGAGGTGGGAAAAGCAAATTTTTTTGTCTTTCCTTAATTGCAACGGAAATTAGATTATTATTAAAAGTTATGAATGATAAAGTTAATTTTCATGAGCTATAATCCGTAACTCTTTACGATGCTCATGAAAATCTATAACTCTTTGTGATATTATGAGTTATATCATAACTCTCTCAAAGAAAGCCTATCTACTTATAATACTCATAAGTTATAACATAGTTATAATCTAATGCTTTAGACCAAAGAGTTAACATTGAGAAACCCATAACTCTTTATGATACTCTTGAGTTAGTTATAACCTGTAATTCCTTACGGTACTCATAAGAATTCGTAACTCTTTACGGTATTCATAAATTATAACCATATATGAGATAAATTTAGGATTACTCATTAAAACACATAAAAGGATAAGATTACCTTAGATCACTCGAAGACTTCAAAGTCTATGATGTCCTCTAACGTTGATCCATAAGGCTATCTCTCGATTGCCTTGAGAACTCCCTCTCCTTGATGTCGTACTAGTTTTATTGAGATTACCAACTCCCTTTCTTGGTGATTTAAGACTAGACAAAAGTTTCGTAATAGACATGCGGTGTTCTTGAGCCTTTGTGATTATGACCCCTATCATAGATCCTCGAGTGAACACTTGTTCTGTTCCTAAGGCTTTTGGCTTTAAACACATATTGAACTTAATAAAAACGAGACATAAATATGATAAAGATAAAATATACTGATTTATATAAACCATGAAATACTACAATGTAAAAAAAGTTGTTCATCTGTCATAACAAATTGTCTTTAAGACAACTAAATACTAACAATAAATACATCCATCTATCCATACACACATGAACATGCATAATACATACATAGATGTGTATACATACGTACATACATATAGATATATGTATATATGTCTACACACACACACACGTACTCACAAACACACACAGATACACACACACACACACACAAATGTCTTTGTGTGTGTGTGCACACCCACACATGCGTGCGTGCATATAGATATCTGTATATGTGTGTGTGTATCTATACATATGTATGTGGGTGTGTGTGTGTACACACATATACATATATGTATATTAATTATACATATCTACATATATACATATACATATTCATCTACACACACACATACAAACATATACATATATCTATGTATATATGTATATACATAGATATATGTATATGATATGAATCTGTATACATGTATATATTCTATGGGTGTGTGTATCTATATATGTACATGTGCGTGTGTGTGTGTACATATGTATATGTATATTAAATGCAAAGCATAAAACATAGCAGACTAGAGGGATTGCGGCTGAAGCCTTTATTGAAGCAAAGACGATATCGACTGAACATTGAATTCTTTCAACGGCTCCAATTTGTCTCGAACGAACAAATTTTAATGCTCACAACAGTTATTAATGGCAAATGCCTATAAATAGCCAAGCATTCAATACAAAGGAACTAACAAAGCCAACGACAAAGATCTTCTTTTCATTTATTGCTTAGTTCATTCTCCATAATATCTTCTGATATTCAATTTGCTCTTCAGTGATTATCTATTTATTCTATGAGAGAGTTATACCAAATGTATTCAAACTTTGTAAAATCTCAAGGTAGCGAGATCTTGAGTGTGAGTGTGGAATTGCAAGGTATACAAGGGAGTGTGTCCTATTGAGGAATTATCGTTGTACTATGGTGTCAAGAACCCATGGAATCTTTGGAATATAATGAAAATCTCATAGGCAATCTAAGGGATGGATGTAAGTAAAAAGGTTAAGGCCGAACTAGTATAATCATGTGTACAGTTGGTGATATTTTTCTAACTCTTGTCCTTTGATTTAATTGTTGATTACATTCGTTATAAATTTTTAATATCACTCAATTTGCCCCCTTTTGGGTGAAATGTTAGCACTAACACAAACGTCTCTATGTTACGAGTGATGTTACCTTCCATGAAACTACAACTTTTTACTCTCTAACTACAATTTGGGGGGAATTCTAAACAAACAAGACATACGTCACCACCACCAGATGATGACCTAACCTTCATTAAATACACACCTAGCTCAAATAAGCCCAATCCTGATACTCTTGAAAATGAACCTAAATGAAGTCTACAGGGTCATTTGATACTTGAAGGGGACTTTAGGCATGGCTTACTATTCAGGAAAACTAATTGACAAGATATATAATTGTTTACCGATGCTAATTGGGATGGTGGTCAAGATGGCATGAAATCTACATCTAGTTACTGTATGTATGTGTGGGTTAACTTGGTCACATGGAGAAGTAAAAAGTTCAAAGTGTGGTTGCAAGGGGCAGAGCCGATGTCAACTATAGAGCTGTAGAACTTGGAATTTGTGAGGGCATATGGCTAAAGTGAGTCCTTAAAGACTTGAGATAATGCATGAATCTACCTATCAAGGTCTATTGTGACAACATGGCTAGAATCAACATTGCTCATAATCCAGTCTAGCATGATAGAATCAAAGATGTTGAAATAGATAGGCATTTTATAAGAAAAAAGGTTAATGAGGGTATAGTTAACTTAAAGCATATACCTTCCATATAACAAAATGTAGATATCCTCACTAAAGGGTTACCCAGGGACAAGTCTGAGTATTTTATTGGTAAATTGAACATGATTGATATCTATAACCCAGTTTGAGGGAGAGTGTAGAATCCCAAAACTTCAAGGATTATTTTATATCTGAATTTACAAGAGAAAAATTAGGATAATTATTTCTAATTCTTTCCTGATTGTATAGCATAAGATCAAGGATAACATTAAATGACCCGATTATGTTTTTGTGTATATGGAACCATGTGTGAATTATATATTGAATAATCCAGTCCTCCAAATTCTCTTAAAATACATTCAATTTTTAAATAAACCAATCAAAGATGGGTGCCTTTTCTCTCAAATGCTACAAACTTAAAAGTACATATATATAATAGGTTAAAACAAACATTACTTAAAAATTTTTTTCTAAAAAAAAAAAAGAAAATAAATCATTTATATGATTGAGTTTTGGTTAATCCAAATCCCAACTTACATTGATCAACATATAAACATCAAGAATCAACATTTTGACATTGTATGCCCTTTATTTTTTGGCATTATTAGTATAGTTAAAAAGATTATTTCCCATTTTTTATTTTTTAGATAAAAATATATTTTATTTTATGATTTTTTTAGTGGGGTATCAAACAAATACTTTGTAATTATATTACATTATGTCATTATATACAGTATCATTGCCTAACAAATACTTTGTAATTATATTACATTATGTCATTATAAAGGTTCTTACTATTATAATAAAAAATGGTAGCCTACTATTCTTTGAAAACCAAACAAGCACTTAAAGTTTACTCATTCAACTCGGTTTTAAATTTCAGTTATTTAATAAATAAGCTATATCTCCCAGTGTGTTACACGAGAAGTGTTGTCCCACACTTACGAGAAGTGTTGTCCCCCACTTGTGATAATAGTATTATGATAATATTACCTATTTGAATTGGGAATATAAGAACAAAATTTAATTAGATGGCATGATTAATGAAAGTATATTGAAAAGATAATCAGCATGTGGCATCAAAGTTTAAAAATAACTCATAAAATATATCTTATGCTTATGAGAGTGCACAAGCCCAACTTAGAAAGATAATTATGTATATATGTATGAAGATTATTAAGAGTTGAATATAAGCTACTAGAACAAAAACAGAATTACTATTTTTAAATCAAATCATTATAATTAGGAAAAATTTAAAGTATACGTTTGGTCCTTTATGTTTCTCTAGTATCAATTTAGTCCCTAAGTTTGTAAAGTGCGTTTGGTCCTTAATGTTAACACCGTTAGTTTAACTTAACGGAAAATACCAACTCAACTTTTAAGCGATGATCACAATTAAATGCTAACCAAGCATGCTTATAATGCGTTAGTATTTAAATAAATTAATATTTTTAAATTCTATTTAATTGAAAATATTTAATCTTCATAGACTGTTTTACAAATTTTTGACAGTTTGTGAAGATTAAATATTTTTTTTGTCCAAGAAGATTAAATATTTTTTAATTAATAGGATTAAAATATTAATTTATTAAAATACTAACATATAAGCATGCTTGGTAAGCATTTAATTGCACAGTCATCGCTTAAAATTATTAAGTCAGTATTTTCCATTAAGTTAGACTAACGGTGTTAATATTAAGAGACTAAACGTGTACTTTACAAACTTAAGGGACTAAAATGATACAAGAGCCAACATAAAGAACCAAACGTATACTTTAGCCATTAGGAAATAATTTATGGGGATGGAAAAAAAACATAATCATCATTATTTATGGGGATGTAATGATGGAGAGATAATTTCCACACCTATATTGCCAGTTTTTAGGAAGTTTTTATTTTGTACAAATGGAGGAAGTTATAAAATATAGAAAATTAGGGAATATAAAAATTATCAAATCATTTTCAAATATAATTGATTAATCAATCAAATATGAAAAAGATAAATAAATAGAATTAGAAAATATTATGAAATAATGATTAAGACGGGTATTTAATAACGAATGGATCCACCCATTTTTATGGAAAACGTATTACAAGTTTTCAAGAATAAAGTTGTTGATGAATCCCTAGATTTTCGGGGAAAAAGAAAATGTAAGGAGTAATGTAAAAATTAAGGTTTTGAAGACCATTTTACCCCCAAAAAGAAATGTAAAAAAAAAACACTTAAGGGGACTAAGTTTCAATAAGTTATTTAAATTTCAAAAATTAATTGAGCTGTAACTAAATCAATACTACATAAATCAAATGATGAATTTTCTAAAAACAAATCACAAAATCAGACTAAAAAACATGGATATAAATATGAATCAATATGTTAAGTTTAATGAGAAAACAATAATACAAACCATATATATATTCAAAGTGTTTTTTTGCCACATATCTTCTCAATTAAATGAACGAACTAAAAAGTTAAAAATTGCACTGTTAATAATTCAATTTAGCTTTGAATAGTCTGTGTATTGATGACTATGCAGTATAAATAAATAAATCTCAAAAAACTTAAGATTTTATTTTACTAATCTACTTTGAATCCAAACATCTGAGTCCAAAATTTTATACTTATATTACCTCATATCTCAAGTTGAATTTGGTTCAAAATATAATATCGAAATTTATTTTATATCTCATATTTATAATTTTTTAAAACTAATTATTAACTTATAAACATATATAAAATTTGATGTTACACATAAATATTTTGAGCTGATGATAATTAAATAAATTTTTATATTCTTTATTAAAAAATAATTCATATTTTTTTTACTTTACCAGAATTAGTTAAGTAGATTTATTAAGCAAAAAAGGGTATTATATTTCTCCACGAGCAACATGTTAGTAATAAAACTAGTCAGGGAAGTCAGCTAAGCTAGGTCAACGAAGCCAGAGAACAAGAAAAAGTAAAGCCACGGAATCATTTAAATAAACCTGCCGTCCTGCACTATTCACCCATTTTAATTGTCTTGTTGCTGATTTTTTTTTTTTTTTTTTTTTTTTTTTTTTTTTTTTTTTTTTTTGCCATGATTTCTGATCCATTTTTTAATAACCAATTTTCAGAATATTCAAGAGAGACTATTTTTCCTTTGAAATAGAAAGCTATACTCAAAAGGACTAAGATCACGCGTCTTGCTCATATCAAATACTATATGACTTTTGAAAATTAATAGACGCGGTCAATTGTTTTTTTTTTTTTGAATAAAAGGCGGTGTGAAAGATTAGCTGGTAAAAAAGTCAAAGACTAAAGTCTTTGCTGCGAAAATAGCTTATAGGCCTGGATGATCTATTAAAAGAATATTCACTGACGATCTTTAGCCAATATATATAATGGAGGATGGAGTAATTTAGCCAATAAATTATTATTTTAGAAACGTCCAACTTAAATAATTTTTAAAGTGAATCAAAAATACCAAAAAAAAATTAAAAATATGCCATTAGTACAAAAAACTTTTACTCTAAGAGCACCCAGAACAAAAAAGTTTTACTCCAGGAGTGCCCAGCATAAAAAAGTTTTACTTCATTTTTATGATGACTACATATTTTTAAAAGTTTTTTTGATATTTTTGTCTACTTAAAAGTTATTTGTGTTAAGCGCTTCTGAGATAATAGTTCGTTTCTCAACTTGCTCCTTAACCCATATATAATCATGATGATAGTTTCAAGGGGAAATGACACATGAAAAACAGTTTAAATTGTAAAACTCAAAAATATTTATTAAATTAAAAAAAGACAAATAAATATTCTAATAGAAATATGGGATATCAAAGTTTGAGAAAAAACTGAAATGTCTTCCCTTTATTTCTCATTATTTTCTTCTCTCCTCTTTTTCTACGTGGTCAATGACACCAACTCCCTCCATTATGGATTCACCAAGCAAGAATCAGACCTGTTCTTTTCCCCTTACCTTTTCATGGTATAATATTGCTGTATTTTAAATATAATTGATCATTTTATAAAAAAGAATTATGAGATAAGGGGAGTATATCCCAAACATTTTCTTTAATTTCATGAGTTTAATAACTAGCTTATAGTATAGGTATATCAATTCAGCAAGTACAATGATAAATTTAATCAGCTATCAGCCACTTAATATCATCTTTACTCCTTTAAATTTGTACTTTGGTTTTGCTCTCTCAAATTTCAAACTATTTGGTTTGGTCCCTATTGGGCAAAATGATCCATATTTTTATTAAATTATAAAGACCAATGAACAAAATAAAATTTAATGGACTAAAATTAAAATGAGGGCAAATTAAACTTTATGGATATATATATATATATATATATATATATACATATATATAATAAAACAATGTATTAAGCAAAGTGGGGAAGATTAACAATATTCTTCAATATTCAGTAAACGACAAAATCTACCTAATTATGAAAAGACAAAGTCAAAAAAATACTAATCAATTATAATCCAATTTTTGAAAGTTTAGGGTGGATATCGATGGAGGCATTCATTGAGAGGCCAGTGTATTCTGCCACAGACAAACGCTATGGCTCGCAAGATTTTCTTAGAAAATAATTTTTATGAATACAAACTTGCTAATAAAATATAACAATAAATTATGATTTGAACTTTCTCCAGTCTTGAAATTTATACAATCTTTTCTTTAAAATGAAAAGGAAATCATACAAAAATGTTAATTTAATAACTAAGCATTTTTAAAATTTCTTTTTCAGATAAAGAGTGAATCGAAAATATATATATGTCCTCGATTTTTTAAAACATAAAAAAGTACGAATATTTTTTAGATACAAGGGGATCAAGAGACAAGAGTATTGAATGGTTTAATTTTCTATTTCTGAATTTCATTTTTCATTTTTAAAATATAAAACATCATTGTGAACTTAGTAACAACTTTGGTTTGTATTGATTTAAAAAAATTGAAGAAAAATATTTAGTTTTAATAAAAAATAGAAGAAATCAATATACCACTCTCTGCCTCATTTATAAGTCCACTTTGACAAAAAAAAATTTGTTCTATTTATAGGTCCAGTTTCATGTAATAAATAAAATTGTGATAGTTTACCCATATTTATTGTATCCATGAAGATAGAGAGAGAAGAAACAATTTAAAAACACTTAATCATAAATGAAGGGGAAGTTAAAAATTTACCCACATAATTATTGAATTAACTATCTCTTTTTGGTATGTAAGATTTAGTCAAAATGAACTTATAAATAGGATCGAGTCGTAATCTTCTAAGAAGAAGAAGGTGGAGGTTGTGGTTTTTTACATTCAAGTCAAATTATATGATGATTTTTTTTTTAATAAAAAAATCCACAATGTTTGAATATCTCTCAAGCTTCGTTCAATGAAACCAAATGCCCTTTAACTGAACCAACTACTATCACTAAACTTTTTTATAGTTTTACAAGATATTGAATTTTACATATGAATTCCAAAAAGGTTTTCTTTCCTCCTTTTTGATTTAAAAACTAAGGAAAAACGGAGAAACCGAGAGGCATTAAACCTAAAGCCTCCTCCTTTGACTAATGACACACAAATTTTATACTTCTAAATCGTGAAGTATAGTACAAACAAGAAAGCCCACCTGGTTCGCTAGTTGCAGGATCTTGTGGCACCTTTCTCCTTCTAGCTTTCATGTTATCTTATAGCGACGCATACCAGCAACTGGAAAAAGGTCAAACCTCTAGCGATCACAAATCTTAACAGTAATTCCATCGTCCTCTGTTTCTACCTGAAACTGTGTTATTTTTTCCTTCACCAAAAGATGAACCTGATTCGCCCCACCACCACCACCACCACCACCACCATATTCTTCCTTTCACTGTCTCTGTTTTGCCTTTCTATTCTCTTCGTCGTCGATTCTTACGATCCCGCTGATCTCTTTAGCATCAACTGTGGCTCTAGTGGAAATTCTTCACTTGGAAACAGGATATGGATAGGAGACATCGATTCAAAGCTCTTGTCTTCTTCTTCTTCTCAAGATAAATCAGTTTCTGCTGAACCAATCGATCAACCTCCTTCAAATGTTCAGGTCCCATTCAGAACAGCTCGTCTCTCTCGCTCTAACTTCACCTATTCTTTCCCTGTCATCCCAGGTCAGAAATTCGTTCGCCTCTTCTTCTACCCAGCTTCATACCCAGGTTTTGATTCCTCTAATGGCTTATTCACGGTGGAATCCGGTGGGTTTACTCTTCTTAAGGACTTCAACGCTTCCCTTAATGCTCTGGCCGAACAGAGCAACACCTTGATAAGAGAATACTGCATCAACGTGGATGATGGTGGGAGGCTAAACTTGACCTTCACTCCAAACTCGACGAACCCAGATTATTATGCTTTCATCAATGGAATCCAAATCGTGTCCATGCCTACTAATCTTTACTACACAGGTTCCGGCGGTCAAGGGGTTCCATTTTTGGGCGGTGGAAACTTTTTCACCATCGGAAATAACTCTGCAATGAAAACAGAGTATCGGTTTAACATCGGAGGCAGAGAAATACCTCCTGATCAAGACACAGGGATGCTCAGGTCATGGGAACAAGATGATAGTTTTGTGATGGGTCCAAGTTCTTTACCTGCTCAATTTGGACCTGTCAATCTAACTTACACTATGGAACCTAATTATACAGCACCTATCGATGTCTACAAAACAGCAAGGTCTATGGGAACAAACGCTACTTGGAACAAGGTTAATAATCTCACCTGGGAATTCTCTGTTGATTCTGGGTTTACCTACTTGGTTAGGCTTCACTTTTGCGAGCTTGATCCAAACATTAATAACCCTAATGACAGAGCGTTCTTCATCTACATAGCCGAACAGGTCGCTGAGGATAACGCCGATGTTCTGAGATGGACAAAGGAAAGAGGTGTTCCTGTTCACAGAGATTATGCTGTTTCTGTTATAGGAAATCAGAAGAAGACGAAGCTTATTCTCCAAATGCATCCTCTCCCGGAAAGCAAAACTACATACAGCGATGCGTTCTTGAACGGACTTGAGATTTTCAAAATCAGCGACCCACAAAATAATAATCTCGCCGGACCCAACCCTGACCTACCACCTCTTACTCTGACGCCCCCGTCAGTTCAGAAATCCACAAAAAGTAGCAGTAACACGGGAACCATAGTCGGCGCCGTCGTCGGTGTGGTTGCCGGCGTTGTTTTACTCTCCATTATAGGTGCTTTCTTCTTCATCAGACGAGGGAAGAGAGTTAAAGATTCAAAGTCTAGTGACACAGGCTTCAAGTGGGACCCAATCTCGCACTCCACGGCCAAATCCACCGCCACGACGGCCTCCTCATCTCTACCGTCCGATCTCTGCCGTTACTTTTCAATCGCTGAGATCAGAGCCGCTACCAACAGCTTCGACGAAGTCTTCATCATCGGCGTCGGAGGATTCGGCAACGTGTACAAAGGCTACATCGACGACGGCACCACCCCGGTGGCCATCAAGCGGCTCAAACCGGATTCACAACAAGGGGCCCACGAGTTCCAGACCGAGATTGAAATGCTCTCACAGCTTCGTCACCTCCATCTAGTTTCTCTCATCGGTTTCTGCAACGAGAATAACGAGATGATCTTGGTCTACGATTATATGGCTCATGGGACCCTCCGCGACCATCTCTATAACACTGATAACTCACCACTTTCATGGAAACAAAGGCTCCAGATTTGCATTGGAGCGGCGAGAGGATTACATTATCTTCATGCAGGTGCGACGCAATCGATCATTCACCGTGACGTGAAGACGACCAACATCTTACTGGACGAGAAATGGGTCGCCAAGGTTTCGGATTTCGGGCTATCCAGAATCGGACCCACAGGCATGATGAAGACCCACGTCAGCACAGTGGTGAAAGGAAGTATCGGGTATTTAGATCCGGAATACTACAAACGTCAACGTTTGACTGAGAAATCCGACGTGTACTCCTTTGGCGTGGTGCTGTTTGAGATATTATGTGCCAGGCCGGCACTGATGCGCACGGCGGAGAAGAAACAGGTGTTACTCGCTGATTGGGGCAAGCATTGCTACCAAAACGGGTCGTTGTCTCAGATTGTGGACCCAGCTTTGACGGAAAAGATATCGCCGGAGTGTTTGAGAAAATTCGGCGAGATAGCTGCAAGCTGTCTGCTGGACGATGGGGCCCACCGGCCATCTATGAACGATGTCGTGTGGGGGCTGGAGTTTGTGTTGCAGCTGCAAGAGAATGCAGAACAGAGTAGTGAAAGTGGAAGGGAAGAGTTCGTCGGAGGAGAAGCAAAGAGCTCTGAGGAGAGCCATGACGATTTGTTCAGTAGTAGCACTGGGACAAGTGTAGGGGCATTTTCGGGATTTAACAAGAGTTACAGTGAAGTGAGCATGACGACTAGCAGTGGTGGGCATAGTTATGGGAGTAGAGAAACAGATAAGTTGATGTCAGGGAATGTGTTCTCGGAGATCAGAGATCCAAAAGCACGATGAATACAGATAAATAGATAAGTGTTGAAGCTCGAAGGTATAAATAAGGCTATAGTGTTTTAATTGTAAGTTGTAATCTGTGTGTGTTTGTTTTGTTATCATGTAGGGGTTAAATGTAAGTTGCAGTTGTTTCATATCTCTGAACTGCTAAAAGCATTCCAAGAAAGTTATGCAGAAAACTATATGGCATGATCTGCTACTAGTACTATTATTAGAGCAGAATATTTAATTTAGAAGCTCGTTGCCATTGTTGCTCTGCTTTCGGTGCTTCTGCAGCTGATTCTGCCATATTATTGCTTTGATAAATTTATGTTGCTTTTTATTAAGAACTGTGGTTTGAGCAAAAATATTAAGAACTGTGGAACTGTGACGCTGATGGGTCCCCATCGTCTCTATCCTCAGCGGAAGTGCGCTCCATGATCAAGACATTTTAATAAAGGGTTAAATATAATTTTCGCTGAAGGATTGGTTAGGGAGTATTTAGCATTTTTTTAAATATTATTTTGCTTACAATAAATTTATCCCAAAATTTTACAAAAAATTTGCCCTGGAAGTTTATAAAAAAGAGCAACAATTTAACGGTCAAAATCAACCGATAGGCAAGATTGTTATGTTTTTAAACTTCCCAAGCAAAAATAATACAAAAAAAACTTTCAGGTGCTAAATACTTCCTAGGCAATACTTTCGTAACAAAATTGTTATTTAATCCTTTTAATAAATAAAGGTTGGATATGCAAATTTATACCCAATGTTCTCTCTTTGCTGAGAAATATTATAATTTTGAAAGCTTTTTTTAAATTCAATATTATCTTGAAAATGTTAAAATAAAGAAATATTGCTCATTTATATTAAAAAAGTTAATGACCTTAGTTTTATATATATTTTTATAGAATAGGGCTATATTAACAAATGTAATTGGAAAATATATATAGAGGAAGAATATATAGAACAATCTTGTAATTGGAAAAAATATAAATCAACAATCTTTATTATCTTAAACAAAACCAAGTTAACTTTAGGATCTTAAAGAGAAACCAAGTTAACTCCCTTTCTTTTGTGAGAACTCCACATGTCACACACTAACCATATCAGTTAAAACCTTCTATATATAGACTAAACTCTAACTAATTAATTATTAATCAATTAATCACCTTATACTTTTAACAACTACATTATTACATTTTAAAACTTTCGAGTGACATTAAATCTAAAAAAAATTTAAATGAAAAATTACTCCTCAGTGAAAACTTCAAGCATAGATTTAAACCATACCAATAAATAAATGTTTATATATATTATATATATATATATAATTAGAGGGATAGACACTGTCAATAAAGATATTTTATAAAAATATATTTTATAATTTAATAGGTGTATAATTTAGGATAAATTTGATTAAAATTATTAATATTTTATATCTATTTAATTATATTTATATATTTTTCTATCATTTAACTAATTATATGATAAAAGGAATTTTGATTTGAAATCTACTTATATCCTACTTTATTTTTCAGGAAAAGAAGAAAATATAGAAAAGGCTAGTGATAAAAGCTATAGCATAAAAGAATATAATATATATATATATATATATATATTGATATATATATATATAAAAATTAAAAGTGAAAAAAAATCAGCAATATATAAATGAAAAACTATCATTATTTTTTGGGGAAAGTATTTCTTGAATTATTAGAGATAAGTTATTTTGAATAAGATCCCAAAAAACTAACCATGCGTTTGAATTAATGAAGGGTTTGTTTGTAATTTTAGGTGAGTTAAGTTCAAGTGGGTGAGTGGAACACTCAAAGAAAATGGAAGCTTAGTCGTAAACACCCTTCATTAATCTAAAAATTTGCACCTTAATTGTGTTTTTTTTTTTCACTTTAATTATTGATTGATAATTTTAGTACCCTCCATTGTTTTTTATCTTAAATCTTCTCGCATTTCCCAGCAATTTAAATGAAAATGATTTATTTTTAGGGGGTAAAACTCTTCTCCATCTTTCCCATGAACAACCACCTCGGAACCCAGTCAGAACAAATCTAAAACAAAAATCACAATCAATACCAACATAACAAATAGAGTTCAAACTAGAATTATCATTGAGCATTAACCAGCTTTTACAAATAAAACTTCAAACAATAGAAAAGAATCACAGTTGGAGAACAAAAAAGAAATATCGTTGAAAACCAGTGACTTTAACAGGAAGATAATTATCTCACTCAATCCGAGGAACCAAAATGACACTTGCATAACCATCGCCGGAGAAGACACTCAAGAAGCCACAAATTACAGACAAATTACACCGTCGAATGAAAGGCAAAATCCGCGGCTTCTCTGAAGTACATAGTTGGGGTTATCAAATCTGCAACCGATCGAAGATTTAAGTCCACCGTCGACGGCCATCTGGAGAAGACGAAGGGTTGTCCTCAGTCGCAGATTGCAGAGGGAAAAGGAGAAGAGAGAAGGTTCGCTGTCCTCTTTGAAGAAGCATCGTGTTCTCCAGCCAGGACTTAGATGTGCAGAGGGAGAAGCATCATGTTCTCAAGCCTGGACTTAGATCGCAGATCTGCAGAGGGAGAAGGAGATGATCATATCAGAGAAGGTTTGCCGTCCCTCACCTGCCACGTCACTCATTGTCTACTCAGCAATAAGTTCCATTTAGACTCTAGCCTGGAACAAACAACCCAAAAGATAACGTACGTTTCATCCTTTTAACGGAGTTAAGGGTTTTGCTCTCTTGTATGTTGTCTAGAGGTATTTTTGTTTTTTAAAAAAGATTATAGTTATTTTTGCACCCTTTAAGTACCTTAACCTATCATATATATTAGTGAATTGAATGGACATTATCAAAATCAATGATTTTGGATAAGAGAGGTAGAGGATGACGAGATCAACGCTCACATATTATACAAGTGTTTTGCAATCGAATTCGAAGGAGATGTGTTATATTTTTCAGGGTTGATGATAGCAAGGCAAGACCATATAATTTTAATGGAGGGAGATTAAAGTTTCAAAATGCAAAAAATCTACCGCATGGATGAAAATTTGGAATTGAGTTTTTATTTTTTTTTTCCTTTCTCTTCTTTTTTTTGTTTTTTATTTTGTCTTTAGTTAATTATTGTTTTAGTCATTAAAATTTTCAATTTATGTAGTTAAATATTGATTTTGAATTATTTAGTTTGATTATGGATTAGTGGATGACAACTTTTTATTGTTAGTTGATTTAATTGCATGCTTGATTATTTTGAAACAAGAGAAATATTGAGACTAGTTTGTGTTCTAAAGGAGATTATACATGGGAATTATGTGAACTATACCTTCAATTAAGTATGTAGGATTAAGTTTTACAACTTAATTTGCTTGTAGGATAAACATATACCTACCGACTCTACATAGTCTCATTAGACTTGTACTTAAATTAATTCAGTTAAGTATTAATCACTTAAGACATTACATATTAACATACTTGAAATACCTTTTATCAGATCAAAAGACACTTTTAGGTAATTAAGAGTTCTATACTAGTAAATATAACTTTAAATGCAATTAAGGGAATAAATTAGATACTAAGAAGTAATCAAAGTTATAGTAATGCAAATATTGTTTAAGATCTAGAACCACCATGATCCTTATCTTTAGTCAGATTTTATTTGAATTTTCCGTTAGCCTTTTTTCCATCTTTGATTCAAATTGTGTTGACAAGATTAAGCAAAAATATAAAATCATTGTTCAACTAAGTTGTTAGTATCAAGTCTTAGTATACTTCATAGGTAATGGACTTATTATCCCATTTCCATCAATAAAAATTAGAGTGTTTGAGAACACTCTTAGGTTCTATATTATACCCCTATCAATATTAAACCCATATATCCTCCCATTTTGCCCCAAAAGAAAAGTTACAAGACTTCGCCTCGAATTACTTCATCCTCATCTTCAATTGTCCGACCTACCTTCTATTCGATCGATTTGTCTCGTTCTAATCCCATTACTTCGCCCGCTCTCATCCTTCACCTATTCGATTTGTCTCGTTCTCTTCTAATCCCAAATGGACTGGATTTCGATTGGTCTCATTCTGTTCCTCAGCTGGTCTCATCCTCCGTTCCGCCATTAATTCGAGCTCAAAGCAATTAATGGAGATAGCGATGGAGAGCAGAATTAGCCGACCTACCTCCTATTCGTGCGCCTCCCATCCGTTCTTGCCATTAATTCGAGCAACCTCCTCGTTCTCCATTAAAGTCCGACCTACCTCGTCTCTTCCATTCATTGTTGAACTACCTCCTATTGTCCATTAAAGTCCGACATGTGAATCAGCGAACAACTTCATCGCCATTCTAGTAGTTCTTCCACTATCTCGACCCCGAGATACTCCGTCATGTAATTTATTTAATTGAATTTTACCATTTTATTTGGTAAATTTATATTTATATTTGATTTTTTTATCCTTTGATTCATGCCCTTTTCGGTCATTTTCCATCTCATCTATCTTTTTTTAAGCTATGCCAAACAAGTTCCTATTACAAACAAAAGCCACTTCTCCCGCTATCCCAAACACAAATCACATCGAAAAAACCCATCCGAAAAAAGTCCATTAAGAAAAGTCCATCAAAACAAAAGCAACAAAGATTCTCAAAATTATACTCCTATCAATATTAAACCCATATATCCTCCCACTTACAAGACTACATGGGCTTTGAATGCTCTCCTCATTCATTCTTTGCAAGATCATTGGCCACAAATGTCGGTGGAAAATTAAAAGCAGTTCGGTTAAAGTGTATAGACCACCCTAACATATTTTTATAGGTGCCCACCCAACTGCTTAAAATAATTTTTAAGAGTGTCAAATGCCATAAATTATTTTTATAGGTGCCCACCCAACTGCTTAAAATATTTTTTAAGAGTGTCAAATGCCATAAATTATTTTTAAATGCATTTAGCAAGTATTTTTCGGTTGTACCCAGCACCCTAAATTATCACAATTGTTAAGTATAAAACTGTAGAGCAATGTACTTTAGGGTGATGGACGTACCTAAAAAATACTTTAGGATGCTAGATACACATGAAAAAAAAAAAAAATACTTTTTGGTGTTAAATGGATCTTAATCCAATAATGCCCGAGTTATTAGAAAAAGAAAGTTGAAGACAATTTACTATTGTGATTGTGACTGAGAACTTGTGAATTGAGAAATTTAACTTGTTAATTTATAAGACTCACTTCTCATTGAGACAAAAACTTTTGCAATAAACCTCTAATAATTTAAGCACTAAAAAACCTTGGGAATTAACAAGTTAAATTCACTAGTTTTTGTTTTTTTTTAATAATTTACAAATTCAAACAATCTTAAATTTCCCTTTTCAAATAAATTAGGAGTATTAAGGTAAATTGACAAAATTTTTAAATCTCAATTTGGTTCAAATGGCTTGATTAATGATACTTTAATTTTTTTTTTGACCCATATTAAAATTAGAATTTGGATAGTTCATCTACTTTTTAAAAGGATTTTCGATAACTTTATAACAATTTTAAAGGTGCTAAACCTTTTAGAAACAAGACAAGACATTCAAAGGCATATTGCCATATTCAAGATGGGCATAATGCCACAAAAAAATATCTGATAATTTCAGGGGGGAAGTATATGATAATACATGGGGGACATGTCCAAACTATATAACTTGACTTATTATTAAATTATTAAAAAACGATACTAATGATAATAATACAACGATATACTACCTCCAGTCCTAATTATAAGATCGGGTTAACTTTTTTTTTTTTTTGAAGAGATTAAGGAAACTAAATAAGTTACTTAATCATATCATATGTTGTGTATCTTTAGATTATATATTAGTTTATCAGTCAAACTAATTAATTTGGAGGAAAAAAAATACTCTAAAGTAATTTAATTAATTTCCTTAATTCTTCCAAAAAAATCAATTTGGTCTTATGATTAAGACCGGAGGGAATACTGGATATCACATACTCGTATTTCATTATTAAGTTACGATCAAAGCAATAAACATTGAAAAAAAAAATACATCTATAGATTTAATGATCACTCCAATTCAACCACATACACAATCTAAGTGCTACTTCATTTTTTAAATAAAAAGACAATTTTATTCGAACAAAGTTAAAAAGATACATAACAAGCATAGTGCTTTTACAAGATGATACAACCAATACAAAGAATGTAAACCCAATACAAAGGAAACAATACTTTTTTTTTTTCTTTTGGATACATGAGAAGGATTACATTAATGAAACAAACTAACTACAAGTGGGGACTAACTCCCAGACCATCATGACTCATCTCAGTGTGCACGAAATCAGGACACACGTCATAAAACATTGAGCAAGAAAGACCCCTTTTAGCCAACAAATCTGCTACTATATTAGCCTCCGTGGGAACATAATGCACTGATACTTCCCATCCTTTGCAGCAATACTCCCAGATCCTTCGAAAAAGAAGACTGCCACTCTCAATCACCTCGTCATTATTAATTAAGGAAACCAACTCCCTGGCATCAGACTCAACGCGAACCCTGCGGAATCCAAGATCCCAAGCCAACTCCATCCCTTTTAGAATCGCCCATTGTTCCGCCTCAAACGCCCTACACGAGCCCAGATAGTGAGAGAACCCAGCAATCCACCTACCCTCATGGTTCCGTATTAACCCTCCGCATCCCGCCTTGGTCCCGCGCCCTTGTAACGCCCCATCGACATTGATCGTCACCCGATTCGTGCTAGGGGAAGCCATCTCGGGCGGTGTCTTTTCGAGCTATAATACTTCCAAGACTCTCTTGTGTTACAACAAAGCTCCACCAGGTACGAAGAACAACTTCAGAAGGGTTGACAGGTCTCAAAAAAGTCTCATCAAAAGTAGCATTGTTCCTCCAAGTCCAGAGTTTCCAAGTCGCCACTCCCCAAATTAAGTGCCATTCCCCTGACCAATGGCGACTAAGATCTCTTTTCAAGTTAAGCTTCCCCCAATCCTTCAAAGAGGCAAAGAAGAATTGAGAAACAAATTGTAAATTAATCAGCCTCAACCACATCTCCTTCGCAAATCTGCAATCTCTTAATATGTGCATCACCGATTCCACCTCTTCACCGCAAGAATCACACAAAGGCGAGGAATGAGACCAACGACTCCGCCAGAGATTCGTAGCTAATCTGTTTTGGAGGGCCAGCCATAGGAAAACGCAAATTTGCTCAGCTCCCTTCCATTTCCAGATAGCTTTATACAAGGCATCCTCAACTAGCTCATCAAAACCCTCGAATATCATATAAGCTCTCTTAACAGTAAATGCCCCACAATTAGTACCTTTCCAGGCAAGCATATCATCGCCAGCATCCCCTCTTGGGGGAAGGATAGGAAGTAGTCTCTGAATGATCTGCGGGGGCAATATACTGATCAGTCGCCGAAGATCCCACTCCCCATCTATAACCCAAATCCCACTACTATGCAACTCAAAGATCGTACGAGCTCTAGTACATGTGTCCTTTAAAGAGCCATTTTGAAGCAGCCAAGGGTCTTCAAAAAATTCAACCGTTTTGCCTTTCGAATAATCCATTTGGATCCTTCCTCTAATAAATGCTTTTGCTGCACCAGGAACTTCCATAATAAGGAATCCGAACACTGCACATTTAATAAGTTGCTCTCATCCCTAAACATATATTTACCTTGAAGAACTTGTGCCCACAAACCTCTAGACCCAATGATAAGTTTCCATGCCACCTTAGCACCGCATGCCTGGTTTAACGAGGACAGATTCTTGAATCCTAGCCCACCATTTGCGAGAGGTAAAATAAGTTGGTTCCAGCCAACGGGGTGAAAGCCCCTGTTTGAGTCTTGGTGACCCCACACAAAATTTCTTTGAATTTTTTCAACTTCCCGACAAATAGAGATGGGAATTCTTGCTACCTGCATGGGGTAAAGGGAACTGTCGCGAATGATCTAGCCGCGTAATTAGTCCCCGCAAGAGAAAGACACTTCCCTTGCCAAGCCGCCAATTTCGCTCTTACCCTATCAATTATATAATGATAAGTATCCGAGAGCTTCCTCTTCCTAGAGAGGGGAAATCCTAAATACCTCCCAATTTCAGTAGACACCTTCATCCCAACAATACCCTTAATGCTTTGTTTCATGTCAATAGGAACTCTGGGCGAGAAAAAGATGGATGACTTTTCCTTGTTGATCTTCTAGCCAGAAGCCTCACAGAACCTCTCAAGGCAGGCTAACATGAACCTGGCCTAATTCACTGAAGCCTCCCCAAATAACGGCAGATCATCTGCAAACATAAGATGTGAAATAGCGGGGCCATTCTTGGAAACCATAATTGGTTTCCAATTCCCCAGATTCACCTCATCACAAATTATATGCGACAATTTATCCATACATAAAACAAATAAAAGAGGCGAAATAGGATCACCTTGTTTAAGCCCCCTCTTTGCCGAGAAATATTCTGTAGTAGAGCCATTCCAAAGAATGTTATATGACACAGAGGTTACATAGTTCATGATCAAAGTGATGAAGTTAGCTTCAAACCCCACTTCCTGAAGCACCTGTTGTAAGAAGTCCCATCTCACACGATCGTAGGCTTTTTCTAGGTCTATCTTCATTGCAAATAGCCCCTTCTTTCCACGCACCTTTTTCATAGTGTGCATTATTTCCTGACCCACTATAATATTATCATGAATCTGTCTCCTCTAATGAAACCGAACTGAAAGGGGGAAATCAAGGAGTCCATATGGTCCCTAAGTCTCAGCAAAGAATTACCTTAGTAATACATTTGTAGTGGACAGAACATAAAGATATCGGCCTGAAGTGTCCCACCATTACAGGTTCATCTCTCTTTGGAGTTAGAGAGATCAAAGTCTTATTATGCACAGAAAGATCTTGGTTGCCCTCGAAAACAGACTTAACAAACTGGCAAATAGTTGGCCCCACAATCTTCCACTTAGATTGGAAGAAAATTGCCGGAAAACCATCAAAACCAGGAGCCTTGAAAGGCCCCATAGAGAACATGGCTCTTTTAATTTCTTCATCTGAAGGTTTGTGGCCCAGAGCACGCAGAGCATCTGTGTTGAGGGACGGGAAAGAAGTATTAGTTACTAATTACCCCGAATACCTTTCCTCAGCGCAATATTGTTTTTGGAAATGACTCATAACTAAAGTCTTTAGTTGACGTCCATCGTGCACCCACACCCCAGATTCATTTTTTAACATTAGAATCGCATTCCTCCTCCTTCTAATTGTAGCTTTGAGATGATAATATTTCGTATTTCTATCTGCCTTGGTTACCCACTCCGACCTAGCCTTCTGGAACCATTTCACTTCTTCTCTTTTCAAGATGACGTCTAACTCCAATTGAAGCTCCTTCTCTAGCTTACACAAAAAATTAGATGTAGGATAATTGGGAGAATTTTGAATACCCCTCAATCTCGCAAGTAAAGCCCTCTTTTGTTTTTCTATAAACCCAAAACAATCTTTGTTCCAGCCTCGTAATTCTTCTTGCAACCCATTTAAAGCATCCATGATACTTGAATCTGGTTTCCAACAATTCA
This sequence comes from Acacia acuminata, assembly GCA_019022655.1. Taxonomy (NCBI): domain Eukaryota; kingdom Viridiplantae; phylum Streptophyta; class Magnoliopsida; order Fabales; family Fabaceae; genus Acacia; species Acacia acuminata. The sequence goes on along the minus strand of JAFJYI010000244.1, from coordinate 176,511 downwards.
TGAGAAAACCTTCAAAAGAATCATGATCAAGCCACATTGCTTCAAATCTAAAAGGGCGAGAAATACCCAAGTGAACTGTACTCTGAAAATTTAACTGAAGAGGGTTATGATCCGAAAACGAGGTTCTAGGTAATACCTTAAGAAAGGCTTCCGTCATTGTGGCCATAAACTCTGCATTTCCGAAGCCCCGATCCAAGCGTTCAAAGAGACGCGAGCACCCTATAATCAGAGGACCTTTCCAAGTGAACCTTGGTCCTTTGAATCCAAGATCCGAAAGACCACACTCTGCTATTCTGTCATTGAACCACTGGATTCTTCTGTGATTACACCTAACTCCACCAATGCGTTCGGTAGGAGCCAATACGTCATTGAAGTCACCTAATAGGACCCATGGTTGAGAGATAGTTGAAGCCAAGGACTGCAATTTCCTCCATAGAATTGTGCGCAAGTCCGAATGGGGGATTGCATAAACCCCAATTAACAAAAACGTAGGGAGATTCTGGAAATCACACTTCGCATGTATAAATTGTCTATCCGTGCTTACGATTGACACTCGCACATGGGTACTCTGCCAAAGGAGAGCGATCCCTCCCGATTGACCCTGGCTGGGCACAACTTCCATATAATCATAACCCCAACTTCGCAAAGAACGAAAGGGAGCCTCAGAAGAGCATTTTGTTTCAACAAGAATAATAATAGTGGGTTTGGATCCCTCACAAACCATCTTTAAATTTCAGAGGAGGGCTTTATTCCCTGTTCCTCTAATATTCCAACATAAGATTTTATCCATGATAAAATAAAGATAAAATAAAATAACCTCAGGCCCTATTGGGGCAATTGGGTCTCTGAAACTAGAGATAGATCCACATTACTATCAGCCATACCCACCACTGATAGGTTAGGAATGGGAGGCCCAACATCAGGTTCAGGTGGCAAATCGTAGTTCACATGAGTATCTCCTGGATCCAACAGCATATTCTCTTCTTGGGCTTTGCTTCCTCCTTCCCCCTCTTCAGCCTGCATCATGATTGGAACCCGATCCAGCCCATTCGATTGCACCGTACAAACGACCCCCGAACCATCAGCACTCGTCCGCCTCTCTAGCACGCACAATACCCCTGTCTTCATCTCTCTCAACCTTTTCTCTGCTCTAGTTCATGTCTCCATAGGAACAATCTCTCTTTGCTCATTGTGGGCCTCTCCATCATCATGAGTAACCTTCTCTTTTGTCATTTTCTGCTTCCTAGACTTTTCCCCCGTACCATCCCTATCTGACTTCCCCACCAACTGCCGCGCCTCCACTTTGTGACTCTCAAGAACCTGAATCGCCATACTTGTACCATATGTTTCCTCTTGTACTATCTCCTCTGCCAGTATCTGGAACCTCGAGCCTTTTCCTCCCGGACGAGACGTACCCACACCAACTCCGTCCAGTTTGGATGTTCCTTCCTTACTCTCCTTCACCTTACGCGGCCTCCGACTACGTTGCACCGACCTCCATTGATCCCGGTGAGCATCTGGAGCTTCCTCTGATTGCATGACCTTCCCACCGTCCCCAGCTACCCCTCCTAGCTCTCCATTAGCGCCCTGTTTCCTCATCTCTGGACATGACTCTCCAATATGCCCATACAAGCCACACTTACTGCATAATAAATGGAGATTCTCATACTCTAAAAAAATACTCCACACCATCAATACTAAAACCTGCCATGAGTTGTTGAGTAAGATCCACCAAAATGCAGATACGGGCATAATGTCCTCTCAACTGGCAGGAAGTATTTAAATCTATTTTTATAGTTTTACCAATTCTATCCCCAATAATGGACAGAGCCTCTCGATCATAATATTCCAGAAAGACACTCGGCAAACGCACCCAAACTGCTACCTTGTTTATCTTAGCTGTTGCCGGCACAAAGTTGGGTTCCCATGGCCTAACTGAAAGATAATGATCATAAATTATCCATGGCCCCCCTGTGAGAGCATTAAGATAATCATCCTTGTTTGTAAGTTTCACCACATAAAACCTATGCCCGATGTTGATAAGACTCAGCACCCCCTTTTTTGCCCATAAAGCCTGAAGTCTAACAAACAGAGCTTTATATCCTATACTCTTATCCAGTAGTTTAACAATCAGCGCCTGTTTCCAGGCTTTGTACAATCGTTTCTTCATTTTATCCGAGAAGAAAAAAGTCGGAAAGTTTCGCGTCAAGTCCTCCTCTATTCGACACAATGGTTCACTATCCTCAGCTCCCTCGTCATCTTGTGACATGTCATCATCACTATGTTCGACTGACTGCTTATCAGATACTCCTTCCAATCCCTCCTCAGCAATAGACGTGCCTTTGAGTTTGTCAGCAAAGGAAGTGCCTCCTTTAACGTATTCATTCCCTTTAGCACCCAGCTGTGGCCAAGTACTGAAAACACCCTGTTTGATCGGATCATCCTCTCCATTCTTAATCTTTTTAGAACTTCTTAATAACAGATCATCTTCCTCACGAGAAAGCGGAAGTAGCGAAATCGGAGAATTCCCAGGAGCCATTTCGGTCACTTAGTTGCCCATAAAGGAAACAATACAAACAATTTAAATAAAAAAATAAAAATAAAAACCTAGAAACAAGCCAAATCCATAAAATAAAAGGAAAATGATAGAAAAATACTATTTGAATTTCAAAATCTTGTTGACAAAAACAATAATGAGATTAATAAAAGAAGTAAAACAATTAACAGCTCATTTTGTTGGGAAATCACCTATATAACATTTTGAAATTCAAGTGCTATTTTCTTGGGATTTTCCCTAAAATAAACTCAAACTGAAACCTAAAGTCCAAACTCAAAATAGAGCACCAGTGCTCCACACTAGCCGTGATGTTACCACCATGCATGCCGCTGCTGAGAAACAAGATGACCACAAGCCTTCATTGCACCAAAAGTAGTGCGGAGCGAAGGCATCAATATCTTGCGAGCAAAAAAAAAAAAGGCATCAATATCTAAGCGGTAGTAATCTTACAGTTGTCAAACAAATAACATGAATGTCAAATTCAAAAGCCACAATGTAAATCTTACTCCATGTCCTTGGCAATCCATAGAGACTTACAAAACATATACAATCATACAGAATTACATGAACTTGGAAGTTGGAACTGAACAAAGATGGGGTATGACTCATTTATTGTCCACAACTTCAGCTTCCTCAGTACAAAACATTGCTTCTATGGTTTGACAGCAAAAGGAATATAAATTACCTTTATAATCTACTGTCTGCAATTTTCAAATGAACAGAGTTGTAAGAGATAAGTGACAATCATTTATTTAAAAGTAAAATGAATCTGCATGTTCAAGGCATATTGGATTTTTATTTTTTATTTTGTTGGAACAATGACAATCAGAAAGCCTTAAATTAGGAAAAACCTTACAAATACTTGAGAGTTTCAAAGTTATCACTTATTCTTCCATTAATTACCATTGAACATTCCCAATACTGCAACTTTGGGTACTAGTTGGTCATAAAAGAATTTACCAGAATCAGACAAGTGCATTATAATTAACAGGAGATTAAGTGATAATTCCTGAAAACATTGTTTATAATCAGCCGGTAGTTCACATTATAATATATAGAAGGTTGATTTTTAACTAATGAAAGAGTAAATAGCAAATCTTTAGGTATTTAGATCTTTGTGGGGACTTTCAAATTAAAGGTCTTTTCTGCAATTAATCTGTGATTCCCTGATAGTAAATTTTCCTTTCCTAGAAACAACAAGGACGGGTTTGGAAGATTGTATTAATCAGCTAATAAAAATGACAAAAAGAATGAATATATCAAGAAGCTGATGTAGTCAAACTAACAAATTAGAATGGCAAAAACAATTTTTTTTTTTTTTAAAGATTGATCTAAAGAAAGTGAATAGTACCTGGCAATTCAACCATTGATATTATCATCTTAGTTAAGAAAAGCGATGTATGGCACATGTTGAACTTTATCATAATCCTCTCCACCACTTACTATCCTGCTCTTGAAAGATTTAGGCATCCATCTGATCTCAATCTCACGAAGAGCAGTAGCAAACTTCAGTCCATCTGGAACTATCTTCAGCTTGTTGCAATCAACTACGGCTAATCGATAAAGATTAGGAAAGGCACCGTCCTCTATTGTCCACTCCTCTAGATTAGGTAGGCCACGAAGTAATAGAAATTTCAGCTGTGGAAACCCATTTTGTGAGCATACCATTTTCTTTCCAACGAACATTTCCCATCCACTCAAGAATTTCAAGTAAGGCAGTTTCTCCAATGTCACCATGGGATCATCCACAAATCTAGAACCCCACAATGTTAACTTGGAAAGATTTCTAGGGAATAAACCAATTTCTGGAAGCTTTTGGATCCGCCCTTCGATTTGTAGTTTCTGGAGAGAAGGACAGCCTGACACCAGTTTTTCAAGATCCACCAACTTGTCTGGGAAAGAAAACTTATCTGTCTTTAAGGACAAAGATTGAAGGTACTTCAACTTCTTGTCTGGAGAGCTGAAAATTTCACTAAAGTCTTGAAAATGCCTCGGATCATTCAACACCAATTTTCTCAAATTGCTCAATTTCAGCAAATCCTTCACGTCACATTTGTTGGCTGGAAAATTTACTAGTGTCTGCAAATTGACCAGATCTTCCAACTGAAGGATGTCAGTTACATTCCCACACCAATTGGGAAGATATAGATGTCTCAGACGTTTCAACTTCCCTATGACATTTGGAATTTGCACAGTTGAATCCCAAGTTACCTTGGTTATAGTTTGCAAATTTAGGGTCTGCAAATTCTTCAAATTGCCTAGGGTAGACGGCAATATTTGTAGATAAGTTCTCTTTAGGCTTAGAAACTTCAACATTAACAGATTCCCCACTTCTTTTGGCAAGCAATCTCCCTCTTTTCCCTTGATTCCTTCAAGATCTAAAACTCTTAGCAATCTGTAATTCTCGAAAACATTTTTGAGTAACTTCAAGTCCCCCAATCTACATTTCTTTTCATGGAAATACAACAGAGATCGAAGCCCTTTGTTTTCTTTCTGATCACTTGGAATCAAATGATTGACCTGCTGATCCAAGAAGACAGCAAGTCGGCGAACAACACCTGATGGTTTTTCATTCAACATATTAGTTGAAGAAGAAACATTATTGGTCCCATTTTGTTGCGAACTGCCAATAATATGGAGAAAACCTTCTTGTCTTGCTTTTCGCAAACACAGCTCACGCATTAAGTCATGGAGCCGGTAGGTTTTAATCCGTCCACTTGACCCCATCTGACCAACTTCAACCATGCACCTGCTTATCAAGTTATTTAGATAGTGTTCTGCAACACGTTCCATTGTCTCCTCTCTTTCAATCTCATAATTGGATGGAACTACACCTTCTGCAACCAATAACCTAATAAGCTTTTTTGTTGGTATTTCATAGTCTTCAGGAAACTGGCTCAAATAGAGGAAACAAGGTTTTAAATGATAAGGCAAGTCATCGTAACTTAGATCCAACACCTCAGCTAACCTTGACTGTTTTTCAAGTACCTCCCCCCTTATTAGGTAAGAAGTTATATATTTATGTACCATTTCCCAGTCCTCCAATGTTTCTCTTGAGGCCAAGAGACCTCCAAGCACAATTATGGCCAAAGGCAAACCAGCACATTTTCCAGCCATTTCTCTGCCTAATTTTTCAAAGTCTTCATCAACTCTGAACTCTGCAAATATCAGATAAAGGTACTCAATAACAGATTTCCAGCAGCACTATAGGACATGAAGAAATTCTCCTAGCTAGATAATGCATATAACGATATTACAGAAAATTGAGCTTTTATGTTATTCCATCATTCTATACATATTCAGAGACTTGCATTAAACTGTTATGAGATTAAATAACCGTAATAACTACCAGTAATTCATTATTCAAATATACTTCAGCAGAGTCATAAATCAATCATTCAAATATGACAAATGCAATTTCAGATGCACAAAAATTCTCTATGGTCTTGTCCTGGATCCCAAAAGCCAGCTAATTTGACATCCCCATTTGAGAGAACAGTATTTCGTAAATGATTTATGCATATGTGAAGATTAAGCTCATCTTATCCATATATGTTGCTAGAAGATCTTATAGGGATGTTTCTAGGAGTTTTAGTTTTTTTGCATATGAATAGTTTAATTTTGCCTCTAATTCCTTCAGTTCAACGACTATTTTAATCCATAATCAGTAGAAATTTTTGACACATTATCATTTGAAGAACATAGTAAACGTTATAATTAGAAATTTAGTGTTATCAATATTGATAGTCAACCAAGACTTTCAATGAGACGCAAGTCTTAGAAGTAGATATTTAGCGCTATTGATGTTCATAGTTAACAAACAATTTTTAGTTACAGGATAATCTTTCAATGGAATCAATTTCAGTGGATCTTGCTATTATTTAAAGACAAAATGGTCAACTTAACATACAGTATAATCAGCATAACCACCGACTATTCATTGCAAAATGAGCTTTCTTATTAATTAATACTTTCAACTACCTGTATCTCTTCTTGGAAAAGCTTTTCTCTGAAACAAATCCCAGCTTTCTGCTTCATTTAAACACCCTAATTCGTGAAGCAAGCCATCAGTATCCACATATGATGCTACGTCTTTTCTGCGAGATGTGAATACAATCTTACTGCGGCTATTTTCTGATGGGAAGGCAGCACGTAGAAGGTCCCATGCATCATTTGTCCAGATATCATCCAAGATTATCAGACATTGCTTCACCTGCTGAACTTTATACAACTTTCTTGCCAACTCATCATCTCTCATGTTCAGTATCTCATCCTTCTCCTCTTTCGATGGGGAAGTCAATTTAATGAGAATTCCCTCCCAAACATCTCTCCTCTTACATTGTTGAGATATATAGGCCCAAGCAAAACCATCAAAGTGGCGCCTGATGGAGTCGTGATGGTAAACTTTCCTTGCAAGGGTTGTTTTACCAAGACCACCCATCCCACATATATGCACAACTCGACGATGCCTATCATTACTCACCAGCCACCCCACAACTTGGTTTATGTCCTCATCTAATCCAACTATGTACTCTTCAACAATATGAGAATATGAAAATCTCAGTTCCCTCTGCCGCTTATTAACAGAATCGGATTCTCTCTCTCTTGTTGCATTCAAACCATAAGTCTGCAAGCTCCTTGTGAGATCAGATATCTCAGATTTGATGGATTCAATCTCAGAACCAACATGGTGACGATTTTTGACTCTATCCAGAGATTTATAGAGGGCGTAATTTTCGACCACATCCTCAGCTTTATAGGCTATATTTTTTATCTCTGATATCCAATTCCGTATACTCTCATCTTCATGTTTCCTTTTCTCAGCATCTCTGAGGAAACATTGCATCCGCTTCAGCTCCACTTTCATCTGTTTGACATTATCGCCTACTCCTATTAACAATCTGGCCTCATCGATCAGAAGATCACCAAGTCTCTCTACTGCAAAGGACACAACTGCCTCAACCATTCTGATTCTTATGTTTCCTTCTGAAATCAATAGCAAGAGAAAACCTGCAGAAAACTTCATTTCAGCAGAATTGAACATCTAAGTTGATAATCTTACTTATAATACAACTATACACAATAGATGTGATTCACTTCCATTAATATTGGTTTTGATTTAATTCTCCAACTTCATCAGTTTGTAGCTAACAAAATGGTGGTAGGATACTTGTTCTGTAATCTCTGTATGTTTATAATGATGCTCTTATTCTACAGGAATCTTCAAGAGAGTGATGATGAATAAGTTCTAAATAACAAAGATTTGACTTTGACAACAGATAGTAGCCATACTTATTAGAATAGCTATTGAATTTATTATAACATTGAAATCCTTAGCAAACTACAACACAAAATACTTGTCTCACGAAATCATACATAAGATCACTTCAACTTTATAAGCCAGTTTTGGCAATTAAGAAAAAATTTCTTCACATCCTTCAAGGCAGGCAATAATAGAGTTAAAGGGGAGGCCGAATTTGGGGACTGGAATCTTAAACAAACGGATTAAACTTCGCGCACCTATAATAGACCCAAAAACAATACACAAAAGTAACTTTGAGACTCCTTATAATAACAATTCCCATAATACTTCATTTCCCAAATAAACCCCTAAACTCTCAGATTTACCAGGAGCACCGTACACTAAATGGGTATTGACTTGCACACTGAAGGATACCGTGCAAGAATTTGTACGCTCGATCTCTGTTCCAAGTAAGACCCAGAATAGAGACAGAGGAGACCCAGCAAAACTGAGTTTTAAATCGTATGAACAACCCCATGTATTACTATATCAAGACTAGTAAGAGAAAACGAGTTCATCATGACTAGATCAGCTCAGACTTGCTGTCGGATAGTAATAAATTAATATTTTATCAAATCTAAAAGAGATTTCAACGGTGATTGGTCATTAATGATCAGGAAGTTGAGACAATAGCACTGACCGAAGCAAAAATTATGGGAGATATATTTAGCAGAAGCAACATCACACCATTTTCTATCAAGCCTGGAGGGATGCACCAACTTGAAGATTTGGATTTCCTTGGCGAATGGCGAATGGCGAATGGCGAATTGAAAGGATAAACGTCTTCCAGCAAAGTTAAAGTCGTTGTTCAGCTGGAAAGGAAATAGCAATGCAACTTCGAGGAAGGAGACATAACTACTTCCCCTGTGAACTTAATCATTTCTATGAGTTGACGTTGACTATATCTTGACTAAGTCCACAATATATTCATAATTTAATCACAATTTCCCCGTTTATTAAAATTGGCTTAGTATTATTGTAGAGATAGATCAAGAAAAAGAGGTTAACGAGCCAGCTAATTAAATGAAGCTCCAAATCGGCGTTGGAGAGAAAACAAAAGAGTGTGAGGATAAATAAAGGTAAAAAGAATTTCCCAGTGTGTGAATGTGAAGCATTTTGTGAAGTTTCTTCCTCTTTTTGCCTTCGCTCTTCTCCTTAAGAGCTGGGTTCTCATTACATACTTCTTTTTTTATATGTTTCTTAAGTGCTTATTCCTTTCTGACATTTTTTTAAAATATGGGTGGTCACTTACTTCGTTGGCTTCTTAATTTAATTAGATTAAGAAACTTAGTTAAATTAATTAATATAACATTTATTTTCTAAAATACTTTAGTCTTATTTCTTAATTTCCTCTTTCCTCTCCTCCTTTATTATTGTTGAGGGAGTACTAATAGGGGTAAATTAAACTCATGGAGGGAATTAAAGAAGATAATTATGTTGTTTAAAAAAATATGTTATATTAACTAACTTTTTTAATTTAATCAAATTAGATAAATATCTCTTACATTAAGGATTGGAGTGAGTATTAGGCAATATGTTGTTGCTATACAATCCTTTGACCTTGAGGACTACAAGGTCAATTTTGAAGGGAAGGGTTATGTAATAAATGGATTTAATAGGAAAACTAATTAGGTTTCATTTATTACTCCTATTGATGTTCTCACAACAATAATAAAGGAAGAGACAGAAGGGAATTTAAGCAAAATGATTAAGATGTTTTAGAAACTATATGTTATATTAAATAATAATATAATTAATTCTTTAAATATAATATAATATAATTAAATAAATATATCTTAAATTAAAGACCAAAAATAATATTTAGGATATATAGATGGTGGAAGAGAGTAGATAGGAGGCAGTGAAGAATTTTGTGGTCGATTTGCTTTTCCCTCTGGCTGCGAGTCTCTCTTTTCTTGTCTTCCCTCTAACTCTATATTGGTATCGTGACTGATATTTCCCCTTTTATGCATGTACTATGTTGATGTTTAACTAATAGAGTTTTGTTACGGACCGGCCCAAAAGCCTCCAAGTCCATAGCAAGGCCCAAGCAGAAGGCGTAATCCGCCAATCATGGCAGGAGAGCCAGAAATCCCGCTGGCGGGATTCACCCCAATCATATCAATCCACCGAGATACCCGTCCCATTTAGGAAGTATCTCGGATATCCGCCCCTTAATGACACGTCACATTAATGGGATATCGTCCAATATCCGCCCCATTAATGGCCCCCATTAATGGCGTGCCTCGGATATCGCACCGTACGCCTCTATAAATATAGAAGGCGGAGTAACAAGGTGCACACACTCTAAACCTAGACTATTTACATACGGTCTCCCTCACCGTGCACACACAAGACCCATTTGTCGTGTACGGTGATCCCACGCTCTCCCGGTTATCTCCTTCATAGATACCCGTGTCCGCGATACATCCAAGATCAATCTACCACCCACAGTTGGACATCTGTGTTTTATACCAGAACATTGGCGCCGACCATGGGGATGTTGATTCGTTTCTGGGCTGGTACGCGGACTATTGCTATCCAGCGTACAACCTCCTTCCTCTTACGTGGGCTTTTCGGATTCCGCGTTGAAAAAGGTTTTCAAGCTTTTCCTCTATCATTTGTTCGAGCATGAAAATCCTCCCGCCTTTGGAGGTGATCGAACTTTTCCTTGTTTTCGAATCTCCGAATCATCGCCTCTTGGGTTCTCCTTAGTATGCGGACGTCGGTGTCTAGTACCCGAGCGTCCGGAATCGGGTCTCGGGGGCTGGTCTTTTGGGGATTCTTCATGCACGAGATTTGTCGAGGGAAGGCGAGGTGGTTTCTGAGTCGGTAACGTATCCTTCCGGAGTTTTTCCTCGGGATGGTCGATCATGGGTCTGTTGCATATCTGGTTCAATGGAGAGCGTTCCTTCCCAAAAGGATATGTTGACCTCAGACTGACCTTGGGAACTAAGGAAGCCTTCAAATCAGGACGGGTGAGGTTTGTAGTGGCGATTTCCGCTCCCCTTATAACATTATACGGGCCGACCCACTATACACGGTTGGGATATCTTTGGCATCCACCAAGCACCCGAAATTGAAAATGATCAATGATCGAATCGATGGTTGAAGTATCCGGTGACCGAAAGCGTCGCGGCGGTGTTACTCAAGCCCTCCGTGTAGAGGAGGAAAAGACGTCATCCCATACGGCTCCAAACCAACGAGGTAATGACTAATGACAGAAAAGAGGGGCGACCCCGGCAATCGGTCAACATGGTAGAACTGGACCTCCGTGAACCCGAAAACCCACGCCCGAGCCGAAGGAGAGTTGGAGGAATTAATCCTCGGGACGGATCCCTCCAAGACAACTAAAATCGGCAGGGAGATGGACGCAGAGATCAAAGCAAGGCTGATCAAATTTTTAAGGCAAAACCAGGACGTCTTCGCTTGGACGTCAGCCGAAATACCCGGGATCGACCCACACTTTTCTTTGTCACAAGTTAGCCATATGGCGGGTCGAAACCAAGTGGCACGAAGAGGAGGAATATCTCGGACGACGAGGCGAAAAGCCCCGGAGAGTCACATTGAAGAGCTCCTTGCCGCCGGGTTCATAAGAGAAATACAATACACGACCCGGCTCTCTAACGTGGTCATGGTGTTAAAACCAACCGGTAAATGGAGGGTGTGCACCGACTACACCAATCGAACAAAGCATGCCCGAAAGACTCCTTTCCCATGCCCAAGATTGACCGGCCTAGTGGATAACTCGGGGATACCAACCGCTTTCTTTTATGGATGCCTACTCCGGATACAATCAGATCGCTATGCACCCCGACGATCAAGAGAGAACCGCCTTCATGACCGATAAGGCGAACTATTGCTACAACGTCATGCCATTTGGATTGAAGAATGCCGAGCTACATACCAACGCATGATGAATCGAGTCTTTGACGATCAAATCGGTCGTAATGTGGAGGTATATATAGACGACATGATAGTGAAGTCAAAACATCCGGAGCAAAAAGACATCCGGACCTAGAGCGAGACGTTTGACAAATTAAGAAAATACCGCATCGTTGAACCCGGCCAAATGTGCGTTCGGGGTGCCCGCTGGCAAGTTTTTGGGTTTTATGTTGACCAACCGAGGGATTGAGGCCAATCCGGACAAATGCAAGGCCGTGTTAGATATGCAGGCCCCCAACTCCAAGAAGGAAGTGCAGAACGATGTCGCTTGCGGCCCCGACAAGATTCCTACCGAGGTCAAAGAAAGCTCTACCTTTCTTTAAACTATTGAAGAAAGAAACCCGGGAGGATGGAATACGGACTGCGAGACGGCCTTTGAAGAAATCAAGAAATGCTTGGCGACCCCGCCGTACTAACGGCGGAGAGCGGGGGGAGACCTTGTTCCTATACCTCTCGGTAGGGGATGAAGCGGTAAGCGCCGCCTTGGTAAGAGAAACCGAGGTCGGACGGACACCCATCTACTTTGTGAGCAAGGCGTTACAAAACGCCGAGCTCGAGATATCAAAAAGCTGGAGAAAATGGCATTCGCATTACTGACCACGGCAAGGCGACTTCGCCCATACTTCCAGGGACATCGGATTGTGGTCCGGACCAATCAGCCGATCCGGCAGATTTTGCACAAACCGGATTTGGCTGGACGTATGACGAGCTGGGCGATTGAGTTATCTGAATTCGACATCACCTTTGAGGCACGGCAGGCGATCAAATCACAGGCATTGGCGGACTTCATCATGGAATTGACTCCGGTTATGACCGACAACGACTCGGAGGGTATTTGTGGACGGATCTTCCAACCCAAAAGGCAATGGAGCGAGTCATTGTCGAAAGCCCGGAGGGAATCGCTTACGAACATTCTCTCCAACTGGAATTCCCGACCTCTAACAATCAAGCCGAATACGAGGCCCTTTCTTGGCGGGACGGCTCAAGCAAAAGAAAGCGGAGCCAGGCGGATTAAGGTGTTCACCGACTCCCAACTCGTCGCCGCCCGTTGAAGGCAGCTATCAAGCGAAAGGCCCCTTGTTGGCCAAGTACTTGAATAAAGCAAAAGAGGTAATGACGGAATTCGAAGAAGTCGTTGTCTCTCACATCCCGCGAGAAGAGAATACCCGGCCGACATCCTCTCCAAACTCGCAAGCACCAAAGGTCCGGGAGTCAAAGAACGAAGAATCCAACAAATTTGGCCGAGCCCACGTGCATTATGACTATCTCGTCCGGATCGGACTGGAGAAAACCAATTGAAGATTACCTGGAAAGAGGTATCATTCCCACAGACTCTACCGAAGCAAAAAAGCTGATAAGAGAAACCGCCATCTACGCTATGGTCGATGACCAGCTATACCGGAAAGGACTACACTGCCCAATGATGCGATGCCTCGGCGAGTCCGAATCCAGGTATGTACTGACCGAAATACATGAGGGATGCAACGGCCAACACATGGGCGGCAAGGCTTTGGCCAGGAAGGCATTGCGCGCCGGCTATTATTGGCCCACCATGATGCATGACGCCATGGAGGCCGCCAAGCGGTGTGACAGTTGCCAGAAACACGGCGGGATCTTATGGCCGCCGCCCACAGAGTTAAAAGGGATGCCGGCTCCCTGGCCCTTCTATAAGTGGGGAATGGATATTCTGGGACCATTTAAACCGGCACCCGGACAGCTCAAATGGCTCATTGTCGCTGTTGACTACTTCACCAAATGGATTGAAGCGGAAGCATTGACTACAATCACGTCGTCCAGGATTATGAAATTCGTTCGTCCAATATCTTCGCTCGGTTCGGGATACCTGCTGAAGTCGTCACTGACAATGGAACCCAGTTCACGGACCAAAGATTCCAGGCCTTAATGTCCAATCTCGACATCAAACAACACTTCTCCTCCGTCGAACATCCGCAGTCTAATGGCCAGGCCGAGTCCGCCAATAAGATCATTCTCGACGGATTGAAGAAACGCATGTTCAAGGCCGACTCTAGTTGGACCGAACAACTCCACAGTGTTTTATGGGGCTACAGGACGAGTGTCCAGACCTCTACCCAGGAAACTCCCTTCCGGCTGACATATGGATGCGAAGCAATGATTCCGGTGGAAATCGGGCAGCCATCGTGGAGGAAGATCAGAGCCGGAGAGGGAGGACCGGCATCAAATGACGACGCCTTAAGGACAGATCTGGACCTGATAGATGAGATCCGAGTCACAGCTCATTGCCGGGAACTTGCCGCCAAGCAGTTACTCGCGGCCAAATATAATCGCAAGGTTCGGCCACGATCCTTCAACCGGTAACTTGGTACTTCGGAGGGCCGATATAGGGAACAAGAACTCCCGAGACGGAAAACCGGCAAAGAACCGGGAGGGACCGTACCGTGTCAAAGAAAAGCTTGACGCTGGGGCATATGTTCTCGAAACTTTGGCAAGAAAGCCGGTTAAAAGGACATGTAACGCCGATAAGTTGAAAATCTACTACAGCTAGCCCAAGACGGCGGCTCGGTCATTTCTTACTTTCTTTCATGTTTTTTGCAATTGATTTCCAACTTTCCCTTGCTTTGCATTTGAATAATTTATGACCATTTGTACGCTCTTTAGAGCTGCTTTATTTAATGAAGGAATACCTCAAAGAGAAGGCGCCAACGTGCACGATTTTTCGCTTAAGCTTGATGCCGAGGCCACCAAGCCCGCGAAACCCGACTCCGAGGTACTTATACCCTACGGCCGAAACGAAAAACATCTAGATGTATGACACCGGCCGTTGTACTCCGACGCGCATTGGTAAGAGCTCGCGAAAACGCCATACGTGGCCTTCGCGAAATTGACGCGTCAACGCTCGCCCGACTTAAGAAAGCGTACTCCCATCTCGACCCCGATCGGTCAAAATGTCGATCGAAGGTATCGACACCTCGGTCGGCATGTGGAAGCCTCGCACTTAAGTCGGTTCCTATCATCTTTTCCGGCCATTTAAGCCGGATGAGGCGATCTTGGTTAAGTCAACACCCCCGAGGATAAGACATACAACCTCGTCCCAATCTCCCACACCGCAAAGTTGGTCGAGTACACGACTTGTACTTAATGCGATCAACAAATTTCAAACAATGGAATTTAAGAAATTGGCGGAAGGGCGAATAAATAAATTCCTCTACAAGTCATACAAAGTTACGGCACGAAAGCCGGAATCAACAAAATACAAAGGCACAAACGCCCACCAACAACAAAAAGTAAACTCAACTAGAAGGACCGGCCTTAGGAGCATCCTTCGTCGCCTCACTCTCCGCATCCCGACTCTCCCCTCCCGATCCGCACGCATGGGCGGAAGGAGGCCGATACGAAACTAACACTCCATCTTCCACGAAGGCACGAAAGTCGTAGCCCTCCAAGTTAAGCTCCGTCTTCGGATTCAAAAGTCGGATCTGCTCCAAGTGCATTCTCAAAGCAATCGGCGGCGCCTCTGTTTAACGGCTCGTCGACTCTAAGCGCTCCGCCGCGATACGGCCGAGCCTCCTCGACGGCTTTAACCTTATCAAACAACGTATCACGCTGTTTGTGAAGGGCCTTCACCACGTCCATACTCTCGCTCGCGCTTTTTGGGCCGGACATTCGGGGCCGACTTCTCCGCCCCTTCTCGCGCTGTTGCATATCGACTCCACCTTAACGAATGCCTCCTTGGCAAAGATCCCGTTCAGTAGGGCAAAGATCCCGCTCCTCCTCCATAAGACGCAGCTTGGCCTCAGCATCGGCTAAGCCTTTTTTACGGATGCCGCCTCAGCCAGTGCCTTCTGGTTGGCCTCAACCTCGGCCCTAGCCGCTTTCAATCGTCTGTTCTCCGTATCAGCCAGAATGTACTTTTCCCTTACAATCATATAGGCTGCAGGGAAACCTATGGATTTACACAAGTACCGTTCGCGGCTTGTACTTCCTCGCACTAGGAGGGGATAGGGCTCGGTTATCCATGAATTCCCGGGGGAGGAACGCTACATCCAGCTCCTTGGTCACCCCCTTTTCAAATACAAAACTCCGAGGAAGCATGGAAGAAGGACGTAAGGGCACGATTGAAGGAGGAGGAGGAGGCGGAGCGGTCGAAGACGCCGGAAGAACCGAGGCGAAGAACGGTCGCGGCCCCAAGCTAGCCGCAGCTTCACCCTCCGACCCGACAACCTCGCTTCCCCTTGGAAATTGCTTGGAACCCTTGCTTGCCTCGAGGGGATGCGGAGGGCGCAGATGGAGTCGATTCCTCGGCCCCGAGACCCCGGCCTTCTTAGCCACAATAGGGGCATCGGCCTCGGCGCGGAAGTCTTGACGGCGGCCCGTTTCCGAGATCGACTACTCGAAGATGCGGCGGCCGGATTTACTTTTTTCAAATAACCAGGAAGGGCCTTCATATCTTGAGCTGAAAAGAACAGGTAAAGGGAAATCAGCAATGAGCACAAAAGTACGGCTGCAATATACAGAACATAAAGATACATGTCAAAAGAAAGAAAAAAACAAAAAAGGGACTCCTACAAGTCGAGGGGATTGGCCTAGATCCCTCCCCGGATATGAAAAAGGCCGCGCTCAGAATGCCATACTGCTCCACGAAAGCATCCAACCTGGGCACGTGAGGGGCCATCTCGGGTAGGAGGTCATCTTGCGAGATCTGGAAGGACGAGGGGCTGGCCTTATGATGATTCTCCACCCAATATAAAGGGAAGCGCCATACTACGTCGGCAGCCTCGACCCCCTTTAAAAACCAAGCCGGCTTACCAGGCACGGCGACAACCTTGAAAACGCACTCTTAAACCGCTTAAAAGACTCGGAGAAGGGCTTCATAAGCTTCCTGGTCGGGATTAACGCGGAGACACCAGCCCCTTCAACTTGTCACCTTCCTTCGGAGAGCCGGGGTAAAAGGGCCAAAATAATAAAAGAAAAGGTTGGTCGAGCGGGGATTGGAACCGGGTAGGAGCGACACAATTGCTCGAACGCTACAAGGTAAGCCCACCCGTTCGGATGAAGTTGAGACGGGGCCGGTCTCGAGTGCATCGGGGCAAGCATTTGAAAATGGGTAAAAGGAAAGCGGCCAACCCGCGTAAGATAATCCGGTAAAAATAAAAGAAATTTGGACTGCCTACTTCCCGCTCCGCACAAACAGGCTCATCGGCCTCCGGACAGCGTAGAACGCACCCCTCCATGTCGGGTAGGTCCATGCGGGCAATATCCTCGTCCGACATAATGGACCGGGTCTTCAAGACCTCGTGGGACACCCAGGGATACCTACGACACAGGGCCTCGGGTGGACTAGAAGAATCCGATGTCTCGGCCTCGGCCTTTTTCTTTGAAGGCACGGATTTCGAGCCATTAACCTATATGCAACATAAAAGGAAATCAGCGAGAGTTGGAAATACCGGAAAAACAGGATTAGAAGGCAAAACAGACGACGGCGGACTCGGACGAAGGGCACGCCGGAAGGGGGACCCAAAGGATGCCGATGCCGACAAGATCCAATAATCGAGGTAGCTCTGAAGTCTTCGCCACGCGCGATGTGAAATGAACTCTCAGCCAAGCAGTCCCAACAGGGGCCGAGATAATCACTAGGATAAGGGTCCAAACTTGCAGGGGATGGACCCTCACAGAAACTGATTGGTTGGGCCATCAAGGCAGGAGCACTAGAACCGATAAAAGAACCTACCCCGGCCGGAAAGGTGAAAAGGTAGGAACGGTGTTTGCCGGAATTTGAACCATGGAAGGTGACAAAGCTCTAGCAGATATGGGTTGAGGCCCAATTCGCCCGTAAGAACCATTCCCACCTCGACGAAGAGGTGCTAACCTCTCTCGTTTCCGGAGCTCGGTTCCAAGAACCCGAAGAAGCTCTCGGATAACGAGCGCGAAGAAACTCCTCTTCCTCAGGGGTGAGCGTTGTTCTGACTCTAACTCTAAGGAAAGGTCTATGTCTATCCATCAAAAGAGGAACTAGAACCTAAGGACTACAGACTTCACGTCAAAGGGAAGGAGCATAAAGAGCGAGAACACGTAAACTAATCTTAAAAGAAAGCTCGAAGGCCGGGAGAATGGGAAAAACAGAGGAAAAACCGAGAGATTATCTAAACAAGACGAAGTATGCCGTAAAAGAGTAAAGGCAAGGACGGAAAATACCCGAGTAGAAACAAAGAAGATGACCGGAACGAGTGAAATGTAACGAAGAGGATGACTTGAACGACCAAATTGTAGGACAATGGAGTTCTCACGGGAAAGAAACTCGAGCAAGTTCACTACAAGATTGTATGCGTGAAATAGTGAAAAACGCAAATATAAAACAAAAACTGCGAAGAAGGAGAGGGAACGCCGGGGCATTTCGGTCTTTGAACATGGACACGATGGGAAATGCACGACATGATGAAGGAGCATTAAATGCGCACACAAATCGGCACACGGAACGGCGCAACGTATGCAGACCCTTTCCAATCAGGACACGCCAGGTGTGAAAGACACAATGATGGCGCCTACGGAAAGAAGGCCAAACGGTTTACCCGCGAACAGGGGACTTACCATTTAAATCCGAGGCCGCCTAATGTGCCCCGGTCTGGAACGGCCCAAGGCACCATCCAGGGCGACATCACAGAGGTAAGCCGCGGCATAAGGAGCCGGGCTGGCCAAAGCATAGGCCCCGGACACACGCCGGACCGGGAGTATCACACACCTCGGCCGTCCAACAACATGAACAACCAAGGCCGGGGGCAAGCTGTTACGACCGGCCCAAAAGCCTCCAAGTCCATAGCAAGGCCCAAGCGAAGGCGTAATCCGCCAATCATGGCGGGAGAGCCGAAATCCCGGCTAGGCGGGATTCGCCCCAATCATATCAATCCACCGAGATACCCGTCCCATTTAGGAAGTATCTCGGATATCCGCCCCTTAATGACACGTCACATTAATGGGATATCGTCCAATATCCGCCCATTAATGGCGTGCCTCGGATATCGCACCGTACGCCTCTATAAATATAGAAGGCGGTAACAAGGTGCACACACTCTAAACCTAGACTATTTACATACGGTCTCACCGTGCACACACACCCCCCTTTGTCGTGTACGGTGATCCCACGCTCTCCTGGTTATCTCCTTCATAGATACCTGTGTCCGCCGATACATCCAAGATCAATCTACCGGCCCCGGCTGGACATCCGTGTTCTATACCGAACAAGTTTAATTTTCATATGTGCTCTTGTGCGATTTTTGTCTGCTTATTGGTTTATTTCAGGCAACACCGTTACAAGATACTAGTTGGTTCGCTGGTCGTGTGCAAAGAGCAACAATTGCTTTGCCGACATTCCATTGTTCTTAAGAGGAGAGATGTGTCTCTAGGTACCTCTTCTCACAATTTCCTCTCTCTATTTTATGTCTTAATTAGGGTTGTCAAAAATTAGGGTAGAAACGTAAAATAAATTTATGTTTTTACTGGGGTTATACGTGCTGAAACGCAAGTAAAAACTGTTCTGAGTAGAAATTAGTAGAAGCTCCGCTCAAACACGTAAGAACTGTAAAAACTTACCGTTTTTACTTTAGCAAAAAAAAAAAAAAAAAAAAAAAAAAAAAAAAAAAAAGAGAGAGAGAGAGAGAGAGAGAGAGAGAGATGATTTTTTTTTTATTTTTTTTGCTCGAAAAAGGGATGAAAAGTTGAAAGCCCTATTTCCATTGTGCATCTTGGACTCGGGATCACTACAGAGTAGAGACTGGATAGTTATATATAGTTTTTAATGTATTTCCATAGTTATAAATGTAAGTTTTTTAATATAATTTTTTTTTATATATATAGTTATATGACTTATATTTTTTTAATATGAAGTTGTTCATTGAATTTTGAGTAGTGATTTATGATTTTTTTTTCCATGTATATATATATATATATATATTTTTTTTTTTAGCTCGACTTTAAGTAGTAGAAAATAAAAACTTCACATTTCGTGTTGTTCCTACGATTTAGGTTTCTACCACCCATTTCCGTGTCTACATAGAAACTTGATTTTGACAACATTGATGTTAACCATTGAATTTTGCTTTTAATGGGTGGGATTTTAATACTATGTATTAAATAATATTATAATATTAAATATAATAAAAAATTTACAATTATAATATTGTTACATAACATTAAATCTCACTCATTAAAACGTGATCAAATAGCTGAAACATTAAATGGAAAGGGAAGTTAGTAGAGATACTCCTTTCCCCTTTTTGAGCTCTCCTTCTCCATCTATCATTTTATTTTTGGGAGAATTTCAGTTAGCGCTTCAGGATGTGACATAATTCAGTCAACTTCCAAAACTTTCTGAAACTTCATTGCACTCATTGGATCAAAATAAAATTAAGTTTTGGAGTGCAAAGGCAATGATGCCCTTACTTTATTTATCTTGTATATTGTCTTATTTGTCTTGTAAATACTCATATTTATCTTGTAAATTTTCATATTTGTCTTATAAATGATCAAAATACTTTTTAATTTCCTAGGTTCTTTTGGATCTCTTTATTTGTTTTGTAAATGTTTTATATTTCTTGTAAATGCTCATATTTATCTTGTAAATGACTAAAATATTTTTAATTCTTTAAGTTTTTTTGAATCCTTTTATTGATCTTATAAATGTCCTTATTTATCTTGTAAATACTATTCTGAAAAAAAGGGCATCATTTTTTCCACCCACAAGACTTAATTTCATTTTGACTATTAGGTTGCAGTGAAGTTTCAGAAAATTTTGGAGGTTGACTGAAATTATGTCACATTCTTGAAGCTCAATGAAATTTTCCCTTCATTGTTTTTCCTTATTTGCTTCTCTTTTACCTTTCTGTCTTCGCTTAAGTGAGTTGAGTTGTGTACATTGATTAAGATCGGATAGGTTTTCCACCTAAAATATATGGGAAAATTAGTTAATTGGTATACCATCCCAAATTTTGGGCATAGAAGTTGAGGAATAAATTTTAACTTGGTAAACTATTAAGCCCGACCGTGATAAACGTCTTGAGTATGTCATAATTAAAATGTTTAAAATAATTATTATAATTATTTAATGGCCCAAAAAAATTGAGGAAACTGTAACACTCCACTGTTCTGAGCCCAGAACAGAGTGACATCTTCACCTATTATGATTCTGATGTACTATTTAATAAAAGTTTAAACCACGAGTTAGGTTTGTTCATGTTTGTTCCTAAAAATAAAAGCCATTTTTATAAAGAGAGTTCAAAATAATCTTAGAGTTCGAATGGGCTTTTCTAATACATTTAAAACATATGGAAACATTTTAACAAAGGTTCAATATTTCATTAAAATTAAATCATACTTAAAGTTCAATTAGAGTATTTCCTTATTTCTCCATTATGTCTAGAGCTCTACCAAAACATTTACCATAATTTGGGCTTGTTATATACATGCTCGTCCCCGCAAAATTGTTACCAACATATATATATATTATCTACTTCTGCGTAAACATATATATCTAATTAAATATATACATCCCAATAGCCATATACGGCTATCTCAAAATAATATCTAAGCCATAAGGAAATAGTAAATCCATTGACAAAAGTGAAACTAAATGTTTCATCTGCAACCTCTTCACCACCTTCTTCTCAAAATCAAGCAATTACTATGCCCTTGCCTCTTCCTCCTTGCTTACTAGCCTGCCCACGTCCTGGATTTAAGGAAGGCTCTGAGATTCAAATGAATGAATCCCAGAATAACAGGTTAATCTCAAATTCTAGCATATGCAATATATGTAAATCAACCAAACAGAGTAGCCCACACAGCATATAAAGCATTCAGATTCAATTCAAATTCAAACGACAAGTATTATTACATACCAATGTAGCTTGTAATACAAGTAAATCATGAAATGATTTCAAATACCTTAGCGCTAGGAAATTCATTTTGGTAAATTGAAAACCAAAAATAACTGAATGCACTAGGCCCTGCCTAGCCACCGGGAAGTTGGCCCCACGGTCGGCCCTTCCGCTCAATCGAGCCACGAGTAGTGCTGGCCCCATACAGGCAGGACATACAATATGGTTTACAAAAACATATATAACTATGCAAAGAATGTGAGATTATAGTTACTACCTGTTGGTCTTACCGACAAAACCCCTTCCAACAAGCTCTTGTCACAATGCTTGTCCTTTAATCTTGGGCAATTCTCAAGTCCTATAATTAACATTTATATAATGATGGGTCATTAACCATTCCAAACATAATTATAAATTCAACTTCTCTAGATCAACCCCAAAAATACTTATCTTTTAATATCCTTATGACTAGGGATAGATACTCATTGGGACTTATTTGATTAGATACCATACGCTATAAGGTAATTATCATCTTAGCCATTTAACCTTTTATTTTATCCAAAGAAACCTTCACTTTAAAGGTTACGCACAAATAACAACTTATGTGACTATTCTAAGACTTATAAAAAATTCAGCCTTCAACTTTTCTAAGAATTTGGAAAATTCATATCTCGACCGATATAACTCCAAATGGAGTGATTCTAATTTATACTTAAATCTTGATAAGTCTATTTTCATAAATTAAAGTCACAAAATTGATTTATGGCTGAGAAAAATTCCCAAAATTCAAAAACATAAACAATGTCCAGAAATTTTTCAGATTTTCTGACCAATCTTTGAGAAACCATAACTCCTTCAATACTGATCAGAATTCGACGAATTACCTATCAAATTAAACCTTTATGAGTCTACTATTGATCTGAAAAATTTCATATTTTAATGATTTTGTTTAGTCAGTCAGAAATGCCACGTCATTTTACTGTTCATGAAGCATACCAGAAAATTTCCAGATTTTTAGCCCTATTTCCAAAAATCATAACTGAAGTTATAGACCTCTGTTTTAGGTGATCCAAAGTTTTTTTTAAACTTAGTATACTATCTCCTGTAAAACTTTTGGAGCAAAACTCAACCTCCAACTTATGAAAACGTCAGGCATAAGAGATTCTATTTTCATACTACTGTGCAGTGGTGAAAACACACATGTAACTTTTTTTTAATGGCCCTTAACTTAGATCACACATGCACGAACATGCACACCATGTCCTTTCACTAACCCATGAATTTTAACCACCAAACTCTCTCATCTTCAATAATCTCAGTGCTTCTCTCTCTCTCTTCTTCCTCTGGTGTCTCACCTCTTGGTGTCTCACCGAAAAAGATGAATGAGAATGGAAGTGTGGAAGACCAATTGGAGTGAGCTAGAGAAATGAATAAGTGGTTGTGGGTGTGTGTTAGACGAAGAAAATGAAAGAATATGAGATAGTCTCAGTGCGTGTGTAAAGGTCAGGTGAGGGGAAATGAAATGGAGAATTGGGGTGTTCTCGGATGGAGGGAGGTATACGCGTGTGTGGGTGTTTGAAATGGGGAAAAGTAAATGAAGAAGGAATAGAGAGAAAAGGCACGTGGCTATCATGCAATAAAGAAGTATGTGTGTGTCGCGATATGCTGTCCGAAATGAATAAATGAGGGAGGTAGTATATGTATATGTGTCATACGATGGTGAGGTGTCCAAATTTTAAGAAGAGAGAGTGAGGTGGCAGCTATCATATGGAGTCTGTGTATGTGTTTGACCGAATGAATAAAGGCTGTAGAAATTGCTGAACGAATGAGTAAAGTGAGAGAACTGAGATAATAAGCTCAATAAGACTTCCTTGTCCCTCTGAAAAATATTTTGTTTGCAACTTGGTCCTTCACTCATTTAGTTGCAAGCATTGAATAAGTGTTAAAAATAAATCCTTAATTCCATTTAAGTATTTTTTTCTTTCTTAATTAATTTATTTAGGCCATAAAATATTATCTCCAAAAATGTTTAGGCCATTAATTGTTCCCAACTTTTGTCCTTAATTTTTACAAAAAAATATGCCTTAGGTCCTAAATAATTAATTTTAGAATAACTAAGGCCAATTTTCCACAATTTATCTTATCATACTTTTAATTTTCTAAATCCAAAATTTAGGATGTCACGTAAACATTATGAAATATTGTTTTGGGAGTTAGAAAAATTTATGACAAAAGTTTAATTTCCGAAAAATTTCTAAATAATTTTAAGGGAAAATCCTTTTAAAAATCTCACAAAATACCTGAATTATAATTTGGCTAAGTAAACCAGACGAATTATTAAGGAAAAATTATATATAAATACCATCTGAATTTGCAAACTCCCAAATGCTCACTGAATTTGTAAAAAGACTAAGAAGTAACATGGGCCTATGAGGAATATGCAAATTCAGGAAAAAAAACCATTATGTCCTTAACTTTCTTAGCTTATGAAGATAGGGTCGGGCAGTTTTTCTCATTCAAATTTCATTCGCCTATTTCCCTGCCCAGCGTGCGTTGTTCTTGATCCACTGCCATCAGGTATCTTCATTCTTATTCAAATTTCATTTTGCCATTTGCCTGCCCTAGCACGCGTTCTTCATCTTGATCCACTGTCGTCAATGCCGCTGCCATCGTCATGGATGCCATTTTTGCCACTGTCGCCAGGTATCTTCCTCATCCCATTAGTTTTGAGACCTCAACTCGTTCTTCCTCTCTCTTTTTTTTTTTTTTCTTCTAAGTTCGAACCCAGTCACTTTAGGTGGGCTTGATTAAGTCATAGATTACCTATAAAGGACTCACATGCATTATAACTCATTTGATATTTGGTAAATTTGTTTGAGGAACATTATTGGAGTTGATTTGTTTAATAACATTCAGTTGACTAAAATAATTTTTGTTGTTGTCCAGTATCTTGTCGTAGAGTTTATCTGATTTTATGGTGAAAATTCAACTCAACTTTACTTAGAAATTTATATTCTCATTATTCTGGCTTTTTAGGCTGGTGATTCTCGGTTTGAGGGTCGTGAGTGGGTGCGATACACCGAGATCAATTGTTACATCTTAGACAGTAATTGGTATCCTTTATCTGTTTTCCTTTTCTTTGTTATTTAGGAATAACTGATTAACATTCTTTCCTTGTATAAGTAGTTTCATGTATGCTCCTAGTATTATTCTCTTTTGTGTCATTTAGATTGTGCTGTTGGGAATTTGTTTTTTAAGTCTAGTTCATTAGAAAGTTACCTACATTGTTTTTGAAGCTTCTGAATAATTCATCTGTATATTTTATGGTTCATTTCTCCCCTCTAGTTTTTTACTTGATTGTTGGAACAACATAACGCTTTATTGTTTTGTTTATAATATTGATTCATTTCTGAATTATTATTCATGTCTTAACGTTGCTTTGGCTTCTCTAAGAAAAATTCTAATTCTGATGCTGAAATCACCTGTTATATTTTTTTCCTTTCATTTTATGGTAAAGCAAAAGGACTTTGTATTAAATGTAGTCTCTGAGCATCTATACATAATTTAGTATTATATTTGCCTTTCTTCTGAGCATATTCTTGTGAGGATATACCCTTTATTGCTGCCAAAATCTAGCAATTCACATAAATTGCTACAAGCAAGATTGTTACATGCCATTATAGAATTTTATGTTCTGTAGGCAAGATTGTGGCGTCCATGTCTTGATTTGGTTGCACAATTGGAGTCTTGGTGAAAATATGCAATACGAGGATGATGAAGTGAACGACTATAAACGCAACCTCGTGTGGTGGCTTGTCAACTATGAATTGAATAAGACCATGGATGCTACATTGGGGCTCCTTCATACGCATGCAACCCATGGGAAGAGAAGAAAGACATGAGCATTATTGTTAATGCACATTTTGTTAATTATTTTGACACTTAGTACTTAGGATTGTATCCAATCTGTGTACATATATGGTGCTCTCTATAAATGGATGGATAGTCATCAATTTTGTTATGCAGGATGTTTGTAAATCAAGAATGTAATGTTGAATGAAGGATATGAAATTAACAAAAACTACATCATTTATAACAAATTTGTAATGGCATTTACAAATACTTCAATGACATTTACAAATATTTCAATGGCATTTATGAGTATTTTCTTGAGGTTCACCATTTTTGTCTCTCAAGGAACAACAAATAAAAGTGGATTATCAAAAATCTTTCAATGACATTTACAAATATTTCAATGGCATTTACAAATATTTCAATGGCATTTACAAGTATTTTCTTGAGGTTCACTATTTTTGTCTCTCAGGGAACAACAAATAAAAATGGATTATTATGAATCTTTTAAGGGAAAATCACATGCAGGTCCCAAGCAAGAGAAATAAACACAATTAGGTCCCTTGAAATCACCAAATTACATTAAAGTCCCAAGCAACATTTACAACAGAAAAAGCCACATTCACGACAAAATTTAAAAACCTCGATTTTTGTTCAAACTCAAGTTCTAAGAGAGAGCATTTACAACAGAAAAACCCACATTCACAACAAAATTTAAAAACCTTGATTTTCGTTCAAACTCAAGTCTTAAGCTTACAAAGGGCATTTACAACAGAAAAAGCCACATTCACAACAAAATTTAAAAACCTGAATTTTCGTTCAAACTCAAGTCTTAAGCTTACAGAGGGTATTTACAACAGAAAAAGCCACATTTACAACAACATATAAAAACCTAGATTTGCATTCAAACTCAAGTCCTAAGCTTATAGAGGGCATTTACAACAGAACAAGCCACATTTACAACAACAAAAAGCCACATTCACAACAAAATTTAAAAACCTGGATTTTCTTTCAAACTCAACTTCAATGGTAAAGATGATATCTTTGGCAAAATCTTAGCATTACTTATATAGGGACTTCTTGCTAGAATTTAAAAACTAAATTGGGGTTTCATGTTATTAGGTAGGGTTAATAACATTGTTCTCTATTTTTTGGGAGGGTAATAGAGGGACTGCTCTTTTTTTTTTATTATTTTTTGGTAATGGTTGATGTGATGATGGTTTTTTAGTTACAAGTTCTGATAGGAGATAATAAACTTGTTGTTAATACATGCAGTTATTGTTGTTAATATGATTTTTTCAGTTGTTAATACAATCATCAATTGTTAATAATGTAACTTGTGGTTTATTGTAGGGATGAGGACTTGTTTGGATTTGCAGGTGGATTGTCTATGTCTCCACCTCCTTTTTAAATGAAAGTGAAGAGTTGACATCTTTGACATGGTGTACTTGTTTGGATTTGCATGTGGATTGTATAAGTGTTGTGAATGTGGTTTTTTCTATTGTAAATGTAGTTTGTTCTATTGTAAATGCCCTCTAAACTTAGGACTAATTGAGTTTGAACGAAAATCCAGGTTTTTAAATTTTGTTGTAAATGTAGCTTGTTCTATTGTAAATGCCCTCTGTAAACTTAGGACTTGAGTTTGAACGAAGATCCAGGTTTTAAAATTTTGTAGTAAATGTGGCCTTTTCTATTGTAAATGTGGCTTGTTCTATTGTAAATGCCCTCTGTAAGCTTAGGACTTGAATTTGAATGAAAATTCAGGTTTTAAATTTTGTTGTAAATGTGGCTTTTTCTGTTGTAAATGCTCTCTGTAAGCTTAGTACTTAAGTTTGAACGAAAATCCAGGTTTTTAAATTTTGTTGTAAATGTGGCTTGTTGTGTTTATTTTTCTTGCTTGGGACCCGCATGTGATTTTCCCATCTTTCAATGGCATTTACAAATATTTCAATGGCATTTACAAATATTTCAATGGCAATTACGAGTATTTTCTTGAGGTTCACAACTTTAGACTACGCATGACTTATATCAGCGACTTCAAAATAGACATCTAGCATTAATTTATCCAGCATTTTCAACAATGCAGGCAACCAAGAGAAAGAAGAATGAAGCATGACCTATTTTAATACTTCGAAATAGGCAGCCAATGTTCAAAATCCAATAATTTCTAGGATAAGGCAAGGAATATCAGAGGAATAGGTTACCATCGACCGTCGGTATTAATTTATCCTCATCCGATGATTTTGAGTTGGAAGCTCTACTGCTCTTTTTTTTTTTTCAGCGATGTCGATCGAAAAATATAAGAGAGGAGACTGATAAGTATATATTTTATGATTAAATAGGTGTATATTTTATGAGAATTAGTTGGAGTTATTAATATTTTATGCCTATTTAATTATCTTTTATGAACTTTTCCATCATTGAATCAAACTTAGGATCAAAGAATAAATCGACATAAAATCTACTCATATCCTATTTTTATTGTGCAGGAAATATTTGCTGGTTTGGAATGGAGTAGAAAAAGCAATTAAGAGGATATGCAATCAGCCAAACTCGGTGGTTCCATGCAAGAAAAATAGAAACAAAATCAATTGCGTGATCTGGTGGAGTAAATTATAAGATATGAGATATCTTTGTAATAAGAAAAAGAGAATCAATGACCCATGGCCTAAGTTATATTTAGGTTATTATATGAAGGAAGGAAGAGGCAAGTGAAAAGAGCAGATCGGGAGACGCAGAACAAGAAGGAACGAAGAAGCGAGAGGAGTAGAGGCGAGCATTTCGCTTCTCTTCATCATCTCCACGAAAGGACAAAGGACCGTGGAGGCGACGGAGAATCTTTCTTTCCTTTCTCTCTCTTTATTCTTTGAACTTGAATTCTGATCTTTTTGTTATGGATTTGAATAAAGCCATGTATGGCTAGTTGGTTTTGCAACCTAGAGAACCTATGAACTTGTTTGGGTTTTAGAGATTATTCCTACTTGTTAGTTTTGCTTAATTTTATTTTAGTTTATTTAATCATGTGTTCATTGTTATTGCTTATTGATTGATCACCATTGAGCATATTTTGGGGATTTAGGGTTGAACTTGGAAGAGGGAATCCTAAATTGACCTTGGGATTAAATAATGTGGAATTAGGTTTAAATTTAATGTGAAATTAGGTTTTAATCTAATTTGCGTCTAGGATAGGAATATACCTAGAAGCTCTGCATAATCAAATTAGAGTGAGCCCGATTTGAAACGCATCTTATTTAGTTATGTGAGACATCACATAATTAATTAAGGTAGGTATATAGGTAGACCGGAAGACATTTATAGACATTAATACTCTAGATTAGCTAATTAAGTTAAGTCAAAATTAATTTAGTGGGGATAAAATCTAGGAAACAAATAAGGGATTAGTGACTCTAGGTTGCTCGTTCATTAGTGTGGTAGTTTGTTTGTTTTAATTTTAGTTTTAATTTCCTTTCTCTTAATTAAATTTAATTTGCTTTTCTCAACGTAAACAAAATTGTGAAATTAATGCTTAACCGAAGTTGTGGATACTAAGTCCTCGTGGGAACGATATCTTACTTACTCTTTATTACTTGATACGGCCCGTGCACTTACGGAGTTTTTAGGCTATAAAGTTTTGCCCCATCAAAGACATACGATGTTTTATTACTTAAGGGCTGTGTGGTTTTTTTCCCTGAATTTGCATATCCCTCGAGGCCCTTGTCACTTTTCAGTCCTTTTACAAATTCAATGGGCATCTGGAGGTTTTGCAAATTCGGATGGTATTTATATGGGATTTTCCCAATTATTAATTAGGTCACATGGAGCATATAGTGAAATTCAAAATTTGGGTCAAACTACCTTTATAACCTGAGTTATTTAAAAGAGTTAAGATGCATCTGAAAATATTTTATGCATTATAATTTTGCCATTGATATATATATATATATATATATATTTAAAAAAGATGAATTTCACATGAAAGAATTTTTTTTTCCAAGAAAAGAAGCAATCCTCTCTCTCATACATCCTCCATGAAATATTTTTTTTTAACTTAAGAAATGTATCCAATATCCTAAAATGCAAAAGAAAATTCTTATTCAATCATTCAAAGATGTCCAAATAATGAATTACGTTGAAGGTTATTTATAGTCTCAATCCTATCCTAGAATTATTGTAATAATGATAAAAGATTCAAAATCAAAATTAAATTAAATGACCAGGATGATAATGACAATAAATCAGTATTAAGTTTTATGGTCTTCAAATCTTTAGCATTAAGTGTGATATACTCTTCAAGGAACCTTCTTTTTTTTTTGGGTAATATAGGCAAGCCGAAGCTTGAAATGATAGGTTATGGACTAGACTTGTGAAAGTCTAGCCCAGAATACAACAAAACAAGAAATAAACTAGAAGTGACAGGACCGTTGGTCCATCAAAGCCATGTGAAAGCATCCCCTGGGAATTGTTGGAATCAAGATCATCCCAGCATCAACAGCAGCACCATGTCCTTCCTTGGCCAAATAGTCCGCACAGGAAATGTTTTCTCTTGGTGTATGGTGTAGCTCCACGTTCTAGTTATTGAATAGAAGGTCTCTAGTCTCCCCAATAATGTCTCTTAGCGGATGATCAACAGAGCAATCTCGCATAAGAATATTGATGGCATCTAGAGAATCAGAGTAAAGGAGAATTCTATGAAGTCCCATCTGTTGATCGAGTTTTAAGCCTAGCATGATAGCATAAATTTCCACTTCAATAACAGTATGAAGGCCAAGAGATTGGTAGAAACCCATCAACCATCCACCCTGGGCATTTCTTATCACTTCCCCGCAAGCTACTTGATGTTGGTGCCGTACAAAACCATCCACATCAATGTGAACCGCATGCACAGGAGGTGGCCTCCAAGACTTCTCCTTCGTTTGGTCCAGCTGGAAGATCTGGTGGTTTAGCTTTTTATTTGTAGTAGTTTCCATGAGAAGATAGTTGCACAAGTGAAGCATCTCCCTGGTATCCGTGCTTACTCCCTGAAAGAGAAATTTGCATCTGGTTGTCCAAAGAATCCAGCATCCTAGACTAAAGATTTGTGTCCAAGGGAAGTTCTAAAATCTTCCTTTTCTAGGTTTATGATTGGTGTTCCAATTGAGCCAAACCTGTAAGTTACCTATAAAAAATTGGGAAAAATAGTTAGGCTTTAAGATTTGTTTCCACAAGTTTCTAGCCCGCTCACAGTCTCTGAATATATGGATCACATTCTCCTCATTGTTACAATGGAAAGGACAGGTGTTCTCAACCGTAAGACCTCTTCTAGCTCTGAGAGAGTTAGTGACAAGTCTCTCATGGCCAACTTGCCACATGAAGAATTTAACTTTCTCGAGTTTCCATTTCCACATTTGAGCCCAAAAGTTGCTTGAGTTATCTTCTCCTCTTTTAGAAAGGTATTGGTAAGCTGATTTAACTGAGAAGCAACTGTCTTTCGCTATTCTCCAAGTAAAGCAGCCAGGGGAGTTATTATTGGGAGGGCGCATCTTGAGAATCATATTTATAATTCCAGGCAGAAGGATTCCTTGCCACCTGGTGATGTCCCAATGCCCATTAGGCAATAATTGATCCTGCATTGTCTCCTCCTCATTAACTAAGATTGGATGTTAGACAAAGGTTATGATGGGTCGGTCAAGGGGAAGCCAAATATTATACCAGAACTTAGTTCCCATCCCATTGTTAACCTTTCTACCAACTCCACTGATAAATTTATCTCAGACTTCGACAATCGCTCTCCATGCAGAGGAGGAGTTCTTTTTCTTGGAAACCTTAGGAATATGTAAGTCACCACAATTATACTTAGACCAAAGGCATTTAACCCAAAGAGCATCTTTTTTCGTTAAGAGACTCCAACAGCTTCATAATGAATGCTTTATTCTGGCGGCGAAGGTTCTTGAAGCCCAATCCCCCTACTTCTTTGCTTGAGTAATTTTGTCCCAAGCAACAAGGTGCATTTTTTTTCATATCATCATCTTGAGACCAAAGGAATTTCCTGGAAATCTTCTCTAATTCGCTAATTGTACAGATTGGGAGAAGAGTTGACTGTATACAGTAACTGGGCAATGATGATAACATAGATTTAATAAGAACCAAGCGTCCTGCAACAGTTAAAAATTTGTTTTTCCACATGGACAACTTTTTCTGAGCTCTTTGGACAATAGGGTAATATGTTGCTTTTGTTACTTTCTTATGGATAATCGGAACCCCTACGTATTTCCCGAGATCGGAAGCAAGACCAATTCCAAGCAACTAGCTCAATTCTAATGCTCTGTTAAAATTGAAATTCTTGGAGCAGAACATTCGGGATTTATCCAAGTTAATTCTATGACCCGAAACTTCACAGAAGCTATGCATCACTTTTCAAACTTCTTCCATTTGGCTACAAGAAGCTTCAATGAAAAGGATGAGATCATCAGCAAAGAACAGATGGGAAATATGAGGGCTGCCTCTCTTGAAAGTGAACGGTTTCCAACGCCGAACTTCACATTCCGCTTTAATAAGCTGGCCTAATCATTCCATACAGAGAATAAAAATGTACGGACTAAGAGGGTCACCCTATCTAACACCTCTAGAGGGGGTAAAAGCTAGGCCTTCATCACCATTCCAAAGGATGAACATAGAAGTGGTAGAAATACAAGCCATAATGAGCTCAATAAAATTGCCTTCTAGCTTCAAACATGTAAGAGTATTTTTTATAAACCCCCAATCTAATCTGTCAAAAGCTTTCTCCATATCGATTTTGATAGCCACAAATCCTTTCTTCCTACCATTCAATCTTATGGAATGAATGATTTCTTGGGCAATTAGAACATTATCACAGCTGGATCTATTGGCGAGAAAGCTACACTACTCGTGGCTAATGAGATGAGCCATGGCCCCTTTAAACCTATTCACCAGGAGCTTTGTAATAATTTTGAAACTCACATTACACAAAGATATAGGTCGAAAGTCCTTTAGCGTGGAAGGGTTATCAATCTTAGGGATGAGAACCACCTTGGATTGATTTATGCTGGACAATGATGAGGGGTTGCTAAAGCATTCTTCAATAAAGTCACATATTTTATCTCTTACCACATTCCACTGGGTTTGAAAGAAGTGGGCATGAAGACCATCAGGACCCGGGGCTTTAAAGGCACCCATAGCAAATGTTGCATTTTTATCTCAACTTTGTTGGCTTTCCTCGATAGGAAGTTAAGCTCATTAGCATCAATAGGAGGAAAGTTAGCAAACCACCCCTCGGGTTTTTAATATTAACATCCTGAGTATAGAGATTTTGAAAGAAATCATGAGCCATCATTTTTGTTGTATCATGATCTTCAACCAACTCCCCCATATCATTCATAATGGCCCTAATTCGCTGCTTTTTCCTTTTAATCATGGTTGAGGCATGGAAGAACTTTGTATTTCTATCACCTCCTTGAAGCCATTTGCTCCTAGATTTTTGGAACCAAGTAATTTCTTCCTTAGTTGCCACTTTGTGATATTCTTCCCAAAGTTTTTTCTCCAGCCGAAACAACCCAGACTGCAAATTCATCTTCCTGCTTCTATCAATACCCTCCAAGCGATGAATCAATTCATTTTTCTTACTAGTGAAGTTGCCCACACGATTATCATTCCACTCCGAAGCAGATTTATGAAAGTTTTGTAAGCCATCAAACCAATTTTTTCCTTGCCAAGCCTCAATGGTGATACCCTTGAAATCATTTTCCAATGTCCATGCAATCTGATAAGAAAAGTGTTTATGAAAACTTTTCCTTTGGAAAGAAGGATTGGAGTTCACAACCACAATTCTATGATAGTATTTGAATTTGAGCTCATGAGAGGTAGTAAAGTTAGGAAAGCAATTGAGGGAACTGAGATTGGTGAAAACCCAATCCAATTGCTCTTTTAAACCCTATCTTTCCCAGGTGAATTTCTCTCCATTAGCTCTTGCCTCTAATAGCCCAGTGTCGTCGACATAATCTCTGAAATGTTGCATTGAGGCCCATGAAGGATCGGCCTCCCCAATTTATCGTTAGGGAAAGATAAGCATTGAAGTCGCCCAAGACTAACCAAGGAAGGGTAGAATTGGTAGAAAGCAAACAGAGGGAGTTCCACAAAGAAGCTCTACCAATTGAATTAGTCTCACCATAAACCACAGTCACAAGGCTCCGAATATTATTAACTTTATCATTGACTTGACAGTGGAGCAATTGGGTAGTAGAAGTCAGGTAAGTAATATCATAAGTGTCATTATTCCAAAGAATCCAGATACCCCCAGAGAAACCACTAGACTCCACCCGTATCCAATGGCTAAATCCAAGTTTATGACACATTTTGTTAGCTCTATCTCCAATAATTCGAGGTTCCAGAAGATAGAGAATATTAATGCAATCTTTAATAACAATATCTTTAATAAGAGAAGGAAAGGTCCGGCTACCGGCCCCCCTACAATTCCAAGATGCAATAATCATTAAAAACAATAACAAGATAAGGATGGAAATACTTACATGTAGCATTAAGCCTCCTTTACTTATTCCAACTCAAACTGAGTTTCGGGCACTGAGGATTCATTGCCATCTATACAATATGTTGCACCATCATCTTCTAAATCCCACTGGTCAGGTGGTCTTGAATTTTTGGGGTCGGATCCATCTGGTTGTGCTCCATGGGTGAAGTAGCCAGATTTAGCGCATTACGAGCCTCAGTTGGAGTCCTGGTTGGATCATCATTTTTTTTTGTTGCTAAAATCTTGGTTGGATCATATTTTTCCTTTTGTTGCATAGAAGCAATGCTTCCTTGGATCACACAATGGGCCTTTTGCCCCTTAGTTTTGTTTACAATGGCTTTTATTTGGCCCATGAGAGAATCCAGCACTGGCCCTTCTTTAGTGGATTTAAAATTAAACCCATCAGCTGGCTGAGTATGCATGTTGTCCGAGCCCAGATTAGAGCCCGTTGTAGGTCCTTGTTCAATTTGGCGCATGGTTGTATCAGCGTTTTTGGGTCCATTAGGCTCAATTTCGGAAGCCATATGATTAGCGTTTTTGGGCTTATATTGAACTTTAGGCCTTGGACCTAGGCTAGAGCTTTGACCGTGAGATTTATTCCTCTACCCGTGAGATTTTCCAGCTGGAGTAGATTTTTTTTCCTACGCAAACGTCTTCATACCCGTTCTGACTTCTGCATCTTTCACCTAACCGTCGACCTCCGCAGGATCTGCAATCTCTGTGAATCGGGTCTTATACCCAAAATTAGTCACTTTTGCTGCCTTAATTCCAGATCCCGAGGGGTGTTGTTGGTTGGCTTTCTTTGACATCGATCCGCTTTGGCGCACAGGGTTTGGT
Organism: Acacia acuminata; assembly: GCA_019022655.1. Classification (NCBI taxonomy): domain Eukaryota; kingdom Viridiplantae; phylum Streptophyta; class Magnoliopsida; order Fabales; family Fabaceae; genus Acacia; species Acacia acuminata. The sequence goes on along the minus strand of JAFJYI010000244.1, from coordinate 141,655 downwards.
GGTCCTTCGGATAATCATCCAAGGACCGAAGGTCTCCTCGTCGTCGGTGGCCTTCGCCTGAGGCTTTACCGGCGGTTGATTCATAGGCTGTGGCGATGAAGACGCACCGTCCTGGGGTTCAGTTGTGTGACATTTGTGAGGGAACTGCTCCTTTTGATGTCCAAATCGTCTGCATGAAAAACAAATAAGGTGAAGTCCCTCATACTCGACGTTAAAAATTGAACCTACAGCAATTAATTTTGGGACTAGCTTCCTCTGTAAATTTAACTCCATGCATAATCGCACAAATTTTTGGCATTGTGGATTGAAAGTCATTAAGGGTGTTCATGTCTACCTTTAACGTTTGACAGATTCTATCTCCAACTCTGGATATGCAGTTTTTATTATAAAGTGGATCGGTACATCCGGGATGCAAACCCAAGTTGCTACTCCATCGTTGAATAAGAACAGTTTGTGTGACATTTGTGAGGGCACTACTCCTTTTGATGTCCAAACCATCCGCATGAAAAACAAATAAGGTGAAGTCCCTCATACTCCACGTTAAAAATTGAACCTACAAAAACAATTACTTTTGGGACTAGCTTCCTCTGTAAATTTAACTCCAAGCATAATCGCACAAATTTTCCTCTTTCGATTTTTGGCATTATGGATTGAAAGTCATTAAGGGTGTTCATGTCTACCTTTAACGTTCGATTGATTCTATCTGCAACTCTGGATATGCAGTTTTTATTATAACAGTGCATCAGTACATCTGGGATGCAAACCCAAGTTGCTACTCTACCAAGAGGATTCTAATAAGGATTGAAGTATGAAGTCCATTGTTGAATAAGAACACAGTGTTGCTTAATCACCCCAGGACCATCGTATAGCACTTTCCGGTAGTGTTCTCGCCATAACTCTTGATCTTGGAAACGAACAACAAAATAGTTGTTTGGGAGGTCAATGAGTTCAAAGTTTGAGAACCCCCAGATGTTTTTTTAGCATATCCTTTAATACATATAGATTAAATTTCAGACCAAGCACAGTTAGGATCAAGGCATAGTTCCATGGTTCGCACCACTCATTGTACTATTCCTGTGTGCACGACGCCACTGGGTATAGTTCCATGACTTTTTTCATCTCCTCTGATTCCTCAGGTATTTTCCAAGAGATTACCTTGTCATCAGAAAAGAGATCTTCTTCCTCCATTATGTGGTTGCTATGTGCTACTCCATTGAATCCCATTAGAGAAGCACGATAAGACGAGAATTTTGGACTGTTTCCTTCTTTTTTGTCGTTTGATGCTTCACTATAGATGATTTTGCTCTTTACAGTAGGCTCCTCAGCTTCAGAATCTGCCATTTTGTCATCCATAATGGCTTGAGGAGTTTCTTCTACTTTCTTCTTCTTTTTCCGGTCATCTTGGCCATCAGCCGGTGGACGATCCGGCGGGAGTTTACGTTGCCCTAAGTCTATCATTGGAAGTTGATACATAGTTCCCAAGAGAGAGAAAACTTATAGGACAGTTGTTCTTACTATTAACAATACATATCTCCTTCAAGGAACCTTCTAGTTCTTTTGTGATTCCCATCAGTTGTGGTTTTAAACTTTGGGGATAAAGGTCTTAAATGTCATAGAAGTTTTCACTCAGGAGCACTGGTAAGACGGAAGTTTTTTTTGTACAAAAATGCCACGGAAGTTCACAAAACATAGCAATTTTGCCCCTCCGTGTTAATTTTGACAGTTAAGTTTAACTGAGTATACATGTGGCATGCCACCTCATCAATCAAAGTATCATTTTTGCCTTGGAAGTTTTCATTGAGGAGCAATTTTGCCTCGGAAGTTTTCACTAAGGAGCAATTTTGCCCCGGAAGTTTACAAAACGTAGCAATTTTGCCCTTCTGTCCCCCAATATTAAATTTGACTATTAAATCAGTCAAAGACCACACATGTCATGCCTGGAAAAGGTCAAACTTGGAGTCAGAGAAGAAGATCCTTGAGATGTTGAGCTCAAGCGCCCATAATTTGTGAAGCCGGACGTCAAAGGGACCGAAAGGTCTGTCCGTCGCAAGACCCGGAGGAAGTATCACTTATGATCTAAGCAAATGAAACGCAAGATGAAAATGAATTGTTCCAAAAATTGGTTCAGTAAAACAAATCAATAGTGATAATATTTACGTTTGTATAGACCGATAATTTCCTTAGATCATAAGTGATGCTTCCTCTGGGTTTTGCGATAGACCTTTTAGTCCATTTGACCAGTTCGGCTTCACAAATTCTGGCCGCCTTGAGCTCAACATCTCAACGATCTCCTTCTCTGACTCCAAGTTCGACCTTTTCAAGGCATGACATGTGTGGTCTTTAACTAATTTAATAGTCAAATTTAATATTGGAGGACAGAAGGGCAAAATTGCTACATTTTGTAAACTTCCGGGGCAAAATTGCTCATTCGTGAAAACTTCCAGGGCAAAAATGATACTTAACTCTTTTGATTGATGAGGTGGCATGCCACATGTGCACTCAGTTAAACTTAACAGTCAAAATTAACGGAGGGGTAAAATTACTACGTTTTGTGAACTTCCATGGCATTTTTGTTCCAAAAAAAACTTCTGTCTTACCAGTGCTCCTAAGCAAAACTTCCATGGCATTTAAAACCCTTATCCTTAAACTTTGAGACTGCTTGATAAAAGTATGGAATTGGACAAAAAGAAAGAGAATGAAAACCCTAAAGAAAAAGGTTTACGTTGCAGAAGTTGCCAGCCAGGATTTGGAAAGAGAATTAAGAACGGATTAAAAGAGGTTTTCTTTCGCAAGTTTTTCTGTTTGCGCTTATGGGTTTATATACATAAAAGTTTCCATATATGTGCGATACTCAATAACTTTAAAGGAATTAAAAATTTCGATAAAAAAATCAGTTATGAATAAACTAGATTTTTTTTTTTTTTTTTTTTTACGTTCAAATTCAGTCTTCTTTGGTTCATTTTAATTTTGGCGTAAACTATATTTAACTTTTTAAAAGAAGTAGTCATAAAAATATGATATGGTCTACTCTTTTAAGATGATTTGAAATCATTCCTTAATTAAATATCACTATTTTCAAGGTTTATCATTTTACGGGGGACATCAATATTCTGGGGGCTGCAAAATTTCTAATTACTTGGATTTTGCTTTTGACCTTCTTTAATTTCTAATTACTTGGAATTCAAAGTTTTGTTTAGTGACATTTGTTTTGCATTAATTTTGAAATGACTCAATTAGGCGGAGGATTGGTTAGCAGGAAAAAAAAAAAAAAAGAAGATTCAAATTTAATTAAATATTCATAGTTCAATTACAGTTTTATATTTATTTTTAAATAAAATAAATCAACTAAAAAGATATTAAAAAGAGAGTTTTCTGTTGATATTAAATCAATTCATTCGATCAATTGAATGATCGGTCAAAATAAGGAATATCCATTATACGTTAAGAATATAAATATGCGTTAAATATTATTATCGTCATGTAATAAAAATTTAGCTTTTTGGTCACGGTTATACTATTCAACTTTAAAATCTGATAAAATTTATTAATATAGGTTTCTATTTTCAATTATTGTCTGGTACTAATTGTTATTTTACATTCCGACTATGAACTTTGTGTAAGTTGCTCAATAAATATAAAAATTGTATTTAAAAATAAAACAAGTCAATTAATAGTATACTATACTTTTGTAAGTGGAGCTATATACCCAAGAGGGGGTGAATTGGGTATTTTAAAACTTTTTCGAGAGATAGCTCTGTTTTGAAGCAATGAAAACAGAGATAGACAGTGAGGGAAGAAGAAGGCTGAACACAAGGATTTATACTTGGTTCGGTCCAACTCTTTGACCTACGTCCGGTCCCGAAAACACTCGGATTTTCAACTATCACTCAATTACAATTACACACTCGTACTCGGGATGATCCTCTCCCTAGGACTCACTCCCCCTTACAAGTTGTAATTGTAAACAATCGATACACACTCTCGTACTCAAGAGTTATCCTCTCCCTAGACTAACTCCCCCTTACAAGTTGTACTCGATTACAATAAGATACCCACTCGTAAACAAAGAATGCTCCTCAACCTAGGACACACTCCCCTTTACAAGTTGTACTTTCGATTTTCCCAATCTCCAAGTCACCCGACTTGAGATTGTTACAATGAATGATATACAAGGAAACAAACTCTCTCTAAGAGTAGATATGATAAGCACGAAGCTCAATGTATCACAAGATACTATACGAGATAAAACCGAAGAAATAGATATGAGACTTGGATGATTTTCGTCTTTCAAAGCAGTGTGTCTATTTGAGAAGAAGTTAATGCACTCTATTTATAGGTAGAGAACATTAAATGACCGTTGCTTGATGAATCCAACCGTTGTAGGTGATTAGCTTAAGGTCCTGGTCATCTTCTCTCTCTAAACTCCAACTAATCCAGGTGCTAATATGATCGATGTGGAACTCGAGGATTTGCCCGTTGGAGAAGAGTTTACTTGATGAAGAAAGCATTCTTGACCGTTGAGAATGCGTGCTCGGTGGATTATCCAAAAGAAAGTTGATTTGCGAAGTGCATTAAATGCACTTGAGCACCTTTTTGCCTTTTGCCTTGATCTTCATTAATCTTCATCTCGTGCTAACTGAAATTCACTCAATAAACTTGTTAAACATATCTGGGAACATAAGTGAATGATTCATGAAAGCAATAGGATCAAACAAGAGTGATTTGCAAATTCGTGTAATTCAAAAATCAGTTTTTTACCGTTGTAAACTGCAGTATGTTCATGCTTATCGCGGATAGCATACTTTCACTTACATACTTGCAGTAAAGGTGGAAGTATTGACTTAGCTTGAAAATCTTGGTTGCTTTCGGAAGTCCAATACTTGCGGTATGCAAACCTATACTGCAGTATTGACTTAACTTGAAATACTTGGTTGCTCTCTGGAAGTCCAATACTGCGGTATGCAAACCTATACTGCAGTATTAACTTAACTTGAAAGACTTGGTTGCTCTCTGGAAGTCCAATACTTGAGTAAGCAAACCTATACTGCAGTTTGCACTTAAGTTGAAATTATCTGTCAACTTTCGAGGGCCATATCTCCCTAGTCTGAACTCCGTTTTGGTCCATTCAACTCTTGATGGAAATCTATTTGAGTCTATTTTCATATGCCACTGATTTTAGCTCAATCGGATTTTTAGTTTGTGAGTTACACTCAAAATACCGAAGGTGGGTCTGGACTGTGACGTTGATTCTTGTGGCAACTTGTAAAAATCATAGCTCCTTGATCTTGACACCTTTGGACTTGATTTATATATCAAAATGACGCTTTAGATGTCTAGTTTCAAATGCCACTGGTTTCACATCAATCTGATTCCTGGTTTGAGAGATATCATCGAATCACCAGAGGTCGCCCGTGCTGAATGTGAGACAGAGTGGAGCTGAAATGCTGATAACAGTTGCATACTCGAGTTTTCACTTGCATACTCGAGTTTTGAGTCCCAAACTCGAGTTTTGTGTTCCAAACTCGAGTTTTCACTTGTCCGAGACGCCGCGAGGTGCTGAAGACACTACAAACTCGAGTTTTGAGTTGTATACTCGAGTTTTGAATCTCAAACTCGAGTTTTGAATCTCAAACTCGAGTTTTGTGTTCCAAACTCGAGTTTTCTCATCCCGAAGTTGATTTTTGCTGACTTTAACTTCAAATTGACCCATTCCAACTTCCATATGACCTTGGAGACTTCTAGCATCAATCTTAGAACTTGAATAATGATATCTTCACTTCATTCAACAAGTTCTTCTTTCTTTCTTCTTCTCTTGATCATTCTCCATAACTCTAACTCTTTCTTTCTTCTCTTCTCTTGATCATTCTTTATAATTCATCTTGGATTAATCTACATTAAGTACAGTAGTTAGTCAATGTAGGAGATAACTATATTACTCAATCTTTTTGCTTTCAATAATGATATCCATATAAGACATCATCAAAACTAATCATAACTAACATATACCTCATGCCATTAATATAAGATCTCGTCTTATAAATTACAATTGCACCATACAGACGAGATCTCATATTAAAAACAAGAGATATTACTAAAAGGAGAGGTATCTTCACTGGTCATTCATAAGATATACGCAGTTTAATGATTTATAAACTTATACCAAGTTACTCTTCTCTTGTTAGAAGATTAATTCTGCCTTGAAGAAAATGATAAGATCATATATATGTACATCGATTGTTGATTAATTAAGCCCCTTACTCACTTACATGCCTCTAGTATCTCAATTGTTTTAGGCTTTCACTGTTGCATATTTGATAGATATATATATATATATATATATATAATGGCATTTCGGTAATTAGGTTCCTTGTTTCAATTACGTCCTCTAGAGTCCAGATCCATCCTTTGGCCCTCGCCTTCTCAGTTCTCACCCCGCTTGCGGCGTCCATCATTTACCCTCTTATTGATAGAGTGATTAAACTTGTACTCAGTCTTCCAATTTTGATATAGTGATTAAACTTGTACTCGGTCTTCCAATTTCTAGAGCAACTACTGAAAAATCTTTTTCTGCTATAAAGATCATCAAGAACAGGCTTGAAATAGAATGGAAGACCAATTTATTGATGATTTTTTGATTACATACATTGAAAAAGAAATTGTTTTGAGTTTTGGCATAAATTCAATTATAGATGAGTTTAAAAATATGAAAAAAGAGGAGTAAGTGTCAAGTGAAGTGATTTTAATTTCTATAATAGATTCCTTTTAATTTTTTTTGTATATTAGGTATGTATTGTATTTCAAATACTTTTATTTATGATATAGTATTTTTTTTTCCCACCCCATCACCGCTTTAGAAAAAATCAACACACACCTTTGACCAAAAAAAAAAAAAACTACTTTAACAAGGTTTTTTAATCTGCCCAAATTATTTAAATAAATCTTATATTAAGGATCATAATTAGTAAAATATAAAGGCCTAGGAATATGTCTAAAATTACATAAGCAAAACAACTTATGTAGGTACTACTTCTATGATCCTAATTATAAGAATATTTTATAGTATAATTTACACTATAAAAGTGTTTCTATAATTAGAACTGGAGGAAGTAACATTTTGCACATTAGGCTTCTTTCTTTTTTTTTTTCCGAACATTTTCTACACAAGTTAGTAAGTTAAAACTAAGTAACTTGCATAAAAAGTGTAATTTTGTTAACTTGTTCAAAGAGTACATCCTTATTAGCACTATTATTAAAATTGCGTTTCGACTCGTGAGATCGCACGATTCTACGATATCTTGAAACCAAACGATCCAGCTGGCCACAAAAATCGCAACTTGCTTTGGAACGATGGGATCGACGAGTAAATCGCATAAATCGCTAGTATCGCACGTTTCAGATATAGCTTTTGATTCTCGGCTTCTCGCTAGCCGTTGCACTTCAATCTGGCTGTGCCGAAAATAACTCCATATTATTCTATATCTTCTCCAAAAGAAGCAATCTTTCTACAAAACTGTGTGTATATATGTGTTTGATGAGTTTTGGTTTTGCAGAGAGAGGGAAAGAACAAGTTAGGATGAAAGGAGGCTGGAGGCGGAGAGAAAGAAGGAAATGATAAGGGGATGAAGTGAATGGGGGTTTCTTTTGTGCAAAGTATATCTGTGAAAATGACACTTGAGAGATAGAAAGAGAGAGAGGTTTAATTTTGTTTTGTGGATGTTGACTTGACACGTTGTCAGAGAGAGGAGTAGGGTAATTAAATGGATGTGGAAATGAGAAGTGGCAAAGAGATTATAGGGAAAAGGACAAATTATATTATACACACAAGGAAAAAAAATGAAAAGGAAGAGGTTAAATTTTAGGTTTTTTTTAAAAAAAAAAACTTTATTTGAATATAACTTTATATCTTAGATAATAGAATCTTACAATCCGTGTCGATCCCACGATTTACGATGTTCATACCTCCTCCCGATCTTATATAGGATCTCAATTTTAACAACATTGCTTATTAGAGTTCATTCAAAAGAGATAATGCGAGTACGTATCTCCTTCATTAGAGCTGGGAATCAGGGTCGGTCCGTGAAGGGCCAGGGCCCGAGGTAAGAAAAACATTTGTTTTTCAAAGCTCGGCCTGATAGCACTAGGCTACCGACCCTCTAGGGCCCGTTACTATTCCAAATTTTAACTATTTTTCCTCTTTTTTTTTAAAGAAATATAATTAGTAAATTATAATAATTAAAGTTCTAATTTATTAAATAAATGTTGTCAACATTAATACCAAAACAACACGAATCGTCCAACAAATAAACACAAATCACTAATTCATAATCAAAAGCAAACTATGTTCACGAATAACTCACATAAAACATAAGAAGCATACCACTAAACGACATTATACGATGATTATAATTGTCGTCATCTTCACTACTATCATCAATTTCAATGACATTTGATTGTGCTTCATTTTAAGTAGGCTCTGGTTCATGAATAAGAATATCATAAATTTCTTCTCCCGCATCATAAACACATCCATAATCTTTATCTGCAACAAATAATAAATCAAATCATAAAATTAGAGTATAGTTATTATGTATTCGTGTATTTGTACTTAAATGGATAAATAACTCTATAACAAATACAAAATACATATAAATTAATAAATTATCAATCATATGTAAATCCATGCATCCAAAAAAAAAAATAATAAATTAAAAGGGCTTGCAGGGCTAGCCCTTTTAAACCCAAGGCCCTACAGGACAGGCCTAATAGGACTTATTTCATTAGGCTCCTCTAATTTTTATTAAGCTTCATCCCATTTCGCTCAAGTTCATTTGGACCAAACCCTAACAGCTTCAACTAAGGCCAATCACTGCTCATTAGAAGGCTTGGGGATTCCAGTATTTGTTGGGCCTAGCCCATTGGATCTCTAGCCCCAAACAAATACTAGACGATTACACTCCCGGGTCTGTCGGTGGCTGATTTTATTCCCTAGGGGCCCAAATAAATAGTTTTCTGATGCACACTCTACATTCATGTGGATATTCGGATTGGAGCGCCATCGTTTTCTCTTACTAGACCACCTTAATAGATGAGAACAAGGAAACCTTATTCTTTGTACCCAAAAAAAAGAGAGGAAATCTTAATCTAGTGAGAGCTAGAAATTAAGAAACATTGACCAAGTTCATTGGTATAGCTATGAAAGAAGCAAATATTTTACAAATCTTTCTTAAAATCCTGCAAATCATTAGATAAGGTGAGAAACTAATTGGAGCCAGCGTTTTGGTGAGTTTATCACCTTCCTGTCAAAACAAACCTACCACTATTTGTTCCTTACTCTTGTGTTCAGAAAGCAGCAAATGTTAAGTAAAGCCCTCACATTTATTTATTGACAAGAACCCTGATTAACTTGATTTGACCTTTTTTTTTTTTCATCCTGGCAGGAAAATTGTTCAGGATCACCATTTTTTGGAATTTTATTCTCTTTAAGAAAATACAATGGGATGAAGTGTTGGTTAATTTTGCCTATTACATGACTTTCATGCAAAGTTTCATGAGGTTGAAAACAAAAATTTGCTTAATCGATGCGGAAACCCGTAACACTTTACGGTCCTCATGAATTATTAACCTTACTCATTACGCTAATTAGTTAATAATTATTAATCCGTAACTCTTTACGGTACTCATGAGAATTCATAACAATTTATAATACTCATGAGTTTTAGGATTACTCGTTAAAACAACTATTGGGGTTTAGGATAATTTGATGAAACGATTATTGGAGATTAGAATACCTTAGATCACTCAAGACTTCAAGGTTGTTGATGTCCTTTAACGTTGATCCACATAGCTATCCCCCGATTGCAATGAGAACTCCTTCTCTTGAAACCTCTCACTCCTTGAATGCTTGCTAGGCGAAGACAAGGTTAAGTTGTGGTTTCCTTGGGTTTTATCTTTTCAAGAAGATTATGGTTTCTTAGGATCGGTTAAAGATAGGAGGAGCAAGATCATTGGAACCTTGCCTTTCTATGGATGGTGTCTTTTCTCTCTAAACCTTTGGTAAAGACCAAAATTTAGAGAGCATAAAGATCTTGTTTTTCTCTCGAAAAACGTGCGGAAAAAGGCACACCAAAAATCAAGACTTTATAAGAGTCTAACCCTAATTTAAGTGCTCACAAGAAAGGCCCAATCCAAGCTTGAATTGGACAATCCAAATTATAATGAATTGAATTCATATCTTGATTGATTGATTGAATTTAAGATGATGAATCACATTCATATCTTGATTGATTGTTTGAATCAATCATTTAAGATGATGGATTACATTTATTTCTTTTCTTCTTCAAAAAACGTCCATAAAAAAGGCACTTAAAAAATCAGCACTTTATAAGAGTCTAACCCTAATTTAAATGCTTACAAGAAAGGCCCAATCTAAACTTGATTTGGAAAATCCAAATCATAATGAATTAAATTCATATCTTGATTGAATAATAATTTAAGATGATGAATCACATTCATCTTTTAAACTAAAATTCAAAATCATCTCAATCAATCCTCATTTATTATTTCTCCTATCTTCATCCAATCATAATTGGATCTTAATATATATATATTAGATAATTCATAATTATCTTTTATAACCTAACCTCTTGAATTTAAATTCAAAAATAAAATTCAAATTTCGAATTCCAAATTCCAAATTCCAAATTCAACTTGGCCTAAGACCCCATTGGGTCTTCCAACACATTTGGGCCCTTTTGTGGAGAAACCGATTTCCCACGGGACACCATATATGACGCCATTTTCTCCTTATTAGGCTTGGAGTCCCACTCCAACTCAAATACACATTTACTCTTGATAAAGCTCAATAACAATCATTGTCCCAAGTTTGCTAATTTTAAACAATCGGGAATAACCTTTTGTGTGTGACCCATTAGGTCCAATTAGTCACTGACATAAATAAACTTGGACCAATTAAAAACCCTTTCAACGAGCCCAATTTATCTAATGACCTCATAAGACACTAGCAATGCTCTGTTTGCCCCCGAACTAATTGAGTTGATCAAGTGATCTACCTTTCATATTTGGATACTTTGCGGTGCATCATCCCTCACATCGTCATTCACATTTAGTCGAGAGCAAAGATAGAGTATCATCTCTCTTAATTGACTAAATGTAGCTATTTCACGTAACCGAATCTTCTTATATTAACTCGTAAGGGATCATGACTCTTCATGATCATTTGTCATCGCAAAGACTCTCGAGTTAATTAAAAGCTATCCAAGCTCTACCGGTCCCGTGAATGACTAATCCCTTGTAGGGGGATCGTGAGTCCTCTCAAAGATGTCCATCTATACTCATGCATTCGAGCTACACCCAAGAGTACACTGTTCTCCCCATTTTCAGGTGGATAGAGTTGTACGGTCAAAATATAACCCTAGAACATAGTGTTCGATGACATCCTTAAGTCCAAGACGATCCGCACTACCAAACGATGAGAGACTTTACATATCCAATAATACTCTCTACAATGAATCTTTGTAGAGTCTCTCGGCGGGTCAGTTCAGTACTATCTGTTCTCTAACAGATCTACCTACGACATCAGCTAAGGCATCTCCATGCCTGCATTCCATGAGGTCCCTACCTTGTATCTCTATACAAGTAGACGATGTCGTACTAGTCTTATTGAGATCACCAATGCCCTTTCTTGGTGATTCAAGACTAGGACAAGTTTTAAGCAATAGATATCCAAATGTTCTTGAGTCCTCATGATCATGATCTCTATCATTGATCCTCAAGAATAACACATGTTCTATTCCTAGGGCTTTTATCTTCAAACACATATTTACCTTAAAATAAAGGCGAGACATAAATATGATAAAGATAAAATATGCTCATTTATTAATAATGAAATACTATAACGTAGAAATGGTCTTGATCTGTCCTTACATTGTCTCTAAGACACCTAAATACTAACATGAAGTTAGGGCATTTTGAATTTAATTGATGGTAACTCTTTCAATATGATTTTTTCCAGCCACAAAATTTAAAAATTCCACTTTTTGTAAGAATTGAGTCCTTTAAACTAGACCCAACTGACATTTGACTCACCTTACCGTACACTCACATTTTTTAACATTCGAAACTAATTTACTTTCCTTAAATGAAATCAGAAACAATTTCTTTAATAGATGAAAGTATCCATATATAATATTTTGCAAGAATATTATATTTACCATTCTAAATTTACATGGAAAATGTTAGAAGGTGTAAGAATTACATCTAACTACATCACTTTTTTCTCATGATATCCATTGCAATGCTAAAAAGAATTCCTGCTAATCCAGTTCAATCACTGGAAAGAATGTAACCCAAAAAATATCTACAAGGAAAATTTTCCTCCGTCCTTCTATCAAATAGTTTTCCTCTGAGAATCAGTGATAGTATAGCTTTACTGCCAGGGCTTTTTAACCCCAAAGGCAAATCTCAAAAGATTATCACATCATCTACAGAGCAACAAAAATGATCTCTATATCCCCACATTGATTTGGGTCCAAATCTTGACGAAGACAAAAGGTCGCCGGCCACTTGCATCTATTCATCTTTAACACATAAGCGCTCTGTGTAAAGAAATATTGAAATAGTTTTAGGATGAGAGAGATATATAATGGAAAAAAATGCTCCATTGCACACTAATTCAAAAGTTAGTCAGATTAACTCAAAATCCATCAGCAAATACCATCATAGAAAAGGAAATATTTAGAAAATATCTTGGCCAAATAAAAACAGCAACTTGAACTGAACAGACAAATGAATAATGTAGCTTAAAAGAAAAACTTATCTACAAGCAAGATGATTAATGTTTAGTTGAATGACAATTGGCATCTCTAGTTAAATAAAAGCATTTTGGTGGTCACAACTGTATATTTCTTACGCACATAATTTTTCTATTAGAATGATGTCCCTATTTATTAACAACCAAGGGCTTGCTGAAGTAATGTAATCGAAAGGAAGAATTTAATGAAAAGAGGAACTGCATATAACTCAATGAAGCCCCTATATGAGAGAACTTTGGCGATGGCATGTGATGACAAGAAATAACTGAAACAACTCAATGCTCAGAATAACGTTCAAGTTAGATGGTTATTTTCAGTATTTGAATATACCAGACCAGAATGATCAAACAAGATTTTAAGCACACCCAGATCCAGCAGTGCAAATAATTTATTTGGGTTATAGTCAGAAAATAAAATTTCTTACTCAAATATTCATAAGCCAAGACCATTGATGTACCCGATGCTGACGAGCTGATAAATCTTGGACCTAATCCTCTATAAAAGCCTTTCCAGCCCTCCTCTTTGATTAAATCCTTAACAACTTTTTTCATACTGCTTTTGTTGTCATGTCCGACCTGAAGTGTAAAACTGGTTTAGTCATAATAATTAAGAAGGCGGTGACCAAATTAAATGACAAATGTTTAAGGAACCAAATTGCAAGTACATCATATTCATAAATTCCCCTTTTCTTTTTATTTCAAACTTCTTTCAGAGGATAGGATGGCCTATCATAACCATTACCACTCAATTAGAGAAACAAGCAAGTTGCAATCCCGCAAGTAATCTTCAGTCATGTTTGGCATGTAAAGATTAGATTCCAAGCAACTGAAAACCCATTTTTAATATCTTTAAGTGTATATCATATATGAAAAGCTATAAAATTTATCTATTGGATATGTCCTAAATAATATAGGGCTATTGAATTTTGTGTGTTACATTTATACATAATTCATGGATTTAACAGTCCTGAGGAAATTAAGATACGTGTACACCAAATGCAACTAAGGTCTACATTCTTACGAAGGGCAAGGCCTGGCAAAGAAAAGGAGAGAGAAGGTAGGAAAGGAAAAATAATTTACAAAGCTTAAGCACCATAGAAAAGAAACACAACAGTCCAGCCAAGTGCAGGAAGGCTAAAAAGGAAAATGGCACTATTATTTCCCCCAAGCAAGAAAAATATCCATCCAACACAAGGAAAAAATCACACAAGACTTTGATCCACATAGTGAAATAAGTTTATCTAAATTACAACAAAGTATTGGCATTTATAAAGGAGAAAATGATAGAGAATCATTTAAGATGGTTCGAATATATACAAAAAAGGCCGATACAGGCACTAGTGAGGAAAGTTGAGCGAATGAGGAAGACCGAGAATAACACTCAAGGAAGTTATCAAACATTATCTCTTAGTAAATGATATATTTGAAGTGTTGGTCGTTGATAGAGTACAATAGTGTTGTGTGATTCATGGAGCCAATCCCTAAGTGGGATAAAGATTGTTGTTGTACCACAATATTTAGGCCTTCCAGCCAAATTCCAACAAACAGTGTATATAAGGGGCTAAGAGATTGAGATACAGAGACTAAAATATGGACCAGCACATATTTTACAAGTTCATCAGCAATGAAGCATGTGGATGAGAAGCATGATGCAGAAATGAGTATACAAGTATATTATAGTGGAAAATTTATCATAAGAACACGCTGAGAGGTAAGGCGGTAAACAGAAGATTGTCAAAAGTATGTTCTCTTTACATATGATTGTAGAATTCCTTAATATGATAGAATATTGAGAGAAAAAAATGCCAAAGGTTATGTTGTCATTGCAATGTTTGACACTTAACTCTTTCAAATACCTTTACTACATCTTAGAGGCATGTCATTTTTATGCTTCAGGGACCTTAACATAAAAGACATGATAACTATGGAGCTTCCTTACAGGCTCGGCTCACTGATAATTCATGCAGAGTGATCGAAAAATAAACTCAGAGAAGGGCCCAACAAAACGATACCATCAGACATACATTTCAATAGAACTGTCATTTTGTTTACAGAGATTAAGACTGAATAACAGATGTTAAAAATTCATAAAAATTGGAAGTTTTGATTTTCTTATTGATATTTGACTACAACCTGGAATAATTCTATGGAAGATTGTAAAAGTAAATTTTGGTCATTTACATAAAAAGGCACCTTCAGAGACATTCTGGTAAATATTTTACGATTATCAAACAGTGCAGAGCATTGTAAGAAAAGTATAACTGATATATGTAAACAGAAAGCAGCTTATGATTTTAACAAACACCTAAAACTTTTACTTTGAAAAGGCATAACTAAAGGCATCTGTTTCATAATTAAATCATAAGGGTATGAAACGAAAAAGAAGACAACGCATCTGTATTTATCTCCACAAATAGCAGTGAACTCAGATGATAGAAGAGACATGATCATCATCAGCTATGAATACCTGTAATCGTGTCTTAATAGTATCCAATGGGTTTGTAATGCAGGATGCAGTTGCAGCAGCAATAATCCCCCCAGCACCCTGAACCAACATTAATTTATGCAGACTAGGAATGCCTTCCTCATGTTCAGTTCCATGTCCAACAAATCTGGAAAAGCAACCAGGAGCTATGATCAGGAGTTCAAATCTTCAGTTTATCATGTGCCCAGAAAATGAACAAAAATAGGGTCATAAAAACATTGGCATGTGTTATATCCTTTACAAGAATATAAAGTTGGGGTAGCGGGAAAATAGATATTGAGATGGATGCATGGACATCCAAGAAAAATATGATTCATAATTAAAATATACAAGAAGAGTTAACATGGCATCTATTGAAGAGAAAATCATAGAAAATTGTTTAAGGTGGTTTGGACATGTACAAAGAAGGTTGTTGAAGGCGCCAATGATGAGGGTGGAGCAAACAATTTTGAGTTGTGTGAAGAGGGGTAGAGGATGGCAAAAAAGAATCTTCAAAAAAGCTATTGAACGTGACCTGTTGGTTAACAATATATCTAAAGATTTGATTTTTGATGTAGTAATAGTGTCGTGTAATCTATGTAGCCCACCCACCTATTGGAATATGGCTTGTTGTTGTTGTCTTCGTGGTGATTTCCTTTAAGTTAATTGCCTAAAATCCATCTTCATTATCCATTTTAAGAATCTTGCAAGTAATGCTTTTTTGAAATGGCATGTGTATTGTATACTCTCTTGGTAAAAACATAAAAGCAAAACATAACGATTTAGACTAAATAATTTACTTCCTGCACCTATGCACGCAATTACATCAGCATATATTTTAAGAAGCTCCATTAGCATTTTTTTTTCTATATGCATAATTGGCCAAGATGAACAATTTAAACAAAATAATAAAATTTAAAAATAACCGCTTGTCCCACTAATTAGAGGGACAAGCGTATATTTAAGATCTTCTGGCCAAAATGCACTCAGTGTTTTAGCAGTTCTTTTATCACCTCAAAAGTGGAAAACAAATAAGGTCCCTCAAATTGACTTAAATGAAAGAAAAATGACCTATGTTTGAAACCTTAACATGAAGTATGAGAATGTAAGCTGGATTAGGGATTGTATAAGATGACACAGCTTTTTGCTCCTTGTACCCCAGCAGAGTTGAAGGGGATTTTGAATAAGAGGGTTCAATGGATCAATTATAGAGTTATTTAGTTTTCTCTATCCTTTACAAACATACATTTTAGGTATAAAACATGTAAAGTTTCTTTAAAGTGTGAAAGATAATGTGTTTAATGTTATTCTTATGAACAATAGCAATTACTATGAAACCAGAATTCAGTACTGATAACAATAGTTCAATGTTAATAGCATATAACATATATATCAATGTCTTACCTCCAAATGAATCGTTGGCTTGAACCATAACTTGCCCACCATGCAGCATTTGATGGTGAATGAGTCATAACAGATAGGCCAAACCCTCTAAACAATCCCCTAATGCCATCAGATCTTAAAATCTTTTGAGCAACATCCATACCTCCATTATACTGAGTGTGGCCTGAGCAGCCTTGAACCATCATCTTTTGACTAACCTGAATAACATTGAGATACTTCAAATACTAGAACTATGCATATGATAAAATAATATCTTCTAAGAAGAAAAGAAAGAGCTTAATCAGCAAGAAAATTCCTAGAACCATATAGTTCAGTATTAAGTTGATACAATGAACTATTTATACTTTAAGCATCAGAATTCGAATGTGTAATACATACTTCAGAGTTTGATACATTCTAGAGTCTAGACATTGAAAAGAAAAAGTTATGGAAGCCAATAAAACCATTCATACAAAGTATAATGTTCTCTTTTATATGAAAATCTATCATCGACACTCCACTTCTCTTATGGAAGCATCAGCAGAGCACCATAATGAAGATATAGATATTAATATCCCAAATAAATCAAAATACATTACTTTGTTTGTGCAAGAACTTGCATGGACACATTAGTTATCACAGAAAAACCTCGTTTTAGTCCTGCTCCCAAATAGCATCTTATGACATTTGTAAAACCAACCATTGATCTCACTTGTGTAATCTAAGCTAAAAAGAATCAAGAAGCACTAAAATAAATATTAGTCAGATTAGAAATTAAGGGTTCAGAAGAATACTAAATTAAAAAACTGATAAAACTTTTATATTATAAATAAAATAATGATGATATTATTAACAATTACAATAAACAGTTGCAAAATCTTAGTTAACATATAGAAAGCCAGAAAATATATTTCAAGTTTTTTATGATAACAAAAATAAACGTATCATGATTGTTGAGCTGTATAGGTATGCCATGTTTCTTGATCACTGAGCGGTCACTTGAAAGAAACACTATAATCATTGTGTGTGATTTTGAGATGCAAAACCTAATCATTCATGCACACTTCTCATAAATTAGATCATCATACCAAATCAAAGGGAACAAACACTGCTTGAGAAACAAATGATGATATCATGCCTGCAACTCCATTTGCTAAAGCTGCCTGTGTGTTTTCGGATAGTTTTAATGGTTCAATAACTCTAAAAGCAGACACCTTTGTTGTCTCTAGGACAGTCGCAAATATGATTCTTGCAGGAATTGCCCCAGTGATGAATGTGCCTAGGCCTCTATAAAGACCAGGAAAGCCATCTGATTTAAGCAATCCTTTGATAACAGAAAATGCATTTCTCCCTACAGAATCCTTTGAAGGAACCTGCAGTATTGTTTTCACAAGAGTAAATGGGTAGAGGGCCACTGCAATGCCTGTATAGATTCCAGTTCCAAGAACATAAAATTTAGTTTTGTCTAGCCTGCAAATTGAGTCATCTAAATTAGGATACAAAGCTTTAAGAAGCAAAATTCTTATAGCACTATGAGCTAAAAGCAGTCATCAATCCCATCAGATTAGATAAATTAATAACTTAAAAATAAGCAGGGCCTTGCTGAGTTTTATTAAGAACTGACATCCACAGAGTGAAGATTCCGTAAATAAAAATCACATAATAATGTAATTAAATTAAAGTCCATTGTATTTAGAGTTCTCAGGATACGAAAAGAAATAATTGAGACAGCAGGATGCATTAAATCTTCAACCAGAAAAAAGAAATCAAATAAAATTTGCATTTGAGTCAAATGAAACAAGACAAAATAAAACTCTTCGTGAAGGACGAATACAGTCAAATGACTCACTGTTCATAGAGATTCCAGCTTGTAAGCATCATAAACAGAATTTCAGCAGTTTTTATTACCAATTCAAGAAAAATGTTTGTTCGAATACCGCTTACGAAAGCATACCAATAATTATCCATTGAACTAGAAAATGGAAAGAAAATACGAATATAAATCATTTCCAACAATATAATACTACAAAATGCGCCGCAAATTGAATAAACTTCCCAATCTCGTCAACATTCATCGATTAAAACTTCATCAATAGAAACCCAAGGTACAAACCAAAATCAAGAAAATGTACTAGAATAAACAGAGAAAATTGCAAAAACAACAAGAAAGCAAACTTACTTATCCCAGTTAACCTCGGCCTGACCAAAAGAATTGAGCCTCGCATGGGATGCAGCCATTTTACCCTTGTAATTAAAGATATCAAAGAGAGCAAATGCAAGACAAAATCATTCCTCTCTCCGTTTTTAAAGTCTGAGGAAGAAAACTAAGGAAATCCGAAGAAGAATTATCAGATGCGAAGGAGAGAGGGACAAAGAAAGTACGAGGAGAAAAAGAGCTAAAATCCCAATTTCTTGGAGCGAAATGCCGAAAACAAAGATGACTTGAAGAAACATCTTTCAAATGTTGGTTTGGGGAACAAGAAAAGAGTGATTCGCGGCGTTTTAAGTAAAATCTAAAGAAACAAGCACGAGGCAGGACTCATTAGTGACGCCGCCAACGTGGAACATTGACCTGCCGCGTACACACAGACATTCTTGCAAAGATGAAGCCTGTGAGATGTGAGAGATTTGAGGGGATTTTTTTAAAGGCTGTGTTTTTTTTTTTTTTTTTTTTTTGGGGTCAATTTTTAAAGGCTGTTTTATTACGGGGATTAAACTCCGCCAATTCAGTTCAGTAAGGAAAATAGTTAAAGTGATAAAAGATTATTATTCCCCCGAATCCTATTTATAAGGAATAAGCATCAAAGCTAAGCAGTTCAAAATATTAATTAAAAAGAATAAATATGTAATTTATGTATCTTTCTTTTCAATTATATTTAGAAAGAGTACACATGTGAGATAAAATTGAAAATTTATTGTAAAGAAATAATAATTAATGAGTAGCATTTATTTAATGAGGGTAAAAATGGGGAAAAAAAAAAAAAAAGAAAAAATTCAAATTTTCAGATAAATAAAAGTTGCTCGTAATATTAAAAGAGCAACTCTTATAAGAGAGAATTATCCTTACAAAACTGACCCGAGGGAGTAGTTCTTCTAGCCAATAACTCCAATCAAAAATTGATGTGTCTTAATTATTTTTTATTTCTTTTCTTTCATAATCTCTGTACAATACAATTAACAAGGTATTTGTGGAAAAAAAATTAATATTACTAACTTGTTACAAAATCACTTATATTTTTTTAATGTTTTTTTTTTTCACAAAATGAATTTATTTGAGATATAGAAATCTTTTAGAAGATATCATATATTAAAAATGGGAGTATAACAATCAAACATTGTCTTTCCTTAGGAGCATAAGAAAGACATAATAATATATACCAATCGAATCCACATTAAGTGCTTATGCTTATGTGCTTATACCTCTAATTAGAAGTATAAGCCATTTTTTTAATTTTTTTATATATTGTATTTATTTAGATTTAAATCATATCTTTGTTTTTAAGATTTTTTTTTTTTTTTGCACTTTCGATCTCAAATTAATTAATTTTCATAATATGCGGGTGTTACGACAAATACGTAACTCGAAATTAATTAATTTGAGATACCGGGGTGCAAAAAACATATCGAAAGCAAAGATATGATTTAAATCTAAATAAATACAATATATAAAAAATTTAAAAATTGCTTATATCTCTAATTAGAGGTATAAGCACATAAATAAACATATAAGCATAAGCACCTAATGTGGACTCTATATCAATCTATCTCAAGAACCTCTACCCATTCATGAACCCTTGTTGCCTTGTTGGTATGAGAGGAAATGAAATAAGAGAGAAAATTGTCTACCTTGCCTCTTGCTTCCTTTCTCTCCCAAAATTCTTGTTTGTTTTTTCAATTCTTGCTCCTCTATTATAGTCTCAAAGTAGGGTTCACCTCTCTCTTTTTTGTTTGAATTATCATATTTTTAATGAATAATGATGCCAATTTTGACCATAATCATTATCAATGAGAGTTTTTTTTTTTTTTTTGTTTCCCCTTTAATGTTGATGGCCAATTTGGACCTCAATTGTCATTAATGAGAGGGTTTTTGTTTATTTATTTATTTTGAGTTTCCTCTTCAATGAATGATGATTGCCAATTTGGACCTTAATCATCATCATTGAGAAGATTTTCTTATTTTCTCTTTTTTTATTTTCCTCTTTAATAAGTATTGATTGCCAATTTGGACTCCAATCATCATCAATGAGATTATTTTCTTTCATTTTCACTTTTTATTTTATGAGGGGGGCCTTGACAAAATAGAGTATTCACAAATATACTAGGCTCTTGTTTACAACTTTAGTATTGCTATTAACAAATCAAGTATCTATATTAACAACTTTTGTTTGAGAAATCAATATATATATATTTATATATATTTACGCTAAAGCTTCCATCACCAATCGTCGTCGGCCGGGCCGGTCATTGGTAGGGACATCGAGTTCGAGGATGAGTTGTCGCAGAGCTCCAAGGACAAGCCGGAGGAGCGACAAGGGGTTTTAGGGGATTTTTTAGAAAATAAAAAGCAAGGGCACTTATGCAATTTCACACATTTGTCAACATTTCAAAATTCCAAATCAGTCAATTTGAGTTCACCACCCTTATTTGTCTTTTATATATTTTGACAGTATTTTTCTATCATTGTCCCAAATATCTATTCAATTTTTTTAAAAAAAATTTTGGATGAAGATAAGTAATTAAATGAATATTAAGTATTATATATGTTAATGAGGGGCATTTTGATTAAAATGATAGGTCAATACTATGATTTAACAGTCAACTAACGGTTGGATGGATGAAAGTTAACTATAAAAATTGGAAGGTTTATACCACATATATTTTGATTTCAAAGAAGATCTTTATAGGTTTTTTAAAATAGATCGAGGAGAGGTCTCTTAAATTTAGAGTAAATAGAGGGAATGTTTATATATTTTACTCTAAGTTAAAGTATTACTTCTAGTCACCTTCATTTGTGACATCATGACTATCCACTTTTATGTCGATTTTTTAATAATAAAAAAAAAAAAAAAAAAAAATTGGGTTGGTAATCAGTGACATCATTTTTGTTTATTTGTCGATCTCTTGTTTAATGGAATTCTTCGTGCTATTGTACAAACAGCTACAAGAACTACTAACAGTACATAGTACATAAATTAATTATGATAATATATTATATACATGATCCAATTTTTTAATTACATTTGATAAACACTACTATTATCCTTGATGAGCTGATGTTCTAAAGTAGTTTATCTCTTCATAATATCCAAGTTCTTTGTCAAAATCTCTCTATGGACAATAAATAATATCTAAAAAGTTCTATAACTTATCAAGGGTGTTTGTTTATAGTGCCATTTGAACTTGTTATTGACAAGTTATGATACTTTTTATATATTATTTTCCTTCATTTAAATCTTGGTGTAATTTTCTCTATTTTTTTCTCCTTTATTCCACTTGAAAATTTGAACTGTTTTTGCAAATGTTTAACTCTGCTTTTCTTCTCAAGAGATGTATGGTTTGCAGTATACATATCTCAAATGTTTGAACTCTATTAAATCTTTTTGCATAGATATGTCGATATTAAATCCACCAATGCCATTTAAACATACAGAAAAGGGAGATTGAATTTATTAATTCATTGCAAAAACAACAAGTCATGAGGCACAAAATCATTTATGTGAGCCATATATTTATGTACACAACATATTTTTAATGCTTTTACACATCACAAAATACATAAGCATGATTCTGGTTCAATCCTTCCCAAAGAACTCAAATCTTTTCTACCTGTTATTGCCATTATCTTCATTTCCTATACATCTAATAAGCACTCTTTACACAGAACATGTTCATATTCATGAATCAGAAACAGTAACAACAATGAGAAAAATGAATACCCAGAAGAATTTAGATCCTCTAAAGTGCATTTTACCTGAAGTACAGAGAGATAGACAGATAGAAATAAAGAAGGCGGGCAACACTTCATTTCTATGAAATCCAGTTAGGCCCCTTTTTTATATATCCCTCTCTTCTCTTCAAGCAATGTGCACTTGAATACTCGAAATCTTGACTCATACTTGCCCAAGAATTAATCAAAGAAAAAAGATGAAGAAGAGGAAAGAGAAGATGAATACTGGGAAAGTGAAGAGGTTTAGAGAAGCAGAATTAGGGAGAATTGGGTATGAATCAGGTGGAGGCAACATGCACTCATCTCCATTGAAGTAAACCTTATGAGGGAAAGCCCAACCCTGTTTGAGGGTAAAAGTGTTCTTGTCCTTCCTCATAAGCACTTCAGATTGAACATTCCCAGCTGGCCCAGCTTCCATTAACAGATCATTATAGTACTTCATGCCAAAGAACATAGCAGTATCATCTGCAAATTATAATTACCATCAGAATAATTGTCAATAAGATCAAGGGAAAGGAAAATATTAACACAACATGATGAAAATGATTCACTATCAGATCAAAATTTTAATTTTGCATTTTTAACATTTTATAAAGATATCATTATAATTTTAATTCAAAATATATAAATAAATTTAAATCGTTAAAATTTATATAGTCTAATAAGTTCAAAACTCTAAGTGAAAAAAAAAGTGAGGAAAAAATCTACTTTATAATAATAGTCCACAGATGTTAACCCTTCAGATCAATAAAATATTTTAAATTTATCTATATGTTTTTTTAAAAAAATAAAAATTACAATAATATTTTTTTATAAAGTATTAAATAATGGACCATCAAAGTTTTACTCTAACGGTGATGAAGGAGATAAAGAACAAGTTGAGGAGGGGAAGAGTAGAGGATAAAAGCTGCTACTAAACTCAAAAAAATTTGGGGTAATACATGAGGTGATAACCTATGTTTTTTTTTTGATAATAACCTATGTTAACTTCCCTCAAACATTTGGGATAATACATGAGGTTATAACCTACGTTAACTTCCCCCTTTGGTGGATACAGAACCTCCCTACACATTTAAGTAGAGCCGATAATATAGATTGAAGCCCGTGGGCCAAACCACTAGCCCGTAAAAATTAGGTGGGTTGGGCTGGAAAGATATAGCCCTGTTTTGATAGGGTCTTTTTTGTCTGAATCCACCTAACCTGTACTTATGATGAGCTAGCCCATATATTTCTTTTATAATTTATGAAATTCTAAAACTAAACAAATATTAAGGGATGAAACTCAAAGTTTACATACTAAAAAATATACTTTTACTGTAATCATATTTAACTAAAATATCGTCCTTATATTAAAATTATATTGCACTTAAGTTTCACTTAATGTTGCAGACTACAAGCTGTATCAAACAAGGTTATTAAAACCAAGTGAAGAATAAGTAGATGTTATATTCAAGTTCTCAATTGTAACATCCTAAATTTTAATATTGAGGTTTAGAGTTAAGTAAGATTTAATTGTTGATGAGATTAGGGTATCAAGAGGTGGAATTTGAATGTTTGAGACTTAGAAACACTAAGGACCATGACTGAAAATTATATCTCTAGGCTTTTTGAATGGTTTTAAAATTTGAAAATTTTTGAGGATCATATGATAATATTTTTGAGTGATTTATTTTACATTAGAAAGTAAACATTTCAAACTTTCAATAGAGTCTTAATTTGTAATTTTTAGAAATACGTAGAATTAGATATGAATTTTTGAAATTATGAAATTCTAAATGAATAATGAACTGGTCAAGCTGGCTAGGGCAAACTGGTTTGCAAGTTTCTTGGCTAAATTGGCTAGTCCGGTCTGGTTTTAATAACTATGGTATCAAACCCTTATGATACATAAAAAGTAGTTGTATCAAAACAAACATGTACTTCTATAAAAACTGAATTATTAGCTTATCATTTATATGAAATTTAAGACAAATTGTGTGTGTGTGTGCATATATATATATATATTAGGTTATATTATAAAGGATTGAAATTTTTAATGTGACTCACACTACGTACCTCTCTTATTATGTGAGATAGCTTCATCATGTATTTAAATAAAACTAACTCTCTTATTATGAAAAGGGTAAATAAAAATAAAAATAAAGGAAAATTAGTCAGCCCAATCCACTCTACAGGTTATAGGTTTGGTTGACTAAATATAAACCTATTTTAAAGTGAGTATCATTAGTCTGACCCAATAAACTGTCAACCTACGGCAGTTCAGCCCAACCTTACCGGATTGGCCTATAGTGCTAGTTCTACTATATATTAAGTCACATGATAAGACTTCTATATATATATGGAGCCTAGCTGTGAGTGGTTAACCAACTATAATAACACTTCACTATTTCCAAAAATAATCCATTTGAAATTCTTAGAAGAAGAAAGAATTGCAGAACGATGAAGCTGTTATATGTACATGTACTTACTGACAGACGCGTAGGGAACAACAGGCTTATAATCAAAGCTGAAAACTTGTGTGATATTGTTGAGATTTGGGTGTTGAACAGCAAGAGCCCAAAGAGTGTAATTCATCTTGTAATTGAAATTTGTTATAGCAATCTTGACTCGCCAATAGTCTTTATAGTTGATCTTCACATGCCAATGTACTCTGATAGGGCACATGTGATGAGTACACTGTAACAACTGGTCATTCTCTTTCTTTGTATTGTGAAGCCGTTTATCGTTGCGAAATTTCGAGTCACTCCTATGTTACAAAACACAAAAATTAAACCCAAGTGAAGAATAAGTAGATAATGTTGATATTATTCAACGGATTTGGGGTGTCTAATGCTCCTCAACTTTTCCCAACTTACCAGATGCTATTTTCTTGTTTTTCTATGATTAGGTACTACTAAAACGAGTGATATTTTAATATATTCCAGGTAAAAAATAGTACAGTTTTCAATTTTTTTAAAAAAAATACTCAAAATTACTGTTTATGAAGCAAAACCAAAACCAAAAGATGAGTTTGGCATAATCAGCCAAAAATGAAAAAACTAATAATAGGAAACGGTCAAGGAAAAAATTTGAGAAGTTGGGAAAATTTGAAGGGCATGATTAGGGGTGAGGCACTATAGACACCCCAAATCCTTTTTCGAGTTGTTTACTTGTGGGAGAGGTTAATTTGAGTTCCTTACTTGACACAGTTCTTCTTGTTCTGGCAGCCACAGGCACATGTTGGACATGGCGTGATTGTTTCGTTGTAAAATGATGACAGAGACACACAACAACTTGGGTTCTTCCTTGCAAGGAATTGTGAGTAAGTGCAGGTTACGTTCCATGTCACTGCAAGAGATAGAGAGAGAGAGAGGTCAGACTTTAGAACATGAGAAAATGACACTACAGCTTACAGCTTCCAGAGGACTCAGTATAAAGGATCACAAAAATTAAAACCACTCTCAATGATTTTTTATTTTTTTTCTTTAAAAAATTATCATTGATATTTTCTACAGTGTGGGATTTTTTTGTACAGTTACAAATAGAAATTATATTAGCCAAACTCACATCACATGTCTTTGATTTGCACTATCCCAACATGCAGCAATATTCCAATAATGACTAAAATTATTGCACTAGCTACTTTCTTAGGTCCTAAATGTATAAGTTAGTTGAATGATTTGCTTTTGTCCTAGTTGAATGATTTGCTTTTGTCTTAAAAAAAGGAAAAAAAAAACTGAATCTACTTGGTCAGCCAAATATTACAAATTATTAAGAAAAGTTGTCTTCGGCAAATCAATATATGACTTGAATATATTAACCGATGCCAGGCCCATATAGCCATACAACAACTGCAAAAAAAAGGCTAGAATATCCAAACAAAAATATTACAGTGGGAGGAATATGGGAGGATGAGAAAGTGGAAGCATGGCCTCCTCCTCATTAACTAATCTGAGTATAAAACAATGATAATTAAATAATTTATCCTGAAGTAAAGGAGCTAGGTCTGATCAACACGTGACCTTGAAGCATCACTGAATTTTTTTTATAAATAACAAATTTCCTTAATAATAAGTTAGGGTAAGCAAAAAAGGAACTTACTGAGAGCTTGAGTCTTCCGGCGCTTATCAGCAGTAAGAAACACAGTAGAAGGAACAATCTTAGCAGGGCCACAAGTATAACCAGGACCAGGACCAAGGAGGGTGAAGTTCTTAGGCAACTTAACAGTTTTATTAGACGTACCAGCCTGACCAACGCTGACCTGGAAGGAGGAGAGGGCCCCATTAGGATCCTGGCCCCACGCAGGGACGACCCCACCTTTACAACAGTTAGTGAATTGCTGATTGTAGGGTACCCCAGGAAGAAGGTCCACCACTGTTGGAGTCTTCTTGCAGCAGTGTGGGACATTGCCTTTGAACTTGGAACAGTGTCCTTGCTCTGTGGTTTGAGCTCCTTGCATTGACCATATCACTTCTTTCTTTGCCCATGACCACCCTAACGTCCATCCTGGGTTCATTATGGGACGGTACAATTGGAAGTTGTTCATCGTTACTGTTGCCTGTTTCATAATATATCATTTTCAACTTAGTCAACACTATAAAGATTGAATTGCAATAAATTAAAATTTAGAGATTGAGTTCACAATTGCGACACAACTATAAAAGTCAAATGATTAATTTTTCCCATTAGCGAAAAAATGATTAATTTTTCCTAACATACACACACCCCATATATATCAAAGGAATCACTTTCAGTGCTCGTTGCAATGATGAACACTGAGAGCTCTTCATCCTTGCTAACGGTTCATATCTGATTTGCATGATTTAAATTGAATTTTTTATTTTTACTTTTTTTCAAAAAAATATATTTTAGCATGTTCAAAATTTCAAATAAAGATGATATCTTAACAGCCGGTGTTTCAAAAAAATGATTTTTTGATTTAAATTATTAGTTGAAAATCTTAAATCTAAATCATTAAAATTTTATTTAAACTGTGCAAAGATGAACCTGTTCGGCACTAAAACTAATTCCATGTATTAAAGTGTTAAGACATCGGCCCAATGTTCTCCGTACAACTGAAGAGAGAGAAAGGGGATATGATCCCCCATCTAAGTATCTAACGTGTGGGGACCACCAAAACTCCGATATCCTTCTTTCTCTTCTCGTTTTAACTTTTAAGCATAGAATGAAATGTATTTAGAATATGAAATTTTCTAGGACGGTGACTACGATCAGTTTTATTGAACAGTTGAGACTGAAAATTACAGAAAGCGTTTGGTGCTCAACTGAATTACAATCACAGAACCATCTTGTAACTTCACTGAGTTTGATTTTGTTTGACCATTTTAAGTGAGTGGGTGATAAGACTATCTTTCTAGAAATGAAGATGTACATCAGAAAAAGTAAATTAAACATGATCCACACCCAGCGCATCGGTAACTAACAAAGTGCTTCATTTGGCTACGAAGAAAATGCCTTATTAAGCATCTATCAAACCTCCTCTTTTGAGGAGAGTGTCACACCCAGGATTCGATTTTGTATATAACTTTTAAGTTTTTGGTTTTAAATGATATGACATGTATATATGTATATATAGAGAGAGAGACAAAGCGCGAAGACAGCCTTATGCATACAAAATCACCTTTTGATAATTTCATTTCGTGTTATTACTAAATAGACATATAGTTAAAGTTTCCATCATACTACAGGAAAAAATCCTGTTATTCTCAACTCTAAATAACGCAGGATCCCCAGGAAAAAAACAAAAGGAAAACCCAATTGATTGGTTCATTCTTCAACTGACTCTTCAATAAATTTCAGACGATTGAATAATATTGACGTTGGATCTATATATCACTACATGACTGTGTCTGTCTAACTGATTTATGTTTTAAAGTAACACTTACCACATAACTATCAGGGGTCCAAGACATAATATCCCATTTGATCGTTATATTTCCATATGGATCCAAAGGATCATAAGCCCCTGAATAGACCCACAAAACCATTAATAAACAAACTAATCAATTTATGAATCAAACACATACATAATTAAGCGTCAGAACAAAACGAAAAAAATCCAGCAAATTATTACCTGCATGGTAAGAGAAGAGAACAAGAAGAGACGACAGGACTGAGAGAATAAGAAGAAGCCTCATTATTATTGCAGAGATATGACTTCTGCATAGATTAAAGAACCGGATGGGATGGTCAAATCAATCTATCTCAAGAACCTCTACCCATTCATTTGTTGCCTTGTTGGTATGAGAGGAAATGAAATAAGAGAGAAAATTGTCTACCTTGCCTCTTGCTTCCTTTCTCTCCCAAAGTTCTTGTTTGTTTTTTCAATTCTTGCTCCTCTGTTACAGTCTCAAAGTAGGGTTCACCTCTCTCTCTTTTTGTTTGAATTATCATATTTTTAATGAATAATGATGCCAATTTTGACCATAATCATTATCGATGAGAGTTTTTTTAATTTTTTTTATTTCCCCCTTTAATGTTGATGGCCAATTTGGACCTCAATTGTCATTAATGAGAGGGTTTTTGTTTATTTATTTATTTTGAGTTTCCTCTTCAATGAATGATGATTGCCAATTTGGACCTTAATCATCATCATTGAGAAGATTTTCTTATTTTCTCTTTTTTTTTTTATTTTCCTCTTTAATAAGTTTTGATTGTCAATTTGGACTCCAATCATCATCAATGAGATTATTTTCTTTCATTTTCACTTTTTATTTTATGAGGGGGGCCTTGACAAAATAGAGTATTCACAAATATACTAGGCTTTTGTTTACAACTTTAGTATTGCTATTAACAAATCAGGTATCTATATTAACAACTTTTGTTTGAGAAATTCAATATATATATATATATATATTACGCTGTTGAAGCTTCCATCACCAGTCGTCGGCGCCGGGGCCGGTCGCTGGTAGGGACATCGGAGCTCCGAGGATGAGTCGTCGCAGGAGCTCCAAGGACAAGCCGCCATAGGAGCTCCAGCGGCCGACAAAGGGTTTTAGGGGATTTTTTAGAAAATAAAAAGCAAGGGGACTTATGCAATTTCACACATTTGTCAACATTTCAAAATTCCAAATCAGTCAATTTGAGTTCACCACCCTTATTTGTCTTTTATATATTTTGACAGTATTTTTTTATCATTGTCCCAAATATATATTCAATATTTTTTTTAAATTTTGGATGAAGATAAGTAATTAAATGAATATTAAGTATTATATATGTTAATGAGGGGCATTTTGATTAAAATGATAGGTCAATACTATGATTTAACAGTCAACTAACGGTTGGATGGATGAAAGTTAACTATAAAAATTAAAAGGTTTATACCACATATATTTTGATTTCAAAGAAGATCTTTATAGGTTTTTCAAAATAGATCGAAGAGAGGTCTCTTAAATTTAGAGTAAATAGAGGGAATGTTTATATATTTTACTCTAAGTTATAGTATTACTTCTAGTCACCTTCATTTGTGACATCATGACTATCCACTTTTATGTCGATTTTTTAATTTAAAAAAAAAAATTGGGTTGGCGAATCAGTGACATAATTTTTGTTTATTTGTCAGATCTCTTGTTTAATGGAATTCTTCGTGCTATTGTACAAACAGCTACAAGAACTACTAATAGTACATAGTACATAAATTAATTATGATAATATATTATATACATGATCCAATTTTTTAATTACATTTGATAAACACTACTATTATCCTTGATGAGCTGATGTTCTAAAACAGTTTATCTCTTCATAATATCCTAGTTCTTTGTCAAAATCTCTCTATGGACAATAAATAATATCTAAAAAGTTCTATAACTTATCAAGGGTGCTTGTTTATAGTGCCATTTGAACTTGTTATTGACAAGTTATGATACTTTTTATATATTATTTTCCTTGATTCAAATCTTGGTGTAATTTTCTCTATTTTTTTCTCCTTTATTCCACTTGAAAATTTGAACTGTTTTTGCAAATGTTTAACTCTGCTTTTCTTCTCAAGAGATGTATGGTTTGCAGTATACATATCTCAAATGTTTGAACTCTTTTAGAACTTTTCGCATAGTTATGTCTATATTAAATCTACCAATGCCATTTAAATATACAAAAAAGGGATCATAAAATTATAAAAAAGGGAGATTGAATTTATTAATTCATTGCAAAAACAAGTCATGAGGCACAAAATCATTTATGTGAGCCATATATTTATGTACACAACATTGTTTTTAATGCTTTTATACATCACCAAATACATAAGCATGATTCTGGTTCAATCCTTCCCAAAGAACTCAAATCTTTTCTACCTGTTATTGCCATCATCTTCATTTGCTATACATCTAATAAGCACTCTTTACACAGAACATGTTCATATTCATTAATCAGATAACAGTAACAGCCATGAGAAAAATGAATACTCAGAAGAATTTAGATCCTCTAAAGTGCATTTTACCTGAAGTACAGAGAGAGAGACAGACAGAAACAAAGAAGGCGGGCATCACTTCATTTCTATGAGGCCCACAGTTAAAAGTGAGGCCCATATTTCATATATATATCCCTCTCTTCTCTTCAAGCAATGCGTACTCGAATACTCGAAATCTTGACTCAAACTTGCCCAAGAATTAATCAAAGAAAAAAGATGAAGAAGAGGAAAGAGAAGATGAATACTGGGAAAGTGAAGAGGTTTAGAGAAGCAGAATTAGGGAGAATTGGGTATGAATCAGGTGGAGGCAACATGCACTCATCTCCATTGAAGTAAACCTTATGAGGGAAAGCCCAACCCTGTTTGAGGGTAAAAGTGTTCTTGTCCTTCCTCATAAGCACTTCAGATTGAACATTCCCAGCTGGCCCAGCTTCCATTAACAGATCATTATAGTACTTCATGCCGAAGAACATAGCAGTATCATCTGCAAGTTACAATTACCATCAGAATAATTGTCAATATAAGATCAAGGGAAAGGAAAATATTAACACAATATGATGAAAATGATTCACTATCAGATCAAAATTTTAATTTTGCATTTTTAACATTTTATAAAGATATCATTATAGTTTTACTTAAAAATATATAAATAAATTTAGATCATTAAAATTTATATAGTCTAATCAGTTCAAAACTCTAAGTGAAGGAAAAAGTGAGGAAAAAATCTACTTTATAATAATAGTTCACAGATGTTAACCGTTCAGATCAATAAATATTTTAAATTTATCTATATGTTTTTTAATAAAAATTACAATAATATTTTTTATAAAGTATTAAATAATGGACCATCAAACTTTTACTCTAACGGTGACGAAGGAGATCAAGGACAGGTTGAGGAGGGGAAAAGTTGAGGATAAAAGTTGCTTCTCAAACATTTAGGGTAATACATGAGGTGATAACCTATGTTTTTTTTTTTTTTTTTTTTTTTTTGGTTGCCCATCCGGTTCACCAAGGTTTCACCCCGACTAATCCGGATCCGACCGCGTCGTACACCCGGCTTTGGTGGGATAGTCTCCCACCAAGGGTTTTTTTCCATCCACAAAGCTCGAACCCGAGACCTTTGCTTAAACGATACAAGCCGCTTACTACTTATGCCAACTCCCGTTGGTGGTGATAAAATATGTTAACTTCCCCCTTTGGTGGATACAGAACCTCCCTACACAATTAAGTAGGGTTGATGATATAGATTGAAGCCCGTGGGCCAAACCAGCAGCCCGTAAAAATTAGGTGAGTTGGGCTGGAAAGATATGGCCCTGTTTTGATGGGATCATTTTTGTTTGAATCCACCTAACCCATACTTATGATGAGCTAGCCCATATATTTCTTTTATAATTTATGAAATTCTAAAACTAAACAAATATTAAGGGATGAAACTCAAAGTTTACATACTAAAAAATATACTTTTACTGTAATAATATTTAACTGAAATATTGTCCTTATATTAAAATTATATTGCACTTAAGTTTCACTTAATGTTGCAGACTACAAGCTGTATCAAACAAGGTTATTAAACCCAAGTGAAGAATAAGTAGATGTTATACTCAAGTTCTCAATTGTAACATCTCAAATTTTAATATTGAGGTTTAGAGTTAAGCAAGATTTAATTGTTGATGAGATTGGGGTATCAAGAGGTGGGATTTGAATGTTTGAGACTTAGAAACACTAACGACCATGACTGGAAATTATATCTCTAGGGTTTTTGAATGGTTTTAGAATTTTTGAATTTTTGAGGATCAAATGATAATATTTTTTAGTGACCCATTTTGCATTAGAAAGTACACATCTCAAACTTTCAATAGAGTCTTAATTTGTAATTTTTAGAAATATGTAGAATTATATATGAATTTTTGAAATCATAAAATTCTAAATGAATACTGAACTGGATCAAGCTAGTTAGGGCAAACTAGTTTGCCAGTTTCTTGGTTAAATTGGCTGGTTGGTTTGGTTTTAATAACTATGCTATCAAACCCTTGTGATACATAAAAAGTAGTTGTATCAAAACAAACATGTACTTCTAATAAAAACTGAATTATTAGCTTATCCTTTATATGAAATTTAAGACAAATTGTGTGTGTGTCCGCATGTATATATATATATATATATATATTAGGTTATATTATAAAGGATTGAAATTTTTAATGTTACTCACACTACCTCTCTTATTATGTGAGATAGCTTCATCATGTACTTAAATAAAACTAACTCTCTTATTATGAAAAAAAGTAAATAAAAATAAAAATAAAGGAAAATCAGCCCGCCCAATCCACAGGTTATGGGTTCGGTTGACTAAATGTCAACCTATTTTAAAGTGGGTATCATCAGTTTGACCCAGTAAACTGTCAACCTGCGGCAAGTCAGCCCAACCTTGCCGGATGCTTATAGTGCTAGTTCTACTATTAATTAAGTCACATGATAAGACTTCTATATATGGAGCCCAGCTGTGAGTAGTTAACCAACTAAAATAACACTTCAATATTTCCAAAAATAATCCATTTGAAGTTCTTAGAGGAAGAAAGAATTGCAGAATGATGAAGTTGTTATATGTATATATATACTTACTGACAGACGCGTAGGGAACAACAGGCTTATAATCAAAGCTGAAAACTTGTGTGATATTGTTGAGATTTGGGTGTTGAACAGCAAGAGCCCAAAGAGTGTAATTCATCCTGTAATTGAAGTTTGTTATAGCAATCTTGACTCGCCAATAGTCTTTATAGTTGATCTTCACATGCCAATGTACTCTGATGGGGCACATGTGATGAGTACATTGTAACAACTGGTCATTCTCTTTCTTTGTATTGTGAAGCCGTTTATCGTTGCGAAATTTGGAGTCGCTCCTATGTTACAAAACACAAAAATTAAACCCAAGTGAAGAATAAATAGATGTTGATATCATTCAACGGATTTGGGGTGTCTAATGCTCTTCAGCTTTTCCCAACTTACTAGATGCTATTTTCTTTTGTTTTTCTATGATTAGGTTTTAAATACTAAAACGAAAAAATATTGATATTTTAATATATTCCAGGTAAAAAAAAGCATAGTACAGATTTCAATTTTTTTTAGGTAAAAAAATATACAAAAAAGATTACTGTTTATGAAGCAAAAACAAAACCAAAGATATAAAAAGAGTTTAAATAAATATAAAAAAAAAAAAAAAAGAAGAAGAAGAAAAAATTTACATTATATTAAAGTTATAATGTATTACTAAACGGTCAAAAAAAAAAAAAAAAGAAAAAAAGTTTATTCAATGTTGGGAAAATTATTACACAAAAAAATAAAAAATAAAAAGTCCTATTAAAAAATAAACAATTTTTTTTTTGGGGCCCCCTTGTCATAACCAAGTTCCGTCCTTGGGGGTGAGGCACTGGGCACCCCAAATCCATTTTCGAGTTGTTTACTTGTGGGAGTAACATTAAATAGTTAATTTTTGAGTTACTTACTTGACACAGTTCTTCTTGTTCTGGCAGCCACAGGCACACGTTGGACATGGCGTGATTGTTTCGTTGTAAAATGATGACAGAGACACACAACAACTTGGGTTCTTCCTTGCAAGGAATTGTGAGTAAGTGCAGGTTACGTTCCATGTCACTGCAAGAGATAGAGAGAGAGAGGTCAGACTTCAGAACATGAGAAAATGACACTACAGCTTCCAGAACTCAGTTTAAAGGATCACAAAAGTAAAACCACTCTCAATGATTTTTTTTTTTTTTTTTTAAAAATATTATCACTGATATTTTCTACAGTATGGGCTTTTTTTGTACAGTTACAAATAGAAATTATATTATCACAAACTCAAAAAAAAAAAAAAAGGCAATCACATGTCTTTGATTTACACCATCCCAACATGCAGCGATATTCCAATGACTAAAATTATTACACTAGCTTTCTTAGATTCTTGTATAAGTTAGTTGAATGATTTGCTTTTGTCATTTTATGGGGAAAAAAAAAAAAAAAATCTATTTTGTCTCCCAAATTTAAAATATCTTCCTAAATCCATAATATTACAGATTATTAAGAAAAGTTGTCTTGGGCAAATCAATATATGACTTGAATATATTAAACGATGCCATGCCCATATAGCCATACAACAACTGCAAAAAAAGCAAATATCAAAAAAAAATATTACAGTGGGAGGAATATGGGATGATGAGAAAGTGGAAGCATGGCCTCCTCCTCATTAACAAATCTCAGTATAAAACAATGATAATTAAATAACTTATCCTGAAGTAAAGGAACTAGGTCTGATCAACACGTGACCTTGAAGCATCACTGAATTTTTTTTTTTAAATAACAAATTTCCTTAATAATAAGTTAGGGTAAGCAAAAAGGAACTTACTGAGAGCTTGAGTCTTCCGGCGCTTATCAGCAGTAAGAAACACAGTAGAAGGAACAATCTTAGCAGGGCCACAAGTATAACCAGGACCAGGAGCAAGGAGGGTGAAGTTCTTAGGCAACTTAACAGTTTTATTAGAGGTACCAGCCTGGCCAACGCTGACCTGGAAGGAGGAGAGGGCCCCATTAGGATCCTGGCCCCACGCAGGGACGACCCCACCTTTACAACAGTTACTGAATTGCTGGTTGTAGGGTACCCCAGGAAGAAGGTCCACCACTGTTGGAGTCTTCTTGCAGCAGTGTGGGACATTGCCTTTGAACTTGGAACAGTCTCCTTGCTCTGTGGTTTGAGCTCCTTGCATTGACCATATCACTTCTTTCTTTGCCCATGACCACCCTAACGTCCATCCTGGGTTCATTATGTGACGGTACAATTGGAAGTTGTTCATCGTTACTGTTGCCTGTTTCATAATATATCATTTTCAACTTAGTCAACACTATAAAGATTGAATTGCAATAAATTAAAATTTAGAGTTGAGTTCACAATTGCGACACAACTATAAAAGTCAAATGATTAATTTTTCCCATTAGCAAAAAAATGATTAATTTTTCCTAACATACACTGATACACACACCCCATATATATCAAGGGAACCACTTTCAGTGCTCGTCACAATGATGAACACTGAGAGCTCTTCATCCTTGCTAACGGTTCAGATTTGATTTGCATGATTTAAATTGAATTTTTTATTTTTACTTTTTTTCAAAAAAATATATTTTAGCATGTACAAAATTTCAAATAAAGATGATATCTTAACAGCCGTGTTTCAAAAAAATGATTTTTTGATTTAAATTTTTAGTTGAGAATCTTAAATCTAAATCATTAAAATTTTATTTAAACTGTGCAGATGAACCTGTTGGCACTAAAACTAATTCCATGTATTAAGTGTATAAGACATCGGCTCAATGTTCTCCGTACAACTGAAGAGAGAGAAAGGGGATATGATCCCCCACCTAACATGTGGGGACCACCAAAACTCCTATATCTTTCTTTCTCTTCTCGTTTTAACTTTTAAGCATAGAATGAAATGTATTTAGAATATGAAATTTTCTAGGAGGGTGACTACGATTAGTTTTATTGAACAGTTGAGACTGAAAATTACAGAAAGCGTTTGGTGCTCAACTGAATTACAATCACAGAACCATCTTGTAACTTCACTGAGTTTGATTTTGTTTGACCATTTTAAGTGAGTGGGTGATAAAACTATCTTTCTAGAAATGAAGATGTACATCAGAAAAGGTAAATTAAACATGATCCCCACCCAGCCCATAGGTGACTAACAAAGTGCTTCATTTGGCTACGAAGAAATGCCTCATTAAGCATCTATCAAACCTCCTCTTTTGAGGAGAGTGTCACACCCAGGATTCAATTTTGTATAACTTTTAAGTTTTTCGTTTTAAATGATATGACATGTATATATGTATATATATAGAGAGACAAAGCGCGAAGACAGCCTTATGCATACAAAATCACCTTTTGATAATTTCATTTCGTTTTACTAAATAGACATATAGTTAAAGTTTCCATCATACTACAGGAAAAAATCCTGTTATTCTCAACTCTAAATAACGCAGGATCCCCAGGAAAAAAACAAAAGGAAAACCCAATTGATTGGTTCATTCTTCAACTGACTCTTCAATAAATTTCAGACGACTGAATAATATTGACGTTGGATCTATATATCACTACATGACTGTGTCTGTCTAACTGATTTATGTTTTAAAGTAACACTTACCACATAACCATCAGGGGTCCAAGACATAATATCCCATTTGATCGTTATATTTCCATTTGGATCCAAAGGATCATAAGCCCCTGAATAGACCCACAAAACCATTAATAAACAAACTAATCAATTTATGAATCAAACACATACATAATTAAGCGTCAGAACAAAACGAAAAAAATCCAGCAAATTATTACCTGCATGGTAAGAGAAGAGAACAAGAAGAGACGACAGGACTGAGAGAATAAGAAGAAGCCTCATTATTATTGCAGAGATATGAGTTCTGCATAGAGAGACGTTATTATTAACATGGCTTTATGGGATGAGTGTGTGTGTGTAGTAAAGAAGAAGAAGGTTGAGGTTGAAGCGAATAATGTATGGAGATGGCTTAGGCTTACCTAATGGTTGTTACATAACTTAGCTGGAGATTTTTAATTCGATTCGTGAGTGTGAGTTATAGATATTTATGTCTCACTTATAAAATTGCCATATTTTGAAGTAAAGGCCTCTCGGATCTCACCAGAATAGGCGGCAGCTGAAGAGTGAATTTAACATTACCAGAGTATGGTGGCCTGTCATGGGATATTTATTCCTAAACATAGAAGACCATTCTAATAGCGTTCATATATATACCTGTATTCACTTTACTAGAGTTTCCCAATTAATGGTGGTAACCTCCTCATTAAGGTTTTCATGAAAGGAAGGCAGGAGTTTGAAGGATGCTCATTATTAATCATTATGCAATCTTCATTAAAACCTTATTCCGGACTGGCAAGTTGGACCAATCTTCATTGAACACATCCCTAGAATATTCATTAATAGTCAATATTAAATATTTATCCCAAGATCGTTTTATATGTAAATGGCTAAACATACATAAGTTATTGTGATAATAGAGAGAGTGACAAATCCAGTTTAAGTTGTGAAGATAACAAATATATCTATTATTATCATTTCTCACCGACGACAAACAAAATCAAAGAATGAAAACAAAGAAGGAAATAAAGAAATAAACAAAAAAATAATTTATCAAACTCGACAATTTCAATGAGATTTACAATTAGGAAATTTCTTATATTAGAAAATAATCAAGACCTCATATCAAAGTAAATATGGAGCAAAGAAATAAG
This sequence comes from Acacia acuminata, assembly GCA_019022655.1. Classification (NCBI taxonomy): domain Eukaryota; kingdom Viridiplantae; phylum Streptophyta; class Magnoliopsida; order Fabales; family Fabaceae; genus Acacia; species Acacia acuminata. The sequence goes on along the minus strand of JAFJYI010000244.1, from coordinate 103,316 downwards.
ATTGGAGAATTTACCCCCAAATTTCTTTTAAAAGAAGCGAAAAAAAATCACAAATGAGTTATCAAGGAGATTGGGAGAATAATAACAAGGCGCGAGCCGCTTTTTCGCTCTTGTTCTTGTGAATAAGAGGCGCGTTCTTCGCTCTTGTTGTTGTTATTGAGTTATCAAGGGAGATTGGGAGAATAATAGAAGCGTGTCCTATTGTCTAATGTCTGTGAGCGAGACTACGGGAGGGAATGAAAAAAGGGGGGAAATGTTTTAAAAGAAATTTGGGGGCCAAAGGAGTATGATTATCCAGCTTTCATGTTGAATCCAGCTTGCGCAAGTTGAATTTTACGCTAAAAATGATATGAGTGATGCTAAAGGATTTTTGACATAATTGGAATAACCAATCAATCAATCAATCAATCACAATGAATTTCTCATTGTCCATTAAATTTCATTAATTGTTGAACAATTCCCACATTCTATAGCTTAAACCAAAAGATCTCACATTCCCATATTCAATTTGCATGATTAAGTTTTTTTGGGGGGTCATCATCAAAGATTTGCCTCAGGCTTAAACCAAAAGATTCCACATTCCCACATTCAATTTGCATTATTTGGCCTCATCAAAGATCCGCCACTGATAGAGAGGTGTTTGGTGAGTGATTATCATTTAGCAAAACAGAAAAGTGTAATTTTTCCCCCCCAATGGGATCTGAACGCCCACTTAGATGTAGACCTCACCACTCACAACTGCTACTTCATCCGTATACTGATAGTGATAATACCTTCAACGCTCAAGACTAACATTTCTCTTGTATTAAATTGTTTTGCCCCCAATCTTTTTGAAACTCAAAGTAGTTACACAAAAAATAAAAAATAAAAAAATTATCTGAATATGTTGACTATCACACTGTTCAAAAAGAAATTCAATAAATTATGCATACTTTAAATAAAATTTAATAAATGTTTCACCTATTTTCAAAACTTAAACCCACATATTTTTTTAAAAAAAGGTTATTGACTTTTTGAATAACCAAGTGATAGGATTTCCTCCACCTAATACAAAAACACACATTATCGAGACACCCCATCCCATATCTTACATTCATCCCAATGTTTTAAAAGTCAGGTCAGATGTCAAACCGAAAAGGCCAATGGTTTACAATTCTCGTCGTCCAACTGGTTGGATCCGCTGTCGAACCTTTAACACTCCACACTAAAATTTCTCTCATATTAAACTGTGTTGCCTCAATGTTTCTGACACTCAAAATAGTTACAAAAAAGAAAAAAAAACATATATCAAAACTATCACACTGTTCAACAGGACTGACAACCTTAAATTCTAAAAAGGTTTAACCCGTGACATTCAACTTATTATAAAGTTTTCATATTACTAAGTTACAATTTATGATTTTTAATTTAAAATTCAGTTGATTTTTTTGGAGAGACTAAAAAAACTAAATAAATTACCTGTTAATTATAACATATGTTGTAAATTATTAGATTATATACTAGTTAATAATCAAGACAAATTACTTTGGAGAAAAACGATAAAATATAAATATTTTAAAGTAATTTATTTATTTTCTTTAATCTTTTTGAAAAAGTCAACTAAATCTTATTTTCACCTATAAAAAATTATGCATACTTTAATTTTTTTTTCCCGGTTCGCTACCCTCCTTTCCGCTTTATAATCATTAGATCAAAATCTAATTGTCCACATTTAATATTTCCTTCCTATCCTTTTCTGCATTTCATTCCCATCCTCCTCTCCATTCTCCAAAGCCGATACGACTTTTAATTTTCATATTTGTCATGGATGAAGTACAAGGGAATAAATTGAATGTCTCACTTTCTAAGTCAAAACATAAAACTGATACTCGTGTTAGTATAAACAAGCCAGCGAAGTGATGATCCATTCAGACAAGTGGGATATCTAATTTTCCACCAATATGGGCCATGATATTCTATGTTTCTGTTGGGATCCGTACAACGCAGTGGATTAAAAAACTTACGGATCCAATCCCGAGGATCACTCAGTGCGTTTAAACAAGGCTAAGGAATCCGAAATTACCTTAGGAGAATTCGTTCGCGGCTTGTTCTTCGTTGAACAAGTGAGCTACCTCCTCGATCGCCAGAAGACGACTAGTAGGATCGTCTACCTCCACCGGTATCCACACGAACAACTCCCGAACACGGCTACGGAGCGTGCTAGCGCCTCTTGTGCGTCTCTCTTAATTTTCCACTCTAGGGTTTTTCTCACGACTTTACGAATGCGCTTGACAAAATGTCCCGTGAGTTTTCCAAACCCGTTCAAATGCATTATATAAAATTAATCCTCATTAATTTTGAAATTCAAATTTCAAATATGGATTAAAATACATTAATTACATCAATCAAATCGATGTAACGTATTTAATCCGCATTAAAAGATGATTTGAAATTCGAATTTGGAATTGATTAAAATAAATGTATTAATTAAATCCATCTAATAGATCTAATCAAATCCATTTATTCAATCTAAATTAAAAGCCTTCGATTTAATTTATCTCTATAAATTAAATCCTAGAAATAATATCTATCTATTTAATTTAAATTTGAGATACCATATCTCAATTTAATATTAAAAGATATACGATATCTTTATTCGAAAATTAAATGAGATACAATATCTCAATTTTTTTAGATATTTAATTTATCAAATAAATTAAATACAAAAACAAATATTATATATATTAATATTATAATCTCTATTAATAATATTAACATATATTAATTTCAAATATATATATATATATATATATATATATATATATATATATATATATATATATCCTAGATTAAATTCGCATATTCATTAAATCTTAGACGTATCTAAGATTCAATGAATCTGACACATTTGCTCGTGTTGAGTTATTCTTGTGTGCGACCCTGTAGACCCATATGAGATCGGCAGTGGGCCAACACTTTGTCAGCCCACAAGTCGCAAGCGGCCTCTAGCAAGACATTGCGACTATCCAATTCACATGGGGATCGATGACACGATACAACCTATCGTATAACCATGTCACGTCCCTTTTGTCATGCGATAATTTGGTCAAGGATGAGGCATGGATAATGTCAACTTCCTTTTCTTGACCACTACTTTCTCGATTCTCCAATAGTTTAATAAGTGAAAATGGAAACTCCTTTCCATCACAGTACGGCCGTACATTTCTTAGACTCACTCATCGAGGGGCCCAGTATTATCTCTCTACAAATGTGAGGGACAAATTCCATCTTGACCATTCACATTCCTCCGCATGAAAACCATTGATCCCGATCCCAGCCTTTATCATCACCCTATCAAAGATGACTTTTGACTAGGTCAAAGGTCATGACTCAATGTAGGAATCCATGATGGTCTCGAGTCATAGGGCGTTGTGACGTGGTTATACATGAGATAAGCTTATGACTAAATCCATGCAAACTTTCTCATAGTGGGCCTGGTCCAAAGACCTTGTACTCTTACAAGTGCCCATGACTTTGATTCGTATCTTTATACGTCATCAAAGTCATACTGGTCTTACCTCATCTTCGCTCCCGCGTAGATGACGGATCAGGGACATTTAGGATATCATCTATAAGATATATCCAGGGATCAGTTATCATTGTAAACATGCGAATGAAGTGATAACTTAATGGAGAATAATGACTTGCCCTAGGGCATAATTTCCAATAGTTTCTCCATAAACCATTACCCGATGTATGTGTTTCAATTGCTACATATTCTTTGGCACGGTTATTTGATAAGAGTGTTAATGTATTCTTATGACCTTATATTCGTCAGTTTGCTTAAGATAACCGAATCCAGAATAAACATGGTCTCTCATAGTTTTATCATTCTCGGATGGTGGAAGTCTTATAGACTCTCCTATGATTGGGTTGCAAACAACATGTGGATTTCTTTCAAAATGATGACACAAACAAAGAAGTCCATTACATGAGTTCACTACATCAAACCATTTATCTAGCTCCTTATTATAAGAAGTATACAACGTTCTTATGCGTTTTTTGTGGCTTCAATGTGAAGACCTATTTTAGTATCGAAGCGTGAACTTAACATCAAGTTTCATGTCATTATCACAACATGAAGTAACACGACTACAATAATCATTACTAAGCAGATTAAGGGCTTCATTGCTCTTAAACTCATCAAAGTCGAGTAGATGGAGAGTTCTTGAAACACGTCTATTATCACTACTACACACCACAACAATGATAGGTGCACACTCAAACTGCTATTGAGCAACATATGGGTTTGAAATAATGGAGTGCCAACTCTTGCATACACACTTGCAAATTAAATTTGACTTAATTGGAAGTTTGAGTAAAATGTTGGCAACAATATCAAAAGAAAGATCAGCTAATTAATGTTGTTCTAATTATACCTTCATATGATCTTATCTTTGATGGTTCTCTTGGTTACTCCAAAACTTTTGTTCTCTCAGTTTGTCCTTCTTTGTTTGAAGTTCCAACAATGCTCTCCTTTTGGGGAAATTCTTGTATGAACTTGGTTTGTCACATCATTTATGGTCTAATCAATTAAAATATAACAACTCGTAAGCTGATTTGACATTTCCTAATTATTAGCTCGCATATCAAGAAAATTAAAAGATTTCGCAAGATTAACTTTTTTATTACTTGACAAACCTTAACCAAGGAATTCATTTTTTGAAGGAAAAAAAATATGAAATACATGAATCGCCAACTAAAATTAATATTAACTGAGTTATTATATTTTAACTGATTAGACCACAAATGACGTAACAAATCAAATTGATACAAAAATTTCTCCACCTTTTCCCGCCTTCTCTTTCTATTTATTTGTTGATTGAAAAGAGGGTTCAAGCGTGTCAGCCCAGAAGTTTGTCTTGGTACAAACAAATCACTTTTTCATTAAGAGATCACTTTTTATTTTTTAAAATATTGTTTTAACAAATTTTATCATTTTTAACTTTTTAAAACAATCACAATCTAAGAAATATATTACTCTTATAAAATAAAGGAAAAGATGAGAAGAGTAGAAAGCAAGAAAAAGGATTTCTTATTCATTATTCATTGTTGTGTAAAATAAATAATATATGCTTTCTATTTATAGGCACAACTCTCTAATATATAATTAATGTGATTCCATAATCATAAGAAATAATGGAGGAATAAAAAACCATACATGTGCCTCATTAAAAAATTCAACTAAGAAAAATCCAGTGGGACAAAAACTTCATGGAAGAAAAATAGTACATTGTTTATTTATACACTTATAGAGCTATATCATTAAAAACTTTGCTAGGAAAACCTAGTGGGAAAAATCATAGACAAGGGAAAAAAAGTACAATGTGTATCAACTCCCCATCTTGACAACATTAATTGATATCTCTAAGCCTATGAAATTCGATGCCATGAACGAGCTTTTCAAAGATTGTACCAAGAAGTGATTTGGTAAGTAAATAAACTAGACGTTCACTAGAATGAATTTTTCACCACCCTTTGAAGCTCACAAGGGAAGAAGAATTTTGGTGAAATATATTTTGAAATCAATGCATCTCAAAAGATTATGACTCAAGTGATTACAACATTACTCGAGTAAGGTATTGTATTCTTGCTTACTTCAAATTCTTTGAGTTGCATCATCGTGTGATAGTCGAGTAGGATGACTCGAGTGACCACTTGAGTGATATTGCGTTACAGTCATAACACCCTTGAATAGCATTGTCATTTTCAAAACTTGACATAAATAAACTTAGTGTGTGACCCATTAGGCTCAATTAGTCAATGACATAGATAAACTTGGATTAATTAAACTCCTTTAACGGTCCCAATTTATCTAATGACCACTTAAGACACTAGCCATGCTCTACGACCCCAAAACTAATTGAGTTGATCAAGTGATCTACCTTTCTAATCTGGATACTGTGCCAGCATCATCTCTCACATCATCGTTCACATTTAGAAAGAAGCATCAAGATAAAAAGTGCTCATTTATTAATAATGAAATACTACAATGTAGAAATGGTGATGATCTGTCCTTATAGATCATCTCTAGGACACCTAAATACTAACAATAAGAAAGAAGCATATGCAGCTATGGGATGATCTTTATGCTAAAATAGGACACACTAAATAGAAAAGAGATGGACCAAGACTTTGAAAATTAAGTACCAAAGAAGAAGATGCAGCTGCAAGGGTGATCTTTATGCTAGAATGGGCCACACAGAGTTAGTCATTTACCAATTCTCCATTTATATATTATCCCTTTACTTGTCAAACTTACATTCTTGTATGTTTTGTTAGCATTTAATTGCACAGTCATCGTTTAAAACCGTTGAGTCAGTATTTTTCGTTAAGTCAGACTAACGGTGTAAACATTAAGGGACCAAACGTGCACTTTACAAACTTAAGGGACTAAAATGATACCAGAGACAAATATAAAGGACCAAATGTATACTTTAGCATTTTTAAAAAGATATCCTTTAAGGTTGAAAAACAAATCTTCTCACGCATCAGATTTTCGAGTGTCAAGTGACTCGAAAATATGCTTTATAGAAATCATTTGACTCATATCTAAACAAATCATTTGACTCAGATCTAAACATGAAAAAACGGTTAATTTGATCACAAAGACACATTGCTCGTAGTCCATCGTTCACGGTTGGATTATTATAAAGAAAGATATGAATGAGAGAAAAATCCAAAACCCTAATTATTAAATAAGTATTTCAATGTCAAGTCCATCGTTCACGAAATCCCTTTTTTTTTTTGAGGGAAGCTTGACCAAATCTTTCATCACACATTTTCACTGCATGCTGCTGATTCTTCCCGCACTGAACAATTTGTATATTTATTTATTTGAACATATTTAATAGTCATCCCGTTCAAAAGGCAATATCCTAATCAAGTGGACATTTCAATTGTTTTAATCCAATCTAACCCTAATTTAAGTGCTTAGAAGAAAGGTCAATTCAAGCTTGAATTGGAAAATCCAAATTACAATGAATTAAATTCATATCTTGATTGATTGATTGAATTTAAAATGATGAATTAAATTCATATCTTGATTGATTGCTTGAATAAATCATTTAAGATTATGGATCACATTTATTTCTTGATTGATTGATTGAGTCAACCATTTAAGATGATGGATCACATTTATATCTCAATTGATTAATTGAATAATAATTTAAAATTATGGATCACATTCATCTCTTCAACTAAAATTCAAAATCATTTTTAATTCAATCCTCATTTATTATTTCTCCTATCTTCATCCAATCATTATTGGATCTTCTTTATATATATATATTCGAATTCCAAATTCAACTTGGCCTAAGATCCCGTTGGGTCTTCCAACACATTTGAGCCCTTTTATAAAGAAATTGATTTCCCACTTGGACCATATATGTCACGCCATTTTGCTTTTTATTGGGCTTGGAGTCTCACTTCAACTTAATTACACTTTTACTCTTGATAAAGCCCAATAATAATTATTGGCCCAAATTTGCTAATTTTAAGCAATCGAGAATAACCTTTATGTGTGACCCATTAGGCCCAATTAGTCACTGATATAAATAAACTTGCATCAATTGAAACTCCTTTAATGGGCCCAATTTATTTAATGACTTCATAAGATACTAGCAATGCTGTACGGCCCTAAAACTAATTGAGTTGATCAAGTGATCTCCCTTTTATATTTGGATACCGTGCAGTCATCATCCCTCACATTGTCATTCACATTTAGTCAAGAGCAAAGATAGAGTATCATCTCTCTTAATTGACTAAATGTAGCTAATTCACAGAATTTGGTATCTTCTTATATTAAATCTATAACAGATCATGACTCTTCATGATCACTTGTTGTGCGTACAGACTCCCGAGTTAATTAGAAGCTATCCAAGCTCTACTGGCCTTATGAATGACTAATCTTGTGTAGGGGACTGTGAGTCCTCTCAGCATGTCCATCTATACTTATGTATTTGATTTACACCCAAGAGTACACTATTCTTTCCATTTTTAGGCGGATATAGTTGTACAGTCAAACTATAACCCTAGGACATAGTGTTCGATGATATCCTTAAGTCCATGACGATCCACACTACTAAACGATGAGAGACTTTACATATCCAATGATACTCTCTATAATGAATCTTTGTGGAGTCTCTCAGCCATGGTTGTCAAAAACGCGAGTCAACTCGCCGAGTTAGACGAGTTAACGTTTGTAGCTAATGAAATCGAGTTAACTCGCTTATAGAATCGCTCAGTATATGAACTCAGTCAAACTCGATGGACTCGCCGGTTTTAAATCGAGTTGAGCGAGTCAGAAATATGTAGTAGAAATAAGAGATCTGGATCGTTAAAGACTAAACATCTTCGAAAAAAATATATAAAAACAAAAGTTAATACAGATTACAGAGTTAAAAAAGAAAAATATATAACTCTATAACTTGCCCTATTTTAAGTTTGTAAACCTTGTGCCGCCGCCCCACCATCCTTCTTTCCCAAGTTTGCCGCTTTTGTTTTCTGTTCTTCATCACTTTGTGTTGTGCCTTTGCTTGATCTTGCTGGTTTTTGAGAAGAAGCTGGGAGGAAGACGAAGAATAAGAAGAGAAAACGAAGGTAGGAGAGAGAGAGGGTTTCAATTTTGAAATAAGAGAGATGCGTGTGAAATTTCGATTTGTTTCTTCTAATATGAGAAGTGTGGTCAGACTGGGTCTGCCTTTTCTCGTCATATGTGCGAATTGAGAAGTGTGCCCTGCAGTTTGCTTTTAATAAAGTTAACACTGTACATTTTGCTTTACACCACACCGTTCGGTTTGCTTTATTTCCTTAGTTCAATTAGATTGCTCAACAATGTGCAGGTACCCCATTCGTTTTGCTTTATTGGTTTGCTTTATTTCCTTAGTTCAATTAGATTATTGTCCAGCTTGCTTTATTTCCTCGTGATATGTGAACTGAAGAGCCCCCACGTGATTAGATGTATAGAGTTGTTGTAGACTGAGTTTCTACCTTTTTGTTTTATTAAATATTGTTTTTTGTTTTGTCCTTTCGTTTAGCTTTCAGATGGTGCTTTTTTTTTTTTTTTTTGCTCAATTAGATTACTCAACAATGTCCTTTTTTTTTTGGTTAACTATTACTCAACAATGTCCAGGTAGCTTTCGGGTGCTTTTTGACTTGGATAAAGAATACTCTTTTCAATATTAAGGTCACCAACTTTTGTAGCCTAAGTGTGAAGCAAAGGACTACACCCGACGCCATGTCTGACGGTAAGTTATTTTGTCTTTTCCAACGTTTTGCTGCCTAATATTTTCAACATTATGAAAGTTTTTATGTTTTACTTAGTGACCTCTTTTTTTTTAGAATATTTTTTTGACTGTTTATTAATTAGGTAGTATATTAAATTGAAGATGTCTTCAAGCACAAAAGAAAATACTGGAACAAAAGTTATTGCTTTGCAAGAAAAAACTATCCTGGTAATAGATCGATATAGGATGGAAACATGGGATGGATGTTGATGGGAATGGCAAAAAAGTGAAGTGTAATTATTGTGGAAAAATTGTTAATGGGGTATTTATAGATTCAAGCATCATCTAGCATGCACTAAAATAGATGTTAAAGCTTGTGTCAATGTTCCCGAAGAATTAAAGACCACAATACATGCAGCTTGTTTATGATGCAAAATGTGCTTCATCTAAAAGGAAAAAGTTATGGGTTGATATCGATGATGCGATGATCAAGGTGCACATGCACATATTGAGTCTCAAAATTCGTAGAAAGGTTTGACGAATTTCTTGAAAAATACAAAAAATAACAACAAAGGGGTAGGCAACACACAATCAACCATTAATCATATGTTCAAGAGAGACTTGAGGGAAGAGGCTTGTCAACAAATAAGTCGATTTTTTTATACAAGTGCTATACCTTTTAATTGTATAAAAAATCCTGAATTTACAAAGATGTGTGAAGTTATAGGAAGATTTGGTCAAGGATTTAAGCCTCCTTCTTATCATGAGATCAGAGAAAAATATTTAAACTTGGAATTAAAAAACACACAGGCCTTGCTTGAGAACTTTAAGAATGAATGGACGACAACAGGTTGTTCCATAATGTCTTATGAGTGGACTGATAGAAAAAGATGTTCAATTTGCAATTTTCTAGTGAATAGTCCCAAGGGACAGTATTTTTGTATTCATTAGATACTTCTGAGATTTCTAAGACTACCGATAAAGTATTTGAAATGCTTGACGAGGTTGTGGAGAAAGTAGGTGAAAAGAATGTGGTGCGGATAATAACCGACAATGCTGCAAATTATAAAGCAAATGGGAAAAATTAATGGAGAAAAGGAAACATTTGTATTGGACTCCATGTGTAGCCCATTGTATTGACTTAATGCTAGAGGACTTTGACAAAAAAATTATATTGCACAAGGAAACTATTAGCAGGGGTAGAAAAATCACAACATATATTTATGCAAGGTCAATGCTCATTAGCCTTTTGAGAAAATACACGAATGGAAAAGATTTAATTAGGCCTGCCGCAACTCGATTTGCCACTGCATATCTGACTTTGTCTTGTCTAAATGAGCATAGAGCACCCCTTGTAAATTTGTTTAATTCTCAACATTGGAAAGATAGCAAATTTTCATCTACCAAAGATGGAAAAGAAGTAGCAAAAAGTGTTATGGACAATAATTTGTGGAAGAATATTGTGACATGCCTTAAAGGTGCCCCTCTTGTTAAAGTTCTTCGCTTAGTAGATTCGGAAGAGAAGCCAGCTATGGGATTCATATATGAAGCCATGGAAAGTGCAAAGGAAAAGATCAAACAAAATTTTAATAGTGTTAAAAAAAGGCAAGTATTAAATTAAATTTTTGTACTTAATTTTATCATGCAAGTTTTATGTTTTTAATAATTTGATTTTTTTATTTTTTTTGAGGAATGACCTTTTTTTTAATGTGATTTGTGATAGTTATGAGCTTATATGGAATATAATTGACGAAAGGTGGGAAGCTCAACTACATAAGCCTTTACATGCAGCAGGATACTACCTCAATCCTCATTTCCATTATGACACTAATTTTAAGCCTCATTATATGATCAAACGAGGGTTTCATGATTGTTTGTCAAGGATTGTTGGGGATCACGATGAGCTTAACAAAATTGAGTTTCAATTGACCGACTTTCATAACAAAAGAGATATGTTTGGACGTGAAACCGCACAAGCATTAAGAAAAAACTACCTCCGGCGAATGGTGGGATTCTTATGGAGATGGATGTCCGAACTTAAAAGAATTGCAATTCGTATTCTTAGCTTATGTTGCACTCTTTCCGGGCGTGAACGTAATTGGAGTGCTTTTGAGATGGTAAGATTTTTACTTCTTTTCTTTTCTTTTTTAATTTTCAAACTAACTTTGCTTGAATGTTAGAATAATAATGATTTTTTTTTTTTTTTTTTGTTTGTAGATTCATACAAAAAAAAAAACCGTTTGCATCAAAAAAAGATGAATGATTTGGCATTTGTCATGTGCAATTTGAAACTCACAAGGAAGCAAAAGAGTAGAGCTTTCAATTATGATTTTGATGATATATATTCGATGATGAATGGATTATCAAGGAAGGATAGATGGAGAGGATGTGGAAGAAGAGGATGATGAGATTCTTCAAGCTCATGAAATTGATGAGAATATGGCTAATCCATTATTGGGTGTTGACCTTAATGTTGATTTTAACATTGAAGATGTTAGGGCAAATTATAATGATACTAATGACGCAGTGATACAGATGGAGATTATAATGGTGAAGGTGAAGAATTTGAAGACAATGGAGATAATGATAATCCAACATTTGATGACCTTTGTTAAACTTATGATTAGTTTTATTTAATTATGTTTAGTGATTTTATATTAGGACATGAATTTCGGATAAATTTTTATGTTTTAATCTCAGTTATTTAGATTTCATTTATTTAAACCAAATTGTTGTTATTCTTAGTATTTTAATTATTTTATCATATAATTTTAATTATTATTTATTAATATAGGTAAACTCTTACGAGTTTACGATACGAGTTTACGTTTTCCGAGTTTACATCCTCTCACGAGTTTGCTTAAACTCACGAGTTTGACAACCTTGCTCCAAAGTCACTTCGGTGCTATCTATTCTCCAACAGATCCATCCACAACATCAGCTAAGGCATCACCATGCCTTTATTCCATGAGGTCCCTACCTTATATCTCATACATGTAGATGATGTCATACTAGTCTTATCGAGATCATCAATGCCCTTTCTTGATGATTCAAGATTAGGAACAAGTTTTAGGCAATAAATATCCAGTGTTCTCGAGTCATCATGATCATGATCTCTATCATTGATTTTCAATAATAACACATGTTATATTTCTAGAGTTTTTACCTTTAAACACATATTCTCCTTAAAATAAAGGTGAGATATAAATATGATAAAGATAAAAAGAGCTCATTTATTAATAATGAAATACTATAACGTAGAAATAGTACTGATCTGTCCTTACAGATTATCTCTGAGACACCTAAATACTAACAATAAGAAAGAAGAATATGTAGCTATGGGATGATCTTTGTGCTAAAATGGGCCACACTAAATAGAAAAGAGATGGACCAAGACTTTGAAAATTAAGGACCAAAGAAGAAGATGCAGCTGCGAGGGTGATCTTTATGCTAGCATGGGCCATCCAAAGAGTTAGTCATTTACCGATTCTTTATTTATATATTATCCCTTTACTTGTCAAAATCACATTCTTGTAAGAATTTTTTATTTATATTTATTTTAATATCTGTTTTTAGTACACTCAAAACCAAGAAATAAATAACAGATTACCTCTTAAGGGCATGAATTTTGGATATGAGCAACTTCTGCTTAGCTTCCATATATATACATGTAACGGTAAATATTAGGTAATGGGTAAAGCAATTAATGGTTGAATTCAATGGAGGAAGGGAAGGAATGGTCTGAATTTTGAAATGGACCTCGGCAAGAAAAGAATATAGAATTGGTGATTATCCCTCCCTCTTTTTTTGCTGGAATTCTTTCCCTCTTTTTGATATGTAATAAGTTTTTTTTTTTTTTTTTTTTTTTTTTTTTTTTTTTTTGCCTTTTGTTCACCAATACTCAAAATAATTTTTTTTTTTTTTTTAATTTCTGTTTATTAAATTTTAATCGTCACATGATATGATTATTTTTTTTTAAAAAAAAAGACATAAGTTCCCCTCATATTAATTTCAAATAACAAACTCACCCATTTTCTGTTAGATTCTACAAATTGATTAAGATGATTTTATATTTAAGACCCGATGGAATATTAGATTAGTGCATAATAAATTGGATACACGAGATAGTAGATTTTGATCTTTCACCATTATTTTTTAAAAATATCCTTTAAGGTTGAAAAACAAATCTTCTCACGCATCAGATTTTCTAGTGTCAAGTGATTCGAAAATATGCTTTATAGAAATCATTTGACTCATATCTAAACAAATCATTTGACTCAAATCTAAACATGAGAAAAAGGTTAATTTGATCACAAAGACACATTGCTCGTAGTCCATCGTTCATGGTAGGATTTTATAAAGAAAGATATGAATGATAAGAAAAATTCAAAACCCTAATTATTAAATAAGTACTTCAAAAAAGTGCCCCAGTAAGAATAATCATATGACAGTTCTATAATTGAAAACAAGTTGAAGACCCATAAGATTCTTCTATGGGGCATGCCTAACGAAATCCTTTTTTTTTTTTTTTTTTTTAGTGAAGCTTAACCAAATCTTTCATCACACATTTTCACTGCATGCTCCTGATTCTTCCCGCACTGAACAATTTGTATATTTATTTATTTGAACATATTTAATAGTCATCCCGTTCAAAAGGCAATATCCTAATCAAGTAGACATTTCAATTTTTTTTAATCCAATCTAGCATCTTGTTGGTTAGGCAATGTCTGGAACAAATGATTGCAAAAGCAACATGAATCACTTTGTAAATTTTAAATTTGATCACATATTGATCTATACTCGGCAGTAATAAGGAATACATATGTGTTCTCTATAACCTCAGACTGAAATGACCTTCCTGTGATCTGAACCTCCACCGAACAAAAATCAAATGAAAGCAACAATACCCTAGACCACCGAATTTTATTTGCTTATCTACTCACTCAAAGCAAAATTGAAAAAAATAAAATAAAATTGCAGCCAACAATGCTGCATATTGTAAGTGATAGCCAAAGCAAGTTTAAACAGAACAATAAACACTACATAAATGGATTATAAATTATAAGTTCCGAGGCTGTTGTTGAAAGCTAATCCAAACTGACTTATGCTTTGCCGTTGGGGGCAGACCCTTTGGTAGGATGGTTAAGCTCATCCCAAGCTTCAATCCAAGTGACCATGGCATCAGCTAGCTTGTCAAAGTAAGGATCTACCTTGGAGAGCTTGTCCTTGACCTGCTTGGCGAGTTCAATGTAGCACTTTTGCACAGTGGTGGCCTCTTTTGGGAGAAAAGCATTTTGGAAGAATGGGATGATCTCTTCCTGCCAGAATATGCCTTTGTACTCTTTCCTCAGGTTTACAAATGGGTTGCTGGCCTTGCTGTGATATATATAGGGCAGACCCGTTTTCACTCCTAATCCCAAATGATCACAGATCACCTGGAAAAAAAAAAAACAAACACAAACAACCAACCATAATTTGCATATCTTAGATTCTTAGCCATTTGCAGCTTTTTGTTCACACTCATTAGGTTGAGTTTCTGACCATGCAAAACGGAATATGGAACCTCAGAAACAACAAGTAAACTGGAGACTAATTGAAAAGAAAAGATACAAAAACTAACCTTGACGCACCAGCCAGCCCACATGTCATCGTAGCGTCCAATAGGCTGACCATCACCCATAAGACCAAAGTACATGGCTGGTCCAATAAGATCACGATCAAATGCCAAGTTCATTCCACACATGGGGAACAGAGTTCCCTTTGGTATGGTCAGAACCGCATCCACATACCTTACAACCAAAACAATAATACTCAAACTCAAGTAATATATTATAGCATAAAGCCAATTTTCAAATGTCTAAATTCTTGGACATACCTAGTGTTTCTCTCAAGAGGCTTCACAAGCTGGGTAGGAGCATCATAATCAGGGATGTTAAGCCAGAGGCCGTGAGAAACAGCAGTTGGAACACCTTCACGGAGACTGAAAGGGTAGCCACGGACAAAATCTGCACCCTCACGGTAAGGATCGTAGAGGGTGTTGAAAAACAAGGGAGTGGATGGACAAAGAAGGTTCTTGATATGCTGTTCCAGTGCATTGATCTTCTTTCCAGAAGGATCGCTAGCAACCTAAGCCATACAAGCAATAGCAACATACATTAGTAGCCTTTTAGAATTATAAATCCTTTATTAAATTAATGAAATCCTCAAAACTCATCAAGATATGCTACACAAATATTACAATTACAATTCATGTCAATAGCAAATCCGGCTCTCGGATCTCAGAATTCCATCAGATGCAAATAACCCCAATCCATTATTTACCAATACATGGAGAAAACAGAAGAGGCAATTCCAAAATGAATGTAGAAATGCAGACCGATGAAAGACGAAAATGAATAGCTTGAAAATCTCCGTATTTTTAAAAAGGAAATGATCGAAAGAGTGGGGGTCCTACCGGGAGGTGGATCCCACTGTATCTTACCTACACTGTATCTCTCTGATTCAAATGAAATCACTAATTTAAATTAATTCAAGAAGAAAGATATCTGAACAATATCCGCGACAGAACAGAAAAAATTGCATGTCTTT
Source organism: Acacia acuminata (assembly GCA_019022655.1). Taxonomy (NCBI): domain Eukaryota; kingdom Viridiplantae; phylum Streptophyta; class Magnoliopsida; order Fabales; family Fabaceae; genus Acacia; species Acacia acuminata. Next base: position 87,462 of record JAFJYI010000244.1, on the reverse strand, counting down.
GTGATGAAGACAAATTCACAGACAGCCTGTCAATACAGAGACAACTTTCAAAAATATAAAAACAAAGATAAAAACAAAATCGTGACACATATTTCACTGCCGCACACAGAGTAATTTTAAATTTTATCAGATAAATTGAACAATGCGAACGGATTACTTCTACGATCAGAACCAATCACAAAACAAGAAGAACAATAATTCATAATCATAACAACAAGGAGATCCAGAATCCAAGGCGTCAAAAACCATGATCAGAGAAACGAAAAAAGAAAACTCACAAAGCAGTCATCGTCGATAGTGTAGATATACTTCTTCTTAGAGACCATATAACCGAAGCAGCGGCAAGCAGAGTCCTTGAAGGAGATGCATGAAGCCCTAGGACCAAGGATCCGATTGATGTCATTGCGATTGTAGAGCTCGTAATCGAAGCCATCGGGGACGCCAATGGTCTTGGTAGGGTCACCATCCTGAACGATGATGAGATGGTAAGGCTGGAAGAAAGGCCTCCACATCTCAAGGAAATCGAGATTCCTAATCGTCGGAATCACGATGTCGAGCTCATCCTTGAGAAGTGGCGTCGGCGCTATTGAAGCATCAGCCATAGTTGCAGAATAAACAGAAAGAGGGGAGAGGGGGAAGCAGAATGTGAGAGAGGGGCTTGGAGGAGGAAGAGTTTGAAAAGGGATATAAGAGGAGAATGAGAGGGGAGGAAGTCACGTGCGAGGAAGGAGGGAGTCACGTGCACTGCGACGTTATCGGCACGAGTGATGGGGCAATAGAGAAACGTGTCGGAACGAAGAAGGCAACGTTGACTCCGTCAAATAAGCGTTGGCCTGTGGTGCTTGGGATATAATTGGGATATGGGATATTAATGGAATTTTATTTACATATTTTTTCTTGTCTGATTTTTTTTATAAAAATAATAATTTTTAAAAAATGTGCTGGGATTATAGTATACAGGCTTCCTCTTTATTCTCAAAATGAAATATAGCTATTTCAATTTCAAACACATGTACGAATTTAATTAAAATAAAAATTGAGTTACACAAACTTTTCCTTAATTTTATTAAAATGCCGCCAGTTGCATTAGAAGTTCCATTGGTCCAACGCTCCCAATCGCACTTGGTTACTTCTAGTTGAGGTAAGTAAAGCCATAAAGTGATAATTGGCCAAAAAAAAAAAAAAAAAAAAAAAAAAAAGACTAAGTTTGTATTTAGGAACACCTTTAGAAGAGGCTAAAGTATATTTTAATACTTTAAATTTAACCACCAAACGACGTTAACTGGTAAGGGGTTGCCATAGCTTAACTACAGGTTTTGAATTTGAGATGTGGAAATACAAAGTGTGTGAGGGTGGTAGAGGCTTTCCCCGAAAAGGACCAACCTAGTCTCGGTATGAGTTAATCTGGAGTCGTTGATGTGCCAAAAAATAGCCTGCCTTGGGCACCAGATGCACTACCAAAAAAAAAAAGACTTTAAATTTATATAAGATATACTTTTAGATCTTATGTCACATACATTTCTATGAGGTCATGACCATACTTTTTTTTTTTTTTTTTTTAAGGTTAAAGATTGTAGTGAAAGTATTCACAAATAAGCAGTTGGTTTTCACAATGTTTTTAGACACTAATTATTCAAAAGTGTTAAAAAGAATGAGCAAAATAAATTTTGATATGTTCTACTATAAATTTTCATGGATATAAAGTTTAGTATATATAAAAAGTACAAAATAAAATTCAAAGATGGTGTCAAAGAATTTTCAATTCGTGTTTGTGATGAGTCGCTATGTAAAAACGAGTGAGTCATCAAGAAAAGTCGTTGGCCATCATAAATCACCATCACTGGTCAACAATGGCCAATAAATTTTGGCTTTAGCCCACTAAGAGATATATGATGTCAATTTTAATTCGTACTCACACAAAATATATTATTATTATTATAAAAAAATATATAAAAATAACACTGCTATTGTATAATTCGATTATTTGTAGCTATTATTTAGAACTAGAGTGAGTAAATTCACTTTTTTAAAATAACAGTGACTAACGGAAAAAAAGAACTATCATTTGAGATTAATGGCATTAGGATTAGATGATTGAAAATATATAGTTTGTAGAATATGCAAGAGAATGATGTATAGGATTAGAGTCATCAATCGTAGGCTTGTGAAGAGTCGTGGCCTAACTGGTGGCAGGCCCTTCGGGGCCTGGAGTAAGAAAAATGCATGTTTTTCAAAGTCCGCCCCAGAGCACCAAGGCCAGGGCGGCACGGCCCGAAATTACTATTTCAAATTTTAATTATTTTTCCTCTGTTTTTTTTTAAAGAAATATAATTAGTAAATTATAACACGAATCATCCAATAAATAACTACAATCACTAATTTATAATCAAAAGCAAACTATCTTCACAAATAACTCACATAAAACATAAAAAAGCATATTATGAATTTCTTCTCCCGCATCATGAACACATCCATAATCTTTATTTGCAACAAATAATAAACCAAATCATAAAAGTAGAGTATAGTTATTATATATTTGTAATTAAATGGATAAATAACTTTATAACAAATAAAAAATATATATAAATTAATAAATTTAAAAAGAAAAAAAAAAAGCTACAATGAAAGGCGCAGGCCGGGCCCGTGGCCCTCCGTAACGCCCGTCCTAAGCCCGAGGCCCTTCGCGGCTAGCCCTCCATGACCAATTTCAAATATTTCGTCTATTTTTCAAGCCCGACCTTGAAGCGGCCAAGACTTAAATGGGTCGGCCCGATAGCTTCGGCCGTTTTGACGGCTCTATATAGGATTCACAAGATTCTGAAATCAAGGTGGGCAGGACAGGAGGCTTTTTCATTGAAAGTGCTATAAAGCGGAGAAATCAATGGCGCAAGAATTTGCGTATATTATGTGTTAGTTTTTGAGTCAAAGGAAAGTATGAAACTTTCTCAGCTCTCGACATTAATTTTATGATTAGATCTGAATAATTGTATGAATATACCGTGGAGTATGATTCACATTTGATTCTATTTTATACCAATTTCAGATCTCTAGAATTTAGTTATAAATTTGAAACTTTGGATTCAATCCTAATCAAACATTTTTCAACTTTTCCTAGTGCCTTAGATCCTCTAATTTGAAGATGATATTTGATTAAATTTGTTAAAATTACTTATAATTGTGTGTATTGGAAGTTTGGAACTAACTAATTAATCATCGTTCAAAAAAAGAACTAATTAATTAATAAGAATATTATTTTTATGCATTGCTATTTTAATAAGACAAAATTATAAGTGATTTGGAGGATATGGTAGTTAAAATGAGAAATCAAATTATTCTTCACGTGGCAAACTTCAAATATTTGAAATCAAATTTTCCAAAAAAGATGGTGAAATTGATGGAGATCAATAATATAATTCAAAATAGATAGTTTAAATGGAGAAAGAGTACAAGGGTCATTTGTTATTAAAAAAGTACTCCCTCCGATCCTAATTATAGGACAACATTTGGGAGTTAGTTTTGGTCCTAACTATAAGACAACATTCTATTTTTTGTCAATTTCTTCCTAAAATACCCCTATTTTATTCTCTCAAATGTGTTTGGTTTTTGGTGAGTATATATGTATATGTATATATATATATATGGGTGCATAAACTCTTCCAAAAACTTTTATATATGGGTATGTGTGTGTGTCTATATATGTATATATGTGTGTGTCTTTGTATATATATAGGTATACATGTGTGTGTCTACACACAAATATATATAGACACACATGCATATATTTGTATATATATAGGTATCGTTTTATGCCACATGTGTGTCGTTTTGGGGTTACACAAATATATATATGATTTTTTGGTAAAATTCATATAATAAATACAAAAAAATAATATATTATATATATATTACATAAATATATGTGTGTAGAGAGGTATGTTGCAGAAGCTATTAATTCACTTTTACTTATGTCATTTTAAATTTATATAAGGGTATGTTAGAAAAATAAGTAAAAATAACTAATTTAACTTATTTTCTTAATCTTCACAAAATCGGTTAAATATATCCTATAATTAGGATCGGAGGGAGTATCAATAAGATAAAAATTTGATAACTTCTAAGCACTAATTCAAGTTATAAGAGAATATGAATATATTTTCAAAATGAAGAACTGATTTGCAGAATAACTTTCAATTACTTAAATATTAGCCAATATTTAAATTGACTTAATCCTTTTTATAAGTCCAACAAAAGTTATTTAAACATTTAATAAGTTTTTTTGTTGTTTACTTTGACACCCATAAATATCAACTTTTGGCTATCATAATTATTTATTGTTCTCTTTTATAATTCAATATTAATATTTTATATTTTATATCCATAAATTATAAGTTGACCCCATGATTAAGGAGTTATCATAATAATAATTTAGCTCATAAATATTGGAGTTATCATAATCATAATTCAAGCTAAATCTACGAGAACCTTAATTTTCAAGAAATATAGTTGCCCCCATAATTATAGTAATATTTATATCTATCAACATCATCAATGTGTTTTGTTTTGTGCTCTCCGTTCTTCATTGTTAATAGGCTCAATTCTTCATCCCCAATATCATAGCAAGTCGGCTTTATGAACTCATTAGAAATATTGACAACGACAAGGATACTTAGAATATTATTGCTTAGGTTATTAAAGAAGTAGATGATGACTAAAAAGACATCACCTTTTGATAAAAAGTTAGTGGCTTTACTTATCTCAATCCTTTCTTTTCCTCCTTTTGTTTGATCTTTTGTGCCTTGTTGTGTATTAATTTTTTTTAATTTAAATTCCTTTTTCTATATTCCTCCATACATAACTTTCATAAGATTCGTCTTTAACTACATAATTGAGAGCTTGAAACTTTCTTAAAACAATTAGAACATTGTGTTGGAAGAGAAATTATTGTTAGGTTTCGAGTCAAGCGGAACAACATCAAATACTCATCTAGTAGTTTGGGTGTTTGCAATTTTTTGAGGAGGAAGATATTTTGCAACGGTTTACATAAGGGCGGATCCAGGAATTTATGGAAGGGGGCACCATTGGCGGGGATGCCCCGAAATTTTTTTATAGTAAATGCATTAAAAAATAAAAAATATAAAGGAACAACATCAAATACTAATCTAAATAGTTTGGGTGTTTGCAATTTTTTGAGGAGGGAGATATTTTGCAAATAAACCAAAGGATACACAATATGTTTTTTCTTTTCAACCATCCTCTTGGCAAGATCAGCTATTCCTCATTTGCACAAATTTAAGACAATAACATCTTGCCATTTTTATGTATGTGTTTTTGTTATCAAAGCATAGTTCCAAGAGCTCAGATATCTCTAGGTAAGAAAATGATTTAGACTAGTAGATAAAGACAAGAGAAAATTGTTGCAAAGACGTAGTGATCATATTGTGATTGAATACTTGATTATATATTCATCTATTTGTTGTTTTATTTATTCCTGAAGTATTTTTTTTTTTGGAAGGAGGAAGAAGCAGAGTGAGCATCCCTCTGAAATATAAACACATACCTCAAGCTCCTTGACAACATTGATGTCAACAACAAAAAGTTTAAAACATTGATGACCTTCTAATAGTGTAGTCGTCACGATCTTCAACCACTCCTTCAAAGAGAAAGAAAAGTATGACACTCCAATGGTTGATAATAGTGATGTGGGATTGTCTGATATGTCCCTACCTTCAGGGCCAACAAAACAATCATCAAGAACATAAAAACAAAAAGAGTAAATATCATTTCTTCAACTACTCCTTCAAAGAGAAAGAAAAGTATGACACTCCAATGGTTGATAATAGTGATGTGGGATTGTCTCATATGTCCCTAAAAAAAACACCATTTTTGGTCCCTTACAAAAAAATTGATCCTTATTCATCCTTTTTATGGACTAAAAAGGACCTTTTAAAACTTGTGAGTGATCAAAATGTCAACCAGTCGACCCTTATTCATCCTTTTTGTGGACTAAAAATGACCTTTTTTTTTGTAAGGGACTAGAATGAGGATTGTTTTTCTTTTTTTTGTTAGGGACCAGAAATGATATTTACTCAAACAAAAACCCAAATTTTTTTTTTTGAATTCTTATGTATTGTTTTGAGTTTTTGAGTGCAATCTTAGTTTCGAGTCTACTTTACTTTTAATTGTGTTTGGCGTTCGGTGTTTTCACGTATAGGTGATATCTCTCTTTTGGACAAGCAATACATTTAAGACTTATATCGGGGTTTTAAAATAAATTATTATAACATAATTACATAATTTATTATGATTACAAATAAATATTACTTCTTATGCATACAATTAAAAAATTGCTCAATCATAAAGACTAAATTATATAATAAATATTACACACATCATAAACCAATACTTTAAAACCATAGATTGTCCTTCTATACTTGCAGAAGCTTTAAAAGTTCAAAATGCTATATACTCCTTCCGGTCCCAATTATAAGACATAGTTAATTTTTTTAGAGAGAGTAAGGAAGCTAATTAAATTAATTTAGAGTATTTTTATTTTTATTTTTTCTTCAAACTAATTAGTATGACTAATAAACTAATATATAATCTAAGAATGCACAACATATGAAATGATTAAGTAACTTATTTAACTTCCTTAATCTCTCCAAAAAAGTCAACTATGTCTTATAATTAAGACCGGAGGTAGTATAAACTTTCTCGGGTAGCGCACAAATAGCTGACTTTTTTTGCGTATATTATATGTTAGCTTTTGAGTCAAATGAAAGTCTGAAACTTTATCAACTCTCGAAATTAATTACATGATTAGATCTGATTCATTTTCATGAATTTACTGAGGAGTATGATTCACATTTGATTCGATTTAATACCAATTTCAGATCTCTAGAACTTAGTTATAAACTTGAAACTTTGGATTCAATCCCAATCAAACATTTTTTCAACTTTTCCTAGTGCCTTAGATCCTCTAATTTGAAGATGATATTAGATTAATTTTTTAAATATACTAATAATTGTGTGTATTAAAACTAATTAATTAATAAGAATATTTATTTTTATGCATTGCTATTTTAATAAAAGAACATTATAAGTGATTTCGAGCATATGGTAGTTAAAATGGGAAATCAAATTATTCTTCAAGTGGAAAACTTCAAATATTTGAAATCATTTTTACCAAAAGATAATGAACTTGATGTAGATATTAATAATATAATTCAAGATAGCTAGTTTAAATAGAGAAAGTAAACTAGGGTCATTTGTAATTAAAAGTATCAATAAGATAAAAAAACTTATAACTTCTAGTCACTAATGTAACATCCTCATTTTTATTTATAATATTTAAATATTATTAGGATGCAATTTATAAAGTAACTTGAAGTTTAAAATAGAAGAAACACAAATTTAAATGTGGTTTATATTTAATTATATTGACTTCAACTTAATCAGGTTATTTTATGGTAAACTCATAATTACCAAATAATTATTTTCGATCCTGTGTAGAAAATATACTTAAAAGGGGTTAAACTTTAAGTGCATAACCTCATATTATAATTAATTAAAAACAAATATACAGAAAGAGAATATGATATGGTTTGTGGGGATTAAATACAAGTATTTAAAATATCTTCTCATTTAAATTATTATAATTTTTATATATGCTTTCCCACCACCATGCCCTCGTTCGAGGCGTGGAAATGGTGAAAATGGTGTTGGGAGCTCTTCCCCATAACCGTGGGCCCGACGGGGTGAAATCCGGATTAATAACCAAGATTTCCTAATCGGGTGGGATACCAATATATATATATATATATATATATATATATTATAAGGATTTTATTTGAATGAAATAGGCGAGTAAAGCTTAATTATTATGGCTTTACAGAATCTTGACAAATTTTTAATGATTTTTGAGAATAATCAGATTTTTCTAAATATAAATTAGGAAGAAGAAAGAGAGAAGGAATAAAGAAGAAAAATATGAGGCCCACACAATTATAAAACTCAATGTTCATTTTCTTCTTCCGCCATTTTGTCTTCTTCCTTTTCTCGTTACGTGGGCGTGGCTGCTCCTCTCTTCCATTAATGGAGGATTGTGATATTTTTTAGTTTCATTTATTTCCCATAAAATCTCACAACCTCACTTATTTTCCAAATATTTTTCTACTCGTCTAAAGCTTTCTAAAAATATAAATTTTGTTGCAAAGGAAAGCAGGTTTGAAGATTAAGACTAACTTGTAGATGTGTGTAAATATTGACATTTAATCGGTTTATAATTTGTATATTGTTATAAAAAAGGAAAAATACAAGAGATAAAATGAAAAGATGAAGAGAGATGAAGAAAGAACTATAGGAAAAGATAGAGCAATATCTTCTTTATTTTAGATGCAACCAAAATATAATATATAGTGCTCTATTTATAAACATTTCATCACAACTAAGAGTTACGTAAAGTAAATGGCAAACTTTAATCCTCATAGGTGTACAATTGTAACCTTTGAGTTATGGTCATGAAGACTCCTAAGGACTATTCATTGAAGATGTTATGGAGCGTAGAAAATGAAAGGTCAAGAGTTTGAAGTTTGTGGATATCCACTCAATTAGTATTTGTACAACCCTTTCCCTTATATGTCCTTGAACAAATATTGTGTCTTATTAAAATCTTACTAGAAAAAACTTATTGAGATAATAATCTAGTGAAGGAAAAAGAGTACATAATGTTTACTTCCCTTGATAAGAACATCACTTTATGTCTTTGAGCCTACACATTGCAATACCAAGCACTAACTTATTAAATGTTATCACTACAAAAAAAAGGTCAATTAGTAGCGGTTAAAATAAACTACTACAAATATGCACATTTGTAGCGGTTTATATCGAAACCGTTACAAATTTGTAGCGGTATGACTCGCGCCAAGGGGCGCACTAGTTTGTGAACGACATTTGTAGCAGTTATCATAAACTAACTGCTACAAAATATGGCGCCAAGTTGGCGCCAAATTTGTGGCGGTTATTTTGTAATGGTTCAGTTATACAAACCGCCACAAATATGGCACCCGTTTGGCGCCTTATGGCGCGCCATTTAGTGGCGGTTTATTTGTAGCGGTTTATAAAAAAAAAAAAAAATCTGTTCTAGAATGCCAAGAGTCTAAACTTTTGTAACGGTTATAGAATACCGCTACAAATGTGAAGTTTTTAAACACATTACAAATAGAAGTTATGAATTTTTTTTTAAAAAAAAATGCGTTCATATTTGTAGCAGTTATTTAGCTAAACCTCCAAAAATGCGATATTTTAAAATTTATTATTATTTTTTTAAAAAAAAAATACCAATGAATTTTTTAGAGGTTTTATACCCGCTACAAAACGAAAAAAAATGCTACAAACATTAAACCGCTACAAAAACCATCGCATCAACCGCTACAAAGTGTGTAATATTAAAATTTGAATATTTCAAATCCGACCAACGTTCATTAATTTGTAGCGGTTTTTAGTATAACCGCTACAAAATGTGATATTTTGAAATTTATTTATTTTTTAAAAAATACTAATGAATTTTTGTAGCGGTTTTGTAACCACTACAAAACGAAAAAAAAAAAAACACAAACATTAAACCGCTACAAAAAACCGTCGATCAACCGCTACAAAGTGTGTAATATTGAAATTTAAATATTTGAATCCCGCCAACGTTCATTAATTTGTAGTGATTTTTAGTATAACCGCTACAAAATGTGATATTTTGAAATTTATTTATTTTTTTAAAAATACCAATGAATTTTTGTAGAGGTTTTCTAACCGCTACAAAACGAAAAAAAAAAACGCTACAAACATTAAACCGCTACAAAAAGCGTCGCATCAACTACAAAGTGTGTAATATTGAAATTTGAATATATCGAATCCGACCAACGTTCCTTAATTTGTAGCGGTTTTTAGTATAACCTCTACAAAATGTGATATTTTGAAATTTATTTATTTTTTAAAAAATACCAATGAATTTTTGTAGCGGTTTTATAACGCTATAAAACGGAAAAAAAACCGCTACAAACGTTAAATCACTACAAAAACCGTCGATCAACCGCTACAAAGTGTGTAATATTGAAATTTGAATATTTCGAATCCTCGCCAATGTTCATTAATTTGTAGCGGTTTTTAGTATAACCGCTACAAAATGTGATATTTTGAAATTTATTTATTTTTTATAAAAATATCAATGAATTTTTGTAGCGGTTTTGTAGCCGCTACAAACGTTAAACCGCTACAAAAACCGTCGCATCAACCGCTAAAAATGGTATTATGCATATCCCTATAAATACCCCCACCCCACACCTCATTTCACACACTCTCATTCATTTCTTCCCACTCTTTCTCTCTCGTTTTCTCTCATTTCTTCTCGACCCTTACAAATTCTTTGTTTTTAATGTTTTATTTTTTCCTTCTTATAATATTAATACAATTTTTTTTTCTTATCCAGAACTTTAAGAATATTTCCTCAATATTCCTTCTATCATCATCAACATTCTTTCCCTAATCAAATATCATCTAATAGACAACATAATTTTTTTGCTCGTAGATGGACAACACAATAAATCCTTATTATCTACACATTCTCGTATTATATCTACATAATATTTGTACTTATCTAATTTAAGTTAATCATTTTTTTAAATATTAACTATTATCATTTAATTTGTCACTTAAATAATAAAAATATTCAGCAAAATGTTATAATATTGGACTCAAATTATGATGATTTTTTTATTAAAAAATTGTAATAATTTGTAGCGGTTGTGAAAACCGCTACAAATTTTAATTCAAATTTGGCCTAAATATTTGGCGCAATTTATGAAATTTTATCCAATATTTATAGCGGTTTTACAACCGCTACAAAATTTTGGCGCCATTTTTTTTTAGATTCGTCATCTTGTAGCGGTAACTCATCAAAATCGCTACTAATACAAAGAGTGGTTTTATTACATGAGTAGCGGTTTTAGAAAACCGCTACAAAACGTTATTTTTTTGTAGTGTATAGGTGGTAGTGTCTTGATAAACAAATTGCAAGGTTGTGACGTGAGAGAATTTGCTAAATATTTATGTCACCACTCTTTTTAAGATCATGTGTAAAAAAGAATTTTGGAGAAATATGTCTTGTTCTATCACCTTTGAAGTACCATCTTTTCAATTGAGCTCTACATGTTGTACTATCTTCATATAGTAATGTTGAAATCTTTTGTTTAGGAAACAAAGTACACATTGATTTGATATGTTAAGTCATTGACCTTAGCCAAATACATTCTCGACTTGCCTCATGAGCTGCAATTATCTTTGCATGATTTGGTGAGGTAGTGGCTAAAATATTTTTTGTTGAGTGCCAAGATATAACTAGACCTCCACAAAGAAATAAATATCCTGGTTTATCTCTACCATTGTGTGGATCTGATAAACACCCTGCATCTACATAAGCATTTGCACCACCACCACCATGAAGTTAGGTTGACCCACAACTATAAACCTCTATGATGCATCCAGGGCGATTGCCAATTGGATCCATTTGTGATAACAGTTGTAGAAGTGACTTATTTGCAATGTACCTTTTGCAAACGTAAGAAAGGATAAAAGTTATATTATAAATGTGATTTGTGTTTGGAATGATGAGGAGAAAAGTGGCTTCTTTTCAAATGAGCTTTTGTTTAGATGATTATTTGAAAAGTTAATTGAAATGAAAAATGACTGAAGATTGAATGAATCTTATTGAATACTACATGAATATAATAGTAGTATATATATTGTAATAATTGAAGATAAAAATTTAAATTTGATTAAAAAATAAATTATTATTAAAAAAAACTCTAAAGTACTTAATTAAATATATTCTAATGGATAAATTAGAATGTATATAAATGTATATTTAATAGTATATTACTTATTAGATCATATATCCTTAACATTTTTTCTTTGAAGTTGAAAAAAGTAAAGTCACACTAGAAATTGAAAAAAGTGACTTATATCAGAAGTCACTTTTTCTCCCTCACTATTATGCCAAACAAAATCACTGTATGCTGTGTTTTTTTCCTCTCTTAATGCTATGCCAAATATGCTATTTATATTCTTTTTGTGTATTCAACAAAATGCTGCCTCCGAAGCATGCTATCAGGGCCATACAGTGAGGATTGCTTTGCTGCTCTATATATGAATGGTATATAAGTTTTTTTTTTAAAAAAAATTATAATTATAATTGTTTCCATATAATAGAATCGTCGAATTTGCTGGTTTGTTTTTTCTGTTTTCCTATGACGAAAAATAATAATTGAACATTGCATCATTTCTTCAGTGACATTTTATTATTATTTCGCTTCATTGAACCTATGGTGCTACTAATCGTGAAACAATTATTCTGAATCATTTCATGAATTTTGGGCTGTTCCATGGGAGGGAGTGCTTCTTGGTTTTCTCCCATGTCACTGTCGCATTTACCGCTATAAAGTCTGTTTGGCATAGTTTTGGAAACTTAAAAAGATGAAGAGCAGCCCATAAGTAGAAACTAGATAATTGAGTGTTTGGATAGTTTAATTATTTGATTGGTTTTAGACCTTAAAGCTTCTTTTTTTGTGAAGCCATTTCCTTACTTCTCATCCCATCACCAAAAAGGCAATCTCATTTGGACTCCTCCCCCCAAAAAAAAAAAAAAAAAAAGTCGTACCTTTCCCACATAATTTAATATAGGGAGAATTTATTTATAATACTAGCCTTGACCCATTTTTTACCTTAGAATTTATTTATAATACTAGCAACTCTTTTAGAAAATTTAATACCTTGTATTTTTACATATTTTCCTTACATTTAATTTAGGGAGAATGACAAAAAAAAAAAAAAACCATTTAAATTTCAAAATCATGTTGACAACAACAATAATGAGATTTGCTTTAAGCATTTCATTGTGTTGTAATTTTTTTAATGGTAATTTTACTATTTTATTTAGTAAATTTATATTTATTTTTAATATTTTATCCCATATAATCACATTATATATATATATATATATATATATATATATATATATCATACCTTTTTCATTCATTTTACATCTCAATTATCTTTTCAAAAGCTATGCCAAATAAGTGCCGGTCAGAGGAGAAAAAAAATCATTTCTACCACTGCTATCCTGAACACAAATCACATCAGGAAAAGTTTACTAGGAAAAATGTCCATCAGAAAAAGTCTATCAGATGCTAAAGCTACTTCTACCACCACTATCCTAAACGGCCCATAATTAATGGCAGGTCGAATTTTGATTTGCATTTTCTGTTGTCAAGTCTCATTTGAGGTTTAAAAAAGAAAAATTTTCTTTTGATTTATTGTAAATTCAAGTAAAGGTGCAAAAATACACATATGTTTTACCCTCAAGAGCCCCCAACATCAAATGGTTTTTTTGTGTGCAAAAATACACACGAATTTTCTCAAATGGAGCAAAAATACCATCTCCGTTACCCACCTTAAACATTCCTTACTTTTTACTTTGTAGACCCCACATGTTATCTTTTTCTCCCTATTGTTCTTTATCACGCGCCTGGATCCACACCTTCTTCTTTAACCTTTTATCTCTCTTCCTCTCTCTCATCGACATTCTTTATAAGTTTGCTTCTGAAGCCTTTTCGAGATATAATTACACCTTAACCCAATGAATATATATATACACACACCCGCTGATAGTTTAGAAGAGTGTACATTATCCCTCTGGAATTCACCATTATTATTGTTCTTCCCATATGACTCCAACTGTTCTGTTATGGACCTCGGAAATGGGCCAGACCAAGTCAAGCCCACTAGAAGGCCAACTACCCCACGGTTATCCCCACTACCATAGTAGTGCAGGAAGTGGGGGCACAGCGCACCACATCATGGGAATATGCTACCGAGGGAGTCGGACCAACCCGGCTTGCCTATAAATAGGGGCATACCCCGGTGAACGGTACACACATATTCTCTCTACTCTTTACAATTCTGCCACACAGAGCACACACCCCACCCCTTATATGTGTATATCGAACTACGTGGACTTTGATCCCTCTCAAGGGTACGTAGGCCCTAGGAATTGTTCCTAGGTCAAGTCCGATCTATTTTGTTCTACAACAGAACATTGGCGCCGTCTGTGGGGACCGAGTAAACTTCGAATCCCATACCATAAAGCCACGAACCTATCATAGCAAATGGCGAATACAAGAGGACGTGGTACAACAACTCGGCAAAACCAAGTGCCGAAGAACAACCAAACAACACAATGGACAAACGTCACAACAGGGGGCCCGATAACCCAGACGAAGAACAAGTGTTGGTAGAAACCGAAGTGGAGACGTCGGACACAGTGAAATCTCCACCCCCTGAAAATGTCGCTATCCGGCAAACCAAAACCCTTGAAGTGGTCGACCTCGATATTCAGCTATTACGAACCACCCTTGGTTCCGTATTGGATAGAATAGACGAGATGGAAACACAGAATCGATTACAAAGGGAGGAGGACGTCCGGATTATGAGAGAATAGATGTACCGCCGCGAGGAAGAATTCAAGAAATTAGTCGGACATCACGCGGGACAAAAAAAGGATCATGACGGCAACGCAGAAAGAGCAACGTGGACCCGAGCCAAAATGGCATCCCAACATCTCGGAATATTGGGACGTCACGCATGATCATGAAGAAGACACTCCCGAGATAAGGAATGATACACAGAAGCCGAAGCAAGAAAAAACAAGATCGGATAGTGGCTAATCACGACAATACTGATAACACTCGAAAGGAACGATCGTCGGTCGGAACGTCGAAAAAAGACAAAGAGAAGCTCCAACAGCAAAACCTCTCTCAAAAAGACGTGGCGTCGCCGTCATCGGATGCAAGCTCAGATGAGGAGGAGAAAGTCGCGACTCCCTTCACGGCCAAAATAATGGCCGCGCCTTATCCAAGAGGCCTAGACACCAAAGATTTCCCGAAATACGATGGAACCCGGACCCACAAGTGCACGTGGGCAATTTCAAAATGGAGATCATGGTCAAAGGATATTCGGGGCCCGTGGTACCCCTATTGTTTGCGGGAACTCTACGTGGACCAGCCCAAATCTGGTTCAACACCTTGCCGTAAAACTCACCGGACTTGAAGGACTTGGAGAAGAAATTCTTGCTCAACTTCGCCACGAGTAGGAAACAACCCAAAACCGAGTTCCAATTGGATCGGTGAAGCAATCACCCGGGAAACGGTGCAAAAGTATTTGGATCGCTTTAAGGACACGGCAATACAAGTGCCGGATTAAAGGAAGATGTACATTTGCATTGCATCATAGCCGGCCCGGACAAATCCTCACGTCCGAAGAAGTCGGCCGTAAAGCGACGTCCCAAAACGCCGCGAATTCGAGATCGATCAAAGACGTACATAGAGCTGGAACAGATGGATATTATGAGCCATGCACCACGGACAAGCGAGGGAGTCCATCTCCCGAATGAAGGAACGATACAACCCGAACAGACAAGAATCCCGAGGACGAAGGGATACTAAACCTCGAGGAGGAAGAGCGAAAGGAAGATATGACCGATACGCTCCACTAAAAGTATCTCGTGCCCAAGTCTGGAAGGAAGTCTCCTTGACCGAGATGAAAAAGCGGAATGACCACGCCGTTGCGGAATGAGCACACCCCGGATAAGTCCCGTATTGTGAATTTCATGACCAACACGGACATACAACGGATGTCCGTTGGGATTTGAGGGACGCCATCGAGAAATTCATCCGAGAGGGGAAGCTCCGTAAATATTTGATCCAAACGCAAGGGCGGCAGGGCAAGCGTGGAGGAGAACGAAGTAAAAGTTCGCTAGCCGAAAAGAGAAGACGAGAACAGAAGAAAGGAAGAGAAGCACATGAAGAATTTCCCGAGTCAAAATATGACTGCAATGGGATTGTTGGAGGTTTCGGCGGAGGAGGAGATTCCGCCAATCAAAGAAAAAAATACTTGAAAGAGGTTCTATCTCGTAGTTGATCGTCCGAGGTTTAAAAGGAGTCTCGCAAAACCAAATTTGCCAATGCTCGGGTTTACCAAGAAGACTTGGAGGATGTGATGCCGGACACCACGATGGACTCGTCGTAACCGGAATTGTCAGAGATTGCCGAGTTAAGAAGATTTTTATAGATAATGGAAGCGCGGTGGACATAATCCTCTGGGATGCGTTTAAACGCATGCGGTTCGATTCGGAAGACCTCAAACCATGTAGGACCACTCTAACAGGCTTTAATGGAGAAGACACCCGTCCAAAGAAATACATCGACCTCAAATTGACATTGGGGACGAAGGAGGCGTTCAAGTCGTGGATAGTTCGTTTCGTTGTGGCCGACTTCCCGTCTCCATACAATATTATCCTCGACGACCGACTATCCATGACTCGGAACATGCTTTGGTATCTTCTAATCACCGAAGTTGAGATTTTATGACAGAGAGAATCGGGTCGTTACCATTAAAGGAGATCAAAGAGACTCTCGGCAATGTTACTTCGAAGCGGTGAAGGAAAGCAAAACTCCAAAGACGGAACCCGCCAAGGAGGTGAAAGGAAGATGGATAATAAGTCCGTTTACATAGTAGAGTTAGACTTGAGGGAAGAGGACAAGATGCAAAGGTCCGAACCTAATGAAGAAACAAGATTTCGTCCCGGGAGATGAACCGAGAGGACCACCAAAGTCGAAAGACATTGGATTCCGAGATACGAGCAAAATTGGAGTTGTTCTTGCGAGCAAACAAAGACGTATTTGCATGGACGCCATCTGAAATTCCCGGAATTGACCCCGAGTTTTGTTGTCACAAATTGGCCATCCACCATGGGTCAAACCCGTAGCTCGTAAAAGAGGAAACAGGGTGCGGACCGAGGTAAAGCTTTGGAAGCGCATGTCCGTGGAGTTGCTCACAAATGGATTTATTAGGGAAGTGCAATACACGGCGTGGTTGTCTAACGTGGTCATGGTTAAAAAGCCGAACGGCAAATGGCGCGTATGTACGGACTACAAAGACTTGAACAAGGTATGTCCCAAGGATGCATTTCCCATGCCCGACATTGACCAATTGGTTGACCAATCGATCGGCTTTCAACTTTTGTCATTCATGGATGCATACTCGGATACAATCGATCGCCATGCACCCCGATGATCAAGAGAAAACGGCATTTATCACGGACAATGCGAATTATCTATAATGTGATGCCTTTTGGCCTCAAGAATGCGGGGCGACTTATCGAGAATGATGACAAAAGTCTTTTCGGATCGAGGGAAAAAATGTGGAAGTCCACATTGATGATATGATAGTAAAATCTAAAGAGCAGAACGACCATGTTCATGATCTGCAACAAACTTTCAAAAAATTGAGGAGGCATCGAATTCGTTTGAATTCGACAAAATGTGCTTTCGGAGTTCCGTCAGGAAAATTCTTGGGTTTTCTCTTGACTAACCGAGGCATTGAAGCTAACCCGGAAAAGTGCAGGGCCGTGATGGAAATGAAACCCCGGAAAACAAGAAAGAATTGCAACAAATTGACGGGCGATTGGCGGCCTTGACAAGGTTCTTGCCCAAGTCAGCAGAAAAATCCCTCCCATTCTTTAAACTCTTGAAGAAGGAAGCTCAGGAAGAATGGAACTCGGAGTGTGAAGAAGCATTTAACAGAATAAAGCAATGCTTAGCATCTCCGCGCATTATCCCTACTAAGTCGGGAGAATTTGTTTCGTATTTGTCGGTTGGGGAAAAGGCGTAAGTGCGGTTTTAGTTCGAGATACGACGATGGGCGAGAAACCAACAGTACTTCGTAAGTCGGGCTCGCAAGGTTCCGAGTTGAGGTATCGAAACCGGGGAAAATGGCTTTTGCACTATTAACGACGGCAAGACGACTTCGCCACTATTTCCTTGGCCATTCGATCGTGGTAAGAACGAATCAACCCATACGACAAGTTTTACATAAACCGACTTAGGCAAGGATGATAGCTTGGGCAGTTGAATTGTCCAAGTTTGATATCACTTATGAGGCCCGGCAGGCAATCAAGTCACAAGCTTTGGCTGACTTCTTAATGGAGCTAACCTCGGTTCAGAATGGGAAGACGGGAGCAGAACCATGGAAAGTGTTCGTGGACGGATCGTCTAACATAAAGGGAGGTGGTGCAGGAGTTATTGTGGAAAGCCCCGAAGGCGTGGCGATGGAATTTTCTCTCCGACTTGACTTCCCGACATCGAATAATCAAGCTGAATATGAGGCCCTCATTGCCGGGTTGCTGCAGACTAAAGAAAACGGAGCTCGGCAAGTGCACGTGTCCACGGACTCTCAGCTGGTTGCTTCCCAGATCCAAGGGACCTATCAAGTGAAGGGACCGCTGTTAGCTAAGTATTTGACAAAGGTCAAAGACATCATGACATATTTTGACGAGGTGACAAGTGGCGCACATTCCTCGGGCAGAAAATACGAGCCGACATTCTCTCGAAGCTCGCTAGCACGAAGTGCCCGAAATCTCCACACAATTGTCCAGCCAGAACCTACCGGAACCAAGTTGCGTGATGCCGATTTCGGTTCGAGGATTGGAGAAAATCGATTGCGATTATCCGGAAAGGGGGATCACCCCGCAGGATGCGGCCGAATCAAGGACTCTAGTCGAAACGGCCGCCTATGTAATGGTCAACGATCAATTGTATCGCAAAGGCGTGCATTCTCCCATTGCTAAATGTCTCAACGAAGATCGCCCAATACGTTTTGGCGGAAATCCACGAAGGCATAAATGGACAACACATGGGGCAAAGCTTTGGCCCGTAAAGCGATTCGGGCGGGATATTATTGGCCTACCATGGCGCAAGATGCTAAATACCATGTTCGGAGATGCGTGGTTGCCGGAAGCACGGCAAGATAATGTGGGTTCCACCATCCGAGTTGACGCAGATCACGGCTCCATGGCCATTCTACAAATGGGGCATGGACTTGTTGGGACCGTTTAAAGCAGCTCCAGGCCAGTTGAAGTGGCTGATCGTCGCAGTCGATTACTTTACTAAGTGGATCGAAGTTGAACCTCCGGCGACCATCACCTCGGCAAGAAGAGTACGTAAATTCCCGCAAAGGAATATAATATCACGATTTGGGATCCCGGCGAAAATAGTCACGACAATGGAACACAATTCATGGACGAGAGGCTTCCAACAAATGATGTCTCGCCCTTAATGTAAAGCATCATTTCGCTTCTGTGGAACATCCACAATCCAACGGACAAGCCAAGGCAGCAAACAAAATTATCGTCAACGGGCTTAAAAAGCGAATGACCGAGGAACGGGAAAGTTGGGTGGAACATCTCTATGCAGTCTTGTGGGGTTGTCGGACCACGGTGCAAACATCCACAAGAGAAACACCGTTCAGCCGACATACGGATGTGAGGCCATGATTCCGCTTGAAATCGGCGAACCCTCATGGAGAAAAGCGACAACTTCGCAGCAAGGACAGAAAATGACGAGGCTATCGCGGTCGAGCTAGATCTGATTGACGAAGTTAGAACCACGGCTCACTTACGAGATTTAGCCACAAAGTAACTCGTCGCGGCTCAGTTCAATAAGAAAATTAATCCGCGCTCCTTCAACAAGGATGATTTGGTGCTGCGAAGGGCCGATATAGGTAACAAAAATGCCCGAGATGGGAAGCTCGCTGCAAATTGGGAAGGTCCTTACCGCATCCGACATGAACTCGGAAACAGTGCTTATGTGTTAGAATCACTGAAAGGAGAAGCAATCAAAAGGACTTGGAATGCGGACAAACTTAAGGCTTACTATAGCTGATTATCGAAGTCGATGCAGTAGTTTGTTTTCTTTGTTTTCAGTTAATTTCAGTATTTTCCTCTATTAACTTTACTTTCAGGCTTACTTCATCGTGAATATGTATCAAATTCCTACGGGAATCGAATCCTTGATGTAAAGCCGCACATTGAATGAATCAAAAGGATGGGCATTAGTACCCGTATTTCGCAATTTGTTCAAAGGAAGTCGGGCATAACATGTATGGACCAAAGTTCATAAATCATGTAAAAGAAACTATTTCGCAATTTGTTCAAAGGAAGTCGGGCATAATATGTATGGACCAAAGTCCATAAATCATATAAAAGAAAACCCGCCGAATAAATATCCTAGTAAGCACATTTACAGGATCGTGGCAACAAAAAGCCAAATGATAGGATTGATGAAAATCGGATTACTTAATTCGTGTTTATCATGTTATCCACGTTGGCCAAAGTAAACATGTGCGAATTGGCAAACGCCCATTTTCGTAAATCATGTAGTGGCATAGCCGCCAAGTTCGAAGTATACACCATTTAAATGCCGAATATATCAAAACCAGGCACACCAGAAAGGAGTGTTTCCTTGACCTTGATCACGTCAGGAAACCTTCAATTTGCAAGACGCTAAATAGAAAATAAGCGCATACGATTAAAGCGGTTAAATCAAACGTTTATAAATTAAAGCCCTACACGGCAAAGCAAAGGTTTACATAACCTACAGACAAAGCTGTAAGTTGCAAAATGGAAAATTGCCGACTATTGTTGGACAGACGGAGATTGGCCGCCAGCTTCTTCTTCCTGAACCGTCTCGGCAATACTGGCATCATCAACCACGGGCGGAGCCGGAATAAATATTCCGTCTTCAACGTACGCGTTCATGTGCACTCCTTCTAAATTCAAATCGATCGAGGGATTCCGGAAGCGAACTTGTTCCAGGGCATTCTCGAAGGCCTCCTTAACGCCTGCCTTTAACTTGGAAATATTAACTTCGGCGACATCAAGGGCGTCTCGATACGAAGTGAGATTGGCCTGAGCGGCAATGAGGGCTTGCTTACAAGAGTTGAGTTCCGTCGCCTGTTCGTCAATCAAGTTTTTATATCTGGCAATGGACTCCATGTCACTCTCGTGGACCTGCGCCCTTCGAGTAAGCTCAGACTCGGACAAGTGCAGCTTGTCACGAACTTTAACCGCCTTCGTCGGAGAGGCTTTCCTTCTCGGCTCTCGCCATTTGCGAGATCCTCCCGTGCTTGAGTTAATGCCTCGTCGGCCTTCTTCTTCTCATCCTCAAAGAAGTCCAGATCTTTCTCGTTACGTCGACCTTCTCTTTGAGGTGTGCCACAAGTTGACATAGGCCGGCATTCTTCAAGTTGGCATGCTCAATCTCCTTCAACTCTTTCATCTCCGCCTCCGACAATGTCCCGCCCGTCATACCAATTGTCGGCGGACGAATACCCTTACGGAGGGAATTGGGTATTTTATGTCCCCAAAAATAGGAACGAGGAGCTGAATGGTTGGATGGACATCGGGGCTAAAGTTTCGAACTCTTCTGGATTCCCCGGATCTTGAGCCGGAGAAGTCGGGGTAGGAATATCCTCGCTTGTTGATGGATTGTCGTTCTTCTTCTTCTTCGGAGCTTTGGTTTTCTTGGCGGTAGCAGGTTCATCAGGCTCTCCGCCAGGCGCTTTCCGTTTTAAACCCGGAGTTGTTGGACGAGTGGCAGGAATCGTCACGTCCAGATACTCGGGTCTTTTACCCATCGATGTACCTGAGAAGCACAATCAAAGAAGTCAAAGTCTGACCAAACACGCACAAAAGAACAAAAATGGGGGAGGGGAGCCCTATAAACACCTACGGGGTGTAATGTAATCAGCCGAATCCACCAAATTGTCTTTCTGGACTAAGGCAATAAGGGCGCTGATGGTTTCCTTCTCGGCAGCGGATAATTGTGATTTAGTTGGCAAAAAATCTTTTGCTTCAAACTTATGATGTTCATCAGACCAGTATAAAGGGAAGTGTTCGCCAAGTTCCCCGGATGTCTGGGTTCGAAGGAACCATGGTGTATCCCCAGGCTTCGCGATAACTTTGAAGTAAGATGTTTTGAAGCCTTTCCATGAATCTTTAAAAGGCCTAAGAAACTTGCGGCCATGAGACGCCCGAAGTGATGTCCAACAAAACCATTTCTTTTCCCCGTCCGTGGTAGTCTTAATATCTAAAGGAGTGAAAAAGCTGCAAAACACGAGACGGAACACTCGAGCTTATGGGTATGGCAATACTTTTCAAAAGCAACTGCCGCGGCCCAACCATTGGGGTGTAACTGAGAAGGTGCAAGGTGGAAATGGATGAGAAGGCTCATTTGGAAGTCGGAAAAGGGAATTCAACCCCGAGGTAGGTTATCAAATCCTTGTAAAAATAAAAGAAGTGGCAGGACTCATCGTTTGATCGACCCGAAGCCATGGACTCGCTTGCGGAGGCAAGCACACATCATACCCCTCTCCACTTCGGACAATCCGCGAAAGCACTTTCCCGCACATCTTATTCTTGCGTCAAGTACTATGTTGCTCACAAGATAGTCTTTGATGGATGGCATTCGTGAAGATCCTCCTAAGGGGCGGACTCTCCAGTCTCGGATTGAGTGGTTTGGTGTGAAGACATTTAAACCTAAAATAAAAACAAAGGCCGTAATCGTAACTACGAAGTATACCTGACAAGACAAGAATTTCAGGACGAGCTTGAACAAGCAAGGGCCCAAGCGACAAGGTATTCGTCGGTTTATTGCAACGGCATTTATCCAAAAGAGACTCGGCTTCTCTGTCATGGCCATGACGGCAAGCTCAATCGCTTTGTGGCAACATTCCTCACAAGGACCGAGAAGGGCCCATGTTCGGCCGGGGAATAACCTCGGGAGAAGCCGACAATCTGGGTGAAGGAGAATTAGGGAGTTCACCGGGTGAAGAAGGAACTCGAACGCTTGTCCTACTCCCACTTCCCCGAGATCGGAGTAAATCTTCCATCCTCTCTTCTTCCGTGGGAAGGATGGACCATAGCCAAAGTTTAGTTCGACCAGGCACGCGTTCAAGAATCTCTATCTTCCTCTCGAATTGGCTTACCATACATATCTACTAGCGGGGTTTTGGATCCATCTTGGGGACAAATTATATAGCACGTTAAAACAGAACGAAATTATGCATGTCAAACCCGGATAGCCCAGTTGCCCGCATTGCAAAAAACTCAACAGTAAAACCGCTCAAATGCGAATGGTGGCAATAAAACATCGAATTATTCAAAGCTAGAAGGAATGAAGGTGAAAAAAGAACTGGTGTTGAAGCAACTCAGACAAGCAAAGTTCAAAATGGCGTTCAACATTTTTTCGTTCGGAGAGGAATTCACATAGTCATCACGATCGTTCAAACACCTCAACACCCGTGCCAAAGAGCAAAAATTGTCAAAATACGTAACAACGCTAGCTACGGACTATAACATGCTTGCTTCAAGAACAACCGAGAAAGCAATACCCGGTAGCGAGAGAACGAGAGAGCAAGAAGCAGATTCTCGAAAAGAGAAGTTACGATGCGATTCTTCAAAGTTGAGAAGACGCAGAAGAGTGATGATGAAGGGTGTGAGGGGCACTTATAAAAATTCTAGAAATTCTAGAGATATAACGTTTGAAAGTCGAGTCGTTTCATCGCTTACGAAGGGGTAAAAGGAAAACCCTAAAAAGCTATGATGACGAAATGACGTGGAACATTAATGGGCGCGGTAACCAAAGGCGGCGCTTGAAGGCATGTGTCATTAAAATAGGAAGTGACGGTTATACGATGCGACGCGAGCAAACGAAAAGACATTTTGCTAGGCGAACGGTCATGTTTGCTGGTATGTCGGCATCCTCGCTCAAAACCTCGGGCCGAATACCAAGTTGTATGATGGCCGAGATAAATTGATAAACTCGAATTGAGGTCCTAAATGACGAGACCGAAGCGGCTTGCGGAAACGTACGAGGTCGGGTTCTAATGTACGAGGTCGGGTACTGATACATAAGTTGACGGCAAAGCTTGAACAAATCGCTACTCAGCACAAGAAGTGCAGGATGCGGTTACGACCAATTGAAATTAGAACCCAGGATGGTTCCAAGAGAAATAAGGGCCTGGAAAATCGAGGCCAACACCGGAATAAACTCGGCAGCTCTTAAGCTCGAACAGCCAACTTTGGGGGCAACTGTTATGGACCTCGGAAATGGGCCAGACCAAGTCAAGCCCACTAGAAGGCCAACTACCCCACGGTTATCCCCACTACCATAGTAGTGCAGGAAGTGGGGGCACAGCGCAACACATCATGGGAATATGCTACCGAGGGAGTCGGACCAACCCGGCTTGCCTATAAATAAGGGCATACCCCGGTGAACGGTACACACGTATTCTCTCCTACTCTTTAGATATCGTCCCACTGTGCACACACCCCACACCTCTCGTGTGCAGGTGATCATCTTGTCCATTGTTATCTCGTGCCATAGATAACACCGGATAAGCCTACCGATCCTATATTGAAGTTAACCAGCCTCCAGGGCTGAGACATTTGTGTTCCATATCGGAACATGTTCATTATTAATGTATTTGTCTTTCTCTTCTACAATGCGTTTCCTCTTGGAGATAAAGCATTTTCTTCCTGCAGAAGAATCATTACTTTTACACTTGCGTTTGTCAATGCAAGAAAGGGCTTGAGACTCCATAAGTACAACTTCCAAGAGCCCATCGTTTTCTTCAGTTGATGATGACAATGGTGCAACTTTGTGGTTGTCAACAACACCAGGACCAATGGTAGAACCTCCCATCAAGCCATGAAAATCACCACCACCGGTATTGTAGGATGAAGGAGTTGTTTCCGATGGGATTGAAGAGATCTTTGTCATCATACCATCACCGGAATAATTAAACTCACACCTCCTCAACCCACAGTTCTTCTGCATTGAATTCCAATTCCTCCCCATTATATATTCACATACTCTATCAATATCGCATCCTCCGCGGCCGTCCACAGCCCCTTCTTCATGTTCTGCTCCACCTCGCCCGCTGCATCTTCCACCACCACCTCATCTCTAAATTCGTCGTCACTATGTATCATCATCCCCTGCATATTTCAAAAAATAGTGAATCTGCTTTCCCTCTCCTTTATATGTCGAATGCAAGCTAACCAATGATATATAGTCTGATTAATGGAGACTAGTTTCTCTCCTCTCCCAAGTCGAGAATAAGGAAAAGAGAGGAAAGATAGAAAAGAAGAGAAAGAAGAATATACTGGGATTGAGAGAGAGAGGGGATGTTGTGTTTTGGAGTGAGGAAAGAAGAAACAGAGAGAAATGGGGTGAGAGAGAGAGAGAGAGCATGTCTGTGGGGCCAGAGGAAATGGTTTTGCACAGAAAAAGTGAAGAAAGAACGAATGAATATGAAGGAAAGGAGGAGAGAGGTGGATAATTGTGGGGCCCACCAACCAAAAAGTTAACAGACATTTAAGTGGTTAACGAAGATGCTAATTTTGCTTCATTTGAGAAAGTTCATGTGCATTTTGCATCCAAAAAAAGTATTTAGTGTGGGGTGTTCCTGAGGGTAAAGCACATATGTATTTCTCCACCTTCACCCTTGTGCATTCTGTCATTAGAATCCCCACAACTCGCTGCCCGAAGTTGCAGACAGGGGCAGATAAGTCATAAGCGTCGGATCTCTAGTCAAACAAGCATAGAATTAAATTTGGGCGAAATTATTATAATTTGAAATTTTTCGACTGTTCGAGAAAACACTGAACTAGAAAAATCCTCACATATCCGTCACTCTAAATGAAAACTTCTGGTGGCAAAATTTGCATTTTAACCTGATAATAAATTCTGGAGTCAAATGGAGCGAACAAATAAAAATTATTAAATCATCGTCATTACAACACTGATATGTTTTGTTCGATGGTTTTTGGGTGCTCTACTGATTTAATCCTTTAGTGTTCGTTTTTTTTTTCCCTTAAAAAAATTGTTTTGTTTTTCTTAAGTGTTGTTTATAAGTTCTATATGTGCTCTTTGATGTCCACTGGGGATGTGGCGTTGCAATTGGGAGTTCTTCCTTGCATATTTGGCCTTCTAAGGAGATCTATGTCTGGCACTTGTGCTAAAAAAAATGTCACTTGTGCTAAAAAAAAATGTTGAAAATGTAACACCTTCGTATGGAGGAGTATATAGTAAGCCATGAATAAGCAGTCGCGATAATTACTTAGAGCAAATAAGGTTCTCCCCACTGGCCTACATTCTAACGGATCAGATTAGTCGATAGTCTGGATACCAGCAGAGAAATACACAAAAAAAGAAAAAAAAGAATAAGAAATGTATGTCGTCGTGTGTACTTGTGTACAAGGGTGGATTTTTTTTTTTTGTGGGGGGGGGTGGTTAGGGGTGGCCCGCCCCCGTAAATTACAAAAAAAAAAAAACCTAGAGTTATAGAAAATTATATTTCAGCCTCATACATATTTTAATATTTTCACTTTAATCCTCACTAAAGGTTTCATTTAGGGACTAAAATAAAAATATTAAAAATTTTATAAAGCTAAAATATGATTCTCAGATACTCTCGATTCTTTTTTATAATTTCCATCCTCCTAATTTTAATTTCTGACTCCGCCACTTCTTATGTAATTGTGTTGTCCTTCTTCCCTGCAGCATTATCGCTTTTGGTTTCACGTGCTTGGTTTTGCTTTTTTCTGGTGTTAGGGTGGTTTTTATTTATTTATTTATTTATTTACCCTCGTTAGTAGTTTTTTGGTTCACTTTTGGCTTATTGGTATTTTGCCTTTATTTATTGACGTAAATAAGCCACTTAGCTATGTTATCATTCTACTTATGCTTTAATAAATTTTTCTTATTATAAAAGAGGGGATATTTGATTTTCGTACAATCTTTATGAACCGGTTTGCCAAATAAGCCAATAGTCCTCTTCAAAAGCCCTACTACTTTCACGGGTTCCGGATCTTTTCATTATCAGCTCTCTGTCTATCTCTCATCATCAACAAATCCTAACCGTCGAAATCCTGATCCAAAGGCCTAGAGCAATTTCTAAAAAAAACCCGCATGCGGTTTTTTTTAAAAAAAAATTTTGCTATAAATCCTTATATCAAGATTTCAACGGTCAGGATGAGATTGTGAGAGATAATGAGAAATTTACTCTTGAGAGAATCCTCTCCCCTACTTTCACAATCTTTATGATTCATAAACCACTAAAGCCCAAATATTTTGAGATTTGAGGGGTCCAAAAAAATTAGTACATATATATCCTGGTACTAAAAACAATCTTGTTTGACGACCATTTCTCCTAACAAAGATTCAAATATTAGTTCATTATGTTGTAAGGCACTATCATATACTCCTTCAGGTCTTAATTATAAGACTAAGTTTATAGTACAAATTATAATACAAACTTGGTCATATAATTAGAACCAAAGGTAATACTAAATATAGGTATTTTCCCACTAGGAATGCTTGCAGGCTGTGGTATGCTAGGCCGCTTTTTTTACTTCTATTTTTTAAATTTAGCAGTTTTCACATAAAGATTTTAGTTTGGTCACTTTCCACAACAAATATAACTAACTGACCACCTACGATTTAGCTCTTCACAAATTCTTCCTTATTATGAGCCTTCACACATTTTGACTTTGTAGCTTCCTATGTATAGTCTCTAATTGTGTTAGGCACGCCTTTTATGGCATTTAGGTTCATCCACACATCAACTTTGCCGTCCTTTGACATTTTAGTAATTGACTATCCCAATAGAGTTCTATATTTTTAGAAAGTATTGGGTCAGATAGGGTTCGGTGCGTCTCTCAATAAATGATTTTGGCTTTCTTTCATAAGAGCTAATGGAAGCAATAGCTTAGGAAGATATTGAGTACATATTATATATGTACATGGTTTATGTGCTTCGCTCATAGCTCTATTAGAGGTATACGTATATTTTTTTAAATTTTTTTTTATATATTGTATTTATTTAGATTAAATTATATGCTATTTTCTGACATGTTTTTTGCACCCAATATCTTAAATTGATTAGTTTTTAGTTGTGAATTCAGAAATATTTGTCTGCAATACCAGTATCATAAAAACTACCACTTATCCTATTTATAAGTCCCTTTTGACCAAAAAAATTTGGTCCTATTTATAAGTCACATTTGACCAAATAAATGAGATTGTAACAATTTTGCCCATATTAATTGTACCAATGAAAATAAAGAGAGAAGAAAGAGTTGAAGGTACTCAATCATAAATGAGGGCAAAGTTGAAAATTCACCTCATAATCATTGAGCTAACTACCTATTGGTATGTGTGATTTAGTAAAAAGGGACTTATAAATAGGACCAGAGTAGTAATTAATTTGAGATGTTGGGTACAAAAAATATGTCAAAAAACAGTATATAATTTAAATATAAATAAATACAATATATAAATAATAAAAAAATGCCCATACCTCTAATAGAGGTATGAGTATATAAGAAGCATATAACCTATGTGTATATAATGTATACTCAAAGATGTTTTGCCTTAGATAAGATTTAGTATGCAAGAAGTTTTTTCTAAAAAGAAAATGCATAATGCATAATACAATGTTTTAAAAATCAAATCAGAACTGAAAAAAAAAATCTTTGGATTAAAATGTTTTATCGAGCAACCGGTTTGATCCACGGTCAAATAATTGACAAAATAATTAAATTTCAATAATATTTTGATATCACAAAGGTAAATTTCTTTACACAGACAAGTAAAACAAGTAAAGTCATTAATCAAATTTCTCAGTTTGGGCTTGTATATCTTAGAAAAACATCGGCCAAGGAAGAAAAAAAAAAAAAAAACCTTTTTTGAAAAATTTATCCCCTATCAGCCAATGTTTTAGTTCCCCATTTTTGGCGTAAAAACAGTGGAAAATATCAGTGAGGTTCCAAAAATGAAAAATATATATATATATTAAACAAGTCTCAACCTTAAATCCGCTATCAAAAAAGTTCATAGGAACTTTTTTTAATATTAATTACGAAATTCCAATATCAAAAAAGTTCATTTGTCAAAATAGTTTTTCATGTTGTTAAAATGGCTTTTCCTATTATTAAAATTTCCCAAAGAAAATATTGTTGTCAAAATGGCTTTTCCAAAATTTTTTCAGATTTCTAAAGTTCTACTAGCCGGAGGAAAAACTCGGAAAATTTTTTACAACAAGAAAAGTCAATTTGAGAATATGAAAAACCATTTTGATATCAATATTTTCATAGGAAAATTTTAACAAAAAAAAAAATCCATTTTAACAATATGAAAAACCATTTTGACAATGAAACTTTTTTGATATTGGAATTCCGTAATTAATATCAAAAAAACTTTTTTGATAGGGGATTGGGGTTGAGAGTTTTTTGATATTAGAATTTTGTAATTAATATAAAATAAGTCCTTATAGGGGATTTGTGATTGAGAATATTTTGATATTTTTTCCCTTCTTTAGAATCTCACATATATTTTCCCTAAAAACATTGTTAGAATAAGTCAGATTGGAATTTTTTTTTTAGGGGAAAAACAGTGTTAAATGGGCCAACTTGAAATCCACCCTGTGTCATAAAACTTACTTCAATTTGAAGTCCAATTTTAGTTTCTGGCCCAAACGTCTGTTCTAAACTATTAAAAAGGGCTATGCTATGTATACAATTCAACCACACAAAACGAACCGCTGAAGTCTCCGATCAAAGGATCCAATCGTCTGGTCCAATTTTAAAATTATTGCAAGTGCACTCATTCCATTTCTTTTCTAAATCCATATACATGTATAATATTTGCATTTTACTTGCCAATATTATGGTTTCTCGATTAAGAATTTTGAAACTTTATGAAGTTCGCTTAGAATAAAGGGATATACGGATATGTTATTCTACCTATCTTTATTTTGTCTATCTTTCTCAATACCATTAGATTATAATCTTATCCAACGGTAAAGATTTGAAGGATAAAATAAACCCTTTTACCCCTTCCTCTTTCCCATCGCCTCCCACCTGCATTGAATCATGGTTTGGGTTTCTTTTATTGATTTCATTTTGTTACCTGATCTGTCTTGTCTTCTGTAGATTTTCTTCATTTTTGTATTGTGATTCCCGATGGCAATTAGGGTTTATATAATTTATGAACAATCTGAATAAATACATGCCCCTTGAGATCTTGTCTTTGGTCCGCTTTTATCAAGTTTTATGGTTTACTCATTGAGTTGGGATTGATTTTTGATCTTGTTGATGATTAGATAATAAAGACTAAGCAAGCATTTCGGATTTCATGTCTGTCTTGATTAAAATGTTTATTTATTGGATCTTTGGGTTGTTCAAGATTCAATGCAAGTGGGAGACAATGGAAGAAAGGAAGAGGTAAAAGTGTTTATTTTATCTTTTAAATCTTCATCATTATATGAGATTATAATTTAATGGTATTAAGAGAGATAGACAAAGGTAGGCAAATAAAGGTAGGTAGAATAACCTATCCCTAGAACAAAAGCCTTCCAAATCATCTTTTCTCCAATATGTTTGCTTCATTTTTTAGGCATCTAGAAAACCATGATGAGCTTATAATAATAAATCTTTACGATTAACTGCCACAAATATAATAACGAAAGTAAATTTAGGGAAACATTGGCCTTGTTCCCCGAACAACTTCGTTGAACAACTTTTTAGAATAAGTTTTGAAAATTAAAAAGTAAAAAACATGTTTGAATCATTATTTTGAAAACATATCTATAATTCAAATTAATGAAATGAAATATGAAAGAATGATTTTATATAGGCTAAATTATACGTTTAATCCTTTATGTTTGTCTTTGGTATCATTTTAGTCCCTTAAGTTTGTAAAGTGTACGTTTAGTCCTTTAATGTTAACATTGTTAGTTTGACTTAACGGAAAATACTAACTCAACAATTTTAAGAGATGACTGTGCAATTAAATGCTGATCAAGCATGTTTATATGTTAGTATTTTAATAAATTAATATTTTAAATCCTGTTAATTGAAAAATATTTAATCTTCACATATTGTTTTACGGTTTTTCACCGCTTTGTGAAGATTAAATATATATTCTTTTGTCAAAAAAGATTAAATATTTTTCAATTAACAGGATTTAAAATATTAATTTATCAAAATACATGCTTGATCAGCATTTAATCGCAGAATCATCACTTAGAATTGTTGAGTCGATATTTTTTGAGTCAAACTAACTGTTAATATTAAGGGATGAAACATGTACTTTACAAACTTAAAAGACTAAAATGATACCAGAGACAAATATAAATGACCAAACGTGTACTTTATCCTTTTATATATTACATAATAGTCCTTAATGAATACATGATGTTTCTCTGCCCATTCTAATTTTGTAAAGCATATATAAAAAAGATGTTTTGGTTTTTTTTTTTACAAAAAAATCTTATTTTTTTTTTTTTTTAGAAAAAGAAACCAAAAACACATTTTCAAATAATTTTATTTTTTATTTTTCATAAAAGATTTTTCTAAAAACAAAAAATCGAACAAGTTCATTATTTCCACTTAAACATTAATTTTATCACATAGATACGAAATATAGGTATTTTGATGATTTTACTAGTATGAAAAAAAGAGTTGAACTTTGATATATCTGTACATATTTAAATTATATTTAAAATACTGTAATTTTTTAAATATTCTAATCAATTATACTTAAAACAGTTTGTAAACAATTCTATAGAGATTGAATAATCAAATATTGTGCGAGTAAAATTACGAGAATGCATTTTGAAGTTCAAAAATGCTGTTAGGACCAAATCTAAAGAAAAGCGGCCCAAAAACCTTGAATATTATTAGTTGGACATGTTTGTTTTTTTTTTTTTTCTCCCTTAGCAGAAAAGAGGGCTATAGCCCAGAGAAAATTACAATAAAACCCTAGAGGGGATTAAATTCCAAACACTCATTTGCAATTAAGGATCACAGATGCAGCAGACATGAATATAATATGGAAGAACTTGATAAGCCTTTATTTGCTAGAGCACCGGCTAATCGATTTTGATCTCGAGACATGTTGAACCTTAAGCTCCCATGACTTAATAATGCATTATGAATTTATAATGAACCTACAAAAAAAAGAAAAAAAAAATTGAACTAGCTAGTTTGCAGCAACAAAAATCATCGGCTGACAAATTAAAGCTACGTTACAAGACTCCTAAGAAATGAACTACCTCTCCTAAAAAGCAACAAAAATGCGCACTAATCATATCAGCTCCAAAGCTACAGTAAAAAATGCCACTAAATAGTCTGTAGAAACAAAATAATCGGCCTGACAAATTAAAGCTAAAAAAAACTACATCTCCTGAATAGCAACAAAAACGCGCACTTAGCCTATCAACTCCTAAGATGCAGCAAGAAAACTCGCACTTAACTGGTGTAGCAACAAAAATCATTGGCCTAACAAATTAAACAATTTCAATTCGGACAATAATGAAATAATCCTGCATAATTCAGCAGTTGTATTTGCTAGTGACTGACAACTTGACTCAGTACTAGACCTAACAATCACTCTTTGTTTCTTGATGACTTATGTTCAAGTCCCTTTTCACTTGAGATTTTCAATCCACCATCTTTTTGTTTAATTTGGGCACAAGAGAAGCCTCTACAATTCCTCAAGTTTAACCAGGCACTTGTAAAGCCATTCACAAATCTCTTACAAAGATACCCCCTACACACCGTAAGGATACAACATTTTGATGAAGGATTACAATCGATATTGTCTTTCAGAAGTGAATAAGATGAACACTGAAGTATATTACAAATAATCTCACCCTCTATAGTAAATTGTATGATCACTGAGAAAACAAAAGGCAAATAAGATAAATGTTAAAGTGTTGGCTCTTGTCTCATCATCTCGTTTTTCTAACTTGAATGCTTCACTGTTTATAGGCAACTGATATTAATGGTGAGTATTAATTTATGTATCACTTGAGTTCTTATAGGCTCAACTCCAGGGGCGGAATCAGGGGGGGCTAGGGGTGGCCCCCGCCCCCCCTAAAATTACAGAAGTTAACCCAAAAGTATAGAAAATTATGATTTAGCCTCATAAAATTTTTAACATTTTCAATGTAGTCCCTATTAAAAAGTCTTAAAGAATGACTAAACTGAAAATATTGAAATATTTATGGGGCTGAAGCATAATTTTCTAAAACTTTGGGTCAAATTCTGTAATTTTCGCCTCCTAATTTCAAATATTAATTCCATCTCGAGTGCCTCACTCGAGTGTTTGAATAACCCACTCGAGTGATGACTAAAGTTCATGTTGCTTTTGCTTTGCTATCATGTTATCACTCGAGTTGCTTTCCTGTCACGTGAGTTCTCAACTTCCAACTCTTAGTATTAGTGTGAGTCATTTGCTGCAGCACTAAAGGGTGCTGGTCTACCACTTTACTCGATCCAGGTTGGGTTTTTTTTTTTTTTTGGTGTAATCCAGGTTGGGTTTTCAATATGAAGAAATAAAAGGCAAAACAAAAGAAACTTGAAGCCCGATATCCTCCCTCACTAGTTTAACAGGCCCATTGCCACAATAGTTTTTTTTTTTTGCTATTGCACCCGGTTCACCGAGCTTTGCCCCCGCCTAATCCGATCGAGGTTACGTCGGGCGCATACGCGGGACCTCTCCTAGAGGAGTTTTTTGCATCCACAAGGACTCAAACTCAAGACCCCTGCTTAAGCGGCCCAAGTCCCTTCCACTTGAGCCAACTCCCGCTGGTCATTGCCACAATAGTTAACTGGGCTAAAGCATGCAAATAGATCTAGGCGCTACAATAAGCTGTTTAAAGTGGGCATAGGCCCATATAGCATTTTAAGCTTTCATAAAGTCTGCCATGTATCTACGTTAGCAGAATAAATTGGAATTTGGGACAATTTATAGGCAGCTTGCCTGAAATATTTAAAATAATGACTAGCTAAATTCGCTATAATAATTTTTTTTATCCGAAATATAATTTTGAGTGCTATTATTGAATATCTAAGATATCATCGATTCATGCACCTTCTCTAATAATTCCAGAGACTCTGCATCTTTTATGCTAGCAAAAGATATTAAGTAAAGAGTAACAAGTGACAGTAACTTGTGATTGGGTTCAAAGTCTTCATTGTTCAAAAAGCTTAAACTGACAAGAGATAGTTGGGACTATAAATACAAATGTCATCAAACACATTTTTTAAGGCTTTAGCAGATTTGAGGTTATAAGTTTGAACCGTCTATAGAAAGTATAATAACGTGAGTTATAAAAGGAAAAAAAATCATAAAATAGTCAAAGAAATAAAAAATGAAGAAGTCTTAAGGTCCCATATTGTGGGGTGAGAGCAAGTGTAGTACTAGTATAGGGTTGTCCAAAAAACCTGACGATCCGGTCTGGTTTGACTGAACTCAGTCCGGGTAACAAAAAAATTGGTACAAGACAATTTGACCGGACCGAATCAGATCAAATTGCTCGGGTTGGACTAGACCTTGGTCCAGGGGCTCACCCACCCCTTGGATTGGTCTAGTCGACCCAAGGTATTTTAAAAAAAAAAAAAAAAAAAAATATATCACCACTACACTAAGGTACTCACCTGGAGTCTGAACATCCTAATGTGCTTTATAATTTATAGGAATTACTTTTCACTCAGTCACTTCTTATTAATTTTGGAAGTTAGGTGAAACCAGAGCTAAAATATTTCCTTCCAAAAAGGCAAAAAAAAAAAAAAAAAAATGCTTGGACTGGTCCAGGCAGTCTGTCGATCCGGTCCAGACCTTGGGCTGACTTTTCCAACCCGAGGTCCTATCGAGCTGGACCTCGGGTTGACATCCAACCCGATCTAGCCCGATCCTTGGACACCCCTATTCTAATATATATCTTTATCAGTTAGTTTGCTTGGGGGCTATTGGTCCAGGTGATATTAAATTACTATTTTTATAGGGGAAGGATCCACCTTAGGAGCTTGGCACTGAGGCCTTCAAGTGTTGCCTGTGCGTTGCATTATTGCACGAGGCACAACCCAACCAAATCTAATTTCAAGTGTTGTGATCGTTTAAGGGAAAAAAATTCCTTCTATTATCTTTTAAATAAAATAATTTATACAAACGGAACAATTCATTATATAAAGTGGAAAAGTTATTTAAAAGTCCCTTTTGGGGTTCATATAAAATTGGAAAGGTTACTTAAAAAGGGAAAAGGGGATATTGCTCATCTATGGCTTCTTACTACTTTGGCTAAATTAAAAAAGTGCTTATGAAGCCAAAACTTGATTTTGAAAAAAAAAAAAAAAAAAACCAAACACTTGATAAAAGGCT
This sequence comes from Acacia acuminata, assembly GCA_019022655.1. Lineage (NCBI taxonomy): Eukaryota > Viridiplantae > Streptophyta > Magnoliopsida > Fabales > Fabaceae > Acacia > Acacia acuminata. The sequence continues at coordinate 52,294 of JAFJYI010000244.1, read as the reverse complement.
GAAAGTGTGTGTGTTTTTCCCCTTCAAAACCATGGTTTTTTTTTTTTTTGTCAACAAAAATGCTATACAAACATGTTGACCAACAACTATGTCATATTATTTTGGATAATTACTGTTTTTAAATGATTTTTAGCATTTATTTTGAAATTTAATGTTACAGATATTTAAAATAAAATTTTATCTTTATATGCAATTATCACAAAACCTAATGTCCTTTTTAGTAATTTTAGCATGAAAAAGCTATTTCTATAACAATATACAAATACTATCATTTTATCAAAATTACTTTTTCTCAAAATCTTTTCTGCTCAAAATTTATTTTGAAAAAGCACTATAAAAAATTTTTCTCTAAAAGTTACTTTCCAAAAGTTAATCTAAACACTCTCTTAAACATCACCCAGCAAACCAAACCGAGATTATGCAGTTACCAAGGAGAGAGAAAGCGTGGGATTGAGGCACCCTGAAGTCCAAAACCAGTTTGCAGTATAGATGCCTTCTTTTTGGGTTCAAGTAGTGCAAAATTTAGAGCCTCTTTGTTTCTATTTTTTGTTTTTTACTCCTATGTTTCTAAAACAGTTTTATAAAATTGCTTTAAAAAACAAGTTTTGAAAAATATCTATTTGGATAGCTTTTTTTTTTTTTTTTTTAAAGAAAAAAATAATAATCTGTTTTTAAAATGACGTAGGGGCACCTTGCATATGGTGACATGACAGTGGTCAGCGTAGGTGGTGTTCTGTTGATTGTGGATAGGTGGCAACCTCCAAAAATAAGAAATAAAACATAAAAACAAGAAAACACCTAAAAACCATTTTTCCTTTTTTGTTAAAAAGAACACAGCTTATGGAAAATACAAAGAAGACTAATGTATGATCTAACAATAAGTCCACGTGGACCAATGTTCAAGATGGGTTGGAGTGGATTATTGGGAGAAGTTTGGTATATCTGTTTTTTTTTTTTTTTCCAAATAACGGTTATATTGGGATATGGTTTATCTAGCATTCTAAATTGTCACAAAATAGTTTTACACCCTAAATTGCACTATAAAAATATTTTATGGTGCTAGATAATATTTATGATAATATTTATGGGACATAAAATTTTGGAAAAATTATAATAAATGACCTAAGATAAATAATATTTATTAAGAAGGACTATAAAAAAAGTAATTATTTTAAAGGAACAGATATTAAAATATTAAAATAGAAAGATTAAATTGTCCCTTTGTTATCTCCATATCCTCTTGTATTCTCTCTCCTTATAATAACAATTAATTTTGGTTGATATGCAATCGATTGTGTTCTATAATGAAGACATTCGGCCCATGGCGAAAAGGTTGACATCTTCCTCGAAAATGGAAAAACAAGATCGAGTCTAATATAAATTAAAAAATTTCAATAAAATTGACGAAAATCAATAAAGTAAGTTTGGAATCAAAAGAAGGCGTGAATCGCATCGTGAGATTTGCTTCGTATGAGAAGAGAATATAAAAGGATCTAGAGATAACACGAGGGGTAATTTAATTTTTCTATTTTAATATTTTAATTTCTGATCCTTAAAAATAATTACTATTTTTATGATCCTTTTTAATAAATAATATTATTTATTCTAGGTCATTTATTATAATTTTACCTAAAACTTTTTTAAGATGGACTGAGCCGTTTCGGTCAATTTGGGCGAAATACATTTATAAGACTTTCAAGCATTAGGCCATACATAAGCCCAAAATTAGAGCCCAAAATCTACCACACCCATCTTCAATGTGTATTTTTTTTTTTCTCTATAAGAAAAGTGGGTTGAGACTTTTATCAAAAAGAAAAAAAGTGGGTTGTGACACTCAAAAGTTAACTAAGAACCTCTCAGGCGCATCAATTTGAATAATGTCTAATCCCTTGTGTATGGGTTCAATTAGTAAAGGGATTGGACACTCTCATCAAAGAAAGAGAGTTCGATTTTGAAGTTGGTCAAGACATTGGGAGAGACATCTTAGCTCCTAGGTGCCTAGGTAAAGGCCTGAGGGTAATAGACGGATCGCCATGTCTAATATCGGTATGACTTAGGAGGAAGAGAGATTTCGCCTCCTCTTGAATCGTGAGTGAACAAAACCCTTTCCTAAATTTTAATAGAAAAAATAAAATTGAACAATGTCTATTAACGGGGTTGACATAAGTAATAAGCGGCTTATGTTATTTAAATAAGGTTTCGAGTTTGAGCCTTATGAATGTAGAAAAGCTCTGTTGGAAGACTTTCCCACTATAGCCAGTGCATTATGCAGGTTGGATCCGGATAAGTCTAGGCGAAACTCTAGATAATAGGCAACAAAAATAATAAAAATAAAAATAAAATTGAACAATGTCTCTAATACAACCCGGAACATGAATGAAATTCTGATTAGACTTGTTTTGGTATGCTTAACACCCATGACAGATCATGTCTACTCTTCTTTTTTAATAACTATTTATATATATAATATTTCCCAGTTAAATTTGAGAAATGTCAAGTTGAATTGAAAATACTTCTTTAATTTTTTTTTTTTTATTTACATTTTAAATTATTTTCTTACGTTTATGCTTACTTAAATTTAAGACTTTGGGCTTATTGTCAGAATCCATTCTACTTGGACCCATGTCACTCGTTGAGCAAACCATTTTTGAAGTACTTATGTTTTCTGATCAAATAAAAAAAAGAACTTACAATTTTTTCGAATTTTAATTTGACACCTATAATTTTTGTCTCTCCTTAATAAATTTTTTTATTTTATTATGTTAGCACAATTACCTTTTATACGAAATTTAACAAATTAAGATAATAAAATTATAGGGGCTAGTAGTACTAAATGAGAAAAATTAAAAGATTTAATAAGAAAAAATACACAAGGGTACCAAATTAAAAAATTGAAGAAAACTACTGGTACCTTACAAAATCTTAATTTTTTATTTTAAATAAATTAGTGGCAAATGTAGTGCATGAAAAGTGGAAAAATAGTTGTATTATTTATAGTTTATTTAAAAGCAAGCCTTGCTCTATATGTATATACCTTCTTAGCATTTCTTTCCTGATTTTAATTGAGTTTTAATGATTTGATATATATATATATATATATATATATTAAAAATTTATATATAATTGTCATAATCAAGCAAGGAGACAAAGGGAATACTGTAAGAGAATTTAATTTAATTTAATTTTTCTAATCAGTTAGAAAATTATCCTACAAAAATCAAAACCTACCTACTTTTCTATATCATCTGATTGTACTTATACAAAATAATTCCTATCTAGTAAGGTGAGAGACTCTTATGTGCAGGCCATTTGGCGCTTCAACCCTAGGAAACTTCATTAGTTTCTCTCCTCCAACTTCTTCCCATCTGCATTATCAAAATTCAAAGTACCGATCTTAATTAATTTCTTGCTCTTTCTCGCCTACCAAAACAGTTCAATCATGCAAAAATTAAGATATAAAGGTTTTGTACTTGTACAGTTAAACTGAATCACTCACCTGTATCTAGTTACAAAGTAGTGTAAGAAAGTGCAAATTTCTGCGATCCCCAGTTCTTTCCCTGGGCACTGCCTTGTTCCTCCTCCAAATATCATAAAGTAGCTTTGTGATTCTTGACTATTATCCTGCATTTTGAAGTTTTAAGGTTGTTAATTTAATTAATAACTTAATATGCTGATATGAAAAACCATTTTGTGAACAGGTGGGACCAACCAGCCATCTCCATGGGTTGAATGTTAGTGGTTCAGGATAGAGGAATTGATCATAATTGATCTCTCTCGTATAAACATATATTCTCCAACCTTTGGGAACCAAGGAGCCTGAAAAATATACCATCATATAGGTACGATTCAGTAACCTAATAATTTTCTGAGTATTATATGAATTGCAGTATTATGATGATGATCCTAGCGATGGTAAATAGTGAACACCATGTGTTTGTGAAAATGCTTAAGCCAAGGGAATCCCTTTTCAGAAAAAAAGCAACCATGTTGGAATTGTCTATTTGGGGGTTATAGGACTTGTGGGGAATCCTATGTGTATTATTGCTCTCAATAAAGATGAGTTTTTCTTTCATTGTTACAGTTTTTATTATTGAAGATTCTATGATATATATAACTCATATAATCTATTCATATCCTTTTGCCTAGTTAATAGTGATGATGCAGACAATTAGATAAGTCCATTCAGGTTCATCTCACTATGCATAATAACAGTGTCAACTGAAGAAGATGCTGCTGATATGAAAGATTTTGTGATTTATATAAAAAAATGATGTTCGGAGTGGGTCAAGTTGAAAAGTGCATCTGATAAAATTTTATGAATCTTGAAAATTGGTTTGGTTCAGTCAATTTATCTTTTTATTGACCAGATGCATTTAACAATGTTTATACTGCACAGATCCCAGTTCTGAATTTTTAATATTCTTCTAGCCCTTGATGTAGAACTTAATTGAAGAATTGATCTTGGTCTAATGTAATATATTTTTTATATTCGTCAATCTCTTCCTAATTTACCCCTATTAATACTCCTTAACAATAATTAAACAAGAGTATATGGAGGCAATTAATAAAGATAATTAAGATATTTTAGAAAAACCATGTTATATTAACTAACTTCATTAATCTAATCAAATTTTTAAATAGATCCTACATTAAAGACTAGAGGGGATACATAAATTTTATCAAAAAGTGCGTGAAAAAATCCATAGAAGTCAAAAACATATTCTTGAGCCCATAAAACAAGGAAAGATATATAGATTCATAGTAGACTTCAAGAGACTCACCATTTAATTCCATGTCTTGGGTAGTTTTCCTGAGAACCCCATTAACTATTGTAGCCAATCTCGAGGTCTCAAAAATCACCTACAAAACGAACAGAAAAGTAGACAACACAAAGGTTTAGATCAAACTTTCTTGCACAATCTCAGAAAAAAAAAAAAAAGGAGAAAAAAAAAAAAAATCCTGCAGAATCATTATGAAAAACTGACAAGTGATGCTCAAATAAAGCATAAAGTTCTTACCGCACGAGTAAACCTCATTGACTTGAGATCGTTACAGTTAATTGGATCATCTAACTTTTTCCTCTCTCTTATAGTCAAATGCTCCTTCTGTAAAAGACATAACTGCAGAGAGTCAGAACAACAAACACATAAGAAAACAAACATAAAAATATGCTTCTCTCTCTCTAAAAGCATGTGGGGATGGGGTCTTTTCAACTTTTTTTTTACTCACTCTGAGTTCTTCAAGAACATTAGGATGGTCATGGAGGTACTTGACTGCCATCATTGATGTGGTTGAAACAGTTTCATAACCAGAATACATTATTGTAATTATGAGATCAATTATCTCTTCATCACTTAGTATGTATCTATTATCTTCCTTTTCCATCAAGCATCCAAGCATGTCTAAGTGGGTTTCCTGGGAAGATCTTCTTTCCTCTAGCAACTGACTCAGAATGCTGATAATCTTTTCCTTGCCTGGCAGACATGGTGAAAACTGTCATAACTAATAGGTCTACCACGAATATGAGACGAAAATAAATTAAAGCACGAAATAAAACTGAAAACATCAATTGATTTCCGTTCCATCTTCATCTCTAGTCTCCATTATAGTTTAAAATTTCATAAGCAAACCACTAAATGAGAAAGGATCAAGAGGCATAGCCATTTTCATTTGAATATAGTCTAAGACAAGAATCAAAGCATTGTACCTTAACACCACGTCTATAGTTTGTGCCAGGAAGGTTAATTGGAAGTGAGAGGGTTCCTAAAACGAGGTTGAAGAACTCTGCCATGAATGGTTGAGATATGGAGCCTGATTCAATACCAGCAATTTGCTTCAGAGATGAAAGAAAAGCCATCTGCAAAAAATTGGTGCAGGTAAAACAGAGAGCCTTCTCTGAGACATTCCAGTAGTACTATCTTTTTTTTTTTTTTTTTTTTTTTTTTTTTTTTTTTTTAAATTTAATGGAAATCTCAGCAGTAAAACAACAAAAACAAAAACCTCTTTGGTTTTGGCTTGAATGTTGATGACTTTGTTATTCCAGTTGCTGAGGTGGGCTCTCATGAACTCATCAATTTTTGGTAAAAGCTGATCTCTGATCATGGTGGGACTTATGAGGGAAAGCAAAGCTCCTCTCATGTACTTGTGAGTGGAGCCATGAACAGCTGCAATATTGCATTTTCCTAAGATATCTAACATGGATTGCGGATATCCAGGAACAAGCCCTTTTGCTTCATTCATTAGGATATATCTGTTAATCTCTGCATCCATGGACACAATAGTAGGACACCCCAGTATGTGGGATTTGAAAAAACTGCCATACCTGCCATGGTCAAAAGGGAAAAAAAAAGGGTACAATCATTACTTTTGGGGTAAAAGTACATGAAATGAATACTGCTCACCTCACACAACCAGTTAAAACTGATAAGAAGAAAAAAATATTAATTTAGTAATAAAGTTAGAAAAAGATTTTGACACTATAATGATGAGGAGATTACTGTTAAACCAATACTCTGTTTCCATCTTTTTCCATGAACTAACTTCCATATCTCCCTGAAAGGGGGCTATTAAGAAACCATTTCATTATCAAAATCCCAAATCGTGTTCCCTCTTGAAAATGTGTAAAGTTAGGCTTATTGCATAATACAAATTGACCCCAACAGCTTAACTACAGAAACCAAAGATCAAAATGTTGATAACAGAGGGGCACCTTGCTCAACACATGAGACGTGGAAAGGCTTATGGATAAAGCATTTTTTTACCTTGCTCTCTGATTTTTCATGAAGTTTGGACCATGCTTAAGAAACTCTGTGGTTTCTCCAAATATTGGCCAACCCATTGTTCCTGGAGGCAAACCTTCCTTCCTATACTTCACTTCATTCCATTTCAGCAAAACAGAGCAAAAACAGAGAACTATCATCCCACCCACAATGATTGCCATGACCAAATCCATTGGAGGTGCCATTTCAGAACCAAACCCAAATTTGTAGACAGAAAGTATATTTCGCCTCAAATTCAGACTTCAGACACACACATAAATAGGCCCTTGAGTCACCATTTGTAGAGGAGAGAAAAGGCCACACAGAAAAAGAAAGCAAATAGATAAATATAAAAGAAGAACCCACTCTCTGCAAATGAATAATGGAAGATTAAAAAAGAAAGGAAAAAAGGAGTTGGCTTTTCTGAAGAATTTCAGTGAAGTGAGCCAACCACCACTTTGTTCCGCAGACATTTGGAGTCTGCAAATTAGTGTTGAAGTATATATAAAGAAAGGGAAAAGAGAAAAATGCAAAAAAAAAAAAAAATAAAAACTGAAACCCCTTTGGAGATTTCAAGTGAGAAATAATTGTTGTTTTAATGGAGGTAAGAGAGGAAAAGGTGAGGGGGTTAGGGGGCCGGTTGGAGTGATGTTGATTGATGATAGTTAGAATGAGGACATATTGTAAACTATTTTCTTTCTGTTCCTTTGCATTCAATAAGGTCTTGGGTTTTGTTAAGAGATTGTGATCATTTAATGTTGTAAAAACATAAAGTAAAGGGGTATTTATTTTTTCCGTAAATTTAATTCTTGTTGTCAAAAACTAAATTTATTTAATTTTTTTTTAAAAAAATTGAAGTTAAATTATTAATATTCTATTCTTAATATTTTTAATTAATATTTTAATTTATATCATTAAAATAAATAATTTTATTCAAATTTTTAAATATTTTCAAAGGAAGTTATTATTAAACTTTATCAGATTCATTATGATGACATTAAAAAAAAACCAATTAGAAAATTCAAAATTTTTGAGTATTTTGATTATATTTTTTAAAAGAAATATATTAACAAGTTTTTAAACATTTTAAAATACGATTCATGTTTGTAAATATTGGAAATTTAGTATGAAAAATGTTAAACTCAAATGCCAATCATCGTGTTCCATGACTTGTAAAAATCAAAGATTGAATGTCAAAATTATCTCTTTTTTTTTTTTTTTTAACACTTTCAAGTGGGATCCGAAGTCTTTTTTTAACTTATCACCGTATTTTAGTTGTAAATAACTAAATGTTAGAAGCCTCATGTTAAACTCAAATAGCCAATAAATATTGGCCTAGTTAATAAAAAGGATTAGTTCATAATCATAAAGTTATAAGTTCGAATCCACCAATGTAAGATCTTTGTTGGTGGGATAGCTTGTAGTACTTTTAAAATCATTCTTTGGGTCCGAAGGTATTTACTAGTCATTGTGAGTCTTTAAGATTCAATTCACCTAAAATTTTTTATAAAAAAAAAAAAAAAAAAAACAAATAATTGGTTATTGTCGAAAATTGTTTAACATTTTTTTTTTAAAAAAAAAAAATGGATAGCAGGCATAATGCATGAAAAGTTGTGGGGATCAAACTCCAACCATTGGTGCCGCAAAAAGCACAGTTTGTGTAGTTTAATAATTTACGTAAACAGCTGCTGAAGTTTTGGGCCATTTGAAATAAATCTTAAAATTAAATGGGAAGCTTGTGTAATGAGTTTTCACTTTATGATAAATTTATGTAGGTTTTGAGTAGTATTAGGTAACTTAATAAAGTTCGTTAAAAGTAGCTGAGGTTATTAATTTTGTCCATGATAAAAAGTATTTTCCCAACAATGCCCTTATTTAATGTGCATATGAATCATAAATGGATACTCATGGCACAACTATATTAATATAATGGAGGTTAGAACTGGAATATTATATTATATATTACTTCTTATATTTGAAACCAAATGAAGCCTTGAAAATGTCTCTTACAGTAATAATTTAAAAATATAAAAAGTAATGTTTCCGTAACAAAAGTTATTAATAAGTTTAATAAAATTGTATGTAAACTTATAAAAAACACTATCCAAGTATCAATTATATAATTTTTAAAATTCAAAAACCATTTTCTTATGAATAAATAATGCATTTTAAAATTTCACGTTGATTTTACTTAAAAATATTTATAATATTAAATCTCTATTTAACATAACATTTTTAAACATATATTCCTATATATATATATATATATATATATGTATATGTATAATATTAAAATTAAGAGTTAGCTTCAAAGCTTATAATTTTTTTCCACATATCCTTCTATTGAATTTTCACCCTTTACAACTTAGTACTTATTTGTAATAGTGATGGGAACATTCAAAAACGGTTTTTAATAGTGATTTACGGTATACGAGGTAAGTATGTGAGCGAATTTTTATCTTCATTTATGTGAATAAGCACTTTTAAGGGCTCCAATGTAATCCCAAACATGACTTAAGAATTGTAATTTTTCTACATTTGAGCTTCCAAGTTAATAAAAGTCACTAAATTATATTTCTAATAGGGTAATAGCCTTTTGGTCCATAGTAATAATTTCAATATCAACACAAGACAAATTTTTTTGATAAAATAAAAAATGATATTAAAAAATAATTTTTTTTTCAGAAGTCCAAAATTAGCAGGACAAATAAAAAATAAAATAAAATAACAATTAAAGGTGGAAGCCAAAATAACTTGAACTGATTGAGAAGTGAAATCCTTCGTCAAAGCCACAATTGATGATTACTCTTCAATGAGGATTATTTCCAATTCTTTAATCGTTATAGTCTTTAGGGGATACTCCCTCCAGGGCTAATTATAAGATCGAGTTAACTTTTTTTTTGGAGAAATTAAGGAAGTTAAATAATTTACTTAATCATGTTATATGTTGTATATCATTAGATTATATATTAGTTTATTAGTCAAATTAATTAATTTCAAGAAAAAATAAAAATAAAAAAATACTATAAAGCAATTTAATTAGCTTCCTTAATCTCTCCAAAAAAAGTTAACTTGATCTTATAATTAGGACCGAGAGTAGTATTATTTTAAACAAAAACGGTTATATGAATAGAAAAAAAGGTTTAGTCTTTAGGGGATATTATTTTAAGCAAAAAAGGTTATATGAATAGAAAAATGGAAAGGGAGAAAAATGATGAAAAGAAGAAGCACATGGAGAGCACCCAAGATAGTGTGCCTAAGTCTCTCTCTTTCATGTGTCACTATAAATAATAATAAGATGTGGTGCATGCAACCTAGAAATTGCATAGAGCCAAGCCACCACTACTCCATCTATACATCAAATTACAAAACACATGAGAGTATGGTTGAGCAACTAATTTATATTTAAATATAATAAATTTAAATATGAATAAATTTTCTAGCATAAATTTTTTTTTCCTCTTTAAAGTTGAAGTCCTAAAGCGACATCGAAATTTTTTATCTTGATTCAACCACTACAAGTATCTGGATAAATTAATTTTGTTAGTGTTAGTATAATTTTTAGTCTTCTTTAAATTTATTATCATTTTGGTTTTGGATCCTCAGTTTTAAACCATATGTTTTGATTCCTTAAATTTTATTTTGTTTTAAATATTGATTCTTATAATTTAATAAAAACTTGGATAATTTTGCTCCTTAGCTTGAAGAATTTAAAATTCATGGTTTAAAATTTGAGGGACCAAAATTGAAATAAGAGAAAATATGAGTAACTAAATATTAATTATTTAATTAAAAGTGAATTATAGACCATAGGGAGCATATAAAGGTATAGAAAAAAATAAAAAAAATTAAGAGTTAATATTTGGTCTTCAAGTTTACCCTAATTTTAATTTTGGCCTATCATGTTTCAAACAAGAGGTTTTGTTCTCTCAAGTTTCATTCTATTTAAAACATTAGTTTGTATCATTAAATAAAAATATAAATTATTTTGCCTTTGAGGATCATAACCTCTTATTTGAAACTTGAGAAACAATACCAAAATAAAGGTAAACTTGAAAGACCAATTAAAGATTATATTAACCAAAAAATTAATTATTTGGTTCATATAATTTTGACTCAATTAAAAGTTAATTTTTAAATATTGATTAATTGTAACTTATATAATTTTTAACTCGATTTTTGGCTTAGTATAACTTAATTAATTCTCATAGTTTTAACTACTTAAAATGATAATTCGTATTTCAAAAAATAAAACTGCAATAACTAAAACCGTCAATGGTGCGTAGGTGACCATGAAAACTCAAGGACAAGGCGTGTTTTGGTAAGATTTTATAATCACATATTTCTCTTGCAGTTTTGATTTCTGATTTGTAATATTAGAATCACTTATTTATATTTTAAAATATTTTTTTGGGATTTTTCCAAAAATATCATAGATTATTATTATTATTATTATTTGGTTGTATTTGTGAATTGTTCAGATAAAACTTTAGTAGTCTAAATCTGAACAATTAGATGTTAATGTAAGTGATGAGCAGTAAAACGGTAAAAGAGGTCAAAATAATGGGCAGGTAAGGGAGATAAGCTCCTGCGATCTCAAGAATGATGCTTGTTGGCGAAAAGCTGTTTAAGCAACCCTTATTATTAATGAAATAAAAATTAAAAGGAAAGATAACATAAATGGGATTTTGTCGTAAAGTGAATGCGTTGTCACTATGAGTGAAATCAGAACTTGGTCCTCTCTCGTGTGCTGCTGCTGCTGTGTACAGTATTATGTTTCCACTTTCAAGCTTCTGACAGTTTCAGCCTCTGACACACTCTAAATCCTACAAAACCACGTAACCCCAATCTCCCTCCTCCCTCTCTCTCTCTCTCTTCTTTTGACTTTTTCAAACTCTTCTTTTTCTGTTTCAAAGTCAGACTTACCCCTCAAAACCAAAGGATTGCTTACGTCATACAAGGATCGTGAATGACCAAATGATCCGGATGAACCTTACAAGGATCGTGAATCCTCAAAATGTTTCTTCAACATGTAAAAAGATTAATAGATGAGAGGTTTGAATTTGAGATTTTCAAGTGAGGTGATTTTACAAAATGGTCCCTCAATTTTTTATTTTTTCCAATAAAAAGAGAAAATGCACCTTTGCTAGAGTGCTACCACCGGTTGGCCGCCAGAGCCCTAACGCCAACCGGCAAGCACCCTCCAGCCGTCAAAGCTCTAGCCATTGGAAGCCAAAGCTCCAACACTAATTGCTGTTTTTGTTGTGACTAAAATAGTCAATACATTTACTTATTTAGTCAATATGTTTAAATAAAAGTATACATTTACAAATCATGCTATTGAAATGGTGATTACTTTTATAAATGTTATCATTATAGTTAATGAATAAAACATATATATATATTATATATATATATATAATGTTATGCAATATTATATTAAAGCTGCTTGGTAGTCCAATGGCCACCACAAAAGTGTGGTGGGTTTCAATCCCACCTTCACCAACTTGGCTCCATTTATTTTGTTTTTTGTTTTTTTAAAATTAATATGCTCCCAAAAAGCAGCTACTGGTGCTAGAGTTCTAGCATCCAAGCGGTGCCTACCGGCTGACATCAGAGCTTCGGTGGCCGACCCATGATGGCGCTCTAACAAGGATGCATTTTCTTTGGTTTTTTAGATTAATAAGTTGAGGGGCAATTTTATAAAGTCACTAACACTTTAAAATTTCAAATTCATACCCTCTCACCTATTGATCTTTTTGCATGTTTAAGAGAAATTTTGGAGATTCAATTGTCCTTTTCCCTTAAAAATAAGTCATACAAATCAGAAAAAAATTTGAATGCTAAATTTATTGTGTATGTATGTAACAGAAGTATTTTAGTAGAGGTGCAAATCGTGTTTAATTGTTAGTAACATGTATTTAGTTATATACAAGTCTATTCTGTTTTGCACATAATTAATGATAAAGAAAAGTTATACACACTAAAAATATGATGCATTTGAGTTATTAAACAAATATTAGGCACCTCTACACTAATATAAAAAAAAAAAATTTTTTTTTATGACAATTTTTATCCGCTATATATAACGGTTCAAAGCTGTCAAATATACGTGGGCGCTATATATTCCCCGTGCAAATAAATTATGATTCTAAATTGTTATTTATTCTAGACCTATTATAATAGTTATAATATAATACCTGTTATGTATTGAGGCTTGGTAAGACCAAGATATATGCATTGTAATATCTTGAATTTCAAGTCTAGAGACTTGAGGATAAACTTGTATTAGACAGATGACTAAGCCCAGTTCAGGAAAAGTCCCAAGAATGTTGAGAGATAGAAAGACTTTTGGGGACTATGTGATTCGGCCCTAATGGATAGAGGCCCAGTATGTATAGGCAGTAGGATTGAAGTGTCAGTGTAGAAAGGCACATGACACATATACGGTGCCAGGTGGAAAGATGCCACCCTACTATGTCATGATGTACGGGATGATTGGTCAAGCAAAATGTGTTGGTATAGGCGTGCACATTGCATTTCCAGGCAGACATGTGTACCCTGCGTTTTTCGAAAAGACACCAATATGTGGCACTATGTGGGGGCCGACACACACACACACACTCTAACTTTACGTCATTTGGAGGCTTGTTTAAGCCCATATATTGATTTTTGAAGTTTACATACCATATGCTTTTGGTTTTTGGATTCAAAATCTTCAGGTTGTATCATATGTACCTCCTCCTTCAAGAAACCATTCAAGAAGGTGGTTTTGACATCCATCTGCCAAATCTCATAATCATGATATATGGCTATAGCTAGCATAATCTTGATAGATTTGATCATGGCAGCAGGAGAGAATGTTTCCTTAAAGTCAATTCCATGCCTTTGATAAAACCCTTCGCAACCAACCTAGCTTTATAGATTTGAATGTTGCCATCTTGCATCAGTCTTCTTTTTGAAAACCCACTGGCACCTAATAGGAACTATTCCTTAGGTGATGGAACCAAGGTATGAACCTTGTTCTAATGCATCGAATCTATTGAAGCCATTCTGAGCCAACATCCTTGACCGCCTCAATATAGGAAGTAGGTTCGTCATCTTCAACGGTTTGTTGATTTTCAATCACAAAACTGTACCTTTCAGGTTGATAACTAACCTTAGAAGTCCTATGAGGATGGGTGTATGCAACTTCTACTTGAGGCATTACCTGATTAATAGACTCGGGCTCTATTATTTGTTCTTCTAGGTCTTGAGTTTCTTCAAGTTCTACCTTACTCTCACTATCTACTTAAGAAAGTAGATCCTCCTCAAGAAAGGTAACATTTTTAGATACAAACACTTCATAGTTCTTAGGGTAGTAAAAGTAGTATCCCTTAGTTTCCTTGGGATAGCCTACAAAATAGCACAAAGTGTTCATAGCCCCTAATTTATCTGGTGCTAAGGTCGTGACATAAGTTGGACAACCCCACACATTGAGGTAACTCAAGTTGGGCTTCCGGTCCCTCCATATCTCATATGGAGTAGTCTAAACAGATTTCGACGGAACCCTATTAATAAGGTTTAACGATGTATTGAAGGAGAATCCCCAAAACAACTTTGAGACTTTCGTAACGCTCATCATTGACTGTACCATGTCAAGCAAGGTTCAATTTTTCCTTTCAGACACACATTTTGATGTGGTGTGTGTGGAGCCGTCAATTGTGAGAGAGTCTCATTCTCTTTTAGATAATTCTGAAACTTCTGACTCAGATATATGCCACCTCGATTAGATTGAAGTGTCTTAACCATCTTGCCAAGTTGTTTATCTACTTCATTCCTAAACTCTTTGAACTTTTCAAAGGCTTCAGATTTGTGTCTCATAAGATACACATATACGAATTTGGACTTATCATCAGTAAAGGTGATGAAGTAGGAGTATCTTCCTCTAGCTTGAGTAGACATGGGTCCACAAACCTCTGAACCACAGGCTTGTCAAGCTTGATCTTCATCATTTTACCAGTCAAACAAGATTCACAATGTCCATAGGATTCAAAATCCATGGAATTTAAATAACCATCATGATGGAGTCTAGATAATCTTGTCTCATTGATGTGTCCTAACCTATAGTGCTAAAGAAAAGATCAATTACCTAATCTTGGTTTCTTAACTTGAATGTTAAGAAGTTAACTATTTGAGTCTAAATCTAAAACATATAATCCATTTACTCGAGATTCACAAGCATAAATAATATCATTCATAATGATAGAAAACTTGCCATTCTTAATCATAAAATTAAAATTTGATTATTCTAAATGGGAAATGGAAATAATGTTTCAGAAAATAGAAGGAACATAGAAATAATTTTTCAAACGTAATGAAAAACCCGTAGACAACATGAGGTCTACATCTCCTATAGCTAACACAGCAACTCTTGCTCCATTCCCTACGCAGAGAATCACCTCTTTTCTCTTCAACTTCCTAGGATTATTTAGTACCTGCAACGAATTACAGATGTGAGAACCACAACCGATATCCAATAATGAAGTTGAATCAACATTTGACAAATTAATTTCTATAGTGAACATACCAGAGGTAGAGGCATCATCATGCTTCTTTCCTTTGAGGCTCGTAAGGTACAATGGACAATTTCTCCTCCAATGTCCTTCTTTTTGACAATGGAAGCATACATTGGTGTCTTTAGACTTTCCCTTTTCTTTGTCCTTGCCTTTATTTTTCTTGGGCTTGGCTTTGGGCTTGTTTATTGCCACAGACTTGCCTTACCCTTAGCCTTGGAAGGCCCACCAATTAGAAGAGCTTGGGTTCTTTTTTGCTTAACACAAGTTACAATATTTGGCCTATTGTCCTAATTCCCTACACACCCCTGGATGTGTATCACATATGGCTCCTTCATTTTGTCTATGATAATTCCAGGCAAAAAGGCGCCGAGAAATGACATCAATGTGTATCTCCAATTGCTTTGAAGGAGTTGTTGGAATTGTGGAATGTTGGCATCGAGACATATGACGCACACGAGAAGAAATTGTTCAACTTGCGTGCAGCCTTGATGTGGATGATAGGTGACTTTCCTGGCTTGGGAACATTATTCGGGTGGATGTGCATACTAGGATGGCGTGTATAGCTTGCAATTTTCATTCTGGCTCAGTACGGCTTCCCCATAGTTGAAAGTGGTTATTTATGGGTCATTGGAGGTTTCTTGATTAGGTTGCAACACAATCATTTCAATGGGCAACAGGAAAAAAGAGGACTTACTAAGACTTTATCTGGTATAGATATCTTAGAGCCGCTTCAGGATGTTGAAATCGAGTTTGAAAAAAATGACGATGCAACAAGAACGGGGAGGAAGACGGCTAGGACTTTTGCTTTTGCCCTTCAGCAATAACAGAAGATAAGCATATTCTTCACTCTTCCACATTAGAAATATAATTTTGTTTGACACAGTTTTGATGTCATGCACATTGAAAAAAAGTGTGTGACAATGTGCTATAGTCGATGCTTAACGAACAAGGCAAGTCAAAAGATTATCTTCAAGCGAGGAAAGATTTACGAGCCATGGGAGTTTGTGAAGATGCGTGGCTGGATGAGAATGGCAAATTTCAATTGTCAAAATTCACCCTCACAAAATAGAATAAGGGAATCTTCCTCGCAATGTTGAAGAAAATAAAAGTTCTTGATGGGTATTCAAGCAACATTTATGATGTATTGACTTGCAAACTTGAAAGGTTCCTGGGCTAAAAAGTGATGAATTACATGTTCTTACGCAACAATTACTTCCACTGGTAATCAAAAATATGTTGCCTCCCCATGTGTCCATCATTTTGGTGGAGCTCTGTTATTTCTTTCAAAATTTGTGTTCCAAGGTTTTGATCGTTGAGGAGCTTGATCAACTGCAACAGAAAATCATTCTTATGTTGTGTCATTTGGAGATGATTTTTCCTCCGTCCTTTTACATGCTGATGGTTTACCTAACAATATACCTTGTTCATGAAACAAAGCTAGCTTGACCAATGTAATACTAATGGATGTATTTGATTAAGAGATACTCGTTTTACATATGCGCATCAGCATTACTCTTTAATTATGGACATTTGTCCTTTTTTACTTTATAGGTTTCTTGAGCAATTGAAATCTTATGTAAGGAATAAGGTGTGACCAAAATGTTCTATAGCTGGAGGCTATATAAGGGACGAGGTCCTTTATTTCTGTTCAAGGTATTTTGATGACATTAAGATGTCTTTAAACTAATCCCCTAATGATTGTCCTAAACCTGAATCTGAGTCATCATCAAGAGAGTTGTTTATCCCTCGTATTGGTAAACCAGTTGGGGGAAGTGAGAGATTTAAACTGGCGACAACTAAGAAGTTGTAAGCACATAGACATGTCTTGATGAATTGCACTAAATTTGAACCCTTCTGTAAGCATTGTACACTCATATGTTTTCCTATATATTTCCTTACAATTTATACTTACATTTCATTATCTTCATCGCATGATCAATTGCAGGGAATTCAGAAGTCATGTAAAGCATCAACTTAGGATCCGTACACGGACATCCTTTGAAATTGACAGAAAGGTCCACAGAGAATTCCCAGGATGGTTTGCGTGGTGAATATTGAATGACCACAACCTGCACTCACCAGATTTAGAGCTCTCGCACTCAGCCTTCTTAACCATGCAACAAGGTTTACAACATATAATGTCAATAGTTTCAGGTTTTGCATGGTTTCATGAGATTAAGGATTGCTAACCCAAATGCGGGTGTTTATGGTACCTTTGGGACAAGGAGTTATGCGAGCAGCATGACAGCAACATGCAGTTCGTTGATGTCCCGTATTATGGAAAGCTTCTTGATATCGTTGTAATAAATTAGCAAGTCCATTTCCGTGTGTCACTTTTCAAGTGTTTGTGGGCAAATACGATAACTTCTCGGGAACTCACAATTGACGACTTAGGTATCACATTGATAATTGAATATTTCATACACTACTTTTTGTCTCTTGATTTATAATTTAGGACTCTTTAGCTAATAAATAATGGCTTTTATACTTATTTGGGCCTTGGGCCTTTTATTATATTTTAGCCATTATTTAATAATAAATTCCAGTTTTACATTGCTTCACCATTTTTACCATAACTCTTGAACCAGACATCGGATTTGCCTCATTTTTGTCTCATATTTCAGATGATTCAGAGAGCTACAATTGTTATGAAGACATGAAGAGCAAATTCGGACAAGAGGACGGTTGATTTTGGAGTCGAAGTCATATGTATTTTTGGGCTCGAATTTTGTAATTAAAGCCCATTTTATTTTATTTTCGTTACCGGGCGACTTGTGGATTGGAGCCCCATTTCGTTTTGCCATTTTAGGTTAAGTGAGGCAGCAGCCACAAACACATTCTCATTCATGTTTTTAGATAGTTTTGAATCAAATACAGAAGTTTTATTTTCTCTCATCCAATTCTTCCTCTCGTTCATCGTGTTCTTCGTGTTCATGATGAACTTCTTCATTTCTGCTCGATTTTCGTTCGCATAATCATGACTAGCTAAGCTACTGTGATTGACCCATGGATTGAGGATTCCACTATCCGGAGGACTCGTTCTTAACGGTAACAAATTCGTTTGTTTTGTAATTTGGATTCGATTTACTTTCGGATTGGGTGTTAGATTTAACGCCCGATCGACATTTCCCAAGGACGTAGTTCGAACTAGGTTAAAGTATCATTGTACGATCGTACGAGATACGCCACTGATTCGAATAAATTCTGGACGATTGTTCGTTGAGGGAATTTCTCAGGGCAAATGCGAGATTTCGGTTTGCCCAGAGTCGATCACGAGTTCGATTATAACTGCTTTTTTAAATCAGGAAGGGAAGTGGTGGAATTCGAAATCCTGGGTTAATCTTGTTTATCTGTTTAATCTGTGTTTACTTCGTTCTGTTATGTTATTTCATTTTTATTCTCTTTGAATCAAAACCCCCAATTTTTTTACTGTTCGAATTGAACCGACTGCGAATTCGTTGGGAAACGACCCAGGTTACATTATACTGCAAATCCTTTTCTAATCTGGTTATTTTGGGAGATTACGGCAAATCTCTGTCAAAATATGGCGCCGCTACGGGGGGAATTTGCATCAGTTTGATTAGTAACAAGTAGTGTAAATAGCTTCGTTTTTGGTAGTTTAGGTGGTTCGGGTGGCTGGACAGAAATTTTCTGACTCAGATCACTCAACCCAGGTCTTATTCACAAGGAATTGGGCATTCTGAGCAAGACTCACTCCCTAAGGGGAGATGAGGTCTCACCTATTTTTGCCAAATTCCATCGTTTAGACCCTGTTTTTACCATTTTTGGTCTCGGTAGGATATATCGGGTATTTTAGCAATTGTTTGACTTACTCCGATTGGGCTGATTTTTGGTGAGCTGAAGGAAAATGTTATTTAGCATAGGACACAGGGCTAAAGCACTGTGGTCTTCGATATAAGCCAAATTCCATCGTTTAGACCACTTTTTCAATTTTTGAAGTTTTTTTATTCCATTTTTGGGTTCCCCAATGGTCTAGGAGTTGCCCCCTGTCCAAGTCCCAAAAATTTTAAAAATCATTTGATAGTGTTTCTGGACTTGTTTAGGTCAATTTCTACCATAGGTTTTTGTTTTTGTGTTTGCTTTTGTGTGTTCTAGTGTTTTTCTACTTTATACCACTTTTAGTGGCATTTTCGTAATTCGATTGGCTGGTGGCATTTTCGTAATTCTGATTTTTTTGCAGATTACGCCTTGTGACTATGCTTTGCATGAGTACTAGGAGCACTATCAATGCGAAGACTTGTTGCCATTTGATCCCGAAATAGAAAGGACAATTCTTACTTGCTAGAAGAGTTGTTAGGCTAAGTCGTGGGATTAATACTTGAATTGGACATTGCACTTGAGTCGATTGTGGCCATTCGATTGTGTCCATACTGTTGATCTTTCTGATTGTGTTTCTGATAGTACTTCTGATAGTCTTGTTGTTTACACTGATTCTAGTAGCAATTTTCCTAACTCAGAAATTATGGCAGAAGAACAGGAAAATCGGCCTACTTTAAAGGAATTGAATGAACCTGATGTTAATTATCAACCTTTGTGCATTCAATATCCTGCCCTTGCTGCTAACTTTGAGCTTAAATCTGGTCTAATACACTTGCTGCCTAAGTTTCATGGTCTTTCGGTGAGTGTGCCATTAAGCATTTGAAGGAATTCCATCTAGTGTGCACAATGAAACCACATGCAATTGATGAAGATCAAATCAAGCCGAGAGCTTTTCCTTTCTCATTGGAAGGTGGAGCCAAAGATCGGTTGTTGTACCTTCACCTTCATCTATTGGGAGTCAATGAGGTTCGGAGGTTATTTATGGAGAAATATTTCCCTTCTTCAAGAGCGATAGATCAAGAAGGAAATTGCCAACATTAAGCAAGTCAATGGGGAGACTTTGTATGAGTACCGGGAGAGGTTCAAAAGGTTGTGTGCAAGCTGTCCACACCACCGATCTCGAGAAAGACTTGATTACCCATTTCTATGATGGTCTGCTCCCGAGACAAAGGTTTAGTGGATGCTTCTAGTGGTGGGGCTCTACGTAACAAGACACCCGAAGATGCCCGAGACTTGATATCCGAGATGGCGGCAACTCTCGGCAATTTGGCACCGGGGCCAATAGTACTCCCGTTTACCATGTTCAAACACCTCCAGTCCAAGACGATTCTCGAGATTAGAGAATAGACTTGATGATCGACCTCTCGGTGAGGCAAGCGTGTGACACGGACGAGCGTACAATCTTCTCCTCCTCGAGTTGGGTACTCATGTGGGTTACGTTACGACCCTTACCATTCTACGACTCTTGCCCTACCTTGCATGATCCTACTTATCAAGACCAATCGGTAGCTTCGGTGGGAGCTTTTCCAGAAAGCCACAATACCAAAGCATAATAATGCCTTCTCCAACACCTACAATCCTGGTTGGAGAAATCACCCCAATTTCCGTTGGAACCAGAATCAGAACCAGAGTAACCAATATCAGCAAAATTCTGGGAATTACCAACAGAGACAGTATAGACCACAGAATTTCCAACAGCAATCTGCACCTCCTTTGCCTTTGCTAGCACCACCTCCTCGACCAACCATATGTGCACCTCCACACGTGCAACACAACAACAGGCTAGTAGTAGTGGTAGTGGTGGTTCCTCCCTTGAGGATATGATGAAGCAATTTGTCACGGCCAATATGCGGTTCCAACAAGAACCGACACTTCCATTCGAGTTTGCAAACACAGTTGGGCGGTTGGCAACCTCATTGAACCGGCTTCAACCTCGGGGATCCAACACTCTTCCTTCACAAACAATTCCTAATCCTAAGGGGAATGTGAGTGCTATCTCCCTTCGTTCGGCAAGCAATTGGAGGAACCTAAACCATTTGCGAGATGTGACTTCCACATCGAAAGAGAGTCGAGAAAATGTGAAGATTGACTTTAAAAATAAAAAGGCGGTGCAGCAAGGTGAAGAGGAAGACATCCCCATTCCTCTTCCTTTCCCTCGAGAGCAGTTCAATCTAAGAAGTTGGCGGAAAAAAGCACAAGAGAAGGATATACTTGAGACATTCGGAAGAGTAGAGATCAACATTCCTCTCTTAGATGCGATCAAACAAATTCCTAAATATGCCAAGTTTCGAAGAAGTTGTGCACCAATAAGAGGCGGCGAAGGGGAGTGAACGAGTGAGTTTGAACCGAATGTATCAAGACTCATCCACCTACGATGCCTCGCAAGTGCAAGGATCCGGGGACGTTTTCTATCCCTTGCTATTTTGGTAACTATAGATTTGATGATTGCATGCTAGATTTAGGTGCTTCTATTAATGTCATGCCTCGCATCTATTTATAAATCTCTTGGTCTTGGTCCTTTACGTCCTACTTGGTGTTGTTGTTCAGCTAGCTAATAGGAGTAATGTTCATCCTTCGGTTTAGTTGAGGATGTATTAGTCAAGGTTAATGAACCGATATTTCCTGCTGATTTTTACATCTTAGATATGGAGGATGAGTCTCCCAGTAGTAGATCACCTATCATTCTAGGGAGGCCTTTCATGAAAACAGCTAGGACTAAGATAGATGTGCATTCTGGTACTCTTTCCATGGAGTTTGGTGATATATCTGTGAATTTCAATATTTTTGATGCCATGAGACATCCTAGGGAAGAACATTCTGTTTTCTGCATTGATGTGATTGATGATGCTGTGGATGATGTTATTGCTTGATTGGTGTCTTGATTATCCCGATTTTGCATCCGAGAGTGATTCTCCCATTTGTGCATGTCTTGATAATGAATGGTGCTGTTTGCACCGATTTGCTTAATCTTTGCATTATTTGGTGATTCGACTTGCTTGGTGATTCCACATTACATGTGGATTCGATATTGATTCCGAGTTTGAGCTTCACCACGATCCTAATGTGCATCCTGATTCTGATTTTGATGAGCTTGATTCTGATGTTAACATTGAGCTGTATAGACACGATCCTTGTTTCTTTGAATGTGGTTTCGAGGCATTTCCGGTGTGATGACATCAGAGTTGTTGCAACAACCACCCAAGCTTCTTCCCTCCACTGAGCAACCACCCAAGCTTGAGCTGAAATCCCTTCCAGATCACCTGAAGTATGCATTTCTGGAGGTGGATGAACAGTTGCCAGTCATTGTGGCAAATAATCTTCTTCCTGACCAAGAAGAGAAGCTGCTAAGCTTATTGAGGGCGAACAAGAAAGCCATTGGGTGGACATTAGGCGATATTGTTGGCATCGGCCCTTCCATGTGTATGCATCGCATTCTATTGGAAGAGGACTCTAAACCGTGAGGCAACCCCGAGACGCCTTAATCCTCTTATCCTTGATGTGGTGAAGAAGGAGGTCACTAAGCTTCGCAAGCCGGTATCATCTATCCCATTTCGATAGCCGGTGGTTAGCCCGGTCCGGTGGTTCCTAAGAAATCCGAGTCACCGTGGTAGCCAATCGAAGAATGAGCTCATTCCTACTCGAGTTGAGAATAGTTGGAGAGTTTGCATCGACTATAGGAGACTCAACCAAGCCACTCGCAAGGATCATTACCCTCTACCTTTCATTGATCGGATGTTAGAGCGATTGGTGGCAAGTCCCATTCTTGCTTCTTGGATGGCTACTCCGGATACTTCCGGATCCATATTGCTCCGAGGATCAAGAGAAGACGACCTTCACATGCCCCTTTGGAACATATGCCTACCGAAGGATGCCTTTTGGCCTTTGCAACGCACTTTGGCACCTTTCGGCGTTGTATGGTAAGCATTTTCTCGAGTTTCTAGAGGACCGCATCGAGGTTTTTATGGATGATTTCACTTGTATATGGGTCTGATTTTGATGCATGCTTGGCTAATTTGTCTAGAGTTTTGCATAGGTGTATTGAGTCTAATCTTGTCTTGAATTATGAGAAGTGTCACTTTATGGTTGAGTCGGGTATAGTCTTGGGACACATAGTGTCTAGGAAAGGGATTGAGGTAGATCCTGCTAAGATAGATGTAATTACGCTTTGCCTTACCCCCGCATCGTGCGGGAAGTTCGCTCTTTTCTTGGTCATGCGGTTTCTATCGGCGTTTCATTCGGGATTTCAGCAAGAAGACTGCCCGACCCTTGTCCAACCTTACGCATAAGGACAACGACTTTGTATTTGATGATGCTTGCAAGGCGGCCTTCGATCATTTGAAGCGTTGCCTAACTACACCCATTGATCCAAGCCCCGATTGGTGCCTCCCCTTTGAGTTGATGTGTGATGCTTCCAACTATGCGGTTGGTGCTATCTTGGCACAGCGAGTTGATAGAGCATCTCATGTGATTGCATATGCCTCCAAGACTTTGGATCCTGCTCGTCTAATTACACCACTGCTGAGAAAGAGTTGTTGGCTATTGTATTTGCCTTTGATAAGTTTAGGTCATATCTGCTAGCAAGTAGAGTAATTGTTTTCTCGACCATCTTGCTTTGAAGTTTCTTTTGAAAAAGACAGATGCTAAGCCCCGACTCATCCGTGGATGTTATTGCTCCAAGAGTTCGATGTTGAGATTCGAGATAGCAGTGGAGCACAAAACTGGGTAGCCGACCACTTGAGTCGCATCACTCATTCTCCCTCTCACCCCTCTTCTATTCGGGATGATTTCCACGATGAGCGCTTCTTCACAAGTTGCAAGGTAAGCTTCCATGGTATCTTGATCTAGTTAACTACTTGGTAGGCGGTGTTTTGCCTATAGATTCCACTAGGGCCCAAACCCTTAAATTAAAGAGTGAGTCTAAATATTATGTTTGGGATGACCCTTATCTGTGGAAATTTTGTAGTGACCAAGTAGTTAGGAGATGTGTGCCGATCATGAGTTTCACTCTATATTGCATTTTGCTCATGCTTACTTTGTGGTGGTCACTTTGGACCCCAAAGAACTGCTAGGAAAGTGTTAGGCAGGTGGATTATTTTGGCCTTCCTTGTTTCATGATTCCCATCTGTTTTGTAAGTCATGTGATAAGCGTCGGAGAGCGGTATTTCCGAAGGCATGAAATGCCCTTTAACCCTATATTGTTTTGTGAGATCTTTGATGTTTGGGGTATTGATTTTATGGGTCCATTTCTGCTTCATATGGTTATACTTACATATTCTTTGTTTTGATTATGTCTCGAAATGGGTTGAGGCGAAAGCCACTCGGACTAATGATTCTTGTGGTGGTGGATTTTGTTAGGTCTAACATTTTCTGGGTTTGGCATTCCTAGAGCTATTATCGGTGACCAAGGCTCCCATTTTTGCAACCGAAGCATGGGTGCCTTGTTACGCAAGTATGGAGTGCTTCACAAGGTCTCCCGGACATACCATCCTCAAACCAACGGTCAAGCCGAAGTCTCAAATAGAGATTAAGCAAATCCTTCGAGAAGACTGTTAACTCTACCCGGAAAGATTGGAGTAAGCGATTAGAGGATGCTTTGTGGGCATATCGCACCGCCTACAAGACTCCGATTGGGATGTCTCCTTATCGGCTTGTCTTTGGTAAGGCATGTCATCTTCCTTGAGTTGGAGCATCAAGCCTATTGGGCCATTAAACGAGTGTAACATGGATTTGGCCAAGTCTCGGGATGGAGCGGAAGCTACAATTGCAAGAGTTGGATGAGCTTAGATTGGATGCCTATGAAAGCTCGCGGTTATACAAGGAAAAGACTAAGGCATTCCATGATAAGCATATTACGAGGAAAGAATTTTACGTGGGCCGAAAGTTCTTGTTTAACTCCGTTTGAAGTTTATGCACAGTAAGCTTCGATCTAAATGGGATGGCCCTTTTGAGATCACTAACATTTTTCCATTTGGTCTTTGTTGAGCTATGTGATCCACCCACAGGGACGAACCTTTAAGGTTAATGGGCATCGCCTCAAGCCATTTCATGGGGATCCCGGCGACGACTGAGGAAGCGAGATTCTCCTCATTGATGCCACTTATCCTCCATAAACCCCTTGGGGAGTATTCTTCTTTCTTTCTCCCTCTTTCTTCTATTTGTTTTCCTTTTTCTACTTTGCTTTTTGAAATAAATACAGTCTCTCTTTCTATGATTGCTCCATATTATGAACTTGGACATTTTGGTTTTAATGGATCATTCGTTTGGTCTCATTCTTGACTCTTCGATTACATGTCTTGGTAGTTGATTTGATGTTGTTGATTGCCTAAGTTGGTATTGACCTTGTGAGGTTTTGGGCCTGCATGAATGGAATTCATCTTTTGCCATTCTTTCTTTCATGTGTGCATCTGCTCATGATTTGTGTTCTCTAGAACTTGCTCCTTTTCTTTTTGAAACTACATTTTTCATTTAAGTGCATAAGTATGATGGAAGCTTGTTTTCTTTCTTTTATTTTCCTCACTTTGGCCAAATAGCCTTTCCCTTGCATTATGATTCCTTTGCTAGCCCTTTGTGCCTTTTTGACTCATTCTTTTCAAAGCTACATTACAAGCCTAAGCGAAAAACCATTTTATTCGCACCTTGAAAATTTATTGAGCATTGGTTTCACCTTGGTTTTGTGTTTAAGTGTGGGGGTTGCTCGGGAGTGCAACAATTTAAGTATGGGGGGATGTTTGCTTTTGTCATTGTGATTATGTATATAGTATAGTTTCATTTTTTTTTTTCTCAAAAAAAAAAAAAAAAAAAAAAAAAGAAAAGAAAGAAAGAAAGAAAAAAAGCAAAAAAAAAAAAAAAGAAAGAAAAAAAAAAAAAAAAAAAAAAGAAAAGAAAGAAAAGCAAAAGAAAAAAAAAAGAAAAGAAAGAAAAGCAAAA
This sequence comes from Acacia acuminata, assembly GCA_019022655.1. Lineage (NCBI taxonomy): Eukaryota > Viridiplantae > Streptophyta > Magnoliopsida > Fabales > Fabaceae > Acacia > Acacia acuminata. The sequence continues at coordinate 26,211 of JAFJYI010000244.1, read as the reverse complement.
AAAAAAAAAAAAAGAAAAAGAAAAAAAGAGAAGAAATATAGAAAGAAAATACATAGAAAGAAAGGAGATATATAAGTAAAATAAAAATTTTCTTACATAGAGAATGATTGTGTTAATTAGTGCTCTTTTTAATTTCCTTGGTGCTTAACCTCTCATTCCATACTATTACCTACCTTCACCCTAACCCCATTACAACCTTTCATAACAAGCTCTCTTGATTTGTGCATGCATGTGTTATGAGTAGTGGAGACGTAGAAATTGAGCAAGCTTATGGTAGAGCAAATTTCTTGAGTAGAATTTGAGCGATACACTTATTTACCTTAAACACTTGAGAGATTGATTGATTGATTGATTGAGCGCATCATTTGAGAGACCATCTTATGTGATTAGCATCATTAATTGAGATTACCATGGATTGTAATTTGAGATGAAGGGATTGTGGTCTTGATTGATTGATCTTTTGGAGCTTTGTGTCCCTTGTTCAATTTTTGCATTGTTAGCAATTGTTAGAAAAGAAGAGTTTCTCCTTTAGGTCTTTTTCTTTGAATTTTGCTCGGGAGTGCAAAAACATAAGTGTGGGGGAATTTGATAATTGAATATTTCATACACTACTTTTTGTCTCTTGATTTATAATTTAGGACTCTTTAGCTAATAAATAATGGCTTTTATACTTATTTGGGCCTTGGGCCTTTTATTATATTTTAGCCATTATTTAATAATAAATTCCAGTTTTACATTGCTTCACCATTTTTACCATAACTCTTGAACCAGACATCGGATTTGCCTCATTTTTGTCTCATATTTCACATGATTCAGAGAGCTACAATTGTTATGAAGACATGAAGAGCAAATTCGGACAAGAGGACGGTTGATTTTGGAGTCGAAGTCATATGTATTTTTGGGCTCGAATTTTGTAATTAAAGTCCATTTTATTTTATTTTCGTTCAGGGCGACTTGTGGATTGGAGCCCCATTTCGTTTTGCCATTTTAGGTTAAGTGAGGCAGCAACCACAAACACATTCTCATTCACGTTTTTAGATAGTTTTGAATCAAATACGAAGTTTTATTTTCTCTCATCTGTTCTTCCTCATTCATCGTGTTCTTCGTGTTCATGATGAACTTCTTCATTACTGTTCGATTTTAGTTCTGCATAATCATGACTAGCTAAGCTACTTGATTGACCCATGGATTGAGGATTCCACTATCCAGAGGACTCGTTCTTAACGGTAACAAATTCGTTTGTTTTGTAATTTCGGATTCGATTTACTTTCGGATTGGGTGTTAGATTTAACGCCCGGATCGACATTTCCCAAGGACGTAGTTCGAACTAGGTTAAAGTATCATTGTACGATCGTACGGAGATACGCCACTGATTCGAATAAATTACGGACGATTGTTCGATTGAGGGAATTTCTGGCAAATGCGAGAGATTTCGGTTTGCCCAGTCGATCACGAGTTCGATTATAATCTGTTTTCGTCCGGAAGGAAGGGAAGTGGTGGAATTCGAAATCCTGGGTTAATCTTCTGTTTATCTGTTTAATCTGTGTTTACTTCGTTCGTTATGTTATTTCATTTTTATTCTCTTTGAATCAAAACCCCCAATTTTTTTCTTGTTTTATTCTGTTCGAATTGAACCGACCATTGCCAATCGTTGGGAAAGCGACCCGGTTACATTATACTACGCAAATCCTTTTCTAATCTGGTTATTTTTGGAGATTACGGAAAATCTCTCACACATCGATCAATTTCTCTTGACCAATTCACACCGCTTAATATGAAGATGATGAGCCATATATTCTTATCTTAGAAGCACAAAAGATTTTTTATGTCAAGGATGAGAGACATAGGAATTGGAATATGACTATGGTAAGGGAGAGAAAGACAGTTGTGAAAATGTGCTTTCTAGAAAGGTATTAAGAACAAAATGAATAGGTCAATATAAATAGAGTTGAATACTTCGCTCTAAAGTATTTAATTTGATTATAGAATTGGTACTTGGTGTCGATCTGTCAGAATGAACGAGGTTATGAAAAGGGTTTTTTTGTAGATATGTTCTTTACATGATGGTTGTTTATTATGAAAAATCAATTTTGTGTTTCATACTTTACAGTCAATTGATATATGCGTTATGTTTGTCTTTTTGCTGATATAAAGTTAGAAGACAAATCATTAGTAAGTGTGAAATGACGGTTGTGTTTTAGAATTATCATTTTTGTAACTAAATAAATGACGGTTATTAACTACAACCGTTATTTTTATATTTTCGCAAATTTTAACTTGCAATACATGATGGTGCGCATAAATAACCGTTACTTTTAAACGTTATATATCCTTATGTGACCTTTATCTTGATGTACACGACGTTTATTCGAGGTAACCATTATTTATTAAGTGTTATATATGTTCGAATATGTAGCGATGCTAAATAATAAATTTTGCAATAGGATTTTTCCAACAAATTTTCATCTCATTTATAATTTAATCATTATTAACAAAATTCTAAAATATTATTTTAAGGCTCAATCTTCAATCCTGAAAAAGCTTGGCTTCACTTTGATTTGGGGTTAAAAAATTCCTATGCCTGGTAATCATAACAGCCGCGTGTCCACCTCTCTTTAGTCCAACACGGCACCTGCTTAAGGATGTTTATTGTGCCTCATTAGATATTTCAAAGGTAAAATTACATCACGCTTTAATCCTAAAATAAAATAAAATGTAGGTCCTATGAATTTGAGATGAGGCCTAACCACTTTATTATTAATATTTTCTTTCGAAAAAGAAGAATATTTTTTATATAAAATTTATATTGTATATTATTAATATTAAAATAATACCTTTTAGATTTAATAGAAATAGAAATTAAAATAAATACTAATAGAAATTTAAATATTTAATATTTTATTATATTAATTATTCATCATGAATCATGTAAACATTTAGCGCTATATTTCAGATCAAACTAAGAAATTCTTTTCTAAACTGGGGCGGATTTCAAGTTTTAAATCTTTTAATCAAATAATATAATTAGAAATACATTTTTAACAGTGTTCATTATATTCATAAGTAATACTCATCTTTCTTACGGGTTGGGTCTTGCAGAAACGGTTAGTTTCTCATAACATGACGAATCAATGTTCAAATCCTTGTTAGGGGAGGTGCCCACATTTAGTGCTCAACAATGCTTCAAATAAAAGTGCCTCACGATAGGAGGATACCTATGCTTAGTAAAAAAAAAAAAAAAGAAAAAAGAAAAAGAAAAACTAATACTCATCTTATCCTTAATATAGGATCGAATTGAGAATTAATCTTGATCCTAAAGATAAGACCTGTTTCCTATGTTTATCAATTTTTTCCCCAAATTACCTCCATTGATACTTCTTTAACAATAATTAAGTAGGACATATGAGAGAATTGAGGAAGATATTTAGGGTATTTTAGAAAAATCATGTCATGTTATCTAAACTAACTTTCTTAATTTATTCAAATTATTAGTTTACATTAAGGATGTGTTTGGTTTGAGGGGATGGGAAGGAGGGGAGTTTCCTTTCTTAGTGTGAAAAGTCAAGTATGACCATGATGTGAAATGTTTGTACGGAAAATAAAGCAAAAAGTTATATAATTTGTGGTCATATATGACTTTTCACACTAAGAAGAAAAACTCCTCTCTCCCATCTCCTCAAACCAAACACACCCTAAGAACAAGAGGAGTGGTAAATTAATGTATGTTTTGGGATTTTGCTCAAAAAATTGTGACAGAGAAGCAATTTTACCTTATAAGCGTCAAATGTGGAGCAATTTTTTCCTGTCCACTTTATCGGTTAAGTTTGGCTTTGTTAGTTAACTAAATATATTAAGAAGGCAATCCACGTGGCATCCACATCATTTTGGTTTTGGCTTTATGTGCACATTTGCCCTAAAATTTTCATTCAAAAGCTATGTTGCCTTGGAAGATTATAAGTCATAGTAATTTCACCATAGTTGTTATTCATGTTAAGCTTACCCATTAGTTGACCAAATATGATTATTCATTTTTTCGAAGTTAGATTTTAAAATAAGCAAATTTTTTTCTTTTAAAAAAATGCATCACATTCGAAGAATTAGAGACAATCAAAAGGTGAAACCATCTTGTGTAGTGAAGAGAAAATCAAAGAGGTACTTGTCTATCTTAGCATCATTTGGGTACGACATCATATAGTTTTCAATGGCTTTGTTCTCAGCAATCATCCTTATTAGCATGTTATGCATCTAGTGTTTGAATCTTTTTCTTCATTACTCTTTGGTGAATGTGAGCTTCTCTTCCATATGTAACTTCTTCTTCTTCTTCAATGTCGTTCACATTGCTAGCTCAACATTTTCAGTCAATAAACAATTAAACTTAACCTATATAACTGTAATGGAGATATTGCTACATTATGTGAAATGTTTGTACGGAAAATGAAGCAAAAAGTTATATAATTTGTGGTCATATATGACTTTTCACACTAAGAAGAAAAACTCCCCTCTCCCATCTCCTCAAACCAAACACACCCTAAGAACAAGAGGCAAAATAGCCCTTTAACCCTAATTTTTGTATGTGTCATCTTAATTTATTAATTTTAATGTTCATCAACGAAAAAAATATAACTTGTATATTTTATATGGGGATACAGAACAAGTCAAACTAGGGTAAGATTATGATGACTGTGTGTGGCCTTGTTTGAAACTTAAATTTGAGTGTGTGTGTGTGTGTATAGTTTTCTACCTCATTATAAGAGAGCTAAAAAACTCACGTACTTGCAAATCGAATCTAAATATTGTCGATCATGTATAAATCCAGTTGCATATACTATATTTATTTTATAAAAACCTCCATTTAAAAAAATTATTATTATTTATTTATCTGAAGTGAAAATCTAACGAGGTGTTGATTGACCACTTAACACATTTTTTCAGGTCTTGTCATTTAGAGTGCCTTATATATATTATTCATAACTTACGAAACGTACCAATCAATGATAAATGTCCATCCAAAAAGGTTTTAACCTTTTTATTAAATTAGTAACTATATTTTATTAGACGTATATAGAAATAAACATGTTTTTATTACATAATTAAGCATCTATCACAAATTCTCATAGTTGCAAAGAAGAAATTAATAAATAAGTAGCAATTAGAAGTAAACTAATGTTTTGAATCTTTGAGAGAAATGATCGGAGGTGCCCAGCAAGGGCACCGTTCAAAAAAAAAAAAAAAAAAAAAAAAAAAAAAAAAAAGAAAAAGAAAGAAAGAAAGGAAGAAAGGATCTATCGGAGGTAATTAAGAACTTTGGGTATTAATAATAATTTCTATTGTTTCTCGCCCAATAATATGACGTGGGAAGATTAGATCAAGTGATTATAACTCTAAAGGAGAAAGAGTTAAATGCTTAGCTTTCTGCTAATCACATCAATCAAATTAACATGATTGAATTATTTGGAATTTAGCCTATCGATGCGAAACATTTCACCAACATAATCAGACCCAGATGATGGACTATTTTCAAAATGATTACCTTTCCTCCTACTTTTGCATCACTGATTACGAAAATTTGCACGCTCAAAGAACCACACAATGACATTTTTTCACTTTTTTATTTTCTAAGTTTATTATTATATAATTAACACGTGTGATCTTGTTTATAACTGCTTGATTCGCCAATGTTGGTTGATGGCTGAAAAACAACTGTAATATGAAAGCAATTTTTTTTTTTTTCCTATTCTTATGTAGTGACATTATTGTTCTCCTGATACCCGAGGTCACTAAGCTTCCATAAGTTTTTTTTTTTTTTTTTTTTTTTTTTTTTTTTTTTTTTTTTTTTTTTTTTTTTTTTTTTTTTTTTTTTTTTTTTTAAGGAAAACAAAAGTTTTTGGAGGATTTTTGTGAAGCACACACGAGTAGACATTAACAATACAAAGGATGGTAGGCAATCATAGTCATTGGATCAAGATCATACTGTTAAAATATGTCATTTTCTTTGTGGTGTTGTTTCTGAAAAATATTTTCATGAAAACTTAACTATTCAGTACAGTGTCGTCATAATCAGATAGCCATGATCATGCATGTCTTTACATATAGGAAACTCTGTGGAGCTGATCAATCCCTGATATTTGAGGGATTTTTATTTTTTATTTTTTTAAATACATCATATTATTATTATTATTATTATTATTATTATTATTTTCGTTTTAGTTTTAGTTTTTCTTTGAGGGGGAAAATTTCAACCCTCTTTGCTAGGGTTTTGGCATAACACTGACTATTCCAATTTCTGTGGGAGTACATGAATGTCCCTGAGTCTAATTACAACTTGGTTTTATGATTATAAAGTGACATTATAATGCAATTTTGTTTTGTGATGGAAATGATAAAGAGAGTGATTTGATCAATAAAAATTAATTTAACAAATTAATGCCCAAGCAAAATATGATAATTAGACTACTTAGTAACATAAAAGTTCAAAATGTTTAATGAAATTATATAGTCTCCTCCCCCTATTTCTTAAAAAAAAAAAAATCATACAAAAAGTTCACTTGAAATTTATTAACATGACACATATAGCGGAAAGTTCGTGCGCTTTTCATTTTAATTTTAGAGAAGGGTTAAAGGCCTAATTTGCCATGAAAGTTTTGCTAAGGGCGGGAGCGCCCAACACTGAAGTATTTTGAGTATCATTTTTGCCCGGAAGTTTACAAACATATCAATTTTGCCCATCGGTTGATCTTGACCGTTGGATTGGTATCATTTTTGCCCCGAAGTTTAGAAAAATTTGCTCCTAAACAAAACTTATGGGGAAAATTTGCTCCAAAAAAAAAAACTTCCGGGGCATATTTGCTCCATTTTGTAAACTTCCGGAGCAAAAATGATACCCAAAATACTTCCGGGTCTTTGGCGCCCCCCCTTAAAAAACTTCCATGGCAAATTAGGTATTTAACCCTTTAGAGAATGTCTGATTAAGTTTAAGAAATATATGAACCATTCATATAACTTAATTAGAAATTTAATATATTTTCATGTGTTGGCACGAGATTACATGTGACATTGAAGCTGCAACCAGCTCCCACTTACATGGAAATTTTTACGCCTCCAGGTAAAAAATCATTACAATGATTTCTCTATTTCTGTTTAAATCTTTTTCAATAATAATAATAATAATAATAATAATAATAATAATTCTACTGACTTTTCTTAAGGGAGGGGGCTTTGTCTTCAAGTAATAGAAAAGTGGGATGGATGGTGACCTGAAAAAAAAAAAAAAATTATGGATCCGCAGGTGCATGCGCAGAAAAAGAAATGACGTTAAAGGAAGAAACAGCAGCCCCTTGTTCATTGTATTTTTCTACTAACAATATGAAAGGAATAATGAGCAGAAAGCAAGAAAGTGTAGTAACTCTCATTCACTATACAACATTGAATGAAACATATAACATATGCCTTCTATTTATAGGTACAACTCTCAATCTACAATTAATGTGATTCCATAATCACGAGATAATGCGAGAGAATAGGAAAAAATGAGGGATATGGACATTAACAAATATAATATTCATAACAATCCCTCTTGAATGTCCATGACTAAACATGAGCCTCATTAAAAAAAAAAAAAAAAAAATTTAACTAAGAAAAAGCCAATGGGACAAAAACTTAATAGAAGAAAAACAGTAAAATGTTTATTGCTACACTTGATAGAGATGACTCATTAAAAAACTTACTAGGAAAACTAGGTGGGAAAAGCCATAGATAAGGGAAACATGTATCTGTTAGTATTCAGGTGTCTTAGAGATAATCTGTAAGGATAGATTAGCTCCATTTCTATGTTGTAGTATTTCGTTATTAATAAATGAGCATATTTTATCTTTATCATATTTATGTCTCACCTTTATTTTAAGATAAATATGTGAAAAAAAAGCAAGAGGAATAGAACATGTGTCATTCTCTGTGTGTTTTGATGATAACGACAATTGTAAATGAAATGAGAAGTTTTTCTTTGGTAAGTTGAAAAACTTACTCATCAAAGGAAAACTCGAGTTTTGACCTTACGAGAGAATAGCTCAGTTTTCCTAATCTAAGCAAAACCGCCGGTTTTCAGAGAAAACTCCAATTTTCACCATACAGAGACTTCTCAATATTTTCTGGAAAAGACAAAACTCCAGTTTTCATTTGGAAACTCGAGTTTTGGTCATACAGAGAGTCTCCAACATTTTAAGATTGTGAAAACTCCAGTTTTGGTATAAAATCGCTAGTTTTCATGGAAACCTCCAGTTTTGACTTGGCTTAGATTTCACAAGTTTTCATACTTAAATGAAAACTTGAGTTTTGATTTTGAAACTCGAGTTTTGGCCAAGCCGAGAGCCTTGCTCTTTTTCAATATTTTTGAAACCGTCAGTTTTCATGAAAACCTCCAGTTTTGACTTGGCACAGTTTTCTCTAAGTTTTCCTACTTAAATGAAAACTCGAGTTTTGGCCAAGCCGAGATCATTGCAGTTTTTCAATGTTTTTGAAACTGCCAGTTTTGAATGAAAACTCAAGTTTTGATGTTTTGGACTAAAATCAATTTAACATGTCAAAAGTCCAAAACTTGAGTTTTGATAAACAAACTCGAGTTTTCATCGCAGAGTTTGAAATTCGAATCTGACGAATTTGTGAAACCTTCTTGTTTGATCTTAATACTTCCTATCATCATTCATTAATATTCCTAGCTATGTTTAACCACTTTGTTAGTGAGTTTCAGATGATTTAAAGGATATTAAATGAAGATTTGAACTAAAGCAAAAAGTGACGTCAGTACATTAAATGCAAACCTAGAAAACTTGCATACTTTTGGGTAATCCTTCTGCACACGCTTGCAAAGGATTAATGTCTACTTTCCACATCCAGTACCTGCTATTCCAACGGATTAATATTCAAGAAGTCAACTCTGAACTACTGTGCAACTGGATTAAGTGAAGAATAGAGAGAGAAGAAGACCAAAGCTTAACCTAATCCTTGTCTAATGAAGGCAAAGGTTATATTGAAGATCGCAATGGTCATTTAATGCTCTTTTGGTATAAATAGAGTTGCATTCAATTCTTCTCAACCAACACATCTACTGAAAACGAATTGCATTCAAGTTTCACAACTACTCTTTCAGTTTTCACTTGTAAAGTATCTTTTGATACATAGAGCTTTAGTGTTTATTCTTATCCACTCTTAGAGAGAGTTTCTTGATTGTAAATCATTTATTGTATAGAATCACAAGTCAGGGGACTTGGTGATTGAGTTCATTGATTGCAACTTGTAAGAGGGAGTAAGTTCTAGTGAGAGAATTACTCTTGAGTACAGAGTGTGTAATCAATTGTGACAGTGAAAACCCAGAGAGTCTAGGGACTGGACGTAGGTCAAGAGGTTGGACCGAACCAGTATAAATACTTGTGTCTTGCTCTTCTTCTCTACTCTCTGTTCATCTCTGTTTTTATTGTTCGAAATAGAGCATTTCGAAAAAGTTTTATACACCCCCTCTTGGTGATTAAGCTCCACTTTCAGGCTTTATCAAGAGTAATTGTGTATTTGGGTTGGAGTGGGACTCCAAGCCCAATGAGGAGAAAATGGCGTCATATATGGTGTCCCCAGTGGGAAATCAATTTCTCCACAAAAGGACCCAAATATGTTGGAAGACCCAACGGGCTCTTAGGCCAAGTTGAATTTGGAATTCGAATTTTGAATTCAAGTTTGAAATTTAAATTTTAATTCAAAAGATTAGGTTATAAAAGATAATTGTTGGTCGATTTCCTTGATGGCAAGTGAACCAGTCGAACAAGTAATAATGTAAGTAGAGTATCGTCCCACAGAGACTGAGATACCGAGCAATGACGCACCGATGCTATGACAGTTGTGAAAACAGAAAATAGATATAATTGGTTGAGGGGTTTCGTAACTATGCTACTAGCAAATGTAAACAAAAGATCTATGAACGAGAGAAGATATCAGTGAGAACTCATGCTGGACTCAGAATCATCCTTAAGTGCTTCAATCCCCCAGTTGCTCTACCCCAATGCTATAGCATCTACACTGTACAGCTTCCATAATTGCTACAGCATAGACACCGACTGCAAAGCTATTTGGTTAACCCACCACTATAATCTACCAAAGCTTCCGCGTCCGATACATTTGATACTAACTATACTCCTTCCATATTCCTATGGCAACTTTCTAGTCAGACCTGCATTACGCTCAGGGTGTAATAGTTATGAGAGGTAGACCCATTCCTAAAGCCTACAATAATAGGTCACACCGTGCACGGGTGGCCTAGCAAACACTATTTTTCAGAGGTCTAACCCCAACTCCTTGCCAGTAAGCTGGGGCCATAGATCAGCCCTTAACTTCCATTAACCGACTAGTAATAAGCACACCGATACCCAAACCAAATTTATTGAATTAAGAAACCACAACTGGGTTCATTCAACACTTAAAGACTCATCCTCGTCCAGCCAGTCCCACAGAGACTGAGATATCGAGGAATGACGCACCGATGCTATGAAAGTTGTGAAAATAGAAAATAGATATAATTGGTTGAGGGGTTTCGTAACTATGCTACTAGCAAATGTAAACAAAAGATCTATGAACGAGAGAAGATATCGGTGAGAAGTCGAAATTTGGACTCGAATCATCCTTAAGTGCTTTAATCCCCGTTGCTCTACCCCAATGCTATAGCATCTACACCGTATGCGGTTTCGCAATTGCTACAAAGATGTACAATCGACCGCAAAGCTATTTGGTTAACCCACCACTATAATCTACCGAAGCTTCTGCGTCCGATACATTTGATACTAACTATACTCCTTCCATATTCCTATGGCAACTTTCTAGTCAGACCTGCATTACGCTCAGGGTGTAATAGTTATGAGAGGTAGACCCATTCCTGAAGCCTACAATAATAGGTCACACCGTGCACGGGCGGCCTAGCAAACACTATTTTTTAGAGGTCTAACCCCAACTCCTTGCCAGTAAGCTGGGGCCACAGATCAGCCCTTAACTTCCGTTAACCGACTAGTAATAAGCACACCGATACCCAAACCAAATTTATTGAATTAAGAAACCACAACTGGGTTCATTCAACACTTAAAGACTCATCCTCGTCTAGCCATATAAAGTTTAGTTCATGACTGACGAGGGACACACAAAGCAGACACTAACAGAATGACCCATGATCAATAAAACAAAGATAAAAAGAACTTAAAACAGAAAGCTTGATGGAATTTCCGACGGCGTGGTTGAGGTCTTGTCACGTCACCACTCCACGTCTTCTTCGTTCCGTCGCACTGCAGGGAAGGATGCTGGGCGGTCCTGGAAGTATCGTGCTCTTATGAAATCTCTCACTCTTCTCTTGAGTCTGCCGAAAGTCAGAATCTCGTTCTAGGGCTCTCCGACTCCCTTAGGGTTGGCTCTCCTGTTTCCTTTTATAATCAGTCTTTTCTTGCGGCTTAAGTCACAGTGAGCTGGGCCTTTCCTAATCTGTCAGAATCTATCATATCTTTGGATCTGAGTAGATTGCTTCTATTGAGTCTGCGGGATTCTCCAAATCTTTCAGTTCCGATCCTCTTCATCTTCTATTTCGTTACGTTGCCAACCTATCTGTCAATATTGCCCTTTATTTTATTCCTGAAATCATCTGGGTAAAAAGGTTAGAAAACATATCGCATAGCATTGCTCCTCTACTTTGCTATAGCAATCAGGATGCCTTGTATTGCACTTCGAATCGCTGTCAGAATGCTATAGCATCGTATCAGCCTTGCTATACGATTTCCCTTAAAAAGACAGTAAATTGTTCCATTCTCAGCACATGCAAATGATTTCTACTCCTTAGTCCCTATATCATGAATGTATGCCTTTTTGCTTAGATTATCTATGGTTAAGCTTGGATTTAACATTTAATTCAGCCTATTAGTATAGGGAAAACATGGTATTATTTGTGCTCATCAAATACCCCCACACTTAGCTTTTTGCACTCCTGGGCAAAATCAGATGAAACAAACAAAAGCTCATAGTCGTGGTACTCTTGTCTGTATAACCTTGCTTGCACACTTGCTTTCAGTTTCCATCCCCTATTCGGCAATCCCACTGCCCAGTGCCAACCACTCATGAAGCGTGGTATCGTTTAGATGAAGAAATCTCAAGGGGCTCTCAAGTTTCAGTGTTTACACTCGCTCACCCAGGGATTTTCGTTTCTCTCTTGTCAAACAGGCCCAGAAGATCCATAGCCTTGTCAAAGTTCTAAAATTTCTTCCTAGCATTCTGAGTATTCGTTCATTCAAAGGACTTCTTGGTTTGTAATGTGTGGATGGCCAAATATTGTGAGATGGAAAAGATGGTGGATGCTATAGCAGCTTGGTAGATAAGTCCTTCGTCGTTAGCCGAGTGCTTCTCCTTGAATCTTGTACTTCATGCTGTTCTCTATTTCAAGCCTTTTCTTAGGTTCTTCATTCTTTCTTTTCTTTTCCTTTTTTCACTTTTTTTACGCAAACCAAAACAACATCTCTTCAATTCTTTCGCAGCTTTTCACGGAGCACTCTGCCGTAGCATTGTTTTCGCTTTTATTCGATTCTCTTATCCCGCCTTTCTCGCTATAGCATACTTGTGTGGCTCAAAGGGGGTGACGACATGGAAAGATGATCAATGGGTTGCATATGGGGATAATGGGTGTGACATGAATGCCTTTTTCCTATGAACTTCAAACTCAGATGCTAGATAGTATATCGAAGAACTAAGACAAATCAAGGATCAAACATAGGCTAGCAGGCATGCACTCGAAATAGAACAAGTAGGCAGTAGGCTCAATTTAATCCTTCCATTGGGGGTTCTTCCCTTTAAACTTCCTCATTGCTACTTTACCTCGTATTAGATTGGCTAGCACTATCAATTTCCCAAGCCTAAAGGTTCAGTTCCCCTAAGCAATTGTGCCCTGTTCAGTTACACAAGCAATCATTCCATTGCTACAATGCCCTATTCATGCTTTACGATGGAGTTTTTCAAAAATTTTCAGTAGGTGCACAAAAAAACTAAATGTAGGATGAATAAAAGCACAAACACGCAATCACAGAGACATTTGTGGCAGATTATATCGCAAATTGGTATCTATTGTTAGTATCTATCCCCCCACACTTAAAAGATTGGAACGATGCAATGCCCACATTGCAATATGAATAATATGCAAGAATCGAGCGCTAAGGCATTCACAAAGATTGATGGGGCGAGAAAAAACATTTTATAACTAATGCGAGAGAGCAAGAGAAGAAAATAAAAAAATTCACAAAAGGGGCCTTGGGGAGAACGCCGGGGCCGGAGCAATTGTCGGGATAACCAAAAAGAAAAAGAAAATAAACTAAACCAAAATTAACAAAAAGAAAAGAAAACTACGGGCGGGAGGAGCTGAGGGGCTGGGGCACTGCTGGTGGTGTCGTCCTCCTCTGACGAATTGCCGAGGGTGTTGACCACGGGAATCGCTGAGTGGGAGTGGGAGAGGGAGACGACCATTGGCAAGGGATGGTGATGGGCTACCAGGGCTGTCCAATCGTCTTTCCGAAGGGTCTTGAGCTCCGTATGCGCGGGCGGCTAAAGCAAAGCCGACGCGCGGCCATTTGCGTGGCTTCTTCATATCGAGCTCCGTGGCCGATCGGAAGTAGAGGTGGGCGTGAGTCATGATGTACGATCGATCGGAAGAATCGGTGGGGCCCGATACCTGCTCGGGTTCAGTGGATGAAGAGGAGGGTGGCGAGACTTGGGCGGGGACGGGGGGTGCCGGCATCGCGGGTGCAACGCGGTGGGGAGGCTGCCGAGCGTAGGCCGATGGGGGCGCCCGGCCACGTCGTGCGGTGCATTTTGTCCGGACCATGGGTGTCTTTGGGGGAGGAGTATGGAATGAGAGAGGAGTCGGTGGGTAGTGAAAAGACGTGGGTGTAGGGTGGTGGTATAGATAGACTGGAAGAGAGAATTTGAATATGAATCGTCACGGCTTCCTTAGCCTATGTGGCTTCTCAGTTGGCGCGTAGTGGGCTCATTAGGGTGGCCCACTCAATTCAGTAGTATTCAAAGAAATCCATATTAGAGATGAGGTGCGTACCTGGTGCAAACTGGGCTTTTGCCTTAGGGGCCTGATGCTATGCCTTATGTTGTAGCACATGCCATGCTGGACTCGTTCACTCCCTTGTTGATGCTAACAAATAATACCTTTGGGCTGCCTCCCAATAGCGCTTGGTTTAAAGTCTTCAGCCTGACTTTGCTATAGCACGACCGTGCTATGGTAATGCAGGGAGGTCCCTGCTTCTTTAGTGTCCTTGCCGTCATCTGGAAAATTTAGGTACTTCCCAGTTGGGTCTTTGAATCTTGCTGTCTTGAGTATTGAGAAGGTGACTTGATCATTGTTTACACGCATAGTGAGTTCTCCTTTTTCCACATCAATTATTGTATGACCCGTTGCTATGAAAGGTCTTCCCAGTAAAATTGGGACATCGTGATTTGCTTCAAAATCCAGGATGATGAAATCCACAGGGAAGATGAATTTATCCACCTTGACAAGAATGTCTTCGATCTTGCCTTCAGGTAGTACTATGGAGCGATCAGCGAGTTGCAATGTGACTGTTGTGGGCCTGGCTTCTCCTACTGCCAATTGCCTGAAAATTGACATAGGCATGAGATTTATGCTAGCACCTAGGTTGCACAGAGCTTTTACCAGAGTAGTTGGGTCCGATTGCACAAGGAATTGTGAAGTTGCTAGGATTTTTTAATTTCGGCGGTAGCCGATTGGTTAACATGGCATTGCAATCCGGGTTAATGCTACTCTCGAACTCTTCCGATCGCCTCTTCTTAGACAGAATTTCCTTCATGAACTTCATGTAGGCTGGGCATTTGTTCCGGCTTCCACGAGTGGGATATTAATGTGCAGTTGCCATAGCATATCAAGGAACTGCTTGAATTGTTTCTCCTGGCCTTGCTTCTTTAGCCTTTGTGGGAAAGGCGGGGGTGGCCTTGGCATTATTGGAGGTCCGAGGTCAGGATTAAGCCTTGTTGATGGGGCGGTAACATTCCTTGTTTGGTATTGCACATGGTTATCCAGTGGAGGCAATGCTGTGGTGCTTAGATCATGTTCTGGTTGTGCCTGTCTTGGTTGCCTCTGCTCATCTTCAAGGGGTTCTTCAGTGATTTCTTGACCATCCTTGGATTTCTCAGGTCTTGGATCAGTGACAACCATAGGGTGCTTGGTTGTTCTCATGGGTTCTAGGCTTTTTACCACTTCGGAGCTCAATCAGCTTGACTTCCTCTCTTCCTTGGATCCTGGGGACTTTAGTGTCACTGGGCAAGGATCCTGAGGGTCTGTTGTTCAGAGCGGTTGCGAGTTGTCCCATTTGATTTTCAAGGTTCCTCAAGGTCACTTGCTGATTCTAGATGATTGCATCGTTTTTCATCATATAGTCCTTCAGAAGGGAAAGCATGGAGTTCTGTGGGTCTGAATCACCGCCCTGCTGCCTTGCTTGCTGGGTAAACCCTGGTGGGTTTGATGTTCGGTTTGAGTATTGTGGGCCTGATGATTGCCCTGCTGCTTGCAAACCTTGAGAGCTCCATGAGAAGTTAGGATGCTGCCTCTATCCAGGATTGTACGTGTTGGAGTACGGGTTATTGGTGTTACTGCCCCTGTTGAAGTTGTTGATGTAGTTCACTGACTCAGGGTTAGCGGAGCATTGGGATTAAGAATGCTCTTCGCCACAGCATACACATGCTATCTGAGATGGTTGCAGCGACGTGTTGCTTGATAGAAGGGTCAGTCCTTTCACTATATTGGTCAAAGATGAAACTTGCGCAGTGAGAGCAATCATGGCATCTAATTCATGTATCCCTGCAACAATTCGGGAGGATGTCGCTCTGTCAGTTGGCCACTGATGACTGTTCATGGACATTCATTCCAGTAAATTGTGGGCCTCCTCATAAGACTTCATTAGGATGGATCCTCCAGATGAGGCGTCTAGGATTGATCGTGTCTGTCCATCGAGATCCCTGTAGAATGTTTCTATCTGGACCCATTCACACAGTCTGTGCTGGGGGCATCGTCTTAAGAGGTCCTTGAATTTGTCCCAGGCTTCGTAAGTAGATTCTCCAAGTTTCTGCTGGAAGCTGGTGATGTCCCCTCTGAGTTAAGCATTCTTGGTAGGTGGAAAGAATTTGAGCAAGAACTTACTTCCTAGATCATTCCATGTGGTGATAGAATTAGCAGGTAGTTGTTTAACCATGTCCGTGCCCTGTCCTGGGAAACAACTTAATCCGGACGGCGTGGGGAGGTATACCAGGGATTACAAAGGAATCACACACCTCCATGAAGGTTTTGAGATGAAGGTGCGGATCTTCGGAAGGAAGTCCTCCAAATTGCTCGGCTGCATTTAGCATCTGAATCATGTCACCTTTAATTTCAAAGTGTTTGGCATTGAGGGTCGGTTGTGTGATGGCCGAGTTCAGCTTGTTTAAGTCTGGAGTCTCGAATTCCATGATGGCCTTGTTTGCATATGGATTTGGAGGTGGAGGGACCTGGTTATCCCTATTTATTATCAGGCGCTCTCGTTGCTCCCCCTCGTGGTTGACAAGTATATCCGCCATGATTGCTGGGTCAAGAGACTGACTCCGTCGCTTTTGCCTTCTGTGCCTTTGTTTGTAGGTCCGTTCTATCTCAGGATCGTAAGGCTTTAGATTGGCTGGAGGCGAGTTGCGCATATACTACAGAATGTACCTGAAAATCAAGAGCAAAAAAAGTGAGCTCTTTTACTAAGTAAATCACACTAATAAGCAAAAGGGCGTCGTCACAAAGGGTATCAACAGTCCCCGGCAACGGCGCCAAAAACTTGTTAGTCGATTTCCTTGATGATAGTGAACCAGTCGAACAAGTAATAATGTAAGTAGAGTATCGTCCCACGAGACCGAGATACCGAGCAATGACGCACCGATGCTATGACGGTTGTGAAAACAGAAAATAGATATAATTGGTTGAGGGGTTTCGTAACTATGCTACTAGCAAATGTAAACAAAAGATCTATGAACGAGAGAAGATATCGGTGAGAAGTCGGCTGGACTCGAGAATCATCCTTAAGTGCTTCAATCCCCCGGTTGCTCTACCCCAATGCTATAGCATCTACACTTTGTACATGCTTCCGCAATTGCTACAAAGACATAGACACCGACCAAAGCTATTTGGTTAACCCACCACTATAATCTACCGAAGCTTCCGCGTCTGATACATTCGATACTAACTATACTCCTTCCATATTCCTATGGCAACTTTCTAGTCAGACCTGCATTACGCTCAGGGTGTAATAGTTATGAGAGGTAGACCCATTCCTGAAGCCTACAATAATAGGTCACATCGTGCACGGGTGGCCTAGCAAACACTATTTTTCAGAGGTCTAACCCCAACTCCTTGCCAGTAAGCTGGGGCCATAGATCAGCCCTTAACTTCCGTTAACCGACTAGTAATAAGCACACCGATACCCAAACCAAATTTATTGAATTAAGAAACCGCAACTGGGTTCATTCAACACTTAAAGACTCACCTCGTTCAGCCATATAAAGTTTAGTTCATGACTGACGAGGGACACACAAAGCAGACACTAACAGAATGACCCATGATCAATAAAACAAAGATAAAAAGAACTGAAAATAGAAAGCTTGATGGAATTTCCGACGGCGTGGTTGAGGTCCTGTCACGTCACCACTCCACGTCTTCTTCGTTCCGTCGCACCGCGGGAAGGATCTTTGGGCGGTCCCGGAAGTATCGTGCTATTGTGAAATCTCTCACTCTTCTCTTGAGTCTGCTGAAAGTCAGAATCTCGTTCTAGAGCTCTCCGACTCCGTTAGGGTTGGCTCTCCTGTTTCCTTTTATAATTAGTCTTTTCTTGCGGCTTAAGTCACAGCGAGCTGTGCCTTTCCTAATCTGTCAGAATCTATCATATCTTTGGATCCGAGTAGATTGCTTCTATTGATTCTGCGGGATTCTCCAAATCTTTCAGTTCCGATCCTCTACATCTTCTATTCCGTTACATTGCCAACCTATCTGTCAATATTGCCCTTTATTTTTTTCCTGAAATCATCTGGGTAAAAAGGTCAGAAAACATATCGTATAACATTGCTTCCTCTACTTTGCTATAGCAATCAGGATGCCTTGTATTGCACTTCGAATCGCTGTCAGAATGCTATAGCATCGTATCAGCCTTTCTATACGATTTCCCTTAAAAAGACAGTAAATTGTTCCATTCTCAGCACATGCAAATGATTTCTACTCCTTAGTCCCTATATCATGAATGTATGCCTTTTTGCTTAGATTATCTATGATTAAGCTTGGATTTAACATTTAATTCAGCCTATTAGTATAGGGAAAACATGGTATTATTTGTGCTCATCAATAATCCTAAATTATCTAATAAATACACACACACACACACACGCACATATATGTATATATTTATACACACACACACATATGTATATGTGTATACGGACCTGTATAAGGCGCATCTTTAATATATGGCCAACAATGGGCAATCCACATTGTGTAGATATGATGGCACATCACTTGGGCTTAGAGGCACAAAGGCCCACAACTCCAAACCCTAACCTTAAGGTACACTCTATAAATAAAAGGTAAACCCTAAAGGTATGCACACTCTCTTTGGCTATTTACAATTCAGCCGTCACTGTGCAACACACCACCCCTTGGCTTACAACTATTTGTGTACAGTGATCCGCTATTCTCCTAAGTGTAGGACTCATAGATATCTAGGAGCGAGCCATGAGATCCTAGATTAACATACTAATCCAGTAGGGCTAGACATCTGTTGTTCTCATAAGGAACATTGGTGCCGTCCGTGTGGAATCGGTAAAATTTGATTCCTACGACCAAAGATGGTCAATACTAGAAGCAAATGCCTTTGCATAGGTAGTTTCCTGAAAATCCACAATAGCAGCCTGTGAAGGGACTCAGAGAAACAATTGTTGTTTAAGCAACAACTTTGGTTTTAAGTTGCTTCACATGATTCTTCTTTTAACTCTCCATGTGTCCACATGACGAGAAGATAGTGGAAAGGATTGTCATATTCTCCCAGAGCAACGACTTTGATTTTGAGCTGCTTCACATGGTTCTTCTTTTAACTCTCTGTGTGTCCACATGATGAGAAGATAGTAGGAAGGATTGTCATCCTCTTTCCTTAGGAACCGAGGATCGTCAACCTCTTTCCTTGGGAACTAAGAATCGTGAACCTCTCTCCTTGGGAACCTAGAAGGATCGTCATCCTCTCTCCTAGAGAACCTAGGATTGTCAACCTCTCTCCTTGGGAATCGAGAATCGTCATCCTCTTTCCTTGGGAACCCAGGATCGTCATCCTCTCTCCTTGGGAACCCAGAGGGTGTGTATCGTGAAACACATATACCATACACTTTGTTGAGTACACTTTTCAATTCTGGCATAAATTTAGAGAGCTACAATTGTTATGAAGACTCAGAAGACTGATTCAGACAAGAAGATGGACGAAATTGGAGATAAAGACAGACACATTTTTCTAGATTTTTATTTTCTCGAGTTTTGTAATAAAAGACCAATTATTAGAGGTTTTATATTTTTAGAGGTTTCCTATTTTTAAAGGTTTCCTATTTTTGGGCCAATCTTGTAGCCCTAACGTTTCTATTTTTAAGTTAAATTAGATGGATGCTAAAAACATATAGCAATTATGTTGTATGAGATTTTTGGATTGAATTAGAAGCTTACTATTTTCTCTGAATCGTTCATCATGTTTATGATCTTCTTCATCTTTTCTTCTACGTTTGGCCCAGCCATGCTTGGCTAAGCTTTTGTGTTTGACCCATGGATTGAGGATTCCACGAATCCAAATGACCCACGCTTCAATCGATAACGTAATTTGTTTCTATTTATTTTAATCGAATCTGATTATAACGGCAGATTAGGCATTGGATTTAATACCTAGATTGACATTCCAAGGATTTAAGTCAAACTGGGTTACGAGAGAGCATTGTGTGATCGCACAACGAGCTCGCCATGTGTTTGATTAGATGCTAGGCGATCATCTAGTCAAGGGAATATCTGGAAAAACGCAAAGATTTCAGTTTGTCCAAAATCAATCACGAGTTTGGTTATTATGTTTTTTTTTTCTGATAAAGGTTATGGAATCCTAATTCTAGGTTCATCGTTTTTAATCTGATTAATCTCGTTTTCTTATATTCTATTTTAGGTTTCTTCATTTAAATTGCATTGAAAAATCCCCCATTCTGGTTACTGTTTTACTTGTTTACCGTTGATTTTAGACCCGTTGTTGTTAGTTCCCAATGTTTTGATGATAACAAAGGTTTAAGGTTTGTAAGATTTTGAATCACAATTAACTTGGCTATGAAATTGATTCTCGTGTACATGTGTGTGATTCTCAAGAATGGGTTTACAATTCTCGAGAATGGTATGTAACAGAATCCATCGCATGCATTCTCTGATATGATTCTCGAGAATATGTTTCTGATTCTCGAGAATGTGCCTTCATCATTTTTCACATCTGGTATGATTCTTGAGAATATGTAAGTGATTCTCGAGAATGGTTCTTGAGAATTTGTAAGTGACTCTCAAGAATGCCTCGACAGGATCTCCATGAAATAATTCTTTTGATGTGATTCTCGAGAATGAGGAATCAATTCTCGAGAATTAACAATCAATACTCTGGTTATATTTCTCTTCAGTATTAACTTAAAATGTTATTCTCGACTATGAGTGAAGAGATTCTCAAGAATACATTTTCTTTTCAATACTTAAATGCTATTATTAACATGTATTGCATCTTTTATCTGAAGACATGATTCTCGAGTATTAATGAACTAATTCTCGAGAATGATTAAAACACTATGATTCAATGGTCGCTGGACTTCGATAGTTCTCGAGAATGTCATGATCAATTCTTGAGAATGCTTATTAATGTTTGAAATCTTCGTTCTTGTAATATGCAATTCATTGATTAAGCTTTGGGTACTACATAATATTAATCCTTACTATTCCTAACATCGTTTAATCAGTTTGCTAGTGATTTTCAGATATGACTAACATTGTTTAATCATCAAAATTATCATAAAGAAAATATGTGTCAGATGCATTTAATGCAACTCAGAAAAGTAGAGCAACAATCGGAATTAGTCTTTGTAGCAGACGAAATAATTCCTTCGAGGCTTACCTATTCCAGCTAATACTCGAATCACTCTCTACACAAGTACATCGACGGCAGATGCATTTAATGAAGCAACGGTAAACTATTTACAAACGGAGTGCACATGTGCCTAACAGAAAATACGAAGAGTGTCAACAACTAGTTTGCAAAGCTTCACAATGGAATTAATGGCGAACGCTATAAAAGCTAACCACATTCAATTCCGCCAACTATCGAAAATCTGTGCATTCAATTCTGTATTATTGCAATCAATTGTTTCATTAACTTCATTTAATATCTTCGAATATTGCTTGTACTTCAGTGTTCATATTTTATCTACTCGTGAGGAGTCATTAAACACTTATTCCATTTTCGGTTTAAATCTTAAGGTTGTGGAACCTTAAGTGTGAGTATACGATTACAACTTATAAGGGGGAGTGAGTCCGAGTGTGAAAGGATCATCCTAAGTTACAGTGTATAATTGTATTCGTATTTGAAGAATTAGTGGAAATCCCAAGGTGTGCTTGGGGATTGGACGTAGGTTGAAGTGTTAGACCAAACCAGTATAAATTGCTTTGTGTCTATTTTCCATCTTTGTCTCTGTTTTTCTTGCGCATGTGTTTATCTCGCAAAAGTTTTTGAGATCACCTATTCACCCCCATCTAGGTGATATTCCATCTTCAGCTGTGAATTCCTTGAGAGAAATGATCCAATGCTCTATACTACAATCTTTATTGAACTTAGTTATTTTATGAGCGCTCAGCAACTCTTATCAAAATTTGGTGCTATTGCCGAGGAGTTTGCATCAGTTTAATCATGAAGAGCATATTAGAATAATTAGTGTAGACCACTTTTTGATATTTTTTTGGTTTTTTTAGTTCATTTTAGGGTCCCACAATAGTGTAGAAGTTGTTCTGTGGTGGTCCCATAAATTTTAAAAATCATTTGATAGTGTTTCTAGATTTGTTTAGGTTAATTTCTAGCATATATTTTATTTTTGTATATTTTTGTTTGTGGGTTTCTGTGGCGTTTTCATAATTTTGTGTGTCTGCCATTCTGCCTTGTGTTCATGCTGCATGAGTACTAGGAGTACCACTAATCCAGAAGACTTATTAGAAGGAGATTCTGAAATAGAAAGAGCAATTCTTGCTGTTAGAAGAGTTGTTAGGCTAAGTCACAGGAATAATACTGAATTGGATAATACATATCTACTCTCTGATTCTGACTCTCTTGTTTCTGTTGATCTTTCTAATTCTGTGAGTTCTGTTTTCATTGATTATAGTATCAATTCTACTAACTCAGAAATTATGGCAGGACAAGAAAATCGACCTACTTTAAAGGAGTTGCTGCACCTGATGTTAACTATCAACCTTTGTGCATCCAATATCCTGACCTTGCTGCCACCTTTGAACTTAAATCTGGTCTTATACACTTGTTGCCTAAGTTTCATGGTCTTGCAAGTGAGTGCCCCATTAAGCATTTGAAGGAATTCCATGTAGTCTGCGACACGATGAAACCACAGGCCATTGATGAAGATCATATCAAGCTGAGAGCTTTTCCTTTCTCATTGGAAGGTGAAGCTAAGGACTGGTTATTTTACCTTTAGCCCTCATCTATTGGGAGCTGGACTGATATTCAGAGGTTATTTCTAGAAAAATATTTCCCTTCCTCAAGGGCCACTTCGATCAAGAAGGAAATTAGTGGCATTAAACAAGTCAATGGGGAGACTATGCATGAGTACTGGGAGAGGTTCAAAAGGTTATGTGTGAGCTGTCCACACCATCAGATCACAGAGCAACTCTTGATTACTTATTTCTATGAGGGTCTGCTACCTGTAGATAGGGTTTTGGTGGATGCTTCTAGTGGTAGGGCTTTGAATAACAAGACACCTGAAGATGCTCGAGACTTGATATCCACTATGGCAGCTGACTCTCGGCTGTTTGGCACCAGAGCCAATAGAACTCTTGTTTACCAGATTCAAGCACCTTTAATCCAATATAATTCTCAGAGATTAGAGACTAGACTTGATGATTTGACCTCCCTGGTGAGGCAGTTGGTAGTGACACAGACAGTACAGTCTTCCCCTCCTTAGATTGGGTTCTCTTATGGCTTCTGTTCTAATCCTTATCATTCTACTAACTCTTGCCTTACCTTACATGATCCTGTTTATCAAGACCAGTTAGTAGCTACAGTGGGTGTTTTTCCAGGAAAGCCACAATACCAGCAGAATAAGCCTTTTCCAATACTTGCAATCCTGGTTGGAGAAATCACCCAAACTTTCATTGGGACCAAAATCAGAACCAAAGTAACTAGTTTCAAAATAATTCTGGACATTTTGAAAATTACCAACAAAATTCTGGAAACTACCTGTAAAGACAGTATAGACCACATAATTGTTGGAAATTATGCCCTAGGGGCAAGTCATTGTTCTCCATTAAGTTATCACTTCATTCGCATGTTTATAGTGATAACTGCATCCCTGGATATATCTTATAGATTATCCTAAATGTTCCCTGATCGGTCATCTACGCGGGAGCGAAGATGAGATAAGACCAGTATGACTTTGATGAGGTATGGAGATACGAATCAAAGTCATGGGCACTTGTAAGAGTACAAGGTGTTGGACCGACCCACTATGAGAAATCTGCATGGATCTAGTCATAAGCTTATCTCATGTATAACTACGTCACGACGCCACTATGACTGAGATCATCATGGATTCCTACATGATGAGTTGCATTGGTCTTTGACCTAGTCAAAAGTCACCTTTGACCGGGTGATGATAAAGGCTTGGATCGGGATTAGTGGTTTTCATGCGGAGGAATGTGAATGGTCAAGATGGAATTTGTCCCTCACATTTGTAGAGAGATATCTCGGGCCCCTCGATGAGTGAGTCTAAAAATGTATGGCCATACTATGATGGAAAGGAGTTTCCATTTCACTTATTAGACTACTCGAGAATCGAGAAAGTAATGGTCAAGAAAAGGAAGTTGACATTATCCATGCCTCAATCCTTGACCAAATTATCGCGTGACAAAAGGGACGTGACATGGTTGTGCGATAGGTTGTATCGTGTCATCGATCCCCATGTGAATTAGGTAATCGCAATGTCTTGCTAGAGGCCGCTTGCGACTTGTGGGTCGGGTACGTGTGTTGTAACCAATCTCATATGGGCTACGGGTCGCACCAAGAATAACCTAGCACGAGCAAAAGTGTTTAGATTCATTGAATCTTAGATTAATCGAGATTTAATGAATACTTAATTTAATCCTGGGTGAATTTATATATTTATATATATATATATTAAATTTGAAATTAATATGTATTAATATTATTAATAGAGATTGTAATATTAATATATATAATATTTGTTTTGTATTTAATTTATTTAATAAATCAAATATCTAAAACAAATAGAGATATTGTATCTCATTTAATTTTCGAATAAAGATATCATATATCTATTTAATTTAAATTAAGATATAGTATCTCGAGATTTAATCAAAATAAATAGATATCATTTCTCGAGATTTAATTTATAGAGATAAATTAAATTAGAAGGATTTTGATTTGGATTAAATAAATATATTACATTAGATCTATCAGATAGATTTAATAATGTATTTTTCAATCAAAATTCAAAATTCGAATTTCAGATATGGCTTTTAATTCGGATTAAATAAATGTGTTAGATTAGATCTATCAGATAGATTTAATTAATATATTTTAATCCAGATTTAAAATCCGAATTTCAAAATTAATGAGGATTAATTTTATGTAATACGCTGATCGGGTTTGTAAAATTACTACGGGACCTTTTGTCGAACATATTACAGAAAGCTGCGAGAAACCCTAGAGTGAAATTGAGAGAGACGCAAAACTAAAAGGCGCTAAGACGCTATTAATCAATCGGTTTAGGGAATTATTCATGTGGATACTACAGAGGAAGCCGATTCTAAGGGTCGACTTCTGCTGATCGAGAAGGTAGCCCACCAGTTCAAGTCGAAGGAGACTCGTACAGTTTCGGCGCGTAGGTAATTTTCAGATTCCCTTTAGCCTTAGTTTAAACGCTATTGAGCGATCCTTGCACGGGATCCGTAAATTTTTTAATCCGCTGCGTGTACGGATCCCAACAGTGGCATCAGAGCCAACTCAATGTGCGTTTAAATTAGGCTTTTTCGCGTGATTATATATATGTTTGATATATATGAAAAATTGAATCCTTATGCTTTGTGGTTAAGTTCGTGTTAGGTTTTGGTCAGATCTACAGAAGCGGTGCCATAGCTAACCGTCGCACGGTTATGAATTGTTCAAAACGTCGATCGGAGACGTTGGGTCGGAATCGTCGGATACGCGATGATGATCGAACGTTGATGATTCTCAGACGACTGTTACGTTTGCATGTAGATCAGATTCTGAAACGTTCAAAAATTCTGATCGATTCTCAAACATTAGCGTAGGGGCCCAGGTTGATTGTCAGAGCGAATTGAAATCATGATGTTATATAATTATATAATATAAATTGGAGAATTTATTATATTATACGTATTATATAATATAATATAAATTAGAGAATTTTTAATCATGAATAATATTTTATCTCATAATTGTATGAATTAAAATATGTTCTAACTTACC
Organism: Acacia acuminata; assembly: GCA_019022655.1. NCBI lineage: Eukaryota > Viridiplantae > Streptophyta > Magnoliopsida > Fabales > Fabaceae > Acacia > Acacia acuminata. The sequence continues at coordinate 358 of JAFJYI010000244.1, read as the reverse complement.
TTTCAAGGTGGTGTTTGGGTATGGTGAACAACATGACTCTAGATTTTACAATTGTTGTAAATTTAAATATGGCCTCCGAGCCATGCCTCTCTTTTAAATAATCTTGATGTACATTCTCTTCTCATCTCACTCCCCTCGAATGTTAAACGAGGTTTCTCCTATGTATTTTCTTTTATTATTTAGAGAAGTCCCCTATGCGGCTTGAGAGGACTTTAGGTTAGGTGAGCCATGTTGTGTCACGAATTTTAATTATGTTTTTGATATGATCAGTGCATGATTAAGTTAGACACTATATGAGATACAATAATGATTGCGTTCATATAGATATAATTAATAGGATTAATTATATAATATCAAA